>OX276338.1:65733026-66369276 GCA_946251815.1 Dasysyrphus albostriatus
AAAGGTGTCCAATTTTATGAATGGCCACTTTTGATCACCCTTAACTTTTTTTGGACCACCCACAGCTTTTGAGAAAATAGATTTTGAAAAACAGTGGGCCAAAAGAACGCTACGCCTCAAAAATCGATTATTGCAAATTTGATTGGTGTTTTCGACTGATGTTCTTTTTTTTAACATCAATTTAACCACCCTTTAACTTATTTTACCACCTCTAGAAGTTTTTTTTCTAAATTTCTTATTTGTTTTTTTTTTTTATAGAAGTCCTTTAAATTTTTTTAATTTTCGAATTTTGAAAGATGACTTGTAAAAAAATCTATTATATAAAATGACCAACCTTTAAAATTACTCTTACTTATGCAAAAATATTTTTTTTTATTATTTTGAAAGATGTCCATAATGAAAAACTCTATTATATATAATGGTCACCCTTTAAAATAACTCTTACTTATCACTCAACACAACTCAAAAGATTTTCCAAAAAATCACTATTAACTGGAAACGCCTAGTGTAAATCCTGAAACTCAAATATGTACACATTTATGTGGGCGATTCTCCGCAAACTGATACTCTGTGAGTGCAAAATTAACGAAAAAGAATTTTAGATTTCTCAAACTTTTTTGATGGCATAAGGATTGTTATAACAACTAAAGTTAATGCTGAAAGTGGTCGCACTACAAGTGTAAATTATGTTTACACCAGATTTTACATTTTTTAGTTTTTCCTTGGTTCCTTGGGGCTGTAAAATGATTTGTGGAAATTTGCAATTAAATATCTTTTTGAGTATGAAGATTTATGGGAGTGTGTCGAAGGCACGTGCACCGACGCAAAAATAATAACGCACAAAATTTAAGCAATTCTTTTTCTACTTTTATTATTAGAACTCAGGAATGTTCTGTACATAAAATATTCTTGATTCATAATAATTAAATTTGTAGTGAATATATTTTTTTTATTGTAGGAAGGTAATTGCGATTCCCTTCGCAATTATGTTGGGCGTCATAATGCTGCTGGAATGGATCTTAACAGAGATTTTCCCGATCGCTTGGAAGATGAACGTACAATACAAATAAAGTCATCCCAAAGGCAACCAGAAACATCAGCTGTTATCGAATGGTTGATTAATAACCCATTTGTTTTGTCTGCAAATTTCCATGGTGGAGCTGTAGTGGCTAGTTATCCATATGACAACTCAATGTAAGTTTGAATTATGCTAAAAATATCGAATCATATAACTTACTGTCGTTTTTTTATAGAAACCATCACGAATGCTGTGAAGAAAGTCTGACCCCAGATGATTTAGTTTTTAAGACACTCGCACATGCGTATTCAGACCACCATCCTGTTATGAGAAAAGGAAAAGATTGTAATGAAACATTTACGAATGGTGTTACAAATGGTGCATTTTGGTATGAATTAAACGGCGGTATGCAAGACTTCAACTATGCATTTACCAATTGTTTTGAGCTGACAGTTGAGCTTTCATGTTGCAAATATCCTTTGGCATCTACGCTTCCCAATGAATGGCATAACAACAAAAGAAGTCTTTTAAGTCTCCTTAAAATGGTGCATATTGGCTTAAAAGGATTGGTTAAAGATATAAATGGTTATCCTATAAATGATGCTAAAGTTGTTGTTCAAGGTATTGAAGACAAAATGATTCGCACTACTAAGCGTGGGGAGTACTGGCGACTCCTTACACCTGGAACTTATAAAATTCAAGCGTTAGCTTTTGGGTAATATGAAACAAAAACTGAATTACATATTATGTTAGTATTCTTTTTGTTTGTAGGTATGAAGCAAGCCCAATGCATAAAGTTGAAATTACCAATAAAGATGGACCAATTCGTTTAGATTTTAACCTGAAGCCCTCGGAAGCACTTAATGATGGTATCAACAACTTTTATAGTACATACTACTTTAGACATTAATTTATAAATGATGCACGGAAATGGATAATGGTGTTTTGTTTTATAAAGACGATTTTTCTAATTATGTAATGTATTCATAGTCGTTGTAGTGTAATTTGTTTTTATATTTTCATTTGAGTTCATAAAACAATTTTTTTCTTTCATTTTACTTCACACGGTAATAATAGGAACTTAAATGGTTGAAGTTGTACCAAATTGCTTACGAATTCGAATCCACTTACCACAGCATCATTTGCATTCATAAATTATGGAAATTAAGCTTATATAAATGTAATGATCATGGCTTATATAAACTTGAAACATGCAAAACTACTGTCGTAACTCACTACATCTAATTTCACTCATTACTTTCCCTTTTTATCCAATGAAAGGTATTTATATGGTATTTATATGATCGTATTTATTTGTATATATATTAATCATAATACTAATTTAATAATAATTGAAACTACCTTAAAATAATATCACATTGTATTTAAAATAAAATGTTGGAAAAAATACATGCATTGAAAAACTCAATTATAAATGGTTGCATAAATTATTTTAAAACAGAGCGTCATTTGCTGGAAGTTTATTTATTTGTCTGGGTTTGGCTTTAAAACTTAAAATATAATGTATATCAATTGTGACCAAGAACTTTTCATTATAAAAATCTGGAAATACTTTTCAGGCTCATTCCAAAAGGTCAAAGTGGAAAGACCAGATGTAAACTCAAATGGCTTTTCGCCACACACGAAACTCGTGCATCACAACTACACGCAAATGGAAAAGTGCGTAGAAATTTTTTTATATTTATTTATGTTAAGCTTTTAAAAATATTTATTATTAGTTAAGTTATAGGCTCCAGAGCTGTAAAAAATGCAGTACTTTGGAAATAAACTCTTTAAAGTCGCAGTTATTTAACTGCAAGGATACCATGCCCTTTTGATGGCACGTTCAGCCGGACAACGATCCGAAATATTCGGCGCACTGTGGCGCCTTTTAGCAAAATTCAATTTTAGTGTGTGATTAAAATCCAAAACTATTTTTTTACTGGATTAGTAAATATAGGAAGCTTCAAAAGTCGAAAAAAATTTTTATTTTAATTTTTTAAAGTGTCCTTATTTTTGAAATCAAAGAAAAAATATTTTTTTATGAAAATAAGATTTTCGAAAAGCTGTTTTTGGCTCAATTTTATGACTATGAGTTGAGCCATAAAAGCCCGCTTAAGAGTGCTTGGCCTAATCTTAACCGAATTTTAATCTTTGAACATTTCTTAAGCATTTAGTAAAAAATCCAGCTGCAAGTTTTTGCATATTTGCGGCTTAGACAGATCTTATTAAAAAAGGTAATTATTTTCATTTAAGGTTTTATTATATCCTTAAAAATGCAAGTTGTCATAAAAACATTATTTTTGCATGTAAAAATGTATTCTTAACTACATCTTTGTATATAAACTTTACAGTTATATCATGAACATCGCTGATTCTAGCGCCACGTAGCGGTCAAACAGCTTGCCTACTCTCAACAAAAAATGTTGAGGGAAACATTTGGATGTTTGTTGTTTCATTTTTCTTCTTCTACTTTTGTGTGTTTTTGTATTTTTATTTTCAGTCATAAGAATGCATTGGTTAGGGGTGGGTCGCCGCTCAGCGCTCCAGAAATCGGTCGTGTAGGCAGGCTGGTCGTCGCCGTCCGTGGTTCGTTATGTTGGATGGTTGGTTAAGTGACGTTTTCGTTCTAATTATTTTTTTTTACTTTTGCTCTATCCCTTTTTTGTGCATCTGCGTGTGTATGTGTATATTTTATTTTCGTATGCCTCGATCTTGTCAAGAACTTCATTTCGTATTTTCTTTTCAGAATTTTTGTGAGGCATACAAATATTTTAAAGAAAAGTTAGTGGATTTTTCTCGTTTGAGGGGGGAAAACATTATGGTAGCTTTGTTGGCGGTTGTTTTTTTTTTTTTTAATTTTTAGCTTTCCCTTGTCCTTTTTGTGCAGGTGCGTGTGTAAACTTGCAGGTATACCTTTATTATTTTTCTTCTCGATCTTTAAATAATGGCAAGAGTTTTAATTTTTGTTAATATATAAGAAATTTAAAGGATTTGTGTTCGGAATGAGCCGATATGATTGTATGTAGGTAGGTACCTAACATATATTGTAAAGTTGTTTTAAAAAAATGTCTCCGTTTTGATTTTTAAGGGTGAGTAGTGGGAGTGTTTGTTTTATTTGTGTGAGTAGCGGGAGTGTTTGTTTTATTTGCTTATTTATTTCTTCAATTAGTAAAGAAAATTGCTAAAAGAAATGATGTAGGCATAAGTTACTAAGAAAGTTTTTTAATTAAAAAATAGAGGTAATATTTTCATTTACAATTTGAAAAAGAAAATATGTGGGTACCTACCTTATAAAAATCAATGGATGTAATTTTGTAGGATATTGATTTTTTTAATTAATTCATAATAAATAATTATAAATACCTACACCCAAAAAAATAATTAGTGCATTTAACTAAAAAATTCGTTTGTTTGACAAAATTTTCGTGGTGCAAGACCACGAATATTTTTCTTAATATGCAGTAACTGACTTTCGTTAAATTACAAATAGCATTGTTTATTTTATTCGTGAATACTACGAAATTCTTGTATTTTTACAAATAAAATTTAGTTGAATTTACGAAATATTTTTCAAAAATTTTGTAGAAAAATATTGTACGAAATCTTTGAGTATAGATTATTTGTTCATTATATGTTAATATAAATATTTTACTAAAAACTCGTGGAGATTGAGAGTTTAAAAGGTTAAAAGTTTTTCTGTGTGCGTGTTGCAACCTGTAAGTCGACAGAAAGAGAGAGGACCTATAATTCTAAGCCGGATCTCTTTTGACGAGGGAAAGCAATATTTATTGAAGGATTTTCACTTTGTTGCAAGAGGCAGTACGTCTTGAAAAGGATCATGGTTTTAGGTGGGATAGGCTGGAAGTTGATAGTAGATATCCGAAAACAGTAATTCATGAAATATTGTATGTACCTACAACACTAATGTACTTACAGAACCTTTTCAAGTTAATATTGATACTATAAAAGGTAATAGAAAAAGAATTATTATAAAAATCTGTGTTAACAATATTCCTTCTTTAATTAATGTGTCTACTCTCTCACGAGTCACGACCCATCACTTCAACGATTAAAAAACAAATAATGTTTATATACGCATAATCATTTATGGAATCGGGATATTTTGAAATTTTTCAAATGAATGTCAAAATATTTACAAAATATTTTGTTGTTATATCTTAAGTATAATGACTACAATAGAAAAAATTAAACATTTCTCCTTATCATCTAAATTTTGTAAAATGAACGAATATTTCGTACATATGAGTTTAAATTTGTTTAAGAGAAATTACGAAATGTATTTTGTATATAGTACGAAGTGTTTGTTATGCACAATTTTCGTATCGAATTTTTCCTACGAAATATTTGTTGAATTGACCAAATTTTGTATAATGCACGAATTAAAGTCTACGAAATTATTTCGTAATGATCTTACGAATTTTTTTCTTGGGTGTACATACATAATAACATTTACCTACATTATGATATGGATTAGTTGAAGGTACGTTATTGATAAGGTTCTCTTTAACAGTTTAAAAAACAAATAAATTTAAAATTTTTATTTATAATTTATATTTTTTTTATACCTACATAGATGTATCTACCTGATCTTCTTCATTGTCGATGGGTTCCCAAGATTATTTATTTGCAGTTGCGAAAAAGATAGAATTAGTAGGTTAACTTTAGACAAGAATTTTTGCTCTGGAGGTACCTATTTTAGGACATTTAATCCTACATTAAACCCGAAAAGGGTTTGTACAGTACATACGATACAAACATAGAAAAGTTTGGAAATATTCTCTATACTCAATCCGCGCTTTGCTAATAAACATTATCTTGTGTCATTAAGCGATAATCTTATTGGTAAGAACTTAAAATTGAAATTGAAACTAAGGAATTATATTTATAGAAAGGGTTTTTCGGTTTTATTACAACAATTTGTATTGTACCTACACATAGAGATACTAACTATTAAAAAAATTATTGTTAAAATTTGTTGCAGTAAGTAGGTACCTATGAATATAATGTTGGCTGTTGGCGATGGTGGTTTTTTGGTTGCTGATAGATGGTTGGCAATCAGTCAGTGATGTCCGTGCTTTCCGTCTTCCAAAAATACTAGGGAGGAATCAGCTATGGTTGATGGTTGATACCTAATCAAAATCATTTATGTGAAGTGATTACATTTCATACCTTTATTAAGGTTCCATTTTCATACATTCTGATATAATTTTCGTTTTTTGGGTATTGCAGTGAGATTTGTATAATGTCGAATTCCTTACAACCCAAACATTTATTTTTTTCCTTAAAAAATCGATTTTATTCGGTAAAAACAGTAATCTTGCATTTTGAGCAAGATTTTAGATGGATTTCACATACACATGCTTGATTTGACATTTATCTGGTGTTTAAAAAATTCGATTAAAGATAATAAAGCTCACCCTCGCCAGTTTTCCTCGATTGATGAGTTTTTTAAATGATTTTCTAACTTTAATGGCCGCACAACTTTATTTGTCCTTAATGTAATTAATCCAACAAAACGACGTGATAAAGTGAATGCACTAGTGGGCACTTTTTTTATTTTTCATAAAAAAAACATGGTGTTTTCACAATCTTTTACTCAAAGTATCGGTAAAAGTGTAAATGTAAACTTGGCACATATACTAAGTACCATACAAGGCATACAAATATATTTAAAAAAAAATTTAAATCAACAGTTACCTATGCCATTATAAATAACAACAAATGCACAAAAACAATGATATTTAATTTTATTTTTAATGGGGTAAATATTCAACAAAATTGTTAAAAATATTTTATTAATACGCCTTACTTAATTTATGTACCACGAGATTTTCCATAAATTTTACAATTTTGCTGATATTTTGTGTAAGAGCTGTTAAAACCCCATGTTTTTTATACGAAGGTTCACGCTAGAACGGTGTTAACGTTAACCGGTTTCTATTAAATTGTACACAAATTTGTTTCAATAACCTCGATTACTTTTCTCATTGATGACAATAATTAAAATATTCAAATAAAAATATATATCTAAGGATACAAAAGAATTTTAAATCGTACGTGTCTTCTTCCTTACCATCTTTAATATTTTTTATGAAAGTAAAATGAAATGTGCTAGAAAATCAACTTCTTATCTTGATGGACTGCGCACAGTTTTTAACTTTAAAAGTGTTCCCAACTGAACAAAACCAGTCATTTGCTAACTTTTTTTTTACATTTATAAGGTCGTTTATTTCACTTTCATCACACACACTTTTTTATTTTTACTAATTGGTTACTTGTAGGGGTATTTGTGCACTAAAAAATCATTTTGTAAAAGTAACTGATTCTAATTTCGAAATTGACATGATTTTTCTGTCAAAAAGTGCCTTTTAAGAACTTATATCAATATCAAATGATATAATTATAATTATATACTAAATGAAAATTGTTAATAAATTGAATTTATATTCACACAAAAAAAATTAAAAAATTCAAAAAATACCTTTAGCTATAAAAAAACTGACTGTCAAAGATGCGTTTTTGTAATTTACAAGCATTTTCATTTTGTATTACTAAAATTTTTATATTTATTTAATTTTTGTATGCCCTAATGAAAATATGGAATTTTATGTTAATAAATCATTTTTTTGCAAAAAATGCTATGGTGTAAGCTACATTCTCTTTGCAAAACAGGCATTTTCGCCACATTCTCGTTTTCTTAAAGGCTTTTAACAAATAATAGAGCACAAAGTAAAATTTGTTCTCCAATGACGTCTAAGAAAACAAGATTTTCTGTCTAAAGACACCTTATTCGTTTTGATTGGAAAACTACGCGCTCCGCAATCTTTTTTTTTCTTAAAATCACCATTTGAGTCCGGAACACTCTTAAGAAGACCAGGCCGGAAATCTATAAATCGAACGTGTCTACTCCGTAACCATTTATTTTTTTGTACATATGTATGTAGTATAAACTTGCTATTAAATTAAAATCGGTTTCCCCTGAAGAAATTTTTATTTATATCTAAAACAAACCTACTAAATCTGATTTTCTCGCAACTACATTTACGAAAAAAAACCCAGGTAGAGACATCTACATACATAATTTTTTGGAAGTTTAAACAAAAAATTCCTTTTTTGAAATTATTTATTTGTATTCTTTTCTTTGCCAAATTGTTAATTGAAATATTTTTTTTTAATCAAATCACCTCTGTCATTTACCTAAATGGTATACCTACCTATTTATTTTTATTTTTTTATTTACCTACTGAAAAAATAAATAAATGAAATGAAAACCATATTTTCCACCCCCAGAAGCCAGAAGTCAAAATAGACAAATTCATAAAATAACAAAGTTTACCTTGAAACAAGCGATTATCAATTATAATTATATAATAATAAAACACGTTTGGTTAAAGTATTTATGTATCTTTATTTAGTGGTGAACTTCAGCGTTCGACCGTGTGGTACAATTATCCAATCTCCCTTGTTTATGAGATTGTCTAGAGCTTAAATACGAGTAGTATCTGCAAACATAATGTGAATGCATTTCTTAGAATTGCATTCTTGCAGGTGCACTAAGTGTATCTTTAAAGATAGAGAATTGGCGAAGACAAATTTGAACGAAATTTGAGAGTTTTGTTTGTCAAAGAATAGTTGAAAACAATTCTTCGGAAGTTGAAATATTAAATGAGACAATTCTTTAGAAATTTATAGATAGAGAATTGACGAAGACAATTCTCTAGAACAAAATTTGAGAGTTTTGTTTGTCGAAGAATAGTTGAAGACAATTCTTCGGAAATTGAAATGAAATGTGTGGGAAACTTAGTGGCGTATTATAATTGTGTGACAATATTGATAATCTCTGCTTGAAACCATCATCATATATTTTTCTGTTACAAACAGAAGAAATATCTAATAAGCACAAACATTCAATCATCAAGAACGAAAAAACAGACGAACGCGGAGAAAAAAGAGGGATAGGATTTATTTAATGCAAAAGAATGTGGTACCCATGAATATTATCATGACATAAGAATTAGGTTTATAAATAAAAAAAAATTGTTTAAATGAGTAGTTATAAAGCAAACACGTAATTGATATACACTACTTTTATTTTAACAAAAAAAAATGAAAATTTCCTACAAAGATCTAGTTGACATTTTTTTTCAATAAAAAAATTCAAAAGAAGAATTCATCGCGGGTGTAAAAAATAAATATAACCTTTTAAATGACTGGTCAATTGATGGAAAAGCTGAATTTTGATTACGAGTTGATATCATTTTATAAAAACGCTAAATATAGATCGAAACTAGTGTTTTAAAAGAAAAATTAATTTTGGCTGTCAAATGGTCTTTGCATTGATTTTGAAGGGACATATGAAATGGATAATTTACCAAGTACATCAAATAATTCTAAAGGAAGGCCAGGGAAATCGGAAAACGGAGTGCTCGTCATTTACCAAGAAACAGAAATTGATCAATGCATGGTGTTTTTAGAAGTTCCTTAATGAAACACAACGTAAATGTCCTCCCCAGACCATAACACACAAAAAAGCATCAGTTCCAGATAATTGTGAAGAAACAGAAACACCTGTCAGAGTCAGCCTTCAAGACACCTTGAACCACGCAACAAGAAGAATTTTGGAAACCAGGGGGGTTATTATGAAAAACGATACTCGTTCAAAATAAGGCGTATTCGTTTAATTACGATTAGCACTTAATCGTCAAATTGCGATTAAGAGAAACGAGAATCGTAAAAATGACGATACTCGTTTTATTATTTACGAGTGCCTTCAGCTCTCGTTCAGCTTTCGTTTCGGGGGTAGTTGTCAAATGTAAGTGAGCGAAAAAATGTAAGTAAATAATAAATACAATTGTGAAAAAAATAAAAATAAGTTATTTCTAACCTTCAAGGCCTACATCTAATGCTAATCAGTTGGATTTGCCTGTAGCTTTTATGGAAACCAATCCAAACATGGCAAAAAATTACTTGCTGACGGGCCAAGCCAAAGCCAAAGCCACCAATCTTTGGAAGGATTTGACTGATAAGCTGAATGCATGCGGCCCTCTAGAGAAACCAACGGATGATTGGAAAAGTGTAGGTTTTCTTAAAAAAAAATGTTTGTGTTTATGATCAATTCTGTTCTTCGTTAGGTATGGAAAGATTTTGGATAAAACCTTAAGCGCAAAATGCGTGGAAATTTGCTCCATCTCAGTGGCACAGGGGGTGGCCCTAATGAGCAAAAAAAAATATTATGAAAATGAAAAAACAGGAATTGCGATTCTAGACTTAAATGAGGCCGTGTCAGGAAATTCATCAGGCTAACAATTCGGTGATCCGACTGATGCGAATATTCAAGTGGCGGCCGGCAGCAGCACCACTGTTAATGTGACCATGGAAGAAGCTAATGAGCAGGAAATACTTCTCAATATGTTCAACTATGACTCTCTACCACAACCAGGCAACAATGAAAATATTGAGCTACAACCAGACAACAGTGACTATTTTGCAGAAGATATCAACCCTCCACCTTCCCGTAAGAAAAAAGCAACAAAAAAGAACAGAAACACCTTGTTGGAACAGCACGTAAACCTACAGAAGGAAGTGCTAAAAATGCAGAACGAACGCCTTGCATCTCTTGAAAAGACTCAAAAGGGAATTTTAAAAGAATTGCAAAAATTAAATGACTGGAATAAAGAAGCAGATAGACGGCGCAGGAAACTTTTTGATCTCAAAAAAGAAAAACTTGAGGAGTTCAAAGCAATAATATTAAGAAAAATAATGCACGTTTAGAACTTATTTCAATAAAGTCCAATAAATTGAAACTGAGACAAACAAAAATGGAAATGAATATGAAATATTATAACCCTGTGTCCAATGAAAACTCCAGCAGCAGTTCTGACTGAGTAGGTAACTTAATGTATTTATTTTGTTTTTAAGGTTTTTTTTAAAGAAAAGTTTATGTTTTTTTGTTTTGTTGAAGTTGTGTTTCTGGAAAATATGGAATTTCATATTTATTTCCTTTTTTAGCTCATTTACTCTTATATTAATAATATTAATCAACTTTGTGATAAAGCAAAATACACCGGCATATGTGTGTGTGTATATATAATGTGTTCAATGACTGAATTATAAACTTTATTTTGTTTATAAAATATCTTTTATTTGGTTTCGTATTTCTGCTGCTACGTTCGAAAATTCATCTAAATCGCTAGCAACAACTTCATGTTCCTCTCCTTCATTTGTTGCCACAACCGGAACATCTGGCACAGCAAATTTTTTGCAAATATTGAGCAATGCAGCATAAGCATTTGTAATTTGGATAGCTTTTTCCGGTGAATAATGGAGTTGCCTTGCTCCGAGAATGCATCTAAACCTCGCTTTCAAAACGCCTATCATCCTTTCAACAATATTCCTGCATTTGGAATGAATTGTATTAAAATGCTCTTCTTGACCTCCTTGCGCAGTTCTGTATGGAGTCATCATCCACGGTTCCAGAGTCTACCCAGAGTCACCTAAACCAATTATAAAACATCAAACGTTTTGAGTGAATTTAGCATCTACGTACCCAATAACCAACTTCTCCTATCACTCTCATTCCATTTCTGCTCAAGGTGTCTGCGATGGGCGAAAAAAAAGAATTGCTTGGAAAGAGTGTTTTTTTTTTTTTTTTTTTTGAAATTCATTTTTATTTTTCAATTTTCTTAAAACTATCTTAAATATCTTAAAACTAACTTACTGGCCCCAGTCGGGCGCTCTAAGTTAAACTATAATAACTTAATGCTAATGCCTTTCGGCCTAAGAACTATTTTAATACTAAATCCAGGTCGTTTTTATTTTTTACCGAGAAGAATTTACAAAAAAAAAACTCCGTATCATTGTCTTTATTTTTTTTTTGGTTTTATATAAAACTTACAAACTACATAAAACTAAATTAAAGCTAATTAAAACTACTTAAAGCTACTTAAAACTATTTACAACTAATTATAAGCTAATTACAACCTACTTATAAGCTACTTACAGACTACTTACAAACTAGAACAGCCACAGCAAGCATTTTCCGGTTTTATATTTTTTTTGTATTTTTGTGGATTTTATAATTTTTTTTTTTTTTTTTTGTGCCACCCTGACTGTCCCTACTTAAAACTAACTACCTAAACCTATGCAAGTCGGCCATACAAAAGAAAATAGCAAGGTCAACTATTAAATGTCTGAAGGAACTTCATCATCGTTTTTCAACCACCAGAACTGGTTCTCCTGCTTTACCCTATCTCTTCGGTCCCGTTCGGACACAGTCCTACTGAACCGAAGGTGCTCAGCTCCGTCATGTGCGAGGACGTCTCGACTGTAAAGGAGCCGCCGATCTACAGTTCTACGGCCGACGTGGTAGATTAGCGGAACCGCCGCTCTATCCTGGATCAGCCCTCGACTGTCTAGGTGGAGGAATGCATCGGGCGGAATAAAGCCGCTTAGACGCACACTCTCGTAGTATTCGTGTTTAGGGTAATAAGCCCCGAAAATTAAGCTGTTAGACGAGGACATCGCTCTTGCAATGTGACCTCGAATAAGCTTCAGCAAGAAATTATCTATCCTGTTTATGTTGGCCCCGTTGTATAGAGCCAGGTTGGAATAGTAGTGTTTGTAATCCGACTCTGGTGTTCTGTGCAATCCAAGGCAGCGTCGAAGACACTGCCTCTCAAACACCCGAATCTTTTCCATTTGAGATGGGGCAACGTTGAACCAAACCGGGCACCCATAGGCAATCATCGGCCGGATAAGGGCCATGTAGCAAATCACCTTCACCCTACTGTCAAGCCGGCTGCTGTAGAACAACCGTTTCGTCAGGGCAAAGGCTCCCCTAGCCCTGGCCAGAGCAGCATTTATATGTCTGTCGAAATACAAATACTGATCCATCCAGATGCCAAGGTACTTCACTACACTTTTACTCGCCAGTGGATGTCCATTTGGCCCTACGATCACCAGCTTGCGCCAGTTCTTTCTCGTATCCCTTGTGGCTCCACGCAACGGAGTCCTAAACAAGATAGTTTCTGATTTCTGAAAGTTGATTTTCAACTTCCAGTCATCGCAATATTGCTGAATCTTCTCGAAGTCACACTGCAAAAGAATCCTGATGACCTCGACTTTTGAAGCTGTTCTGTACGCAATTAGATCGTCGGCATACGCAATTGCCTGAGTTAGACTACTTATCAGATCGCTGGTGTAAATGCTGAATAGAATCGGCGAGTTGACCGCTCCCTGCTGAAGACCATTTTTAATATTAAAGTTTGTGGCAGAAGTTACATTGCCACTCTTGACAACAAACTTTCTGCCATTGAGCATATCATAAAGCATATACAAAAGTGATTTACTATTGCCAAGTCTGGTCAACTTTAGATAAAGACCCTCTAACCATACGGTGTCGAAGGCCTTCTCCAAATCAACCAGACAGGTACCCGTACACTGCTTCTTAGATTTGTTCCATTGGACATCAGAAACGAGTTTAGACGCGGCATGAATGGTGTCATGTCCCGCCTTAAAACCGAACTGGTTGTCCGGTATGATATTATTGTCCTCTGCCCACTTAGACAGAGCTTTATTGATAACTTTTTCGAATACCTTGCTGATACTCGGAAGAAGACTTATCGACCGGAGATTCGCCGGATTGGAGTTGTCCTTTCCCTTTTTCGGGAGAGGATGCACCACAGCTGTCTTCCACCGCACTGGATAATATGCATTATTCAGAGCGTTGTTAAACAGAGTGGTATAAATGTCTACTGCTTCTTGAGGTAAATGTCGAAGTACAACGTTAGCTATGCCATCGACTTCTGCTGACTTCTTCTTCTTTAATGAATCGAAGATGAGCTGGAGCTCCACCTTCGTAATTAACAGGGAACTGGGCCCATTTTGCTCGGAGATTATGGCGTTTGCCAAATGATCTTCATTGAACCCGGTGAAACCAAGGTTCTCTGATCGCCATTGCGTGATGTCATTCCGAAGGTAGAAGTGATGGAGCAAGGCTCTGTTTTCCAGGTCGTGATTCGGGCGAATGCACGCACATTCACCTTGTACACTTGCTGGAAAGCAGCCCCCACAGCCTCCATTTTCTCCTGCGGATCTTCGACAATAAAGAGGTCATCGTCCAAGACGGCGTCCTCTGGATTAATTCCTGCTGTCAGAAGTACGTCTCTGTTGTCCGTCGTTCTCTGAAGCTTAAGACACGGAAGATCGTTCTGATCATTCCTTCTGAATATCTTGTTAATTTGGGGAAACATGCTCGGGTCACAAGACTTAACGGCCCGAATTTTGTTATCCCAATACAAATTAATTGACAACCGATAGTTCTCTTTAATTAGTTGGTTGATGTTTTTGATCGACGACTTTAGTGTCCTAATCTCCAGATGGTGAGGGTCAGTAAACCGTCGGTACAAGAGTTTTAGTCTTGTCAGCAGTCCACTTTTTTGTCTGTGTAATGCGTCAATGGTCGCGTTCCGGTACATGTCGGTTGCGTCCCGTTGTTTGTATTTCGGTATTGTTCTGTTCATTGTTCGTTTGATTGTCTCGTCCATTTGTTCTAAGTATTGGTCTATTTCGTTATTTGTCAAATTTCTGTCATTTGGTGGGGATATGTTGTTCGATCTAATTTCGCTCGTTAATGCGTTGGTAAAGCGTGGCCAGCGCACCTTACTGTAATTGTAAGTATGCACAGGTACATACTCATCCAACTCCAGGAGCTCGTTCGGAAGCTGTACTACGGCAGCGAGTCCGCAGTGGTCACTATCGTACTCGATCGTTCGTAAGCAGTTCCTTGGTCTTTGACCCACAGTGTCAGTAATTGTCAGTCTGGCGTCTAATAGCAATAAAGTCAGATAGGCACCGCAATAGCAATAAATTCAGATAGGCACCGCTTCTTGGAAACGATGGCCGATCCGTAGCCAGCAGTTCTATGCGATATTCAGCGTTATACTGACTCATCCAATTAAAAAGATGAATACCTCTCGCATTCTGTACTTGATTTCCCCAATCTAAGTGTTTGGCATTCAAATCACCGGCCATGAGAAAGTAATTTTCGTCCAGGCTCAAGTGTAGACCTTCGAAAAGTTTTTCAAGCTCTGTCAAAAAATCAGTTGGCTGAGGTGATTCCGGTGCATAAGCAGCGATCACATACATTCGCTTCCCCTGTTGGAGAGGAATGCATACGACACACGTCTCTAACAGCCGAAATCTACGTAGATCACTATTATATATAACTTTATGATTTATGCCTTTTCGTATGAAGATTGCGACGCCCCCCCCTTGAGTGGAGTTCGGTCGATCTCTTCTAACGATATTGTAATTGTTGTTAGTCAATTTAGGTTTCTCAGTCGGCATACGCAATTGCCTGAGTTAGACTACTTATCAGATCGCTGGTGTAAATGCTGAATAGAATCGGCGAGTTGACCGCTCCCTGCTGAAGACCATTTTTAATATTAAAGTTTGTGGCAGAAGTTACATTGCCACTCTTGACAACAAACTTTCTGCCATTGAGCATATCATAAAGCATATACAAAAGTGATTTACTATTGCCAAGTCTGGTCAACTTTAGATAAAGACCCTCTAACCATACGGTGTCGAAGGCCTTCTCCAAATCAACCAGACAGGTACCCGTACACTGCTTCTTAGATTTGTTCCATTGGACATCAGAAACGAGTTTAGACGCGGCATGAATGGTGTCATGTCCCGCCTTAAAACCGAACTGGTTGTCCGGTATGATATTATTGTCCTCTGCCCACTTAGACAGAGCTTTATTGATAACTTTTTCGAATACCTTGCTGATACTCGGAAGAAGACTTATCGACCGGAGATTCGCCGGATTGGAGTTGTCCTTTCCCTTTTTCGGGAGAGGATGCACCACAGCTGTCTTCCACCGCACTGGATAATATGCATTATTCAGAGCGTTGTTAAACAGAGTGGTATAAATGTCTACTGCTTCTTGAGGTAAATGTCGAAGTACAACGTTGGATATGCCATCGACTCCTGCTGACTTCTTCTTCTTTAATGAATCGAAGATGAGCTGGAGCTCCACCTTCGTAATTAACAGGGAACTGGGCCCATTTGGCTCGGAGATTATGGCGTTTGCCAAATGATCTTCATTGAACCCGGTGAAACCAAGGTTCTCTGATCGCCATTGCGTGATGTCATTCCGAAGGTAGAAGTGATGGAGCAAGGCTCTGTTTTCCAGGTCGTGATTCGGGCGAATGCACGCACATTCACCTTGTACACTTGCTGGAAAGCAGCCCCCACAGCCTCCATTTTCTCCTGCGGATCTTCGACAATAAAGAGGTCATCGTCCAAGACGGCGTCCTCTGGATTAATTCCTGCTGTGAGAAGTACGTCTCTGTTGTCTGTCGTTCTCTGAAGCTTGAGACACGTAAGATCGTTCTGATCATTCCTTCTAAATATCTTGTTAATTTGAGGAAACATGCTCGGGTCGCTAGCATTAACGGCCCGAATTTTGTTGTCCCAATACAAATTAATTGACAACCGATAGTTCTCTTTAATTAGTTGGTTGATGTTTTTGATCGACGACTTTAGTGTCCTAATCTCCAGATGGTGAGGGTCAGTAAACCGTCGGTACAAGAGTTTTAGTCTTGTCAGCAGTCCACTTTTTTGTCTGTGTAGTGCGTCAATGGTCACGTTCCGATACATGTCGGTTGCGTCCCGTTGTTTGTATTTCGGTATTGTTCTGTTCATTGTTCGTTTGATTGTTTCGTCCATTTGTTCTAAGTATTGGTCTATTTCGTTATTTGTCAAATTCCTGTCATTTGGTGGGGATATGTTATTCGAACTGATTTCGCTCGATAAGGCGTTGGTAAAGCGTGGCCAGCGCACCTTCCTGTAATTGTAAGTATGCAGAGGTACATACTCATCCAACTCCACGAGCTCGTTCGGAAGCTGTATTACGGCGGCGAGTCCGCAGTGATCACTGTCGTACTCGATCGTTCGTAAACAGTTTCTTGGTCTTTGACCCACAGTGTCAGTAATTGTCAGTCTTGCGTCTATTAGCAATAGATCCAGATAGGCACCGCTTCTTGGAAACGATGGCCGATCCGTAGCCAGCAGGTCGACACCATACTCAGTGTTGTTTCGACTCATCCAATTGAAAAGATGAATACCTCTTTGATTTTGAATTCCCCAATCTTGGTGTTTGGCATTCAAATCACCGGCCATGAGAAAGTAATTTTCTTCCAAGCTCAAGCGTAGACACTCAAAAAGTTTTTCAAGCTCTGTCATAAAATCAGTTGGCTGAGGTGATGCCGGTGCATAAGTCGCGATCACATACATTCTCTTCCCCTGTTGGAGAGGAATGCATACGATGCACGCCTCTAACAGCCGAAATCTGCGCAGATCACTATTGTATATAACTTTATGATTAATGCCTTTTCGTATGAAGATTGCGACGCCCCCCCCCCCTTGAATGGAGTTGGGTCGATCTCTTCTAACGATATTGTAATTGTTGTTAGTCAACTTATGTTTCTGGTTCAGCTTAGTTTCGCTGGCCATAAACACATCTGGACTTTGGTCTTTCAACAATTGGAAAAGATTAGCTCTACGTTCGGTCCTAATCAGTGAATTTACATTCAGAGCAAGGATCCTAAGAGGCCTCTCCGACAGCGCGCCTTTAACCTCTAATTTGCGTTAGGCTAGGCAAAACAGAGTAGAGATAGTCTACCCTAGTCGCCTGCTCCTTTATCTGGGTCTGAAGTCCTGTTAACTGGCCTTGAATTGCCAGCAACATGCTTCTTATTTCGGCCTGAGTGTCCGGCGCCTTTGGCACTAGGGCCGGTTGGGCTGCCTTAGCTGCAGGCTGTACCGTTTTTCCCCTTCCTACCGCCATTTGGGCGTAGGAAATTTGGGGATTAACGGGCGTTGCTGTAGGAGCACGCGTTGATGGGCGTATCTCTACCGCTGTCTGCTTAGCCGCTTTGTTGTTTCTTATTTGCTGAAAAGCTGAGCAACCCCGATAATTAGCAGGGTGCCCCTCTTTTCCGCAAAGTGCACATTTAAGCTGGGTCATGTCTTCGACCCGTTCTTCACCGAGCTTGCACTCCCCCTTAATGTGGTCCTCACCACACTTAACGCAGCGTGACTGCATTTCGCAGTTTGCTGCAGCGTGGCCAAACCTTTGGCAGCGCTTGCATTGAAGCATGTCGCCGCCTCTCTTTAATTTATCCCAAGTTACAACCTGGTAGTTGAGAACGGAGATACTTCTCAACCTACCCAGTGTGCTGCTGGGCGATAGCTGGACTAGGAAGAACGGCAAAGACCGCTTCTAACGTCTGGCTCTGACTGTAACGAATGGCTTGACCCCGATAAAGTCGAGATCGTCGCTCGCTTTTTGACGGAGCTCATTTAAGAGCACCTGTGGTTCCGTGCAGGAATCTATGCCCTTCAAGAGGACCGTTTGATATTTATCCACTTTGGGGGTAAAACTGAAGAACTCAGTCGTGGATTTCTTTAACAATTCTTTTATAATTTTATGCTGTGCCACTGTTGAGCAGTGGATAGCATGTCTATCTTTATTTAAACGTTTAATAAAAAAGTTTTGGCCTATGGCCGACTTACATAGGTCAATAGTTTCCTGCAATTCCATTTTGTAAGTGTTTATTGGTGGCACTTTTTCTTTTTTATTTTGGGGCGGCTGTGGCTGCTGCTGGTGTTCTCCTCGCTGCTGCTGACTCTGCTCTTGTGGTTTTTGTTGCTGCTGCTGTTGCTGTTGTTTTGTGCGTTGCACCTTCGGTTGCTGCTGTGGTTGTTCGGTTGAAAGCTGTTGTTGTTGCTGCACTTGTTGGCTCTGCTGTGGCAGTTGCTGTTGTTGCTGCTGAGCTAGCCTTTGCTCTGTCTGTGCCAGCTCTTGTTGTGGTGCAGCTTTTGTAGGCGCTGCTTTTTGTGGCGCTGTTTTTGGTGGACCATGTAGCGCTTTTTTCTTTTCGCGCTCCTGTCTCTCCCGTTCTCTTCGAGCTTCCTGTTTATCCTTTAAGGCTTGAATTAGAGGGGTAACTATGGCGTTAAGCCTTTCCATTTCCCCCCGAATGGCATCGATTTTTTCACTGATGGCTTTTTCATCAAGTGCAATTGTTGCGACTTGCGTCCCATCTTCTTCTTCGGAGTACGCCTCTGGTGAGGCTAAGTCCACTAGCAGGTTGCTGTTGGAGTCCCCTGTTGTGAATAATCCCTCGCCACCTTCTGACATGTATTCAATGTCGTCATCGGATGACGAGGAATCCAATTGTTGTAAGATTTTTGCTGCTGCTGACGTCTTTGCTGTGCGCGCCGTCTCCTTCACCCCGGCTGGCAGCTGGGCTGAGGTGGTGGTGGAGCGGCGCTTGACCAAGTTCGACGCACAGCTTATCTTCTTTTTCCTCTTATTCTTGATATCGGCTGTTGGTGCCGTTGCTTTTTTTGCCGTTGTTGCTGCGGCACTAGTTGATGGTATGGCTGGTGGTGCCATCGCTTGCTTGGTTGTTGTTGTTGTTGTTGTTGATACGGCACTAGTCGTGTCTTTAGCTGGTGGTGCCATAGCTGGTTTTATTGTTGTTGCTGGGGCACCTTTCGATGTCCCCGCGGTATTGTTGGTTAGCATTTGCTGCTCTTCCCACTCGATGAAGTTTTCTACTTCACGATTGTGAAAAAAAGCAGACAAATAATTTTTGCCCGACTGGGATTCGAACCCGTGATCCTCAGGTTGTCGGTCTGCCACCTCTTCCTCTGTGCTATTGGCACTATTGAAAATAGCTTGACTGTAATTAAACTTTAACTTGTCACTCCGAAATATTTAATTTAAATAAACTGGGGAAGCCGAAAACGTCTAAACACTTCCACAGTACGAGATCGACTGTGGAAAGAGTGTATTTAAGGAAAAATGTATGCCTATATTATATGGGAATAGGTGGTAGATACTTACGATCATTGTGTTGATACTATGGTACTTTTCCTATTGAAGTAAAGATGCTCATTTACTACTGGTCTTATAATTTTGATGTGCGTTCCATCTACACTACCGATAATGCCAGGAAAATCATACTTTTCATAAAAATGTTTGCTTTCCGTTTTTTCTAAATTAACTTTAGGTAAAGAACATTTTCCATAATTGGCAATATTTTTGAGAGGGTGAGCGACAAAGTTGGTTTTGCCATACCAACAAGGAAGTCCTGTCCGGTTCCTCTTTGGCAACCACCCTCTGCCAGAAACCGAAGTGTTGCAGCTAATTTCAAAAAATTAGGTATGTATGTTGAATTAAAACTTGGAAGGTGAGGATCGATCTCTTTTAATACATATTTAAATGCGTCCTTGTTCAAACAATAGAGAAGCTTGAACCTGGCAAATATTTTAGGAGTTCTTTTTTAATACTAGATGGCAAGTTTTTCACTTTACTTACGTGGGACTTGGAAGGCTCATTGGGTTCGATGTTGTTATACGCATTTCCTCTTATTCGTCATGGGATTCATCTTCGCTTTCAAGAAAATAGTCGCAGTGGAAAAACATTTTATAGAATTTATGAAAATCCAATTTATTTTCAAAACTTCGTCAACTTTATTTATATTTTGATATTTGTTAATAGGAGTGAAGTAAGTTTCGCTTTTGTGTGGCAACTTTTTTACTTTCTATTTTCGTGTCTTATAATCGCTCTTCGCCATGACTTTCGTTTCTTCGAGTTTCGTTTTTTCTTCCGTTCGTTTCGTAATTCATAATAAGGGCCCAGGAGTGAACAGGAATTAGTTGGACTTCCAAGAAGTCTGACGTTACAAAGCAAGGGGCTGTGATGGATCATCTGGACAAAGTGACCATAAACAAAAAATAGATAAGAAGGCTTCAAGTAATACTTAACGTTCTAAACTTCAAAGAAAATGTAAACGGTTCAAAGTTTGAAGTTTATGCAATGGAAACAACAAATTTGCTGAAAGTAACGACTGATTTTTTAGCTGGTTTGGTTTTGGCAACACTGGTTTTGACAGCTGACGTGTGTTTAGTACCTTGTGTCACTGTCAAACAGCTTCAGTTTGGTTTGCAATTCAACCATGGATCGTCTTACAAATGAACAACGCTTGCAAATTATTGAATTTTACTATCAAAATTCGTGCTCGGTTCGAAATGTTCATCGCGCGCTGCTCCCATTTTATGGTCGGCATTCTCGACCTTCTGAGCAGTCTATTCGGAAGATTGTGACCAAATTTCGCACCAAATTTACTTTGTTGGACATTAAACCAGCAACACGTTTACGTACTGTGCGTAGTGAAGAAAATATTGCGGCCGTATCAGCTAGTGTGACAGAAGACCGCGAAATGTCGATTCGGTGCCGTTCCCAGCAGTTAGGCCTTTGTTACAGCACTACGTGGAAAATTTTGCGGAAGGATTTGGGCGTAAAGCCTATTAAGATACAGCTGGTGCAAGAACTTAAGCCAGCCGACCTACCACAACGCCGATTTTTTGGTGAATGGGCTCTTGGAAAGCTGGCCGAGGATCCGCTTTTTTATCGAAAAATTGTGTTCAGCGATGAGGCTCATTTTTGGTTGAATGGGTACGTAAATAAGCATAATTGCCGCATTTGGAGTGAAGATCAGCCAGAAGCATTGCAACAGCTACCAATGCATCTCGAAAAAGCCACTGTTTGGTGCGTTTTATGGGCCGGCGGCATTATTGGGCCATATTTCTTCAAAGATGATGCGAATCGCAGCGTTACTGTCAATGGTGAACGCTACCGAGCGATGATAACAAACTTTTTTTTGCCCGAAATGGAAGTTCTTGACTTGCATGATATGTGGTTTCAACAAGACGGTGCCACATGCCACACAGCACGCGAAACAATGGCGCAATTGCGAGGCGAGTTTGGTGAGCAGTTAATTTCACGTTTCGGGCCGGTCAATTGGCCGCCTAGATCGTGCGATTTGACACCATTAGATTATTTTTTGTGGGGGTATGTCAAGGTTAATGTCTATAGGGACAAGCCCGCTTCGATTGACGCACTGGAAGCCAACATCCATGCATTCATTCGTGAGATACCGGCCGATATGTGTGAAAGAGTATGCCAAAATTGGACTCAGCGGATGGGCTACCTGAGACGCAGCCGCGGTCAACATTTGCATGAAATTATCTTTAAACATTAAATTGCAAGGTTCAAACTATCGATTCAAATAAATATTTCATTCATTTTTTCGAATTTTTTGTGTTTTTTTTTTTTTAAAGTTCTAAACCTCTTAAAAAATCACCCGTTAAAATATCCCGAAATGCTGCTTACACCTACTCTTCATAAAATTCAAAGTATAATCGAATATCAGTCATTACCAATCGGAGAACTGTCAGAAAAAGCCCAGGAATCAAATCAAAAGTCAGGACTACAAAAAATATAGGTACCAAAATACCTGCAAGGTTTGAAGAGTGCGACAGAATGAAGACCTATTTAACGTGGCGTAGCCATAATATTTGCCGCCCGGGGCACAACAATAATTTGCCGCCCCTTCGGTCTTACCATAATCAAAAAATTTTTTGGAAACTAGTTTATTTTAGTTATGTAGTTTAGTGATGGGTACCTTCATATCATTGGTCTTAAAGTTGAAGACAAAATTTTGATTTAAAAATTTGATACCATGGCAGAGAATTAGTTTTTCGAAATATTGATACACGCCACTTTGCCTCAATAGGCTTGTTTTTTTGGGAAAGCTACCCGTGGTACAGTGAAATTTTATATGAATTACAAAAACAATATCGGCAGCAGAATCGCTGCCGTTAAAGGTAAAGTAGTCTGTGGGAGTTCTATACAACATGGGGCATCAAAGTCAACTCAGCCAAATCTGAATTGGCTTGTTTCAGGATACCAGCGGGACAGCGAAGTACACCCTCAGCTAAAAGCTGCCCCAGCATTATCATCAATCTGCCTGAAGGATCGCAACTGATAACCAAACCATCAGTGAAATATCTGGGTGTAAACTTTGAGGAGAGGTTACGCTTCAATCCGCATGTAACAGCTACTCTGAAGAGAAAGCAACCTACGCTTTCCACATCATCCACCTCCTAATGCCGAAAAGGAATGGACTCAGCCAAAGGACGAAGTTGCTTCTTTATAAGCAACTTCTCAGACCGATCATCACATACTGCTTTCCTGTCTGGTTTACTATTTCCAATACCAGCATGAACAAACTGGGAGTGTTCGAGAGGAAGATCTTGAGAATCTGCACGGGACTCCACTTTGACCAACGGTGACGAAAACATTTCAGCAACACGCCACTCTATGAGGCATCCGGAATAACACCCCTTGACAAATACATGATCAGTGCTGCCAAAATACTGACGAGCAACCTTAGTAATCAGCCAAACCCTCTAGTGAGAACCAACACAAGTGAAGAGAGACACCACGATCCACGATACCTTGATGTAACAGCACTACTGGACGGAGGAATCATTCCTATCAATGAAGACGAGGTAATTCTGTTTTACGAAGATGCAGTGTCGAACTACTATAGTGGCTAGAAGCCACCGAAACCCCACATCCTTCCAAAAAGACAACCGGATTTGAACAACCCGAGATGAATCATCCAACTAGCATAAAATATAACCATCAATCACAATCTTTTAAATAATTGTGTGTACAAAATAAAAGCAATGTATAAAATAGGCCCCTAATGTGCCAAAAAAAATTAAAGTATCAATATAATCTATTATAGTTATAAAAAGAAGTTGCCTTATGTTCGGGCTCGATAAACTCGAGAATGGCTGGGCCGAGTTTTTCAATTTTTTTTTATAATGTTATCTTTCAGGATGGTCTTTTCGTGAAGTTTGGTCAAAATTTCGTAAAGGGCAAGCCGCAAATAGCATTTTTAGTGCATTTTTGTAAACTTACTAATAAACATTTTGATAGGGTCTTTTGAGAATGTATATGTTCGGGCTCGATAAACTCGGGAATGGCTGGGCCCATTTTTTCGATTTTTCTTATACAGTTATCTTCCCAATTGAGGATGGTCTTTTTGTGAAGTTTGGTCAAAATTCGGTAAAGGGAAAACCGCAAAATGCATTACAGTTATCTTCTTTATTGAGGATGGTCTTTTTGTGCAGTTTGGTCAAAATTCGGTAAAGGGAAAACCGCAAAATGCATTCTTAGTTGCATTTTGCCAAACTACTCGTACTAACAAATCTTTTCGTATGGTCTCTTAAGAATGTCTATTAAGGTTTCTGTGCCAGTTTGCTTAAAATTTTGTAAAGCAGTTTGCCATAAATGCATTTTTAAGCGCATTTTGTTTTTGTCAAATTTCTAACAAATATTTTGGTAGGATCTTTCGATGATGCCGACAAAGGTTTCGGTAAAGCGGTAACGTCGTTCTTTTTTATCAAGCATTACTAAACCAAGAGGTTTTCTTCCTGTAATTATAATTTGTTAATTTGTCAATTTTATTTAAACTGATTTAATTAAGATGGAATAAGTTTTTTATCTGTGACATTAACTCGGGTCGATTAATTATTTTTTTATTATTAGATTCAGTATTCAGTTTATCAGAATGGCCCAGCAATTATTTCAAAAAAAAAGTTGGAGAAGTGCCGGGAAATATGTAAAGATAGAAACAATTGGTAAAATAAAAACATCACAAGCTATTTATTTTTAGTATTATTGGTTTATCGAGAAACAGTGAAGAATAAAAATAATAGAACAACGATTGCATTAAATTTAAGCCTGCATATGTTATGCTTTGGAGTGTGAATGAAGAGTGAGAATAGTTTATAAACTCAGGAAAATATAGCTGACGGCAAGGAAAGTGAAGGAAGTTCGTAGAATAGTGAAAAAACCGCTTGGTTTTTTTGAAAGTTCCTTCTTCATTAAACGACATTATCTATCCGTCTATTAATTTAGCTCTTATCTTGCTTTATTTGTTTGTGATGGCTAATCGTATAAACTACATATCCGCTTTCAAAAACTCTTGCTGTTTGAAAGATTATTTTAAAAGAATCGTTTTTGGCATAAAATTTAAAAAAAAATTGCGTTTGTAGAGTGAAAAGGGGTAAAAAAAAGGAAATGGTGTCGGTTTTTTAATTTGTTTTATGTTTGAAAAGGTTTACTAAGAGGATGGGTTCAAGGCTAAATGTTTTGTGTCGTGTATGGCTAGCTTTAAGGCAAGAGAACTTCGGGCGAACTCATAACAGTTTTTGAAATAACGGGAACACAATTTTTTTCGTATGAAATATTTTCCGGGCGGAACTAAAAATAAGGCTGATGATTTATTCTGTTCAATTTATTTATTTAATTTTGTTCTTTTTTTTTGAGAAACTTTTGTTTATACCCGGGCGAAGCCGGGACGGGCAGCTAGATTTACGAATCAATTGTAAATATCTATTTCCGTTCAATCAAAACTAACGGAACTAAACTAAAAAAGTAAAGTAGTATCCTTCTGCCGATAAAATTCTGACGTTTTTTCGAGTATCGAACTGGATTGAATAGAATTTTCGGTACGTGACTGTTTACCTCTGCCGGTTTACCTCCGGCAGTTTACCACCGCCAGTTTACCTCTGCCAGCTTACCTCCGCCGGTTTACCTCTGGACAGTTTACCACCGCCACTTTACCTCCGCCAGTTTACCTCGAGAGCAGGTCTGGTGGTGTGAAATGTGACGTAAAACTACCTATTTTTTCACTTAAAGGGTGCTTCTCTCGGATTGCGGAAATTTACTCTGAAAGCCTAGTTTACAGTTCCCGTGCACAAAAAAAAACTATGCAAATATTCTCGCATGTCAAAAATAATTGAGGTGAAATGCTTAATTGCTTGTTTGTATGATTCGTTTACAGTTTCATGCAAAAAAAAATATTGCTGTAATGAAATGTCATGCAAAACACCGGCAGTTGTTTTGAATGCGAAAAAAGGGTGGTAAATGTATTATTTTTTTTTTGATGGTCGGCTTACATTCCAAAGAAAATATATATATTCACCTCAAGGCATTATATGCATGCAAATGGCTTTTGCATCCAAAAATATTTATTTTCCATGTTAAGACCTATAGTTCATTAATTTGGGGTTAATTAATGGCTCAATGGGTGGTTTAGGCCAAGGCAAACATTTTTTGGTGGAAATTGTTTTGAAAATTTCGATTTTTTTTTCGCATGGGAACTTTAAACTAGGCTGAAAATGCAATAAATCGGTGGGGTTAAACTAAAGCCCAAAAAGTGAAAAAGTACAAAAGTGACAATTTTCAAACTCATTTTCGGATAGTGTTTCTCACTCGAAAACTTATAAAAATGATGCAGAATGCTTACATTTTGACTTAGCAAAAAATTTGTATATTCTTTTTTTACAAAACAACTGCTGTAGTGGGCTGTAGTGGGAAAAGAAATATTTTTACTTTTGTAATTTTGCAATTCAAAATCAGTAAGTTCCACCTTTTAATTGAAGCATCGCATCATCATATGAAAAATCGACTTTATTTTTAAACGCTATTTGCGGCTAAACTAAACGTCCTAGAGGCATCAAATTTGACACCTTTAAACTTGATTTGCGGCTTAACTAAGCGTTCTAGCGACTTATGCATATTCGTGATCTGTTAAGTGCCAGTTCTAAAAACAAAAAGTTGGTAAAAAAAAGTTTTTTTCAAAAACTTTCAAATTTTTGTTTTCAAATTTGCAGGATCCTGGCGATATATTCATATATTCGTAATCTAGAAGTTCTTTTTTCCTTGCCCAAATGGGCTTCAACGAAAAAAACGACGTCGGGTCTAAGCAATTTACATGTTAAGTACAACAACAACTAAGCCCCTTCGAGCTTACCCTGAGGCCACACGAGCCAGTACTGGCTAGCCAATTGGCTACATACATTGACTGTCAAATTCCTATTCGTGTATTTGCTGTGACGTAAGCGGCATGCTGTACTGGCTTCTATACTGGCCAAGGCTCAGATGTAAACCCAAATGGAATAAATCTACTCCGATTTTAGGGAAAGAAATAAAAGTACTACGATATTCCGCTCTTTCAAAATTAAATGAACTAAAAACTAACTAAAGGTTCTCACGCGAATGCGGGGCGACGACGAATTTTTGTTGTTGTTTAGCGTTGTGTTTTTGTCATATTTTGTACTATCGTGAATGATTCGCTGCGATTCGCTCCGCTTTCGCGTTGGTTTGGAAGAGTCTTAATGCTATGCGACAAAACTAGCAAAAGAACAGAACTTACGAATGTTTTGCGTTGGTTCTGGAGAGCCTTTACTTGTTTCTGTAAAAGCTCTCCCAAGCCAACGCGAAACCATCAGAAAAAAAACTAAAATTTTACTTGTAAGAATTACTTTATATGGTGTTAAATGAGAACAACTACACCGACACGATGTGAATTCACTAGAATATTTATTCACTTTGGCTTGGGAAGCCTTACTGCTTATCAATTCATTCACCAATTTTTTGGTTCTCTTCTCGAATGGTAAGAGGGACCAAAAACACACCACACGAGACGGACAAAATGACCACGATATTGAAAACCACGTTAGGCCTTTTTTTCCTATAGTTTATTTTAACCACTTTGAATAATTCAAAAAAATACATTGGTGAGACTATGGCGAGACCAAAGCGAGATGATGGAAAAACATGCTCAATGCAAAGAACCACGTGTAAATGTGATGGCGAGACCAAAGCGAGAAAACCACGACCGTGTAAATGGGCATGGCGAGAACATAGCGAGGTGAGCTTAATGACCATGATACTGGGAACTACATTTTGACGACCACGGCGAGAGACATCTGAGTCTCGAGTAAGTCAATTCGTTTTCCAAAACAACGCATGAAAATTATAATAAAAATTTGTTAAACTCGGTTGAAAAACTTTAGGTTTGATACCACTACTTGAAATTAAAATATTAAGAAAAGTGAATAATATGGAATTCAGTGTTAATCTGGATTTAACAACACAAACGAGTTGGGGAATGCAGTTTAAGTCCAATTAATCGGGTTTAACGAGTGAATAATATGGGCGTTGGCGATTTTTTAAACTTTGAGTTACTTAAGACTGGGCATATGTACTCAAGGGCGGATCCAGACTTTGCCCCAGGGGGGGGTCACGTTTCTTAAAATTTCAATAAAGTACTGCACCAAAAAAAAATTGTACTTACGATATAAGGCAAGTTTTGTATTCGAGCAAAGTGGGTTGCACAATTCTGTCTGGTAGTCTGTCTATATTTTCCTTGACCAACAGCTACAGCCTTAACCACTGAAGCGATTTTCTTCAAATTTTTAAATTATTTTTTTTTTTAATTCTTCGGAGGGGATATTTCTTACCTTCTAAAATTACGGTACTTGCTATACAAGAAGATATTATTTTTTTTTTGAAAATTCAATATTTCAAGAACGCGTTAATGAAATGTTTTGAAACTAGTTTATAAATGTATTTTAAAATTAATTATTATTTTATTTAATATAAGAAATTGTTTTTCAAGAAAATCGCTACGACGATTTTAATTTTTTTTGTGCTTATATTCATATTTCTTCAAGTTTTCAAATCGGTTTTAAGCTTTAAGCTATTTGAAAAGTTGTTAAACAATTAAAAGAACAATTTAAATGCCCTCACTTTATATATTTTTATATTTTTATATATGTAATTACTGGCATATTTTAAAAGTTCTTAATTTAAGGCAACTTGAACATCAGAGCAAGTACCTGCAATACAGTCGTACATTTTATTTCCATTGAAAATATTTTTTGAAAAATAAATTAGTTAATTAAAGAATTGAAGCCAGAACCATCATGCAACTAGATACTAAAAATATTGTTAAGGAAAAGTTTATTTTTGCCCCTAAAATCTTAACTCTTTTACAATAAGATCGTATTTACTGTACAAGATCTATTTTGATCTTCTGCCTGGCAACTTAAAGCTACTTTGGTTATACTTACCACTTTCCTTACACCCCGACTCCACAGGATATAATTTCTCTCTAACTAAATATCAGATATTTATATCTAACATTGTCTTCCGTCTGCGCTGGGCAAATCATGTTATTCATGTCGGAGATCTCTGTCAAGTTTATAATCGCGGAGAGGTATCTCTGACATCCCAACAAGAGATGAAACGGAGTGACTCCATTGGATATTTCATGTCAAGATAATCATTCTGATAGAAATTATCTCCTGTGGAGTCGCGGTGTTAATGACATCCCCCGAACTAAACAAATTCATGAAACGTCAAAATTACAAAACAAAAATCTTTGAATTCCCAAAATGGTGCACCCAAGTTAATGGGAAAGCGTAAGCAATTACAGTCTTGGGAAAACGAAGTAAAATGAGGAAGTTTTTTATAAAAAAAAAGACTTGTTACCACTCATGTCTTCAAGTTGCTCTATGCTTAAAGTTACTTCATAGTGCTAGAAACTAAAAGTTGATCGCAATTTACAGCCTAGTTGCCTAACGGTTGCTAGACCTTGATTTTGAGATTAAGCAAGCGATATGTCATTTAGGATATTTGCAAAGAATGTATGCGATCAGAAAAAAATTTAATTTTAGAAATTTGTTGAGTTGGACTTAGAAAATTTTGAATCAACTGTAAAAGTTTTTCCAAGTACCGCCCAATTTTTCGCACTTCACTGTGAGAAATTTGCAAGATACTAAAATCTTAAATATCGAAACTGCATTATTTATAGATCTTGAAAAATGATATCTCACACTAAGTAAAAATAAAACATTGCAAATGTCAACCAAAATCTCGAAAATTGAAATCTCGAATACCTACTCAAAATTGAGTGGTCACATAGTTATCGGGATTTTTATTTGCAAGATCTCGAATGCGAGTTTTTCATTTCCACGGTTTTGTAATTTGTGCCCAATTCAAAAGGCCGCTGATAAAAGCTCAACTAGCTACATTAATTGGTTATGTATTTGTTTTAATAGGATTTAAAGTTTTTTTTTTAAATTCATTCCAGGTCACTGAACAAAATTTTTAGGTACCATATTAAGGTTATCTTAAGAAATAAATATTTCATATCAAAGGTCACTAAATTGTTATTAAAGGTCACCGAGATTCATTTTTTTAAATGAATTTTCAAAGTTTTTTCATGGTTCAGTATAACTTTTTGAAAATTCTATGTCTGAAAAATTATCTACTGTTGCTACCTGTCCTTTTATGACCGATCGAAGAGTACACATACGGGATGCCATGGAAATTGTAATCTGATTGGCTGAACAGAATGGAGACGGAGCTGCAACTGGAGCTGTAACTGGAATAGCTGTCAAAATGTTAAATACACACAAATCCAATGATACGAACAGAACACGACGCAGCTGCATACGGAGCTGCAGACGCAGCTGGACAAGTTGGCGAACCTTTAACTTTTGCATGCAGCTTTTTTGACGTTTCAAAATTGTGAGCGCAACCAAGTGCTTACATGGGGGTTGAACAGAGTTTCAAACTCTTTTTAATCTCTGATAAAGACATACAGTCATTTTAGCTTCCATTTCATCATTATTCATGTTAATTTTTGTTTAAGTTTTTATTATTGTGTTGAATTAAGTTCGCACAGCTGACTTGAAATGCCAAAACTGTCAGAAAGCTGTACAGCACATTGTGGGCCAGTAAAAAAATCACGTACAGCATTTTTTGACAGCTATTCCAGTTGCAGCTCCAGCTCCAGTTGCAGCACTCTATTTTGATCAAGCACTGATTCGGTGTACGGTGTCAGAAATGTTCACAAAATCCTCAAATCAATTTCAAATTATTTTTACTAAAAAATAAAAAAAAATACTATAGTAAGCAAAAAGTAGAATTCTGTGTTATTCTTGAAAAGAAAACTTTTATTGTTTTATTGGCAGAAGAATTATTTTTTCAACTTTTCACGAACGATGTACATATCGTCGGCTTTCTCTAAAAACCTAGCAAGTCCTTAAATGATATTTTAATTTACTTTTGGTCAACAAGAATGACTGAATTCGAATGTCAATGCACAATAACAATGTAACTGTGTAATGGTTTCTTTTGGCTCTATCAACCAGTTTTAAAACCTTTCATTATCTTAAAATTCTATTTTATTACCTTTTAAATCGGTGTTTTGTGTCATCTTAGCAATTTTTCAAATTCGAAATTTGTTTTGACAGAAAGCCGACAATTTGTATTTTTTACTTTGATTTTTGTGTTTAAACTCTTTAAATACGCACGTTTAATTAAAATAAATTTGAAGGCGGATTATATCCTTTGAGCAGTGAAATTTTTTGTTTATGATTAATTGTTTATGACGAATTCATGTGTCTAATATTTTATATCTGGAAAAAACCCCAGGGGGGGGTCATGACCCCCATGACCCCCCCCTTGTATCCGCCAATGTATGTACTTCCCGATTCTTATTTTATTAATATTTTGTGAAAGAAAATGTGAGTAAATTTTAGTTTTAGACCTATTTTTCCAAATCTGTTCCGAAAAAGTACTGCCGAACCCTGTTACTGGCTGCTCTACTGGCTTCTCAACTGGCTACGAAACAAACAAGCCAGTTGACGAGCCAGTTGGTCAGGCTTGTATATGTTAGTGAAAAAATATTAGTGTATTGCGACTGGCTAGCCAGTACTGGCTCGTGTGGCCTCAGGGTTAGCTAAGCCCAGAGAATTTTCGGGGCTTTACTTTAGCCCAGATAAAACCGTGTAACCGGCACGTTACTTGTTGTTACCATACTTGTTGTCGATAGATTGTTTGGAAACTTCATTTTTTTTCTGTGATGGCGTCGCTAAGCGATGTCGTTTTTTTAGTCCGATTCATCTGGTGCAAACCTGTACCACAAGTGAAATTTTGTATTGGCCCGCACTAAATCTGGTTGCCTGACACTGTGTGAAAAATTTAGAGAACAGGGTTAAGCCTTAACCACATTCGCTACGTTTTGCAAAATTACAAAAGTAAAAATAGTTTTGTTTCCGCTAAAGCTGTTTTTTTGTGAAAAAGAATATACAAATTTTTTCCTAAACCAAAATTTAAGCTTTCTGCATCATTTTTATAAGTTTTTTAGTGAAGAAGATCACGATTGTGCATGCGAATGACTTCGAAAGCAGCAGATTCCAGATTGGCCCATTGCGTTCACTAATGGGGTTTTCCATTAAAAACAAAAAGCAATACAATTTTGAAAAACAATTTATGAATTATGAATAGAGAGTTTAAAATTATAAATTACTTAACCTAATCTCGAGGTAAACCGGCGGAGGTAAAGTGGCGGTGGTAAACCGTCCAGAGGTAAACTGGCGGTGGTAAATCAACGGAGGTAAACTGGCGGTGGTAAACTGACGGTGGTAAAATGGCAGAGGTAAACTGGCGGAGGTAAACAGTCCTGCTTCGGTCATGACGATGGTTTGGTAGTTGAAATCGGTGAGGAAAAAATCTTATCTATCGGGTTTTTCAATAAGAGCGCTACAAAAGTTTGTTTAAATAAAACAAAAACGGTTTTGGATATCAATAAAATTCTTTATTCCTGTGAAAGTACGTTCGATGCCATTATGTATGGAACTCGATTTCTTTTGCATGGCCACCACGGATATGTTTGCAGAAGTCCAGACGCTGAACCCAATTTTCGACGGTTTTCAAACATTTTTTTTTTTGTGGTTATTTTCCGTGGTAGGTGCAAAACTTGCTATTCAGGCTCTATTTGGACCGAAAAATGCGTGGAGCATTTTCAAATGACCTAAGCAATTTATTTTCAAACGTTTGTATGTTATTTAAGTTTGTATCGCAGGTACAACCCCAAAGTTGTATACCATAAGTCCAAACAGGTTTAACAACCTGTCGGTATAAAATCAATTTATTTTCAATACTAAGCTTTGAATATTTATCGATTAACCAGTTCATATCTCTTAATTTACTTTTTAGTTCTTCGCATTTCTTTTTCTCGTGTGACTTCCATTTTAATTTCGCGTCTAGAGTCATTCCCAGATACTTTGCCTCATTTGCAAATGGAACACGAGCGGTATTAAGAAAGAAGGGTAATCCATTTTTTTTTCTATACGTAAAGTCCACGTGGACTGACTTTTGTTCATTGAGCGCTATTCGCCATGTTTTCGTCCGATCATTAACATTATTAAGAACATTTTGTAATTTAATTGTAGCTTCGCTAATCGTTTTGCCTATTGTTACTATTGCAGTATCATCAGCAAATGTGGCTACAATAGTGTCAACTGTTTGAGGTATATCGCGTGTAAATAAAAGGTACAGAACTGGACCTAATACACTTCCTTGTGGTACACCAGCAACTATTTCTTTGAAATCAGAATAGTCATTTCCTTGTCTTACACGAAAAAGTCTTTCATTTAGATATCCGTTAAGAATGTTGTAAAGTCCTTCAGGCAGAACTTGTGTTAATTTGAATTTGAGGCCTTCGTGCCACACCTTGTCAAATGCCTGCGACACGTCCAAAAAGACAGTCGAACAGATTTTCTTTTCTTCAAGAGCTCTCTCAATTACGTTAGTTATTCTATGCACTTGATCAATTGTCGAATGCTTGCTTCTAAATCCGAACTGATGTTCAGGTATTAATTGTTTCTCTTCTATTATCGGTTGCAGGCGCAGGAGTAGTATTCTTTCAAAAACTTTTGATATAATAGGAAGAAGCGAAATCGGCCTGTAAGACTTCTTTTTGTGAAATTGTTTGCCATTATGACTTCCGCAACTTTCCATTGGCTCGGAACATATTCTAACCTTAGAGCGGCATTTATTATGTAAAGGAGGTTAATAAACCCTTTACGAGGGAGCATTTTTAAAATCTCTGCCGTTATTAAGTCATATCCTGGAGCTTTGTTGGACTTAAGCTTCTTTATTTCTCTTTTTAATTCGGCAAGTGTAGCATTTCTCGTTATGTAGCTTTCATTTGAGGTAAAATTCATATTAATATTTTCGTTGAGCTCCTGCCCATCGAACGGCTTAAATGTTTCCTCTAAGTAATCGGCGAATACCGTCGCTTTTTCTTTGTCACTTGAAGCCCATTCATTTTGGCTTTTCTTAATCGTGGGCACTGGAGGCTTTGGTTTTTTCGTTGTTTTTATAGCTTTCCAAAGTTGAGTAGTTGGATTCTTTCCCCGCTGTCAAGCCTTCAAGGTAATTTTCAACTTCATGGTTTTAAAAATCTGATATCGCCGGTTTTAGCATATTACTCAAGCGATTTAAATGAGCTTTGTATTGAGGAGCACTAAATCTTTTATTTCTTGCGGATATTTTAAATCTTTATAGCGAGGCATTAGCCTTTGATAAGGTATGTTATCCCAAGCTGCTTTTTGTAACGGGTGATTTTTTAGCTGGTTTGGTTTTGGCAACACTGGTTTTGACAGCTGACGTGTGTTTAGTACCTTGTGTCACTGTCAAACAGCTTCAGTTTGGTTTGCAATTCAACCATGGATCGTCTTACAAATGAACAACGCTTGCAAATTATTGAATTTTACTATCAAAATTCGTGCTCGGTTCGAAATGTTCATCGCGCGCTGCTCCCATTTTATGGTCGGCATTCTCGACCTTCTGAGCAGTCTATTCGGAAGATTGTGACCAAATTTCGCACCAAATTTACTTTGTTGGACATTAAACCAGCAACACGTTTACGTACTGTGCGTAGTGAAGAAAATATTGCGGCCGTATCAGCTAGTGTGACAGAAGACCGCGAAATGTCGATTCGGCGCCGTTCCCAGCAGTTAGACCTTTGTTACAGCACTACGTGGAAAATTTTGCGGAAGGATTTGGGCGTAAAGCCTTTTAAGATACAGCTGGTGCAAGAACTAAAGCCAGCCGACCTACCACAACGCCGAATTTTTGGTGAATGGGCTCTTGGAAAGCTGGCCGAGGATCCGCTTTTTTATCGAAAAATTGTGTTCAGCGATGAGGCTCATTTTTGGTTGAATGGGTACGTAAATAAGCATAATTGCCGCATTTGGAGTGAAGATCAGCCAGAAGCATTGCAACAGCTACCAATGCATCCCGAAAAAGCCACTGTTTGGTGCGTTTTATGGGCCGGCGGCATTATTGGGCCATATTTCTTCAAAGATGATGCGAATCGCAGCGTTACTGTCAATGGTGAACGCTACCGAGCGATGATAACAAACTTTTTTTTGCCCGAAATGGAAGTTCTTGACTTGCATGATATGTGGTTTCAACAAGACGGTGCCACATGCCACACAGCACGCGAAACAATGGCGCAATTGCGAGGCGAGTTTGGTGAACAGTTAATTTCACGTTTCGGGCCGGTCAATTGGCCGCCTAGATCGTGCGGTTTGACACCATTAGATTATTTTTTGTGGAGGTATGTCAAGGCTAATGTCTATAGGGACAAGCCCGCTTCGATTGACGCACTGGAAGCCAATATCCATGCATTCATTCGTGAGATACCGGCCGATATGTGTGAAAGAGTATGCCAAAATTGGACTCAGCGGATGGGCTACCTGAGACGCAGCCGCGGTCAACATTTGCATGAAATTATCTTTAAACATTAAATTGCAAGGTTCAAACTATCGATTCAAATAAATATTTCATTCATTTTTTCGAATTTTTTTTTAAGTTCTAAACCTCTTAAGAAATCACCCGTTATATATAAAGTAAATACAATTTGTTGATCATTTCGTAGGTTATCTTCGAAATTAAAATTCTTATATACTTATAAAGTTATAAATTTAATGGAAAAATGAGTTCAAAAAAAGTTCAGTATTATTGTAAAAGAATACAAGTGTATACCTAACTATTAGGTATATTAAGTTTCTGCTATGAGTTCTTTAGCCTCGTCAAAAAATTCTTTGTTTTCACCTGTTCTTGATTTACTGAGGCTAGAAATGTAGGGATCAGAGGTGTAAAGCAAAGTGTGAAGAACATCCTGATTGGTAGCTGTTCCAGATCATTTTCTGGCAGCTCTCTTCTCTTGTCAACAACTGTTTCACTTGAATGCAGTTGCGTATTTAAGTATGTATGCATAATTAGTTTAAGAATAATAGATTTCAATGTTAATTAGCCAAAGTAGATTGTCTTCTTCTGTTTTGAGTGATTTACATATGTTTGAGTACATACATACATATGGTTGGTCGTAAAAAAAATAATTTTTAAATTTTGATCAACCCGCCTATAAAATATTTCAAATTAGTTTCACAAACAACATTTTTTTTTTAATATAAACATGGCGAAAGAAGTTTTAACTCGGAAAATGATTTTTGGTTGTTCATAACTTTAAAATTTAATAACTTTGAATTTCAGTAACTAATGAAAAAATTTAAATACGGCAGACATTTAGTCCCCTATATAATGTTTAAAAAAAATTACTTCTTTAAAACAGTAATTTTCTTGATTCCAGACAAAAAGTAACACATTTCTTTAAAATGTTGAGGTAAATATAAGAAAATAACTGTCTAAAACTTTTTTTTTATTAATATTTGTATATATCTAGTAAGGAATTAAAGTTCTGAGAGATATAAATTTTATTCATTAGTTATTACCAAAGTTATAGAAATTTAAAGAAAATATTTAAAAACTTCCTTTTTTTCTCATCGTACGTTTTTGCTTCTAAAACAAAAATGCACGAAAATACGAAGGTTTTTTTCTTCTTTCTTTTTGTTCCTCAATTTTGAATAGTTTAAGAATACAAAACAATCGGAAACAAGGTGAAGTGAGCTATCACAGTCCAAAACTCACGATCATTGGCACTTCGCAGCTCATATGAAAAGCATTTTTACAGAAATGATAAGTAAAACTTATGCCTTAACTAAATTGGCCACTATTTGCAAAATTACATAAGTAAAAATATTTTTTTTTTCTGCTAGAGCAGTTGTTTTGTGAAAAAGAATATACAATTTTTTTCCTAAGCTAAAATTTAAGCTTTCTGCATTATTTTTTATAAATTTTTGGCTTATGTTGTTAGGGCTATACATGTACAAACATGGTTCAAACTTTGACTCGATGTTCAGCAATTTTAACTCACTGTTTTGGCGGGATAGTTGTTAAAACATGGTTAAAATTTTGATGTGTTGGTCAAGGATTTAGACTCACCACTGGTTTAACTCACAGTACACATATCTAAGGTATTATCTTGCGCATGTTGTGAGAAATGAAAACTGTTAGATGAAATTTGAGACGGCCGTTCCTGTGACCCCGTCTGCTGTATTTCAACAACAACAGAGAAAACAAACAAGCAATAATAATTTAAAAAACTCTAAAAACCGGGAGGAAATATTGTTTTCATAGTAAAACAATATTAATAAACACTTAAAAGCTTAAAAAAAATATTTTTTCTAATAAACAATTAACAAATGAACACACAACACTGAACAACTTTGTATGCTTACTTAGTTTCTAAGTGGGTTTCGCGGGATTCACCATTTTCCATTGATTTTTTCAGATGCGCAGAACTGAACAAAAATGAAAATATGTGTACTGTGTGTTAAACTGACGTTTAAAGATGGTTCAAGCTTGTCATTGGTTATTACAACATACTTGAACCTTGAACCATAGTTTAACCTTATTTAACCCACAAAAATCGGTTATTGAACCGTTGATTCAAATTTGAACCACGATTCCAAAACTGGCTCTAACTGAAGTTGAATGATGGTTCAAGCATATTTGGCTAATATCACAAACCTAAAATATCGTTGCACCTCAGCTTATCCACTAAAATTTGTGGGTTAAAATTACCAATGGGAAACTAGGTATGTTCATATTATGTTCATTGAAAGTTGTGAAAAAAAAATATCATAATCATCAATAATGTCATCTACTCCATGTGTAATAAGTCTGCTATACGAGAACTTTTGAGTTATGGATTTAGAAATGAAAAAAAAAAACATTTGATTTCATCTTTGCACTAATTTAATTTCGATAAAAAGTTCTCGTGTAATAGCAGACTAATTGACGATTTTTTTGTTTTGACCATAGTCTACCAACGCACCCCTGCACCTTTTTATTCTTTTATAGCTGCCAAATCAATTTTCGAGTTAGGAGATGGCAAAAAAGAGATAATTTCTTATAATTTTAATCATAAATTATATAAATATATAGTTTTTATTTTCCATTTTACTTGAATTTAGGTTGATTTTTGTTAATTTTTGTTCATTTCTACTTTTAACTTTCATTAAATTCACTTTTGTGTTTGCCAGAAGATGTTGCCAGAAGAAAAATCAAAAACAAATGAAAGGGAGCGGAAGTTAAGGGGAGTGGAAGTAGGCGGAAAAGGGGGAGGGAAAAGGATGTACAAATTACACATGCATTGTCTTAAGCTTAAGGCAGTTTAATTTTGTTTAACTATTTTCGGCTTTCTACAGGCAAGTAAAAATAAGAAATGAACACAATAATTACAAAAATGGGGGTAGTTGTGAGTGGTAAAATATTTTCACGGGTAAAATAAACAAACTGTTAATATTGCTTCAAGATCGATGTTATAATTGCTGCTTCAACTAGTTTTACACATTTAGATTCATCTAAATAGACATTTTTTGTGTTTTCTATTCCATAAAACTAAAGAAAATAATTAATTTTTTGTTCAAATATTTTGTTGATTTCAATGTCTAGTTATTGAAGTATACGTGTGCAAAATTTAAAAAAAATATTAAGAAACAAAAAAGTTACAGATTTTTGAGATGGTTTATACCTTTTGGTCCCATAGTGCGGCGTAGACATTGGGCCGTACTTCTTCCGTGATGATCAAGACCGGCACGTTACTGTGAATGGGGATCGCTTCCGTTCGATGATAACCGAATATTTTTGGCCCCAATTGGATGATATGGACTTGGAGGACATGTGGTTCCAACAGGACGGTACCACAAGCCACACAGCTAATGTCACAATCAATTTATTGGAAACCAAGTTTGGAGAACGTGTTATCTCACGAAATGGTCCAGTCGCTTGGCCGCCTCGGTCGTGTGATTTGACGGCGTTAGACTATTTCCTGTGGGGTTACGTCAAGTCTATGGTCTATGCCAACAAGCCAGCGACGATTGATGAACTTCGCACGAATATCGAAAGTGAAATTGCAGCAGTATCGGCCGATTTATGTTTGAAAACCATATATATTGCCCTCCGCGTTGCAAAATTGATAAGAGTGAATTTACGACATTGATAAAGTCACTAGGTAGGTAGGTAGAGATGGCAGTCGCTAGCCCTGGCCTCGCGACTCAATTAGCGCTGGAGTGCGCCGTTTTGATACCAATTACTTGTGTTAACCTAGTAGGGATTTAATACGGAATTATATGGCTTTATAGACTTTAACGGACTATTGTTAGAGCCATTTAGTCGCATTCAGAAAGATAATCAGATCTTTGATTTTCTTATCAGAAAGCTCTTTTGGGTCATCGAGGAAGGCCTTTCCAAAGGATGACAATCTAGAATTGGCTAAAGCAAGAAAATGAACTACAGTTTCTTTTTCTTGAGGGTCCCCACAGCTACGACAGTGGGAGTTGTAGGGGATTCCCAGCCTCCTTGCATGCTCCCCTATGGGCCAGTGTCCGGTGTATATTGCTGTGATCCTGGCTATATCGCGCCTGGGTCTTCATATAAGATCGTTAGAACGAGTTTTGTTATAGGATGGCCATATCATTCTTGATATGACACAGTTTGTAAGACTGCTCCATCTGTAAAATATTAAAATATTAATATTAAAATATTTCTCTTCATAGCACCAATAGGCATATTTACATTTACCGCTAGTGAGCTATAAAGGGCCGAGCCTTGTCGAGCTAAGACGTCAGCCCGTTCATTACCCTCTATGTCACTGTGACCTGGAACCCAAATGAGAGTGACCTGGAGGTTAATGTTCAGACTTGAAAGTTCATCTCGACATTGCTGGACAAGTACAGAGGTGGATGTAGCCGATTTAATAGCCTTAATGGCAGCCTGGCTGTCGGAGCAAATTGCTGTGTTCCTGAATTGATTATGGTATTATGGTTTGATTTGAGTAACTTGCATGCTTTCCTGATTGCTAGTAGTTCAGCTTGAAATACGCTAGCAAAGTCTGGTAGTCTGAGGGACTTGGATATATTATGGGTCTTAGAAAAAATTCCAGAACCAACACCGCACTCCATCTTAGACCCATCAGTGAAGATTATAGTGTCGTAGTCCTTCGTAACAATGTCATTTTTCCAATCCTCTCTGGTTGGAAAAACGGCTTTGAAGTCCCCGTCTAGGCCAAGAGGGGGAATACAGTAGTCAGTGTTCGTTAGAAAAATATCCTGAGGAATCAATTTTGTTATATTTCCATGACCATAGGGTTTTGAAAACCAACAATTAGATTCTTTTAGTCTTACAGCACTGCATGCCGCTAGATATTTTATATAAAGGTCGAGTGGTAGAAGGTGCAGGATAACGCTAAGGGCATCTGTTGGACAAGTTCGAAGGGCTCCTGTAGTGCCGACGCTAGCCGTTCTTTGTACCTTCTTAAGTTTTTCAGTATTATATTGTTTGCTAAGTGCAGGCCACCACACAATCGATCCGTATGATAAGATCAGTCGAACCACGGCAGTGTACGTCCACAAGATCATCTTCGACTGTAGGCCCCACATCTTACCAAATGTTTTTCTGCAGGCATAGAAAGCTATGCAGGCTTTCTTAACCCGTTCTTCAATATTTACCTTCCAATTCAATTTGGGGTCAAGAATAACTCCGAGGTATTTTGCTTTAGAAGATAAGGATAGAGTTTGTCCGTTAAGTCGAGGTGGGGTGAAGGTAGGTATTTTAGTCCTGGTAGTAAAGAGCATCAGTTCCGTTTTACTCTGATTAACCCCTAGTCCACTACTTTTGGCCCAGTTGCTAACTTTTTCCAGAGCCGACTCAGTGATTTCGCTAATCACTGTGGTAAACTTTCCTGAGACCAATAAAACCAAATCATCAGCATACGCTACTGCTTTCACACCACTACATCTTAGCTTGACAAGAATTTTGTCCATGACTAAAAGCCATAGAAGAGGGGAGAGGACCCCACCTTCGGGTGTTCCTCTACTAACATATTTAGTAGCTGTAGTGTTTCCCAACGATGCTTGAATCCTTCTGTCACTGAGCATAGAAACAATCCATTCAGATATGAAGCCCTCTATCCCGAAGTGAGCAAGTGATTCGCGAATGGATTTAGGACATTATTGAAGGCACCTTCCACGTCTAGGAAGGTTGCGAGGGTATATTCTTTATAGTGAATTGTCTTCTCGATTGTACGAACCACTTCATGCAGGGCAGTCTCCGTAGACTTGCCTTTGAGGTATGCATGTTGTGATTCATCAAGAGGACGACCAACTAGTATAACTCTAATGTGAGTGTCAAGAATGCGCTCTAGTGTCTTAAGTACAAAAGATGTCAGGCTAATTGGTCTGAAGTCCTTCGCGACCTCTCTTACCGACTTTCGGAATGAAGACCACTCTTACATGTCTCCATGACTCAGGTACATGATTGAGATAGAGGCAACCTTTGAAAATCATTTCAAGCCATGGCTCTGCCAAATCTTGCAGTTTCTGTAGCATAATAGGTATTATGCCATCAAGGCCTGGTGATTTATAAGAGGAGAAAGTATTAATGGCCCATGAAATACCATCTCCAGTTATAACGGAATTGATTTGCTCCCTATGAGCTAAATTGGTGTTCGTATTACTAAGCGTTTCAGGGTTGCTGTTCACGCAACCCGGGAAATGCGTTGTCATCAGCAGTTCCAAGGACTCAGCTGGAGAGGCTGTCCAGAGATCGTCAGATTTTTTCAAGAACGAAGGATTGCAATGTTCCTTCGATAACACTTTACTAAGCCTGGCAGAATCTTTAATATTTTCTATGGAGTGACAGTATTCTCTCCATCCCAGTTTCTTAGATGCTGCTATGGCTCGCTTGTATTCTTTGAGAATGTCTTTATACGGTTGGAAGAACTTCTCCTTCTGACAGATATTGAAGATTTTTCTGGTCATTTTTCTTAGCGCAGATAGATCTTCATTCCACCAAGGAGGGAATTTTTTACGGCTATGCTTAACCGGACAAGAGACTTTGAAGGCAGTGTTAATAGCTGCCTCGAAAGTCTTTACCTTAGATTCAAGAACTTCAACAGATTCTACACTAATAAATGGTAAATTTCCTAGTTTGGATTTTGCGATCTGACTGAATTTCTTCCAGTCAGTTCTTTTAGGGTTTCTATATGGGGGAGGGGTTTCTACCTTGAAACCTATGTTGAAGAGGATCCATCTGTGATCCGAAAAGGAATTTTTAAGGGACACTCTCCAATTTTCCACCACCAGATTACAGTTGTTTGTAACAGTGATATCAAGTACATCTTCCCAACCGTCGTAATTTTCCGAGCTTGGAAAAACGAAGGTGGGTGTGTCACCTCTGTTACAAACAATTAGGTTATTAACAATAATAAAATCAAAAAGAGACTCACCTCGTTCGTTGATTTCGGAACTACCCCAGAGAGAATGCCGTGCGTTCGCATCGCATCCAATCAGAAGGACCGCCTTTTTGAGTTTTGCTGCTTCAATCAGTATCTTCACCTCCTCAGGCGGTGATTCTCGGTTGTGGTCGCAGTAGCCAGATGCTACAAGTAGTCCTTTTGTCTCTTTGTCTCCCAGCCTGACAACTGTCAAATCGGGAGTGCTAAAATTGGGACACAAAAAAGCTTTTAAGAGTTTTTTAGCTAAGTTCTAGGATTACCTTGTTCTGGATTAACTGGTTTGTATATAAGGTCGTATTGGGTGGCTTGGAGGCCTCTCACTCTGAGGCCATTAACCCATGGTTCTTGGATAATGCCAATGTCAATGTTTTCCTCACTGAGGAAAACTCTCAGATTATCCGAAGCACATTTAGAGTGCTTCAGATTAATCTGTATGACCTTCAGCGCGTTTTTAATTTGGTGAAGGGCCTGCATCTTTAGGGACTGCCGATCCGTCGACAACAGCGCTGAACTCAGCGTTATCATCTACTTTATCAGCATCTGGTCCCTGACTCTGCAGGATTTTAATTTTGGCATGCCTGATGGCAAAACGAAGCTTGAAGTCCGCTTTTATGAGGGCCCCTCTGCTTTCCTCGCTGATCTTTAAGAGGTATGAGGTGCTGGTCTTTTGCGGCTCCTCCGCCTTTATTACCATCCAGTCATGCATGGGGACCAGTGGGTTCAACCTTTGAAGACCCCGAATCAGCTCCTGTCCGCTCGGTTTTATGCCCATGAGGGGCAACCAAATGCGAGCCTTAGGTTGCCTAGGGATCTCCTTTGCTGGGAGCTTGAGCTTCAAACCCTCCCAGTCATTGCTGACCTTAGCAATGCTGTCCCTAAGGAAATCCCTTGAAAACGCGTCTTCGCATTTGATCACCCTGTATCCCCTGAGCAATTCACCAGAGTCGAAACTAGCGTAGGGTCCCTCACTTGCGGATATGGTATATTGGAAAACCATCTCGGAGAGCTTGGCTTCGATAGAGTTCCACACCGATAGCAGACCTTTGCTATTGGTGGAGAGCTCATCAACAACCGCTACCTGGAGGTCATCTCTGACAACCTCGCTTAGAGTAGGCGGTTGCACCGCTCCTTTTTCGACCTTCCATCAAGCCTGCTCTTCTTTTGGGAGGGTAAGGTCTCTTCTTGAGATCTGTTACGCTTGACAGCCTTTTCTTTGTTTGCCAGAAGATTATTGTATTCTTCAACAATCTTCTGGTATTTGATTTTATCTGAGGCATCCCTCACATGACCAGTTCCCGCAGCCTCATTCTTAGCAATCTTGTCAAGAATAAACGAGGCGTGGAGGAATTGGTTCTTTCGAAGAACGCCAGAAAATTTTCTTTTGCCACGGACAGCAATGCTATGGCTGGAATTGCTACCCGATGGCTTGGTATTTGTCGGTTTAGGGAGCACAGGAGTACTATGGCTGGTACTCGCTATGCTCCCTGAAGGTTTGGAAGGCATCTCGGCATATGTGCCGAGAAAGCTTCCCGTCAGTGTTTCCTGGCTGGAGGCCAGGAATTCATCCTCATTGTCCGTTGTAATATCAGTTTTTGTCATTAGTTTGTCCATGTTTTGATAGGTTTTAAATTTGGTTCCCACGAGTTGGTCGGAAAAAAAGGTCAGCCCCGGCAGAGCCGATATACCGGGGTAAGGCAAAGGTTTAAGACGGACCCGGCCAGGACGTCCGAATGAGCTCGTTATCGACTGGTTTTCCCCCCAGCCTTCCATTTCTTCGGAACGGATTATGAAAAATCGCTCACTCCACCACTGAAAATTAGGGACCTGTATTTATGGTAAAATCGCATTGCTTTAGAATTGAACTATTAAGGAGTAAAGGAACCCTAAAGCATTGCGACCTTACCTTAGCTGATCCCCATCTTGACATCGTACAAGATTTCTGTGGTGATCATTACCGCCCGGCACCCACTAGGAGGGTTTAATACAAGGATTTCTGCCAGGCATAAAGTCACTAAGTCCAAATTTAATTGTTGGTGGTGACTTTAATGCAAAGCACACCTCACTGGGCCTCACGATGCATATCTCAAAAGGGTCGCATGCTATATGAAGCAGGAATGGAAAATAATTGTGACTTTCATTCGACTGGCAAGCCAACTTACTGGCCAACTGATCCGTCGAAAATACCTGACCTAATTGATTTAATCATGGTGAAAGGAATAACCTCTAACCGCATAGAAATTTCAGAGGGCTATGACCTCTTTTCAGATCATTCTGCCGTCGTACTCATTATGAGCGAAAGCCTTGTCAAAATTGAAAAACCACCCAAGTTAACAAACAGTAAAACCAACTGGGATGGATTTAAAAATGATATCGAGGACAACGTTGAGTTAAGGGTATCATTACAAACACCTCTTGAGATTGAAGACGCAGTAGATACCTTTGTTGATATAATACAAAAAGCAGCTTGGGATAACACACCTTATCAAAGGCTAATGCCTCGCTATAAAGATATAAAATATCCGCAAGAAATAAAAGATTTAGTAAAAGAGAAACGAAAAGCACGTAAAAATGGCAGCAATCCCGTGCTCCTCACTACAAAGCTCATTTACATCGCTTGAGTAATATGCTAAAACCAGCGATATCAGATTTCAAAAACCTTGAAGTTGAAAATTACCTTGAAGGCTTGGCAGTGGGGAAAGAATCCAACTACTCAACTTTGGAAAGCTATAAAAACAACGAAAAAACCAAAGCCTCCAGTGCCCACGATTAAGAAAAGCCAAAATGAATGGGCTTCAAGTGACAAAGAAAAAGCGACGGTATTCGCCGATTACTTAGAGGAAACATTTAAGCCGTTCGATGGGCAGGAGCTCAACGAAAATATTAATATGAATTTTACCTCTAATGAAAGCTACATAACGAGAAATGCTACACTTGCCGAATTAAAAAGAGAAATAAAGAAGCTTAAGTCCAACAAAGCTCCAGGATATGACTTAATAACGGCAGAGATTTTAAAAATGCTCCCTCGTAAAGGGTTTATTAACCTCCTTTACATAATAAATGCCGCTCTAAGGTTAGAATATGTTCCGAGCCAATGGAAAGTTGCGGAAGTCATAATGGCAAACCATCTCACAAAAAGAAGTCTTACAGGCCGATTTCGCTTCTTCCTATTATATCAAAAGTTTTTGAAAGAATACTACTCCTGCGCCTGCAACCGATAATAGAAGAGAAACAATTAATACCTGAACATCAGTTCGGATTTAGAAGCAAGCATTCGACAATTGATCAAGTGCATAGAATTACTGACGTAATTGACAGAGCTCTTGAAGAAAAGAAAATCTGTTCGACTGTCTTATATCTATTATCATACAAAATGATGAATGAATGATGGTGGTGACTTTGTCGCCCCTAATGATTTGAATACAACGAAAAATAAATTATACGTTGGTTGTAAAGAAATTTTATGGAATTTTTAATTTAAAAAAGAAAATACTTTCCAACTTCTGTTATAAACAACGATGGTGATTTTGTGCCCCAAAATAAAATATTATATACAATATTAAATGAATTATTAGATAAACCAAAATTAATTTTGTGTTTACTTCTCATGACCAACGAGGATGATTTTGCCCCTAAAAATGTTAATACTATAAAAATTGTATTTTCTATTTAAAATTTAAAATTAAATTAAATTTTAAATAAAAGAAAACTTTTGTAACTGGTTTAATACTCGTACTTCCAATACACAGCGAAGATGATATTGCCGCTCCTAACTCCTGGTGCCCGTTGCGAACGCCCTCTTCGCAGCCCCTAGCTACGCCGCTGCCTATTTAACATGCTTGCAGCCTTATCGGACCCTCTTATTTCTTCACTAAGGCATATTAGAACTGAAAAAGACCTCAAAGCACGAAACTCTCCAGAAATGATTAATTATTAGAAACTACCTCGGACTTTGACGTAAGTTTCCAAGAAATTTATTTTTTTTAAGTCATTTTTACTTAATAATTTATTTATTCTTCACTCTTTACCTCGAAAAGAAGAGTAAAAACGTAAATAAAAAAAGTTCTATTATTTTTGTTTTTGTGGACTTTTGAATTTAATTCAATTTTAAAAGTTTTGTGAAATTGTCTAGTGAAATTTGATTAAATTCAGACGCCTTGAAATTATTGATGGATTTCTGGCATAAAAGCGTAAATAATAGAAGTTTTATTATTTTTGTTTTTGTTTTTTTTTTGAACTTTTGAATTTAATTCAATTTTAGAATTTTTGTGACCATATGCGTTTCGTGTTGAAGTTAAGAATATGTTACTCTCAAGTTTAAATTTTGAACAACACTTTGTTTTGTTTATTCTTAGGAAGTTTATAATTTTCTTTAACTGAAAATTAATTTTCAATATTATTATTCTTACGAAAACTTTTATGTAGAGCAGAATCTAATTGCTTATAAATAAATTGTTTTTATTATGAATTAATAAAATCCATGCTTTTATTAAATGCAATAGGTTATGGGCCCAGCATCTGGTTTATAAATAATAATATAACGATCTTTTAAGGGAGTAGAAGTTTTTGCTTTTGACGGTAATAAAATCAGAAGATGCATCTAGCTAAGAATGTTAGGCTCTTGAATGGCGAAATAGATTGGCCAATATGGAAGAGAAAAATGAGAGATCTTTTTGGATTATCACAAAGGAGCTGTTGAAGTCATCGATGGGAAACTAAAAAAGCCTAATGAATTGAGTGCGACTACCATGGAACCTCAAAAGAAAGAGTACAAGATCAAGTGTGATCTGTACAGAAAAGCTAACAGTTACTCAAAATCCATGATAACAGCATATGATGCTTAGAATGCATTGAAAAATCAGTTTGAAGCGACATCAAAGAATCAGTTGCTCAAAATTTGCACTGATCTCTTTAGTTTTAACTGGAAGACAGGCACTGATGTTTCTACATATATAGATCAGTTAAGAAACTTGTGGAATGAGCTAAATAATGATCTTATCGCTAAAAACCATAGATTTGATATTAGTATGTAAAATTTTGCACATTTTACCAAGCAATTTTAAAAGCTTTAAATCAAGTTGGATGCTACTAACTAAAGAAGAAGAAAAGAATTTCAACGAACTAACAGCACAGGAATTTTCAGAAGTCTTCAGACAGGGAAGATGGTTCTCAAGAAGCACTAATAGCCCAAACTGATAAGCAAAGTCAAAGAAAAGTAAAGAATAACAGGTCAAGAAAAGAAGATACATGTAATTACTGCAAAAAGAAAGGTCATTGGTTGCGGGATTGCAGAAAATGGATATCTGATGGACGTCCAATAAAAAATAAGAATCCATCAACAATGCTTCGCTTGTTTCAGTCTGCAAAAAAGTTCTTACAAATGAAGAAAAATTGGATGATTGGTGGATAGATAATGGGGCAACAAGACACGTTACGAATTCAGCGGACTATTTCCACGAATTCAAAGAATTTTAGAGCCCATGCAGAATTCAAGCAGCTGGTAAGGAAACCCTACACGCAGTTGGGAAGGGAAATATTAAAAAAAAAAAATATCGAGTTAACAACAAAGAAATAGAAACTACGCTAAGAGATGTTTGGTATGTACCGTATGTTTCTAGAAACTTGTTTTCTGCTTTAGCAGCACAGGACAGAAATTAGAATAGTATATTCAAGTCAACGGCAACGAAATGCTGGCTTCAAGTAGATGAAAAAACCTTATTGTGTGGTCATCGTAAGACGAACGGCTCCTTATAACGGGTGATTTTTTAGCTGGTTTGGTTTTGGCAACACTGGTTTTGACAGCTGACGTGTGTTTAGTACCTTGTGTCACTGTCAAACAGCTTCAGTTTGGTTTGCAATTTAACCATGCATGGATCGTCTTACAAATGAACAACGCTTGCAAATTATTGAATTTTACTATCAAAATTCGTGCTCGAAAAATTATCGTTATTATCGAAAAATTGTGTTCAGCGATGAGGCTCATTTTTGGTTGAATGGGTACGTAAATAAGCATAATTGCCGCATTTGGAGTGAAGATCAGCCAGAAGCATTGCAACAGCTAAAAATGCATCCCGAAAAAGCCACTGTTTGGTGCGGTTTATGGGCCAGCGGCATTATTGGGCCATATTTCTTCAAAGATGATGCGAATCGCAGCGTTACTGTCAATGATGAACGCTACCGAGCGATGATAACAAACTTTTTTTTACCCGAAATGGAAGTTCTTGACTTGCATGATATGTGGTTTCAACAAGACGGTGCCACATGCCACACAGCACGCGAAACAATGGCGCAATTGCGAGGCGAGTTTGGTGAACAGTTAATTTCACGTTTCGGGCCGGTCAATTGGCCGCCTAGATCGTGCGATTTGACACCATTAGATTATTTTTTGTGGAGGTATGTCAAGGCTAATGTCTATAGGGACAAGCCCGCTTCGATTGACGCACTGGAAGCCAACATCAGTGCATTCATTCGTGAGATACCGGCCGATATGTGTGAAAGAGTATGCCAAAATTGGACTCAGCGGATGGGCTACATGAGACGCAGCCGCGGTCAACATTTGCATGAAATTATCTTTAAACATTAAATTGCAAAGTTCAAACTATCGATTCAAATAAATATTTCATTCATTTTTTCGAATTTTTTGTTTTTTTTTTTTAAAGTTCTAAACCTCTTAAAAAATCACCCGTTATAAAGCAGATATAAAAACACTCATAAGCGACCACGGATCTAGTATTAATGTTGCAGTTGCAGAAAACAATGTTGCAACTTTACCACGAGAGATGGGGACACCAAGACAAGCGACATGTGAAGGAAATGCTTGAGAGAGAATTAGGAATAAAAGTAAAACTAGACAACAATATTTGCGAGCCATGTTTTTATGGAAAGATGCATTGATTGTCATTTGGTACTCGAAAAAAAGCAACTCAACCACAAGAACTTACGTCAACCGAAGTTTGTGGACCTTTCAGTGCATCATTCAAGAAAAAGCGATATCTAGTTGTATTCAAAGATAGTTTTACAAAATTTCGCTATGGGTTTGCTATTGAACACAAATCGGACCTTAAGAATGTTTTGAGAGAAGTCTTCGCACATGCAAAAGGATTAGGTCACATAATAAAATAACTGTTAAGTGACAATGGTGGAGAGTTTGACAATGCTGAAATTAAAAAGATGCTTCAAGAAAATGGAATCGTACAAAAGATTAACAGCACCATATACACCTCAAAAAAATGGTGAAAGTGAACGAGAGAACCGAACTATAATAGAGATGTCAAGGACCTTCATATATTCAAATTCGGAAATAAGATGGGCAGAGTTAGTGAATTCTGCTATATATGTTTTGAATAGAACCGAGAAGTCATTAGTAACTGAAATAAGTCCATATAAACTCTGGATATGTAAGAAATTTAGGATAAAACATCTCCGAATAATTGGATCTACTTGCTATACACATATACCAATACAGAAGAGAAAGAAAATGGATACAAAAGCAGTGAAGGGTTATCTCGTTGGATATGATGGTGATGAGCGCTACAGAATTTTTATCAAGGAAGATAATATTGTAATATTATCTAGAGATGTCAAATTTCAAGAAAATCCAAGAGTTTGTAAAAATACAGTTAAGTTACCTCTGCAAGATATAATGAAAGAAACATATGACGATCAATATGAAAATGAATTTGAAGAAGATAAAACTGAAATAACTACAGAAGATAGCAACACCGAAAAATACGATACTGGCAACGACTCTGATTTTGACGACAGAAGAGGATTTTCAACAGCCAACTGCAAGTCTCAGAACTCGTTCACTATTGACGAAACCCAAAAAGTTTTTCCGATTTCGTAATGGCAGTGTGGTAAAAAATCCAGAAAGCTACCAAGAAGCTACCAGAAACAAATACCAAAAAGAATGGATGAAGGCAATGGAAGGAGAAATTGCATCGCTAACAGAAAACCAGACATGGACATTAACAGATTTACCTAAAGGAGCAAAAGCGATACCGTGCAAGTAGGTATACAACTTAAAGAAGAATCCTGACAGTAGTATCGACAAATATAAAGCCAGATTAGTAGCAAAAGCATTTAGTCAACGTTATGGTATTGACTTCTATCAAACGTTCAGTCCAGTGGCGAAATTGGGGACGATACGATCAATTTTAAGCATTGCTGCAAATGAAGAAATGCAAATAGCACAGTTATCAATAGCCTTTCTATACGGAGAACTTGAAGAATCATATATATGAAACAACCAGAGGGATACAGCGACGGTACCAACAAAGTATGCAAACTAAAAAGAAGTGTATATGGACTTAAACAATCATCGAGGTGCGGGAATAAACGTTTGGGAAGTTTCATTTTGAAGTTAGGATTCAAAACAAGTGAAGCAGATCCATGTTTGTTTATTCGAGAGCGCAACGGAAATAAACTTATACGAGTCTGATATGTCGATGATGGTTTAGTTGGAGCCACAGATAGAATTGACTTTGATATTTTCATTAATGAAAATATTCAAAATCATTTCAAAAGAAGCTGTATATTTTCTAGGACTAGAAATTGAGATCAAAGACTAAAATATTAAAATTAAGCAGACAGCACATGCAAAAAAGATTCTGGAAAGATTTAACTTTTCTGAATGCAAGTCGATTTCAACACCTATGATAAAGATAACCGAAGCTTCTAAAACAGGGAAAGAAACTAGCGAAGAGCTGACATTTCCATACAGACAAGTCGTTGGAGCATTGATGTACCTTATGCTCGGTACCAGACCAGATCTAGTTTATAGCGTGGAATTTCTTTCAAGAACGCTTGATAATCCATCCAGTGAAGATGTTTGCCGAGTCAAGAGAGTGATTCGATATATAGCAGGGGCTATAGATTACGGAATTACTTATCGTCATGATGCAGAAAAGGCAGCTCTCGAATGTTTCAGCGATGCAGATTTTGGTGAATATTAAAACAGGGCGTTCAACTTCAGGAGTTGTTATAAAATACGCTGGTGGTATTATTTCTTGGCTTAGCCACAGACAAGACATGGTGGCTACATCGACAATAGAAGCAGAAATAGTCGTGAAAAATGAAGCATCAAGGGAAGCAATTTGGCTGAAAAGATTGTTCAAAGAAATTTTTCAACTTAAGGACATTCCCGTAGTACAAGTTGATAATTTTGCAGCAGTGAGACTTTCGCAAAATCCAGAATTTGACCGAAACCAAACATATTACCAACAAGCATTTCTTCATAAGAGAAATAGTAATTGAAGGACAGATTATGGTTCAACAAATTTCAACCGAACAACAATTGGTGGATGTTATGACTAAGCCATTACCAAGTCCACGTCTTAAAACTTTCAAATGGGACTAGATACTTGATTGCAATATTGAATTTAATTTAACTTTCAAGTAACGAGGAAAAGTGTTGAAGTTAAGAATATGTTAATCTCAAGTTTAAATTTTGAACAACACTTTGTTTTGTTTATTCTTAGGAATTAATTGAAAATTAATTTTCAATATTATTAAGAGTATTCATTCAACTTCGTAAATCCCTTGATAAGTTTACAAATTGGATAAGTTTATCTTTTGGTTAATGAACTGTCAAATTTTGTATGAAATGATTTACACAATTTGGTTAAACTTATCAAAGGATTTTCTTGCGTAAAATTAACCAAACTGGTCTAACTTATCGAAACGTCATTGTGACTCTTATTCTGATTGAATTACTTAACATTTAATCAAAAGTATAAAAATGTCGTTCATTCAATTTTTGCGTAAACTTATCATTTTGCACAGTTTGTAAGCTTACGACATTGCATGAATACCCTTATTATTCTTACGAAAACTTTTATGTAGAGTAGAACTTAATTCTTTATAAAAAATTGTTTTACTATTAATTTATAAAATGCAGTGTAAGAAGAAGAGAAAAAGAGTGTTTGTGGGCTATTGAATTTAATTCAATTTTTAAAATTTTTTGACCCTAAGTCCATATGCGTTTCGCCGGGAACAACAATTGAAGCAGTATATTGTAATATTTTCTGAGATTCGTTAATAAAACTTATTCACTTTATTTAAATTCTCCACTCATTTACTTTACAAAATAAAATACTTTACTTTTCAACCATTAAACAATTTATTGTTCACCACTGAAATTAATTCACCACTTAACTTTTATTACAATCCACTTTACTTATTCATGATTAAAAATAAACTGCGTCCTCTGCCAGTCAGACATATGCTTTAATACTTTTCCCAAGGTTCCCGAAAAAGCTGGAAGGTTCTAGTATTTGCTTCCCTTTCCAAAGCTTTCATTTTGACGTTTAGTATTGGAAGTTCTAAAGTTCACCAAAGCTCTCCGTAGATTGGTTTGTGTCCTGTCTAATTCGAAATTCGGTGTTTCTTTTATTCGAGAGTGGTTATAGTTCATTCCAGAGTCATTATAGTACAAATGTGACATTCGCTACACTCCCCCTCCTTAAGATTGATCGTCCCGAGCAAATCTATCAGATCCTTCACCATTACAACGGTGTCACGGTCACGGTTCACGGTCACAGTGAACTACTTTCATTTTACCTCTAAGTCCTCTCTGAATGCGGTAGACGACATCGTTTATTCGTGCTACAACAGTTTACGGCCTTCCCAGTTTTGTTGAAGCTTTGGTGAAAGTCCCTTCCGACGGTGGGGATTATAAAACCAAACAAATTCTCCCGCTTGAAATCCGTTCGTTGTTGCTTTTGTGTCGTATCGTGTTTTCATCCGATCACTCGATAGCTTTATATTTGCCCTTGTCCTTTCGTGAATGTCAAGAAGCTTTTCTTTCAGGTTTCCCACGTAGTCGTCGTCTATTTCTTGGGGTTCATTACCATAACATCCAAATTTTATTTCACTCGGGAGTCGTATTGTGTTCCCGAGCAGGATTTCTGATGGTGTATGTCCTGTTGAGCTATGTACTGAACTTCGATTGGCCATTAAGAATAATGGAATATTCCGATCCCAGTCTCGTTGGTTGTCGCTAACAACTTTGGAAAGGTCCTGTTGAATCGTTCAACCATTCCATCAGATTGTGGATGAGGCGGTGTTATCCTCGTTTTTTTAATGCCAAGGAGTGTACAAACTTCCTGAAAGATTTTGGACTCGAAGTTTCTTCCTTGATCTGAATGGAGTTCCATCGGTACACCAAACCTGCTTACCCAGTTGAAAACAATCTGATCCACTGATGCCTCAGGGCATTTGCTGTAGTAGTCCATTACTACCAAGATGTATCGGTTTCCACTTTCGGTTTCTGGAAAAGGTCCCGCAACGTCTATTGCAATCCTCTCAAAAGGCACGCCCACGTTATACTGCTGCATTTTACTCCAGATTTTTCTGCCTGGTCCCTTGCTTGCAGCACAAGTATCACATTTTCGGCACCATTTTTCTTCCCTTCTCCAGTGTCTTATTCATCCCCAAATGTCATCCGGAAGCTTCCTCATGCATCTCTTGAAGAACGTCATTGGATTTGGATCGAGGTACGATTAGCTGCATCACATATGATTTGCCGTCTGTGGACTCCCACTTACGTCTTAGTACTCCTTCTTGCACATGAAGTGAGTCCCATTGTGCCCAATACGCCTTAAGAGTTCAACTTCTATCGGAGATGTCACCTTATTCTGGGTTCTCCTGGTGTTCTTTCCATGCTTCAATATCCGCGTCTTTTTGTTGAGCTGTCATCAGTTCTTCATTACTCCAACCGTAAATGGGATCGATTCTTAATCGCTAGATGGCAGCTACCTCCTTTTCTTCTTGACGTGTACAATGCATGCAGTCCGGTTTGCAGGGTCTCCGAGACAAGGCATCTGCGTTTGAGTGCAACCTTTCTCTTCGATGTTGAATCTGGTAGTCGTATGTCTGCAATCTCTCGATCCACCTTGCCACTTGACCTTCTGGATTTTTGAGGTTCAAAAGCCAATTAAGTGCACCATGGTCTGTTCGAAGAAGGAACTTCTGTCCATAGATGTACTTATGGAAGTGTTTTGCAGCCGATATTAGAGCTAGAAGTTCTCTTCTCGTCACACAATAATTTCTTTCTGGCTTTGAGAGTACTTTGCTATAATAGGCGATGACCTTCTTTTCTTCATCATGAACTTGCGACAGTACGGCTCCAATTCCCATGTTACTTGCGTCAGTTTCGATGATGAAAGGTTTTCCTGGTGTTGGATTGGCCAGAAAAGGTGTATTGCACAGGCGCTGCTGGAGTACCTGAAAGCTTTTCTCGCACTCACTTGACCATTTGAATGGTTTGGCTTTTTCGGTAAGCTGATGCAAACTTTTCGCATCCTTATCCTTAACAAAACGACGATAGCACGTGGCGAGACCAAGAAAGTTCTGAAGTTGATGTTTATCTTGTGGAGTTGGCCAATTCTTAACAGTGTCCACTTTCTCAGGATCAGTCTTCACTCCTTGGGATGAGATGATATGTGTATTTTACCTCAGACTTGAAGAATGCACACTTGTCTGGATTTTATTTCAAGTTTGCTTCTCGAAGCCTCTGGAACACGGCATTAAGGTTTCCATAATGCTCATCAAATGTTTTACCATAAACGATGACATCGTCCAGATAGACCAGGCTTGACTTCCAAGTAAGTCCTTGTAAAACGCACTCCATTAAGTGCTCAAATATTGTCGGAGCGTTGCATAGTCCGAGAGGCATTACTTTGAATTGCCACAGACCATTTCCTGTGGAGAAAGCCGTATTTTCTCGATTTTCTGGATGGATTTCTACCTGCCAGTAGCCACTCTTCAAGTCGAATGTTGAGAACCATTCAGCTCCTTCCATCGTACCCAAAGTATCGCTGATTCTTGGCAGTGGGTAGCTGTCTTTCTTTTTCACATCGTTCAGCCTCCGATAGTCCACACAGAATCGAGTACTTCCATCCTTCTTTTTGACAAGGACGACTGGGGATGCCCAAGGGCTTTTAGAATTTTCGATTAGCCCATCTTTTTTCATCGTCGATATCATCTCTTCAACTTCGGCTTGTTTGGCTAATGGGAGCAGTCTCGCTGGTTGTCGAATTGGTCTCTTGTCTCCTGTGTCAATTTGATGCTCCACCAGTTGTGTTCGACCATACTGCCCACTGGGTGAAGAGAGTATATCAGCGTACTCGTGAAGGAGGCCTCCAGCAACACCAAGCTGTCGTTCACTTAAATCAGATGACTTCAAAATGTTTGCCATCATAGAGTTCAATTTCCTCAGGTCCACAGATTGCTGAGTGTCCACTTTTGTGATTTTAGTTATAGTGGACACTGATTCACACTTTCCCATAACTGCTCCTTTTCTCAGCTTGACTTCGTACGGTTTGATGTTAAGTATCCGTACGGGCACCATGTTGTTGTAAGGTGCCACAAGAGTCTTCCCTAGGATGATGTTTTGGGAAGACTGCTCAGAGTCTGGCTCCCACCCTTTATTTTTGTCCAAACGGTCACTTCTGAAGAAGGTGACAGGCATATATCTTCCGTTATGACAGTCCTCACAGTTGATGTACTTTCATTGCCATAAACCATAGGAATCTCTACATTTCAGTACTTTAACTCTTGCTTCCCGATATCGAGGATTACTCCGTGCTCTTTCATAAAGTCGATTCCAACGATGCACTCGTCACAAATATCTGCTACCAGAAACAGATGTGAAAACTCCAGTTCTGCTAAACGGATCGTAAGACGAACCTCCCCGTACACTCTGGCTGCCTCTCCTGTTGCAGTTTTCATACGGTAGGTGTTGGTGTTATGCAGCCATGTCTTCTTCACCAAGTCTCTTCGAACAATGGAGGCAATGGCACCGGTGTCGATCGTAGCCACTTGTTTCTTGCCGTTTAATATTGCCTCCACAGTCAGACTTTTATTGTTTCGTTTAGTCTGCGAGACCTGAATAGTGGTTTTGGGCAGAGAATATCAATTACCAAGAAGCCAATCGTTGGCTGTCATCCGGCTTTGCCTACCAACTGAAACACGCATACACAGACAGTTGGGCTAAGTCTACCACTAGGTGTTTGCACACATTGACAGCTGGGTTAAGTCCACCACTGATTTATTCGCACCCATAGACAGTTGGGAACCCACCACGAATATGTCGGTTATTTTTGAAAATCTTCAGTTATTTTCAAATTCACTTGGGCTGTAATGGGTTTGTTCAAAAAGTATAAAAAAGGGAGAAATTATATATCAAGTGCTCACCCGACCTTATGAGAATAAGTTGTGATTTTTTTAAAATGTAAATTGTAGTCGCTTTTTAATTAATTTTTTTTTAATTACTTTCTTTTCATAAACATTTGTCTTTTCTGTTTTTTTTTCTTTTCAACTCCCGAAATGTATAAGGAAATGTAGAAAATGTACTCTTTTCTTGACAGGAAATAACTTAAAGTGAGTAAGAAGAAAGTTTTAAATAATTTTGAAAAATAAAAAAAGATATTCACAAACTACTACGCGTACATGTGCTGTTAAACCAGCTTGAAGCTCGCGTCAACTCTTTGTAAACGTGTATTGAGTTGAAATGAGCTTGATTTGACTAGATCTCGTTCGGGAAGTGGAGTCAAGTCGAAATTTGTGACGAAAAACCTGGGTCAAGGAGTTGGTCTTACAGATATTGCATTAAGGTCTGTTAATTTGCTTGTTTGTGAGCAAATATAGTTTTGCTTTAATAGACAGATGTAGTAAGTACTAGTGTTAATTTAATTACATTTGTCTAGCATTGAAAGAAATACATAAATGTCAATAATTTTTCTGGAATCTCATTATCATTTAACTCAACTCCAAATAAAGCACTCAACTCAAATGAGGAAAAACGCGGGTCAAAAATTCGACCATATTGAAACTCGAGCTCTCGATCCTGCTAGTTAACGTAGTAATAGTCGTTATGTTTTTGTCCACGTACATCTCTGCATTAAAAGTCATTTGTATGGTAGTTAAAATTTTGATTCGTGGTTCAGAAATTTTTAATTCACTGACTTCACTGAGGTTTAACGGTGGTTAAAGGCTTAAGAGGCCTCCACCCATAATTTCAATAAAAACAAGAAATTGGGCAAATCTTAACAACGGTTGTGAAGTCCATACAATACGTACTGCAAAAAACTTAAGTGTTTATGAAAGAATGACATTTAAACTAGAAAAACGTTGAGCCACTTTTTTATTTTTTTCACTTTTTTCTTACTTTATTTTAATATTTTGTTAACCTCTTTCGGAAAAATTCTCAAAACTGCTTAGCTTCAACAACTGTTCTGAGAAATTGAAGTGGAAAACACATATTATATTTACGTAATTTTAAAGCTAATGAACAGGGCTAGAAAAACGTCGGAGTGGATTTTTAAGTTTGGGCTCTATTTTTGAATAATTATCTCTTGAAAAACATCAAAATTGGTCATTTTCTAATGCATTTTTGAATGTGTAATTATATTAAAACAACAACAAAACTTTCCCCAAATGACAAATATGTTTTCTAAAATTGTTTTAATACAAAAGAAATGCCAAAAAGTAACCAATTATTGCAAAATAGCACATTTTAAAAAAGTCTTTATTTTCAATCAAAAGTCGTTACTCGTACTTTATTAAAGTGGCAGTTATTAGTTAACATATTTGCCACAAGATGGCTTTTTTCGAAGATACCTTTTTTATGTTGGAAAATAAATAAAAAAAGTATAACCAATATGAAAGGAGAGTCGGTATTTGTGTGTATGGCTTACGCAGATGGGTGTAGAAGGAGAAGAAATAAAATGAGAGTGGTTGGTGGCTTATGCTTGATGATATTTGCACCGTAAGGGCAATTGTGTCTGGTTTTGATATTGGTTTTTGGTATTTGGGTATGAATTTATTTTTTTTTTTTTGCTGGGAATGGATTTTATGAATGGTGGTGGTTTTTTTGTCTTAATTTTTGCTCTACCGCGCAGTTGTGTAGGTACACTTGCAGGTTGTCGATCGTCTCGATCCTTGGAAAGATTTTCTTTTTTCTGTTCTTTTGAGAGTTTTTGTAGGTCATCAAAATACATATGTATGTATGTACATAGGTATATGATGGTAGGTTTCAAGGAAAGTTTTTTCTTTGAAGGATTTCTCTGTTCTCACGTGTGAGGGTACAGAATATATTTGTTATGATTGCAATGCTAGACTTGGTGTCGGTTGTTTCTTTCTGTCATTTTTTGCTGAGCGTGCAAAGTGCAAAGAAACATATTTTTACGTTACTAATAACCTATGTTCGGATTTTAATTCTTTAATAATGTTAATAATAATTAAATTTCAGAAATGTTTTTATGTACTTTGTAGGTAACTATTTGTCTAGATTTATTTATATATTTGTAGTTGGGAGAAAGCCAGATTTATTTGATTTGTTTTTAGATAAGAATCTGCTTTTTGGAGGAAGGTTCCTATAGGTACACCTATTTTAGGACAGTAAATTAATTGTACCTACCTACTCACAATTAAACTCGAAGAATTTACTTGTGCTTTTTGAGTAAAAGTTTATTGATCTGTATAGGTATAATTATATATTTAAAGTGAAACTAGGTAACCCGGCAAACGTTGTTCTGCATAAAAACTCGCAATGTAATTTGACATTCAACAGCCAACATCTAATTTCTACATTACATTACATTACAACATCTAATTTCTATTTTGCAGCTTTGTGCCTAAGTTCTGTTACTGTTGCAGCAATAAAATAGGTAGCGTATCAATGAAATTTGAAACAACATACGAGTATCTACATAATTTTTGTTTAATTTTTCAACGTTTCTCAACCAATTTTCTAGACAGTTACAGAACATAGGCACAGTTTCAAATAGAGTAAAAATAAACTGGGGTAAAAAAAGTGTGTCATATAAATCAATTATAAAAATACTAAAATCGCGAGTAAAAAAGGATAAGTAAAGGAAGGAAGACGAAAAATACCATAAACTTCTATTTGGAAATCGAAATTGGAACTGTAAAATGGTTTTAATTTTGGTTCATACCCATATATTTTGTTTTAAATCCAATTTTTTCAAATTTTCGTCTGTAGTACTATTGAAATTCTAAAGGAGCTTTTGTATAAGAGTTTTGATTGAAATCAGCTGAGCTGTGAATGAGAATATTGAAAGTCAAAAAACCATTATATGGCATGTACGGTTAGTAAAAGTAACCATTTTTCTATCCAGAAAGTACCCCATTCAAATATAATGATAGGTACACTGATTTTTTTTTGTCAAAATCCTTGCAGTGGGTTTTGAGAGATTTGAAATTTTCCTTATGTGTTGTTTGGCAGGCAGGTAGCGTTATTTTTGGAGATAGTAAAATTTCAATTTCCTCTCTAGGGAATAATGAAAAACCTTTAGTTCAAAATTTAATTAAATTGATTGGTTTAGGCTGTAGGTCGAGGAACAGACAGACAGACAGACAGAATCGTACCTCCCACTTTTTTCGTGTTCTCTATCATCGTTATGTCATGTTTAATTGTTTTTATCTCAAATTTTTCTTAATAAATGTGAATGTGCACAAGAAAATCTGAACAAAAAATTTGGTGCTAAATCCTACACATGTATGGAGATCTGTTTTGTTTGTCCTTTTTGCTTCTTCTTATATAAAGGGGTTATTATATCGGAAAATTGTTGAAGCAAATGTTTGCTTTCACTAGTTTACTTGAACTTTTCAATTTTCATTAATTTTTCTAATAAAAATGAAAGTGCAAAAGCAAATGTAAATAAGGATCTTGATGGATTCTTATCAGGATTTTTGTTCTTTCTTATGTCTTTTCCTTCCTTATGATGACGGGTCATTTTCGCGACAAAAGTTTTGTTCGGATCGTCAATTATCATTTCGTTTTACCTTTTTACAAAGTTTAAATGAAAATGCAAATTGTGCCTATATACCTTCCAAATTAACGATAAATTTAATGTTATGAAAATCTCAACAAAAGGAGGGTACCAAAACTTGTTTTTTTTTTCATAAAAATATTTGCCAATTTTCCCGTATCAGTCCCTTCAGTGATCTTATTCGATAGGCAACCATTTTACCATTATTTTTAAACATGAACCAAAATGATGTGACCATCCGCATACATAAATTTAAGTGTAGTATTTTATCCAAGTTATAAAAAGTGTGCATGGCAGCGGGTGAATTCTGATAAAAAAAATGTTTATGTATAAAATTTTGTCTTGCTTGAACAAATCAACTCTGAACATTTCATCCAGATTTTCAAAGATGTTTTCAATGCATTTCTATAAAAGTGGACTTGGTTGTCGGTGGATCCCAAAAAACAACCTACGTTTTTTTCTTACCCATACAAAATATATTTGATACCTTTAGTAATCTCTGGTGCCATTTCTGAGAAATCAAGATTAAAAAATCGGGGTGGCAGTGCGCGGATTTCTTTTTCTTAAAAATGATAAAAGTAGTGCGATGCTGTGGGTGGATTTAAAAAGCTAACTTCATTTTTTCCTAACTCATACAAAATATTTTTGATGCCCACAATCCCCTTTAGAGCTGGTTTTGAAAATTCAAGATATATAAAGTGGGCGGATATTAATAAAAACAAAACAAAAATTTTTTCTTGCTCACACAATCAACTCTGAAGATTTTATCCACGTCATTACGGTTATTTTCTCGATATAGAGACATGATAAAAGTGCGAAGCAAGGTTGTGGAGGGATCTCAAAAAATCACCTACCTAGTTAGGTATGTATACCTAGTCACGTATCTTATATGACAGCAAAATAATCAAAACATAAAAGAAACTAGGTAAGTATGTATTTAATACCTATGGTATTTTACTATACCAAATTAGTCGAATTGCGCTACGAACTGCTGCCCCATCCACCGTATTATCCAGATTTGGCCCCGTGGCCCGTGCGACTTCTCACTCACAGGGCAGAGATTTCAGTCAAATGAGGAGGTCATCGCCGCCACGGAGGCCTACTTTGCAAACCTCAAGAAAGCGTATTTTTTAGACGTGTTAAAGAAGTTGGAGCATCGCTGGGTCAATATTGAAAAATAAATCCCCACGACTGAGTAGGTACTTATAGGTCCATCCTCATATATAAATACTAGGTACCTAGGCATATGCTTACATATACCTATCATATTCCTACATAAATTGGCATAGCGCAGCCGACCGACGACGATAGCCCCGCACAAAATTGAAGTGAATTGAATTTGATTTAAAACTAAATTAAAAAAAGTTTGTATTTTTTCCTTCCGATAAGTTTTCTTTAGTTTGTCAAAATATCGAGTACCTAACAAAAACAAAAGTACAATATGTTGCCAACTAACTAACTTTGAAATTTCAGTAAAAACAGTAAAGCATAATGCATCTAGGTACCTGCTACAACAATAACCATTGTATATATATTTCTATAGTACTATCACGATGAGGAACGATCGTCGCGACATCAGTATAAGTTAACCAGAACTTCAGTGGTGGGGAAGTTGTAGGTTTGTTTATACTTGAGAATGACATGATAATTAAAGAATTAGGAATAATAATGAAGTCATAAAGAATAATAGATAATAGAGAAGAACGTATACGAAATTAGTCAGAGTCAAAGAGAGATAACAAAAAATCACTTTTCTGCTATTTTGCTTTTGATTTTTCTATACAAATGGATTTTTTGCTTTGTAAATTGAGAAACTGAATAAAATATTGTTGCAAAGGAAAATTGTTTTTTGTTTTGAAATTTGTTTTTTTTTTTCCTGAATACAGAAAATGTGAATGTAGGTATAGAAATATAAACGTATAAATGTATAGTTTAACATGATTGCCACTCAAAAAATGAAATAATTTTAAATGCATTTCCTAAGAGGAAATATTTTCAATATTTGTAGGGTAGGTACTTTTGTTGAAAGGTGAGTCTCAAAAACGGCTTGAAAAATTATTTTATGAAATTTTGAATTTCGAATTGCACTTTTGGAAAAGAAGCGAAAATTGTTTAATTTGAAAGTTACTTAAGCTTACAAAGAAATTTAAGAATTTCTCACACACCTTATTTAATTAGCAAAAATTTGATTTTTTTATAAAAAAAATTGATGTTAAACTGTTTAAAATTTCACGTGAACTTTACTGTGAATTTTTAAAATTTGATTTTTAATATAATTTCTTGACTATTTTACAAATCATTTGTTCACGTAGATTATGCAAAGTAGAATTTGGAAAAAGCATTAAATTTGGTTTTCAATATTACTGTTCAACACTACGAAGCAATTGAAAATTTCACGAAATTTTGAACTGTTTAAATATGGAATTTTTTTTATTCTAAAATTTAAAATTTTAATCGAACTATCCCAAGTGAAATTTGTTTTTTTTCTAGATTACTTTTGAGCACTTCACGGAGAAATCGAAACTTTCACTTGAATTACGCAAAGTGAAATTTTGAAATAATCAAAAATGAAATTTGATTTTTTCTGGTCTACTCTTGAGCACTTCACGAGGAAATTAAAATTTTCACGCAAATTATGCAAAGTGAAATTATTAATAGTTTAAATATGATATTTGATTTTTCCAAATCACTTTTGAACATTTTGATGAGAAATCGAAATTTTCACGTGAATTACGCCAAGTGAAATATTGAATTGTGTAAAAATGAAATTTGTGTTTTCTAAATTACTTTTGAACACTTCAATAGGAAATTGAAAATTTCACGTGAATTATTCAAAGTGAAATTTTGAAATGTTCAAATATGTAATTTGTGTTTTCTAAATTACTTTTGAACTGAAATAGGAAATTGAAAATTTCACGCGAATTATTCAAAGTGAAATTTATATTGTTAAAAACGGTTTTTTTGGAAAAATAGTTTTTTGATTTTCTTGAAAATACATTTTTTTTGGGTTAACCCATAAAAACTCGAATTTGCATACCAAATTTCGTTTTTTATTTTCAATTTTTAAAAAAATTTCTGGGTAAAAAATTAATTTTCCGTCGAAAAATATTTTTTTTTACAATTTTTAAGAACTTTGTTGACTTAAAAACTAATTTTTTGTCGAATTATTGACAAAATTAAATTTTTTGAGTTAACCAATGATAATTCAATTTCTCATGTCAAATTTGTTTTTTTTCAATTTTTAAAACTATAAACTCACTTCTTTGGAAACCTGTAAAAACTCGATTTTGCATATCAAATTTCGAGTTTTTTTCTCAATTTTTCAAAATTTTGCTGAGTAAAAAATTAATTTTCCTTCGAAAAATGGTTTTTGTTTTTTTTTACAATTTTTAAAAACTTTGTTGACCAAAAAACTCATTTTTTGTCGAAAAATAATTTTATGATTTTGTTGACAAATTAAATTTTTTGGATTTACCAATGAAAATTTAATTTTTCATGTCAAAATTGTTTTTTTTTCAATTTTGAAACACTAAAAACTCATTCCTATAAACTCTAAGTGCCTACCTACCCATCACCATTTATTTTTTTAGTGAAAATAATGGTTTTAAATAACAAAATATATACCTAACTAGGCATACCTACTCCAATATTATTATTTTCAACGAGAAAAAAAAACAAACAGAAATATAGCTACACTTCTATACGATTTCCGTTTCAAAATAATGAAAACTGCAACGTTGCTTTCTAAATCGTATTTCCCAGCAAAATTGAAAATCAAATAGTTTTGCTTCCAAATAAAACGAATCTATAGCTATATATAAACATATTCCTATGTGTATATTATAGCTATATTCATTCATCATCATGACTCCCATAGAGAAAACAAAAATTAAAAAAAAAACAACAAATCGTTGTATACGTCCATAGGACAACACATTTTGACATTTTCTTCTATTCCTTCTTCTCGTTGCCATGGCACAAACAGCTGACGTAACTATCTCATTTACTCCCTTACTTAATGCCAGAATAAAACAAATACAATCCTCTCTGTTTTTCTTCCAGTTGTTATTTCTTCTCTACCCCTTATTTTAAAATCCCCCCTCTCAATTTGCGATGATTACTAGCGCCAGTTGTGCGGAACCAGAAGCTCAAAAGCATGTTTCATGGTAGTACTATAATAATAAATATATATACAATGGTATTTTACAAAAAAAAAGAGATATGATTGAACTCATCATATGACGGCGTGAAAGAAAATTATTCATATGAAATTTTTTTGATATTTGGTTCCACATTTTCACAGAACCCGAATCGGAACTAGTGTGAAAGCATTGACAGCTTGCTCGATTCTTTTTTTCACAGAACCAGCATTGGCCCCCAGGATGGAAAATATCTCTGTACCTAAAAAGTACTAGTGCAAAATAATTCGTTTTCGTATATCAATTTCGTGATGTGCCAAAAAATTATCAAATATTTTCCAAATATGCATGTTTCTTGTTAAATATATCTCAACAAAAAAAAACCCAGAGAAAAATAACATACTAAAGTACTAAAAAAGTTACTGTTAAAAAGAATACGGCAATACTTATTTCCACAGGTATCGAAACCATTCTGATAGTTGTTTTTTTGTTCACTCGTTGCAAAAAAAAAAACAAATTGAGATTCATCTGCCATTCATTTTTTGAAATGTCACCTAAGACCTCTTAAATTGCTCTTTTTGTGAGCAAAACAATATCTCAACTTATTCGTTATTGTTAAGGGTTTTTAAATCCATCGTAGCCATCCTTTGATGAATTTAACATTTTATGGCTTAAAATTATCCAATAAAAAAACAAATATTCTTACTAAAAATTTCAGTGGTATTTTAGTTTTAAAAACCTATCTACTAATCTTATTTTCAAAAACAAAAATGTAATTATTACTTTATATCAATTCTATGAATGAATGAATGAATTCGTTCGATAATTAAAATCATTCAGTTACTAACCCATTACTATGTTCAATACTAAACTTTGAATATTTACCGAGTAACCAGTTCAAGTCTCTTAATTTACTTTTTAGTTCTTCGCATTTCTTTTTTACGTGCGGATTCCATTTTAATTTCGCATCTAGAGTCATTCCCAGATACTTTGCCTCATTTGCAAATGGAACACGAGCTGTATTAAGAAAGACGGGTAGTCTATTTATTTTTTTATACGTAAAGTCCACGTGGACTGACATTTGCTCATTGAACGATATTCTCCATGTTTTTGTCCACTCATTGACATTATTAAGAGCATTTTATAATTTAATTGTAGCTTCGCTTCGCTAATCGTTTTGCCTACTGCTAGTATTGCAGTATCATCAGCAAACGTGTCTACGGTAGTGGCTTCTGTTTGAGGTATATCGCGTGTAAATAAAAGGTACAAAACTGGACCTAACACACTTCCTTGTGGTACCCCAGCCACTATTTCTTTGAAATCAGAATAGTCATTTCCGTGTCTTACACGAAAAAGTCTTTCATCTAGATATCCGTTTAGAATGTTATAAAGTCCTTCAAGCAGAACTTTTGTTAATTTGAATTTGACGCCTTCGTGCCACACCTTGTCAAACGCCTGCGACACGTCCAAAAAGACAGCCGAACAGATTTTCTTTTCTTCAAGAGCTCTCCCAATTACGTCAGTAATTCTTTGCATTTGATCAATTGTCGAATTCTTGCTTCTAAATCCGAACTGATGTTCAGGTATTAATTGTTTCTCTTCTATTATCGGCTGCAGGCGCAGGATTAGTATTCTTCATATCTCTCTATACTTTTGATATTATAGGAAGAGGCAAAATCGGCCCGTAAAATTTTTTTTCGTGAGATGGTTTGCCAGGTTTCTAAATGATTATGACTTCCGCAACTTTTCATTGGCTCGGAACATATTCCAACATAAGAGCCGCATTTATTATGTTGCCGCCAAATATAAACCTACATTGTGCTTCAAACCTTAATTTATGTCAACGCCATCTTCTCGCCGACAATCTTATCTAAATTGTGTATCGACCCTCAAATGAAATTTACCTCATGTATAAAAGTCAACCTAACCTTAAATTGAATCTTAAGTTTCTTGTTGCACAGAAAAGTGCAATTTCTTTTCTATATAAAAAGTTCCTTTTTCGATTGCTGCACTAAATCGTGCATTATATTTATTACTTTTGTATGAATTGTTAACCAAGGTAATAATAAAAAGAAAAATGAATTTGTATTCTATATTAAATAAATAAAATTTCAGAATTTTTAAGCCGCTTAAAGTGAACAAAAACCAAACCAAGTTTTTCATTTTCAAGGGCTTTAAAAACTTGAGCAACATTTCTTAAAAATTCTTGTATTATGCCAAGAGACGAGACTGCACCCGGCGCGTCGTCATCGCCAGTGGAAAAGCAGAGTTGCAAGCTTTGTTCCCGGCCCGACATAGACGAAATGGTTGCATGTGACAAGTGCGATGCCTGGTTCCACTTTCAATGCGTCAACGTCGACTCTACAGTGAATGACAGAAGCTGGATCTGCGAAACCTGTCAACACTTTACAAATCAACGTTCATCTCCACGTTCAATCAGCTCCAAGTCCAAGACATCGAAGTCCCGGAAACGCAGAGATCTTCTTATTAAGCGTCTCGAAGAAGAAAAACAATTACGAGAAGCGAATAATCAACGTTACTTATCAGAGAAGTATAAAATTCTTGAAGAGTTTAGCAGTTCCGATGAGGAAGACAAAATTGAAGGTAAGTCGGTAGATCGTAGCCAATTAACACAAAGGTGGGTAGAGCAAGAAAATACACGTGCTCCATTAACTGGTGCAGTTAACCACGTTCATGAACAACAACCACCACTTAAATCTGTTTTTGTGCCTCAGAGGCAATCTGACCCATGCAACTTCCAACGAACTCAAAGTCAACCACCACCAACTCAATTACAAATATTATCTGAAGCGCTGCTTCCTAATGATCGACCTGATACTACACGCTCTGAATCTAGACAGGTGAATTTACTTTCTTCGTCTCAGTTAGCAGCTCGACAGGCGATATCGAAAGATCTACCTTTGTTCCACGGACATCCAGAAGAGTGGCCAATTTTCATCAGCTCCTTTGAGCACAGTACTAGTCTCGCTGGATACACGCAAGCTGAAAATTTGATGCGCTTGCAGAAATGTCTACGTAGTAGTGCTCTGGAAGCGGTGAAGAACCGGCTCCTGCTACCAACGATGGTACCAGATATTATAAAAACACTTCGGATGCGATTCGGTAGACCTGAGCACATACTTCACGCCATGATTGCCAAAGCAAAAAACCAAGCACCTCCAAAATCCGATAAGATGGAAACGCTTATAGAATATTCGCTTGCAATTCAGAATGTGTGTGCCACAATGGAAGCGTCGCAGATGACAGCTCATTTGAACAACCCAACACTTCTTAAAGAATTTGTTGACAAACTCACCCCTCACCTTTTGTTGAACTGGGCTATATTTTCCAAGGATTTGGAACAACCAACGTTGCCGGTATTCTCCAATTGGTTAAGTGAAATTGCTGAAGCAGCTTGTTCCGTCACAACGCCAACCGTACGACAAATTAATGAGAAGCGAGACAGACGTAGTAATCATTTATATGCCCACGACCTAGCCGAAGTTCCAGTAAGTAATTGTCGCAATAACAGTGAACCAAAGAAGTGCTATGTATGTAACAATAATCATTCGCTAGAAGTTTGTAACGAATTTAAACTAGCTGGTCGTTCCGACAGGTGGCATATCAGGATGCAATGAAGGATGCCAAAGGTATACTCTTCGGAACGCTCGCACATTAAGAAATCTGGGTTTGCCAATACAATCAGTTTCAAGTCAAATTATCCAAAATCGGTATCCATATATGAAGGGTTTGCCTATTCCATCATACCAGTGGGCTGAGTGGGTGAGCTATCAACATTCTTGAAACAACTTGCGTTCGCGTCGTCAAACAATTTGAAACTGGCCTCCTTTGGAAATTTGATGAATTTGTTTTGCCTGACAGCTATTCTATGGCATTTCGTCGCTTTCAGCTACTTGATCGAAAAATTCAAAAGGACGTTCAGCTGAGTAAAAATTTAAATGAACAAATTTCTAATTTGGTGGCGAAAGTATACGCTAAAAAGTTGTCTGCAGAGGAGTTAAATATAAATGGTCATGTATGGTATTTGCCGATTTTTATAGTCAGGAATCCAAATAAGCCTGCAAAGGTAAGACTCGTATGGGACGCAGCTGCCAAATGTGATGATGTGTCTCTCAATGACTTTCTTCTGAAAGGTCCAGATCAGTTAGTACCAATCACATCTGTACTATATGGTTTTCGTTGCGGAAGATTCGCAGTCTGCGGTGACATAGCTGAGATGTTTCATCAAGTGCGAGTGCGTGAAGCAGACAGGCCAGTGCAACGGTTTTTGTGGAGAGATGAAATTAATAGTGGCAAACCTAGTGTATATGAGATGCAGGCTTTAACATTTGGTGCATCCTGCTCTCCATGTATTGCTCACTATGTAAAAAACCAAAACGCTATGAGTTTCACGAGTAGTAAGCCAAGAGCCGTTGAGGCAATATTGCAGCACCATTATGTGGATGATTTCATAGATAGCATGGACACCATAGATGACACCATTCAACTTGCCAAAGACGTAAAGTATATCCACGCAAATGCTGGATTTCACATAAGGAACTGGATGTCTAATTCGACAACAGTTCTTAACGCGTTGCAAGACGATGGCGATAAGTCAAATACTAGCAAAGCTTTTGGGATGAATGACACAGACGTGATGGTAACAGAAAAAGTTTTAGGCATGCGTTGGAATACTTCTGCTGATAGCTTTACATACGTTTTAAACTTCAACAGCCTGAATAGAAAAGTATTTTCGGAGAAAAAAGTGCCAACGAAACGTGAGGTCCTTAAAATTTTAATGTCGATATTCGATCCGATGGGATTTCTCTCTCACTTTTTAGTGTTTATCAAAATTCTTTTGCAGGATATTTGGAGAATCGAGTTAGGCTGGGATGATGAGCTACCTAAAGCATTATATGACAGATGGCTGCGGTGGCAAATGCTGTTGCCAAGAGTAACTGAACTACAGATTCCTAGATGCTATTCTTTAAACATAAACCAAGCTGGAACTTCCATCCAGTTACACACGTTTGTTGACGCAAGCGAAAACGCTTATGCTGCGGTGTCATATTTCCGAATTGCGCATGGTAACCAAATCGAAACGATTATAGTAGGTGCTAAAACTAAGGTAGCTCCACGACGTCCGTTATCGATTCCTAGGATCGAACTTCAGGCTGCTGTACTCGGAGTAAGGCTAATGAATTCTATATGTAACTCTCATAGCTTTTCAATTGGTCAAAGGTTTTTATGGTCTGACTCAAAGACTGTGCTTTCTTGGCTTCGTACTGACCCTCGAAATTTCCAGCAATTTGTTATGTATCGAGTAGGTGAGATTTTGGTGTCTTCGAGCATTTTGGATTGGAAATGGATTCCTTTGAAACTGAATGTGGCAGATAAAGCAACAAAATGGACATCCGAACCTGACTGGGATGCATCAAGTGAGTGGTTTAGAGGACCTGCCTTTCTTCATGAAGACCCAAATGAATGGCCTCAAATGCCAACCATCCAAATAGCTAACAAAAACGAATTTCGGCCCCATCTGCTACAAATCAATGAAGCCAAAAACCCAATTAAGTTAATTGATGAAAGTCGTTTTGGAACCTGGAGAAGTATTTGGCGTTCTGTAGCATATGTCTTTATGTATGTCGACCAATTAAAGTTAAATGTTAAAAGGCGTAAACTTGGAAATATGCCGGCACTCAGCCTTGTTGACCAATTAAAGCAAAATACTAAAAGTCGTGACTTTGGACTAGGACATGTTGTTATATCGTCAGCAGCAATCAGAAGGTCTCAAATGCTTCTTTATCGACAAAGCCAATCGGAGGTGTATTTCGAAGAAATAAATATTTTAAAAAGAAGCATTGGAAACACACCATCCTTCCGCAAGGGAAGCGCCCTTCGCAAGCTCTCCCCCTTTTTGGATGAAAATGGAGTACTGAGAATGCATGGACGAACTGCTTTTGCCGATTTCGTTGCAATGGACTGCAGGACGCCTATTATTCTGCCAAAGTCAAATTATATTACTTCTTTGGTGGTTGATGACTACCATTGCAAGTATCATCACTTGAACCACGAGACGGTTTTGAATGAAATCCGACAGAAATATTATATTTCAAAACTGCGAGTGTTAGTAAAATCTGTAAGAAAAGGCTGCCAAACTTGTAAAATTAAAAATGCTCGCCCACAAGTTCCAGAAATGGCTAATTTGCCAAGAGCAAGACTATGAGCGTTTTTTAAACCTTTCTCATTTGTTGGTGTGGACTTCTTTGGTCCAATAACAGTCACCGTTGGAAGGCGGAACGAGAAAAGATGGGGTGCACTATTCACGTGCCTTACAATTCGGGCAGTGCATATAGAAGTAGCTCATAGTTTGACTACAGATTCCTTTATCATGTGTCTAAGGAATTTCATCGCACGTCGTGGGGTACCCCTGGAAATATATAGTGACAACGGCACAAATTTTCGAGGCGCAGAAAAAGTGCTTCGTGAAGAGCTGAAAAAAGTTGACTTGGGTCGGGTTGCTAATGAGTTCATAACAGCAGAATTACAGTGGAGGTTTAACCCACCGTCAGCTCCCCACATGGGAGGCGCATGGGAGAGGCTGGTACGATCAATAAAAACCGTGCTTTACCAAATACTTCCCTCGAGAAAAATCGGAGATGAAAGCTTGCGGTGTGCCCTTATTGAGGTTGAGCATGTCATAAACTCAAGGCCTCTAACATTTATATCGCTGGATGAAGCTGATGATGAAGCGCTTACTCCGAACCACTTTCTTCTTGGTAGCTCAAACGGATCCAAACCACCTTGTGATCCCCAAATTTATGACTTCAGAAAGAGCTGGAAACAATCTCAAATGCTAGCTGAACTTTTTTGGAAGAAGTGGGTGAAAGCTTTCCTGCCAACCTTGAACCGAAGATCGAAATGGTTCAGTAAAGTTAAACCTATCTCTAAGGATGATTTAGTCGTCATAGTGGACAATGATCTGCCAAGAAATTGCTGGCCGAAAGGACGTGTTGTAGAAGTGGTAACTGCAAAGGACGGACAGGTACGCCGTGCAAAGGTTCAAACAAAATGCGGTCTATATGAACGACCTGCTGCTAAATTGGCAGTCTTGGACGTTACCGGCAGAGAGCAAGGGAGTAAGACAAATGCGGATTGCAGTCAGCTTACTGGGGGTGGTATGTTGCCGCCAAATATAAACCTACATTGTGCTTCAAACCTTAATTTATGTCAACGCCATCTTCTCGCCGACAATCTAATCTAAATTGTGTATCGACCCTCAAATGAAATTTACCTCATGTATAAAAGTCAACCTAACCTTAAATTGAATCTTAAGTTTCTTGTTGCACAGAAAAGTGCAATTTCTTTTCTATATAAAAAGTTCCTTTTTCGATTGCTGCACTAAATCGTGCATTATATTTATTACTTTTGTATGAATTGTTAACCAAGGTAATAATAAAAAGAAAAATGAATTTGTATTCTATATTAAATAAATAAAATTTTAGAATTTTTAAGCCGCTTAAAGTGAACAAAAACCAAACCAAGTTTTTCATTTTCAAGGGCTTTAAAAACTTGAGCAACATATTATGTAAAGGAGGTTAATAAATCCTTTACAAGGGAGCATTTTAAAAATGTCTGCCGTAATTAAGTCAGATCCAGGAGCTTTATTGGACTCAAGCTTCTTTATTTCTCTTTTTAATTCGGCAAGTGTAGCATTTCTTGTTATGTAGCTTTCATTTAAGGTAAAATTCATATTAATATTTTCGTTGAGTTCCTGCCCATCGAACGTCTTGAATGTTTCCTCTGAGTAATCGGCGGTACCATCGCTTTTTCTTTGTCACTTTTACTCTATTCATTTTGGCTTTTCTTAATCGGGGGCACTGGAAGCTTTGGGTTTTTCGTTGTTTCTATAGCTTTCCAAAGTGAGTATTTGGATTCTTTTCCCAATGTAAAGCCTTCAAGGTTATTTTCAACTTCAAGGTTGAGCAAAATCGCATCGTCACCTCCAAGTGGTGCCCGCTGGATAGCCAATTAGGTGTACTAACGACGAGCGTTGGATCTATTGGATCCAAGAGCTGAGACACCTGAGTTACCTTCTCAGGAACTAGGAGCATAAGATAAGACATCGCTCTGAAGAACCAGCATTCCTTGAAACCCAAGAGCGTCTGACGCATAATGTGCGGCTCATTGGTCAGCGTCTGATCCCATAGGGGCGGCTGTATTTAAGACCTTGAATAGAAGAAGTAACTAAGCTATTTAAGGGTAACAAACCAAAAACAAACATGGCAATGAATAAAATAAACAGATACATTACCCCAGGTGGCAATCCAGATAAACTGGTAAATCCACTCTCTTCGGAGATCGGTCCTACGGATTCTGGGGAGGACCAATTATTGCTAGCAGGAAGTAGACGGAGTTCTAAAACACTGAGGACTCCACCAAAAATATTCCCAAGGGTTGCTCCATCGAAAACCCTTACCGAAAAATCAAATGACAAAGAAGTCATTAACGAAAAAGGAACCAAAATCTATGAAAAGATCGAAATAAAAGATCCGCAGTGTTCCAAAAAAAGCAACGAGATCCACCAAGTTGAATCCGAAAATTATTTCGAGGAATGGCAAACAGAAATAATAGCCAGAAAAAAACTTGAAGTCCTCGTTGAAAGTCTTCAGCAACAAGTTAAGAGACTTGAAGAAAAAGTCAGCTTGCTAGACAAGAAAACTTCAAATAATGACAGCAAGACTAGTCCAAAAATACTTGTAGTGAAAAGCCCACCAAAAACCATTGAGTTTCATACTGATGAGGAAGAGCTTCTTTTTGAAACAGATGGTAACAGAAATAAGCGTAAATCCAAGAAACGGAAAGCAGAGGGTAGCCCAGAGACTGTACAAAAAATTAAGCAGGTAGCTCAAAAGCGGATATTCCTGCAACAGTGAAAACATCAAACAATGAAATAAAAGATGTATCCCAAAAGAAGTTTTTTGCTAAAGGTACTAAGCAAACTGCACCACCTCTAATCATGATTTCCGGATTGACAATGTTTGGTGAGCTTAAGAACATAGTAGAAAAATGCGCTAATAAGGCATGTAAATATACAAAGACAATTGGAAAGTCATTGTTGAAGACGCCGATGCGTATAGATCTATCACTGAAGAATTGAACAAAAAGAGAATTCAGTGGCACTCGTACGAAAATAAAGCTACAAGGTCGATAAAGGTAGTAGCAAGAGGCCTCCACTCTTCACGTGTTACCAAAGATATTGTCGAAGACCTTATTCAAAAAGGTTTCCAAGCTCTTGATGCGAATAATCTTATTAAAAATGAGGTAATCAAAGACTCCAGTGGGGTATCAACGACAGCAAAAAGATCTCTTCCTTTGTTTATGCTCACCTTTGAAAATAAAGAAAGTCTCGATAAGATTTACAGTATAAAATCAATTATGGGCATAGTTGTCAAAATTGAACCACTGCGAAAGTCAAAAATTGTTCCACAATGCAAACGCTTTTTTCTTTTTTATTTTTATTTTCCATTTCCTTAAAACTATCTTAAAGCTAGACAAAAATTCATAAAAACTAGCCTACTTATCAATATCTTAATACTAACTTACTGGCCCCAATCGGACGCTCTAAGTTAAACTATAATAACTTAATGCTAATGCCTTTCGGCCTAAGAACTATCTTAATACTAAATCCAGGTCGGTTTTATTTTTTACCGAGGAGAATTTACAAAAAACTCGGTATCATTCTCTTTATTTTTTTTATGGTTTTATATAAAACTTACAAACTACATAAAACTAAATTAAAAGTAATTAAAACTAATTAAATAAAACTACTTAAAGCTACTTAAAACTATTTATAACTAATTATAAACTAGTTACAACCTACTTATAAGCTACTTACAGACTACTTACAAACTAGAACAGCCACAGCAAGCATTTTCCGGTTTTATGATTTTTTTGTATTTTTGTTGATTTTATATATATATATTTTTTTTTGTTTTTTTTTGTTTTTTTTTGTTTTTTTTTTTTGGTGCCACCCTGACTGTCCCTACTTAAAACTAACTACCTAAACCTATGTAAGTCGGCCATACAAAAGAAAATAGCAAGGTCAACTATTAAATGTCTGAAGGAACTTCATCTTCGTTTTTCAACCACCAGAACTGGTTTTCCTGCCTTACCCTATCTCTTCGGTCCCGTTCGGACACAGTCCTACTGAACCGAAGGTGCTCAACTCCGTCTTGTGCGAGGACGTCTCGACTGTAAAGGAGCCGCCGATCTACAGTTCTACGGCTGACGTGGTAGATTAGCGGAACCGCCGCTCTATCCTGGATCAGCCCTCGACTGTCTAGGTGGAGGAATGCATCGGGCGGAATAAAGCCGCTTAGACGCACACTCTCGTAGTATTCGTTGTTGGGGTAATAAGCCCCGAAAATTAAGCTGTTAGACGAGGACATCGCTCTTGCAATGTGACCTCTCGAATAAGCTTCAGCAAGAAATTATCTATCCTGTTTATGTCAGCCCCGTTGTATAGAGCCAGGTTGGAATAGTAGTGTTTGTACCCTGACTCTGGTGTTCTGTGCAATCCAAGGCAGCGTCGTAGACACTGCCTCTCAAACACCATAATCTTTTCCATTTGAGATGGGGCAACGTTGAACCAAACCAGGCATCCATAGGCAATCATCGGTCGGATAAGGGCCATGTAGCAAATCACCTTCACCCTGCTGTCAAGCCGCCTGCTATAAAACAACCGTTTTGTCAGGGCAAAAGCTCCCCTAGCCCTGGCCAGAGCAGCATTTATATGTCTGTCGAAATACAAATACTGATCCATCCAGATGCCAAGGTACTTTACTACGCTTTTAGTCGCCAGTGGATGTCCATTTGGCCCTACGATCACCAGCTTGCGCCAGTTCTTTCTCGTATCCCTTGTGGCTCCACGCAACGGAGTCCTAAACAAGATGGTTTCTGATTTCTGAAAGTTGATTTTCAACTTCCAGTCATCGCAATATCGCTGAATCTTCTCGAAGTCACGCTGCAAGAGAATCCTGATGACCTCGACTTTTGGAGCTGTTCTGTACGCAATTAGATCGTCGGCATACGCAATAGCCTGAGTTAGACTACTTATGAGATCGCTGGTGTAAATGCTGAATAGAATCGGCGAGTTGACCGCTCCCTGCTGAAGACCATTTTTAATATTAAAGTTTGTGGCAGAAGTTACATTGCCACTTTTGACAACAAACTTTCTGCCATTGAGCATATCATAAAGCATATATTGTAGTGGTTTACTAATGCCAAGTCTGGTCAGCTTTAGATAAAGACCCTCTAACCAAACGGTGTCGAAGGCCTTTTCCAAATCAACCAGACAGGCACCCGTACACTGCTTCTTTGATTTGTTCCATTGAATATCAGAAACGAGTTTAGATGCGGCATGAATGGTGTCATGTCCCGCCTTAAAACCAAACTGATTTTCCGGTATGATATTATTGTCCTCTGCCCACTTAGACAGAGCTCTATTGATAACTTTTTCGAATACCTTGCTAATACTCGGAAGAAGACTTATCGAACGAAGATTCGCCGGATTGGAGTTGTCCTTTCCCTTTTTCGGGAGAGGATGCACCACAGCTGTCTTCCACCGCACTGGATAATATGCATTATTCAGAGCGTTGTTAAACAGAGTGGTATAAATGTCTACTGCTTCTTGAGGTAAATGTCGAAGTACAACGTTAGCTATGCCATCGACTTTTGCTGACTTCTTCTTCTTTAATGAATCGAAGATGAGCTGGAGCTCCACCTTCGTAATTAACAGGGAACTGGGCCCATTTCGCTCGGCGATTATGGCATTTGCCAAATGATCTTCATTGAACCCGGTGAAACCGAGGTTCTCTGATCGCCATTGTGTTATGTCATTCCGTAGGTAGAAGTGGTAGAGCAAGGCTTTGTTTTCCAGGTCATGATTGGGGCGAATGCACGCATTCACCTTGTACACTTGCTGGAAAGCAGCCCCCACAGCCTCCACTTTCTCCTGTGGATCTTCGACAATAAAGAGGTCATCGTCCAAGACGGTGTCCTCTGGATTAATTCCTGCTGTCAGAAGTACGTCTCTGTTGTTCTCTGAAGCTTGAGACATGGAAGGTCGTTCTGATCATTCCTTCTAAATATCTTGTTAATTTGGGGAAACATGCTCGGGTCGCTAGAATTAACGGCCCGAATTTTGTCATCCCAATACAAATTAATTGACAACCGATAGTTTTCTTTAATTAGTTGGTTAATGTTTTTGATCGACGACTTTAGTGTCCTAATCTCCAGATGGTGAGGGTCAGTAAACCGTCGGTACAAGAGTTTGAGTCTTGTCAGCAGTCCACTTTTTTGTCTGTGTAATGCGTCAATGATCGCGTTCCGGTACATGTCGGTTGCGTCCCGTTGTTTGTATTTCGGTATTGTTCTGATCATTGTTCGTTTGATTGTCTCGTCCATTTGTTCTAGGTATTGGTCTATTTCGTTATTTGTCAAATTCCTGTCATTTGGTGGGGATATAGTCTTCGAACTGATTTCGCTCGATAAGGCGTTGGTAAAGCGTGGCCAGCGAACCTTACTGTAATTGTAAGTGTGCACAGGTACATACTCATCCAACTCCACGAGCTCGTTCGGAAGCTGTATTACGGCGGCGAGTCCGCAGTGATCACTGTCGTACTCGATCGTTCGTAAACAGTTTCTTGGTCTTTGACCCACAGTGTCAGTAATTGTCAGTCTTGCGTCTATTAGCAATAGATCCAGATAGGCACCGCTTCTTGGAAACGATGGCCGATCCGTATTCAGCAGGTCGACACCATATTCAGCGTTGTATCGACTCATCCAATTGAAAAGATGAATACCTCTTTGATTCTGAATTTGATTTCCCCAATCTAGGTGTTTGGCATTCAAATCACCGGCCATGAGAAAGTAATTTTCTTCCAAGCTCAAGCGTAGAAATTCGAAAAGTTTTTCGAGCTCTGTCATAAAATCAGTTGGCTGAGGTGATGCCGGTGCATAAGCCGCGATCACATACATTCGCTTCCCCTGTTGGAGAGGAATGCATACGACACACGCCTCTAACAGCCGAAATCTACGTAGATCACTATTATATATAACTTTATGATTTATTCCTTTTCGTATGAAGATTGCGACGCCTCCCCCTTGAGTGGAGCTCGGTCGATCTCTTCTAACGATATTGTAATTGTTGTTAGTCAATTTATGTTTCTGGCTCAGCTTAGTTTCGCTGGCCATAAACACATCTGGACTTTGGTCTTTCAACAAGTGGAAAAGATTAGCTCTACGTTCGGTCCTAATCAGTGAATTTACATTCACAGCAAGGATCCTAAGAGGCCTCTCCGACAGCGCGCCTTTAACCTCTAATTTGCGTTAGGCTAGGCAAAACAGAGTAGAGATAGTCTACCCTAGTCGCCTGCTCCTTTATCTGGTTGTGAAGTCCTGTTAACTGGCCTTGAATTGCCAGCAACATGCTTCTTATTTCGGCCTGAGTGTCCGGCGCCTTTGGCACTAGGGCCGGTTGGGCTGCCTTAGCTGCAGGCTGTACCGTTTTTCCCCTTCCTGCCGCCATTTGGGCGTAGGAAATTTGGGGATTAACGGGCGTTGCTGTAGGAGCACGCGTTGATGGGCGTATCTCTACCGCTGTCTGCTTAGCCGCTTTGTTGTTTCTTATTTGCTGAAAAGCTGAGCAACCCCGATAATTAGCAGGGTGCCCCTCCTTTCCGCAAAGCGCACATTTAAGCTGGGTCATATCATCGACCCTTTCCTCTCCGAGCTTGCATTCCCCCTTAATGTGGTTCTCACCACTTTTAACCTAGCGTGCCTGCATTTCGCAGTTTGCTGCAGCGTGGCCAAACCTTTGGCAGTGCATGCATTAAAGCATGTCACCGCGTCTCTTTAATTTATCACAAGTTACAACCTGGTAGTTGAGGACGGATATACTCCTCAAACTATCCAGTTTGCTGTTGGGCGAAAGTTGAACAAGGAAGAACGGCAAAGTCCGCTTCTCCCGTCTGGCTCTGACTGTAGCGAACGGCTTGACCCCGATAAAGTCAAGATCGTCGCTCGCTTTTTTACGGAGCTCATCTAAGAGCACCTGTGGTTCCGTGCAGGAATCTATGCCCTTCAAGAGGACCGTTTGATATTTATCCACTTTGGGGGTAAAACTGAAGAACTCAGTCGTGGATTCTTTTAATAAATTTTTAATAATTTTATGCTGCGCCACTGTGAAGCAGTGAATAGCATGCCTATCTTTGCTAAGTCTTTTAATAAAAAAGTTTTGGCCTATGGCCGACTTACACAGGTCTATGGTCTCCTGTAATTCCATCTTATAGGTGTTGATGGGTGGCACCTTCTCTTTTTTGCTTTGGGGAGGCTGTGACTGCTGCTGGTGTTCTCCCTGCTGCTGTCACCTCCGCTCCTGCTGCATTTGTTGCTGTTGTAACTGCTTCTGTTGTGATTGCTGCTGTTGTGAATGCTCCGTTTGGTTCTGCTGCTGTTTTTTTTGTTGCCTCTGTTCCTTGGGCATTGGTTGCTGCTGGGGCTGCTTTACTTGCAGCTTTTCCTTAGGCTGCTGCTGTGGTTGTTGGTGCTCTTTTGCTGGCAGCTGTGATTGCTTTTGCGCCTCTTTGTTTGGCGCCTGTAGTGCCTTTTTCTGCTCCCGCTCCAGCCTTTCTTTTCGTCGGCGAGCCTCTTGTTTCGTCTTAAGAGCTTGCACCAGTGTCGCAAGTTGGGCATTGAGGCGCACCATCTCCCCTTTTATTGCTCCAATTTGCTCACTTGTTCTTCATTAGCCTTTGGCTGTTCAGCATTCAAATTTTGCGCCTCATCTTCTTCTTCAGAGGACGCCTCTGGTGTGGAGAGATCAACAATGTTGCTGTCCCCCGTGGTATATAGTCCCTCTTCCCCTTCAGACATATATTCTATTTCTTCGTCGGGCGAAGAGTTCAACTGATCTATGATTGACGCCGATCCCCCTGCAGCTGGCAGCTCTGCTGGAGTGATGGTAGAGCGCCGTTTCTACACATTTTATCTTTTTCCTCCTCTTAACTGAGATCTCGGCTGGTGTTGCCGTTGCCGATGTTGTAGCTGTTGGTGCCGTCATTCGATGACCTCGCTACTGGTACCACTGGTCCCTTCGATCTAGTTGCTGGGCCACCTTTCGGTGCACCCGCACTTTTTTCTTTCTCCATTTGTTGGTTCTCCCAGACAATAAAATTTTCCACTTCTCTATTACGGAAAAAAGCTTGAAGAGTTCTGATGCCCGGCTGGGGTTCGAACCCGTGACCCTCCAATTGACGGTCCGCCACCTTTTTTTTTTTTTTTTTTTTTTTTTTTAAATTCATTTTTATTTTCCATTTTCTTAAAACTATCTTAAAGCTAGACAAAAATTCATAAAAACTAGTCTACTTATCAATATTTTAAAACTAACTTACTGGCCCCAGTCGGGCGCTCTAAGTTAAACTATAATAACTTAATGCTAATGCCTTTCGGCCTAAGAACTATCTTAATACTAAATCCAGGTCGGTTTTATTTTTTACCGAGAAGAATTTACAAAAAACTCGGTATCTATGCCTTTATTTTTTTGGTTTTATATAAAACTTACAAACTACATAAAACTAAATTAAAGCTAATTAAAACTAATTAAAACTAACTAAAACTAATTAGACTAATTAAAGCTACTTAAAACTATTTACAACTAATTATAAACTAATTACAACCTACTTATAAGCTACTTACAGACTACTTACAAACTAGAACAGCTACAGCAAGCATTTTCCGGTTTTATGATTTTTTTTTTTGTATTTTTGTGGATTATATATATATTTTTTTTTTTTTTTTTTTTTTTGGTGCCACCCTGACTGTCCCTACTTAAAACTAACTACCTAAACCTATGTAAGTCGGCCATACAAAAGAAAATAGCAAGGTCAACTATAAAATGTCTGAAGGAACTTCATCTTCGTTTTTCAACCACCAGAACTGGTTCTCCTGCTTTACCCTATCTCTTCGGTCCCGTTCGGACACAGTCCTACTGAACCGAAGGTGCTCAACTCCGTCTTGTGCGAGGACGTCTCGACTGTAAAGGAGCCGCCGATCTACAGTTCTACGGCCGACGTGGTAGATTAGCGGAACCGCCGCTCTATCCTGGATCAGCCCTCGACTGTCTAGGTGGAGGAATGCATCGGGCGGAATAAAGCCGCTTAGACGCACACTCTCGTAGTATTCGTATTTAGGGTAATAAGCCCCGAAAATTAAGCTGTTAGTCGAGGACATCGCTCTTGCAATGTGACCTCGAATAAGCTTCAGCAAGAAATTATCTATCCTGTTTATGTTGGCCCCGTTGTATAGAGCCAGGTTGGAATAGTAGTGTTTGTACTCCGACTCTGGTGTTCTGTGCAATCCAAGGCAGCGTCGAAGACACTTCCTCTCAAACACCCGAATCTTTTCCATTTGAGATGGGGCAACGTTGAACCAAACCAGGCATCCATAGGCAATCATCGGCCGGATAAGGGCCATGTAGCAAATCACCTTCACCCTGCTGTCAAGCCGGCTGCTATAAAACAACCGTTTCGTCAGGGCAAAAGCTCCCCTAGCCCTGGCCAGAGCAGCATTTATATGTCTGTCGAAATACAAATACTGATCCATCCAGATGCCAAGGTACTTTACTACGCTTTTAGTCGCCAGTGGATGTCCATTTGGCCCTACGATCACCAGCTTGCGCCAGTTCTTTCTCGTATCCCTTGTGGCTCTAAGCAACGGAGTCCTAAACAAGATAGTTTCTGATTTCTGAAAGTTGATTTTCAACTTCCAGTCATCGCAATATCGCTGAATCTTCTCGAAGTCACGCTGCAAAAGAATCCTGATGACCTCGACTTTTGGAGCTGTTCTGTACGCAATTAGATCGTCGGCATACGCAATTGCCTGAGTTAGACTACTTATCAGATCGCTGGTGTAAATGCTGAATAGAATCGGCGAGTTGACCGCTCCCTGCTGAGGACCATTTTCAATATTAAAGGTTGTGGCAGAAGTTACATTGCCACTTTTGACAACAAACTTTCTGCCATTGAGCATATCATAAAGCATATACAATAGTGGTTTACTAATGCCAAGTCTGGTCAGCTTTAGATAAAGACCCTCTAACCATACGGTGTCGAAGGCCTTCTCCAAATCAACCAGACAGGCACCCGTACACTGCTTCTTAGATTTGTTCCATTGGACATCAGAAACGAGTTTCGACGCGGCATGAATGGTGTCATGTCCCGCCTTAAAACCGCACTGATTGTCCGGTATGATATTATTGTCCTCTGCCCACTTAGACAGAGCTCTATTGATAACTTTTTCGAATACCTTGCTGATACTCGGAAGAAGACTTATCGACCGGAGATTCGCCGGATTGGAGTTGTCCTTTCCCTTTTTCGAGAGAGGATGCACCACAGCTGTCTTCCAACGCACTGGATAATATGCATTATTCAGAGCGTTGTTAAACAGAGTGGTATAAATGTCTACTGCTTCTTGAGGTAAATGTCGAAGTACTACGTTGGATATGCCATCGACTCCTGCTGACTTCTTCTTCTTTAATGAATCGAAGATGAGCTGGAGCTCCACCTTCGTAATTAACAGGGAACTGGGCCCATTTCGCTCGGCGATTATGGCGTTTGCCAAATGATCTTCATTGAACCCGGTGAAACCAAGGTTCTCTGATCGCCATTGCGTGATGTCATTCCGAAGGTAGAAGTGATGGAGCAAGGCTCTGTTTTCCAGGTCATGATTGGGGCGAATGCACGCATTCACCTTGTACACTTGCTGGAAAGCAGCCCCCACAGCCTCCACTTTCTCCTGCGGATCTTCGAGTATAAAGAGGTCATCGTCCAAGACGGCGTCCTCTGGATTAATTCCTGCTGTGAGAAGTACGTCTCTGTTGTCTGTCGTTCTCTGAAGCTTGAGACACGTAAGATCGTTCTGATCATTCCTTCTAAATATCTTGTTAATTTGAGGAAACATGCTCGGGTCGCTAGCATTAACGGCCCGAATTTTGTTGTCCCAAAACAAATTAATTGACAACCGATAGTTCTCTTTAATTAGTTGGTTGATGTTTTTGATCGACGACTTTAGTGTCCTAATCTCCAGATGGTGAGGGTCAGTAAACCGTCGGTACAAGAGTTTTAGTCTTGTCAGCAGTCCACTTTTTTGTCTGTGTAGTGCGTCAATGGTCACGTTCCGATACATGTCGGTTGCGTCCCGTTGTTTGTATTTCGGTATTGTTCTGTTCATTGTTCGTTTGATTGTTTCGTCCATTTGTTCTAAGTATTGGTCTATTTCGTTATTTGTCAAATTCCTGTCATTTGGTGGGGATATGTTATTCGAACTGATTTCGCTCGATAAGGCGTTGGTAAAGCGTGGCCAGCGCACCTTCCTGTAATTGTAAGTATGCAGAGGTACATACTCATCCAACTCCACGAGCTCGTTCGGAAGCTGTATTACGGCGGCGAGTCCGCAGTGATCACTGTCGTACTCGATCGTTCGTAAACAGTTTCTTGGTCTTTGACCCACAGTGTCAGTAATTGTCAGTCTTGCGTCTATTAGCAATAGATCCAGATAGGCACCGCTTCTTGGAAACGATGGCCGATCCGTAGCCAGCAGGTCGACACCATACTCAGTGTTGTTTCGACTCATCCAATTGAAAAGATGAATACCTCTTTGATTTTGAATTCCCCAATCTTGGTGTTTGGCATTCAAATCACCGGCCATGAGAAAGTAATTTTCTTCCAAGCTCAAGCGTAGACACTCAAAAAGTTTTTCAAGCTCTGTCATAAAATCAGTTGGCTGAGGTGATGCCGGTGCATAAGTCGCGATCACATACATTCTCTTCCCCTGTTGGAGAGGAATGCATACGATGCACGCCTCTAACAGCCGAAATCTGCGCAGATCACTATTGTATATAACTTTATGATTAATGCCTTTTCGTATGAAGATTGCGACGCCCCCCCCCCTTGAATGGAGTTGGGTCGATCTCTTCTAACGATATTGTAATTGTTGTTAGTCAACTTATGTTTCTGGTTCAGCTTAGTTTCGCTGGCCATAAACACATCTGGACTTTGGTCTTTCAACAATTGGAAAAGATTAGCTCTACGTTCGGTCCTAATCAGTGAATTTACATTCAGAGCAAGGATCCTAAGAGGCCTCTCCGACAGCGCGCCTTTAACCTCTAATTTGCGTTAGGCTAGGCAAAACAGAGTAGAGATAGTCTACCCTAGTCGCCTGCTCCTTTATCTGGGTCTGAAGTCCTGTTAACTGGCCTTGAATTGCCAGCAACATGCTTCTTGCAACATGCACACTTAACGCAGCGTGACTGCATTTCGCAGTTTGCTGCAGCGTGGCCAAACCTTTGGCAGCGCTTGCATTGAAGCATGTCGCCGCCTCTCTTTAATTTATCCCAAGTTACAACCTGGTAGTTGAGAACGGAGATACTTCTCAACCTACCCAGTGTGCTGCTGGGCGATAGCTGGACTAGGAAGAACGGCAAAGACCGCTTCTAACGTCTGGCTCTGACTGTAACGAATGGCTTGACCCCGATAAAGTCGAGATCGTCGCTCGCTTTTTGACGGAGCTCATTTAAGAGCACCTGTGGTTCCGTGCAGGAATCTATGCCCTTCAAGAGGACCGTCTGATATTTATCCACTTTGGGGGTAAAACTGAAGAACTCAGTCGTGGATTTCTTTAATAATTCTTTTATTATTTTGTGCTGTTCCACTGTGGAGCAGTGGATAGCATGTCTATCTTTACTTAATCTTTTAATAAAAAAGTTTTGGCCTATGGCCGACTTACACAGGTCTATGGTTTCCTGTAGCTCCATTTTATAGGTGTTTAGTGGTGGCACCTTTTCTTTTTTATTTTTGGGCGGCTGTGGCTGCTGCTGGTGTTCTCCTCGCTGCTGCTGACTCCGCTCCTGTGGTTTTTGTTGCTGCAGCTGCTGCTGCTGTTGTGTTTGTTTTTTCGGCCGTTGCTCCTTCGGCTGCTGCTGTTGTTGTTCACTTGGCATCTGTTGTTGTTGCTGTTGCTCTTGTGCATTAAGATCTGGCTGCTTGTTTTTCGGTAGCTCTTGTTGTGGCTTTGCTTTTTGCGGCGCCTGTACCACTTTTTTTTGTTCGCTCTCCTGCCTCTCTCTTTCACGATGGGCCTCTTGCTTGTTTTTAAGAGCTTGTATCAGAGGGGTCACGATGGCATTAAGGCGTTCCATCTCCCCTCGAATGGCATCTATTTTTTTGCTGATGGCTTGCTCATCAAGGGCGTCTTGTACCTCATTTTCCTCTTCGGAGGACGCCTCTGGTGAGGTTAAATCAACAAGCACATTGCTGTTCCATTCCCCTGTGGTGTATAAACCCTCGCCACCTTCGGACATGTATTCGATGTCGTCATCTGATGGCGAGGTATCAAGTTGTTGATGAATTTTTGCTGCTGCTGTCGTTTTGGCTGTGCGCGCCGTCTCCTTCACCCCGGCTGGCATCTGGGCTGAGGTGGTGGTGGAGCGGCGCTTAACCAGGTTGGGTACACAGCTTATCCTCTTCCTCCTTTTATTTTTTGCATCGGCTGTTGGTGCCGTTGGAGGGTGTGCCGTTGTTGCTACGGCACTGGTTGATGGAATGGCTGGTGGTGCCATGGCTTGCTTGGTTGTTGTTGATGCTATTGCACTAACCGTGGTTTTGCTTGGTGGTGCCATAGCTGGCTTTGTTGTTGTTGCTGGGACACCTTTCGATGTCCCCGCTATATTATTGGATGACATTTGCTGCTTCTCCCACTCAATGAAGTTTTCGACTTCGCGATTGTGGAAAAAAGCAGCTAAATATTTTTTCCCCGACTGGGACTCGAACTCGCGATCCTCCGGTTCTTGGTCCGCCACCTCTTACTCTGTGCTATTGCACTATTGAATAATAGCTTGCTTGTAAACTAACTTGGACTAGTCACTCCGAATTAATTACTTTAAATGAACTGGTAAGCCGAAAACTTCTACACACTTCCACAGTACGAGATCGACGACAATGCAAACGCTGTCAAGCCTTTGGGCATACACAAAAATACTGCAATCGTGAGTTTGCTTGTGTCAAATGCGAAGGCAAGCATGCAACTAAAAACTGTCCCATAGGCAGAGAACAGAAAGCGAAATGTGTTATCTGTCAAGGCAACCATCCTGCAAGTTACAGAGGATGTCCAGTTGCCAAAAAATTCCAAGACACAAAAAGAAAAAACAAAACTGGGAACAAGCTAAGAAACCCAATAATCACAAAAGCAATAGTTGAAAGCAAAAAAGTAGCCGTTGAAAACAAAACTAAAAATCAACCGCCAAAAGCAATTGCACTAAGCAAAAGTGATGAAAATAAATCCTATTCCCAGATTGTTAAGAATGTGCGGAAGAACGAAGAAACATCTATTAAAGAAATGCTTGAACTTATCCTGAAAAGGATTGACAAACAAGATTTAAACATAAAACAGCTAGGTGAAGAAGTCGCTCTTAAGAAACAATGATGGACAGAACACTCAAAATCGCAACATGGAATGCATACATACATGGTCTTTTACAACATGTATCAGAACTAAACATCTTTTTAGACATAGAGCATATAGACACTTGTTTGGTGTCCGAAACTCACCTCGCTATAGAACAAAATCTTGATAATAAATTACCTAACTGTACGTGTTATCACGCTCCGCACCCAGCTGACAAAGCTAGGGGAGGATCAGCAATACTAATAAAAAAGTGCTTAACACACTATGAAGAGCCTAAGTTTAGTAATGAAAACATGCAAGTAACAACAGTTAGTATTGGTATAAAAAAGAAAGAGTTTAAGATAGCATCTATATACTGCCCTCCGAGGCGCTCTCCAACTGAAGAAGACTTTGCAGAACTCCTAAATTTGTTAGGACATAACTTCCTTGTTGGTGGCGACTTCAATGCTAAACACACCCAATGGGGATCTAGGCTCATAACAACGAAAGGCAAACGGCTATATCAAGCAGGCCGCAAATACAACTGCGAATTTTATTCTTCTGGCTCGCCAACATATTGGCCATCTGATTCTAACAAAATACCAGACCTTATAGACTTTTTCGTAGTAAAAGGTATTAAACGAAACCATATAAGTGTCGAAGGTAATTACGATTTATCGTCAGATCATACTCCAGTAATATTATCACTGAGCGAAGCAGAAATAATAGAAAGAAGTAATCCTAAGCTCGTGAACAAAAGAACAAACTGGAACGAATTCAGAGACAAACTTGAAAGTTTTATAAACCTAAGATCCCCTATGCAAACAATTGAACAGATTGATCATGAAGTAGAACAATTTATTGCTGATGTGCAACAGGCTGCAGAAGAAAGTACTCCAACAATTTCGAACTCAAGAGAAAAAGAAATAAAATATCCTGTCGAAATAACGGAGCTGATCTTGGAGAAAAGAAGAGCCCGAAGAAAATGGCAAGCTACGAGATTTCCAGGTGATAAGGCAGTTTTTAACCGTCTTAACAATGAACTAAAGAAAAGAATCTGTGAATTTAAAAGTGATTCACTTAGTAGATTCCTGAATAGTCTGACGGCGGATGCTTCTACGGAATACTCCTTATGGAAAGCAGCTAAGCGCCAAAAAAGACCACAGGCACAAAACCCGCCAGTAAAATCTCAAGATGGTAAATGGATCGGAAACCCAAAACAAAAGGCTGATCTCTTCGCTGAACATCTCGCGAATGTTTGTAAGCCATTTCCAGCAAGCACAGCTACAGATCCCTTACAGTTTGTTGATAGAAACGACGAATGTGAAATTCCTTTTCTCACGCTCAAAGAAGTAAGAAGTATGTGTCAACATAAGTTGTCTAACAAAAAATCACCAGGGTACGATTTAATAACTGCTCAGGTTTTGAAAGAAATGCCTTCTATAGCCTTCAAAAAACTCCAATTTATAATAAATGCATGCCTTAAACAAAGATATGTGCAACATCATTGGAAAATTGCAGAAGTCATTGTTATACCTAAACAAGGTAAGCCACCAACAGAAGTAACATCTTACAGACCTATTTCGCTTATACCAATCAGGGCAAAAGTTTTCGATAAAACGGCTTCTGAAAAGACTAAGCAAAATAATAGAAGAAAGAAGACTAATTCCGAGCCATCAGTTTGGATTTAGAAATAAACATTCCACGATAGACCAAGTGTATCGGATTACGGATGTTGTGGAAAAGTCACTTGAAGAAAAACAAGTATGCTCGGCTATATTCTTAGATGTTGCTCAAGCCTTTGACAAGATTTGGCACTTGGGACTTGAGTACAAACTGCAAAGGGATCGTCCCAGGCAGTACTACAAAATACTGAAATCCTACGTTACGAACCGACTCTTTAGAGTACGGTACGACCAAAATTACTCGGAACTAAAGAAAATTGAAGCCGGTGTACCACAAGGAAGTGTCCTAAGACCAACCCTGTATCTGTTATATACAAGGGATATTCCAGTGGACATCAACGCTATCATGGCCACCTTTGCTGATGATACTGCAATATTGGTGCCAGATAAATCCGTTACGAAGGCTACACAAAAACTGCAAAGTGCATTCGATAAAGTTAGTGATTGGACGCAAAAATGGCGAATCAAACTAAATGAAACAAAATCGACGCATATAAACTTTACAAACAAAAAAATAAACAATGTTCCAATTCTTATAAACAGTACAACAGTACCTTACTCCAATGCTGCCAAATACCTTGGAATGACTTTGGATGCAAAGCTTAAATGGAAAGAAACATTCCTGCGGATATTTTATGTCCTTATAGCGAGGCATTAGCCTTTGATAAGGCGTGTTATCTCAAGCTGCTCTTTGTACATATTATATCAACAAAGGTGTCTACTGCGCCTTCAAGCTCAAGAGGCGTTTGTAATGATACCCTTAACTCAATGTTGTTCTCGATATCTTTTTTTAAATCTATCCCAGTTGGTTTTACTGTTTGTTAACCTGAGAGGTTTTTTAATTTTAACAAGGCTTTCGCTCATAGTGAGTATGACGGCAGAATAATCTATTCCTTATATCATGAATAAATCGATTACGTTAGGTATTTTCGAAGGATCAGTCGGCCAGTAAGTTGGTTTGCAGGTCGAATGAAAGTCACAATAATTTTCCATTCCTGCTTCATATAGCATGCGACCCTTTTGAGATATGCATCGTGAGGCACAGAAGGTGTGATTTGTATTAAAGTCACCACCAACAATTAAATTTGGGCTTAGTGACTTTACCAACGTCGTAAATTCACTCTTATCAATTTTGCAATGCGGAGGGCAATATATGGAAGAGAAATTGGGCCTTACTTATACTCAAATTTAGTCATAGCTTAAATAAAAGTCTTCGCCTTTCAGAGAAATCACATACCAATAATCAATTTCGCTGTCAGACTAGACACTAATAAGACGTCAAAATTTAATGAACAGAAATACATGTTTGAAGTCGTTATTATAATATGTGGAATGACATTGTAGTGCAAGTGTTGCCTGTAGTGCTATTTCATAATATGTATTATGTATTAATAAGTACTAAAATATACTCAAATATTGCTGTGCAATTTTATTGGCATTTTTATAGCGTCCTAGTTTTTGTTGTTAGAAAAATATAATTTTTTTTTTTGTATATATAAAGATGTAGGAACCTATATATACATTCGTGTGATGGTGATGTAGTGCAGGTTTGTTTTGTTTCGAATTTTGAGCATTCGTTTTACATTTATTATATAATAAACAGTATACTAAGTGAATCAGATCCATTTTCCTATTCTAAAAGTACCTTTACTTTCTATAAACGTTTGGTGAAAAGTATAACACTACAAACTTCGAATTGAGTCTGAATTATGTATCGTTTTCTTTGGACACTCCAAGAATTCTTCTTTTTCAATCATTTTGGATTTCCTCCAATGGTTTGCTTCTTTCAAGTAATTTCTTAGAAGAGTTTTCACTACCCGATTTAGGAATGCTTTCTGAACGCATGAAAAAGTACGTCGAACCACACTTCCGGTTAATTGTCAGAGTGATAAATGCTTTTGAGAAAATAAGTTCAAGGCGGTCGTTTCATGTACCTATCATTGGAATTAAAAAGCAGAGGGAAACAACATCAGAAATCAATTACTTCTTCGCCTTTCAGAGAAATCACATACCAATAATCAATTTAGCTGTCAGACTAATAAGAAGTCAAAATTTAATGCACAGAAATACATGTTTGAAGTCGTTATTATAATACAGGGTGGCGCACCAATTGTGCTACAATAAGAAATTCAAATAACTTTTTTTTTAATCGATGTATTTCATTTATTTTTTTTTATTGGTTAGAAAATTAAATTTTATTTTAAATAGTTAGTTATTTTTAAAGATTATAGACCGCAAATGACCTCCACGCTCTCCCACGCATATGCGGCACCTGATCAAAAAATTATTCATTGTGGCCTGAAGAGTTGAAGTTGGGATCGCCTCAATTATTGTCGTTATGGACTGCTTTAATTCAGTTAAATTCCTGGGCTTCGTTTTATACACCTCTTGCTTGACATAACCCCATAAAAAGAAGTCTGGTGCAGTCAGGTCAGGTGACCTTGGGGGCCAGCGAAGAGTGGAGTTCCTAGAAATTAATTTGTTTGCGAATTTTTTGTTTAGCTCCGCCATAACTGGTCTGGCTATATGTGCAGTTACTCCATCTTGCTGAAACCAAACGCTGTTGAATGGTATACGTCTTCGGTGAAGTTCTGGGTAAAAAAACTCCTTCAACATCTTTAAATAACGGTCCCCATTGACAGTAACGGTTACACCGTTTTCTTCAAAGAAGTACGGCCCGACAATACACCTTGATGAAACTGCGCACCACACAGTGACTCGTTCTGGGTGCAGTTCCGTCTCATGGAGCATTTCTGGATTAGACTTATTCCATATACGGCAATTTTGCTTGTTTACATTGCCGTTAAGATCAAAATGGGCCTCATCAGACATGAACAAACAATTGATCAATGTGTTGTCTTCTTCGGCCATTGATATCATTTTTTGGCAAAATTCCAGGCGAACAGGCAAATCCTGAGGGTTTAACTTGCTAGTAATTTGGACTTTGTACGGAAACAAGTTTAAATCGTCATGAAGTATCCGATGTAATGACTGTTTACTAACTCAAATTTGCCCCGATAAGTTTCGGGTCGAAACGCTCGGATTGGCCTGTATTGCAGATGCTACTGCTGCGATTGTATCCTGAACACGAACATTGGCATCTCGATGGTACGGCCTTCGTGCGATGCTTCCAGATTCGGCAAACATGTTTACAAACCTCATAATGGTCCATCTACTCGGGGGATTACCGCCAAACTCCCGCCTAAATTCCCTTTGGACGGAAATGACGGACTGCAAAGCATGGTACCGTTGCACTATCCAAATTCTTTTCTCCGTATCCCAAGCATCCATTTTTATAAATCTAAATAGTAACCTACAAAATAAAAAAAAAAATAAGCCGATTAGTCACACAGAGAAAAAGTTATTACGTTTTATTTTTGTAGCACGATTCGTGCTCCACCCTGTATGTGGAATGACATTGTAGTGCAAATGTTGCCTGTAGTGCTATTTCATAATATGTATTATGTATTAATAAGTACTAAAATATACTCAAATATTGCTGTGCAATTTTATTGGCATTTTCATAACGTCTTAGTTTTTGTTGTTAGAAAAAAAATAAAATGTTATTTTTGTATATATAAAGATGTAGGAACCTATATATACATTCGTGTGATGGTTATGTAGTGCAGGTTTGTTTTGTTTCGAATTTTGAGCATTCGTTTTACATTTATTATATAATAAACAGTATACTAAGTGAATCAGATCCATTTTCCTATTCTAAAAGTACCTTTACTTTCTATAAACGTTTGGTGAAAAGTATAACACTACAAACTTCGAATTGAGTCTGAATTATGTATCGTTTTCTTTGGACACTCCAAGAATTCTTCTTTTTCAATCATTTTGGATTTCCTCCAATGGTTTGCTTCTTTCAAGTAATTTCTTAGAAGAGTTTTCACTGCCCGATTTAAAAATGCTTTCTGAACGCATGAAAAAGTACGTCGAACCACACTTCCGGTTAATTGTCAGAGTGATAAATGCTTTTGAGACCAAGGCGGTCGTTTCATGTACCTATCATTAGAATTAAAAAGGAGAGGGAAACAACATCAGGAATCAATTACTGACCTAAAACAACATAATCTAGTCTAGACGAAAGTTAAATTGAATCTCAAAACGAATTAACGATTTTAATTTTTTGATTTTTGTGACATTGAGACTGGAAATACATTTAGGCAAAACATTTGGATTTCACGCAATGACTTTAAAGTAAAATGCATATAAATTTTTCGCTTGCATATAAAATCAACAGGGGCCGATTCTGGTTCTATGAAAAAGTGAATCGAATAAATTGTTTTCATGTTCACTGCCGCATTGCTTTCACTTTTTCGATTCATTTGTCACAAAGAAGCGATGCTTGTTCTGTAAATCAAAACTATATAATCGATGCTCAAACCACCTTACCTTTTCTCCTGAAAACTGCACGATTCTCTCAATTTTCTTATATTGTTGAAGAGACTAGAGAAATGGATGAGAACGAAACACTTTTTTCTTAATGTATTTTACAAAAAAAAGACATGATTGAACTCATCATATGACGGCATGAAAGAAAATTATTCATATGAAATTTTTTTGATATTTGGTGTTCCACATTTTCACAGAACCCGAATCGGAACTAGTGTGAAAGCATTGACAGCTTGCTCGATTCTTTTTTTTCACAGAACCAGAACTGGCCCCCAGGATGGAAAAATCTCTGTACCTAAAAAGTACTAGTGCAAAATAATTCGTTTTCGTATATCAATTTCGTGATGTGCCAAAAAATTGTCAAATATTTTCCAAATATGCATGTTTCTTGTTAAATATATCTCAACAAAAAAAAACCCAGAGAAAAATAACATACTAAAGTACTAAAAAAGTTACTGTTAAAAAGAATACGGCAATACTTATTTCCACAGGTATCGAAACCATTCTGATAGTTGTTTTTTTTTTCACTCGTTGCAAAAAAAAAAAACAAATTGAGATTCATCTGTCATTTTGCTGAGCCAAAGGAAAGTGTATTGAGATATTAAATCGTGTTTAAAGTGAATAAAGCTTATTAAACGAAATAAAAAAGTATTATAAAATTACTTTATTAAACAAAATGTAAAATAATATGCGGTGTTACGTAAAATCCTGAAAAAAACACGTATTAAATAGAGTGTGCAAATATTTCTTTTCACAAGTTAGTTATGTGTTTTTGTCTGATATTTCCACATTAAGTAATGTGAAGTGATATATTTTAGGTAATTTAATTATCTTAGAACAGTTTAAAATTGATATTTCATGATATTTAGCTTTGAAAAATGCTAATTTCTTATAAATTAAATAAACTTTGATTCAGTGATTAAGTTAAGATTCTTCTGTCAAATAAGAAATTCTCGTCCAGCAGTTATATTGTATTCTTCACTTTGTGTCTAATTTTTTTTGGGGCACTTACATATTTTTTTTTTGTTTCAACATAGTTTTCCCTTCGTTTCATTGTCTTACTAATATTTCATTAACATTTATACAATAATAAATAGCCAAGATTACTATCTGAGTTGTCCACTACATGTAGGTAAACTCCCATCATAACCTGTTGAGCTGTTTCGTAGATTTTCGCGTTCAAACAGGCAGACAAACATATTTAAATGATGCAGTTATGTTTCTTAGGGCCAGTTTTTCAGTTTAGCGTTATCTCTGAGTTGAATCAATTGAATTACATAGCTAATTCTAAAAATAGATTGATCCTGGGTTAACTCAGAAACAGTTTTTCAGTTGAGGATTAACTTTATCTTTCAGTTGTCAAATATCTAAGGCCATCGATGTGCGATACTATGGATACCATCCTTAAACGCCTTTCTAGGATTGGAATAGAGATAACGCCAAAGCGGAATTGCACTGACCATGGCGTTCACTATCGAAATCGAGATGGCGCCACAACTGAATAGGTACTCAATTTGGCCTCGAAGTTAACTCATCAAAGTAGGTGAATTAATTCCGAGTTAACTTAGGATTTCAATTAACTGAAAAACTCGTTTCTGGAGTTAGCTCAGGTTTTACCTAGAGACTAAGATATTCTTGCACTGAAAACTGGCCCTTAGCACCTAGGAGCTCAAAAACTTGCAATTCTTTTAATATTAACGACAGACTTTCCAATTTTATTTATGGGTATAGATATATGTATAGATATAAATTAATTAATTTTTGTTTGTAATTAATAAATTTTTCTTCATCCAGATTTATTCGAAACATAAGTAAAACTTATCCATCAATAACACGACTGTATTCCATTGGCAAAAGTGTCGAAGGACGAGACTTGTGGGTAATGGAAATTTTTTCAAAGCCAGGACAACATATCCCCGGTGTTCCAGAATTCAAATACGTTGCTAACATGCATGGAAATGAAGTTGTTGGACGGGAAATGCTTCTTTATCTTGCAAAGTACCTCTGCGAACACTATCTACGAGATGAGAGAGCCACACGAATTATAAACAGTACTCGTTTACATTTTCTCTTCAGTATGAATCCGGATGGCTATGAAATAGCTAAGAAAGGTTGTAAATTCATTTATAATTTGTTTATATAATAATTAATTAATCTATTTAGAAAATATAAAAAAGATGAATTTGTTGACCAATTTCATAAATATTAGGTCTGTTTCTTTACTTTTGGGATAAAACTTGGGAAAAAGTTCGGGAAAAGGTTTGGGGATGAGCTTTTTGATGTTGTTATTGTAATGTTTAACCAGAAATGAAAAGTAAAGAAACGCATTTGGGATATTTCTGGTTTGTTGCGGTGTAAATTACCCATTCGACTTTATTGCTTGTAGGCTCAACGCATACAAAATTATGCGATTTCAATTCTTTACATTTGCGCTTATCATTTTGGGCTCTATTAAAAGATACCAGAAGAAATATTTTAATTTATATTTGACTCCATTGTATCATTTTCCTTTAATTTATTTAAATTAAACCATTTTATATACGCTACTTGACAAATCTAATTTAAAATTTTTCGATCAGCTGATTTCTTGTTTGACAAGCAAGAAAGTGCCGAAACTAAAATGTTCGGGTAGATTCTTGCTGAAGGGGAAATGAAAAAAAGTCAAAAGCTCTGGCATTTTCGTGTCAGAAAATAGTAACGAAACACGTTTTGGGTAGATTTGGGTTACTTTGGGAACCCGCGGGCGAGTAAAGAAACAGACCTATTATGTTGAGTGGAAAATATTTTGTCCGTTGACATTTTGGTCATAACAACGCATAAGGTCTGTCTCTTTACTCGCCCGCGGGTTCCCAAAGTATCCCAAATCTACCCAAACCGTGTTTCTATACTTTTTTCTGACACAAAATGCCAGAGCTTTTGACTTTTTTTCATTTCCTCTGTAGAAAGAATCTACCCGAACATTTAAGTTCCTGCACTTTCTTGCTTGTCAAACAAGAAATCAGCTGATCAAAAATTTGAAATTAAATTTGTCAATTAGCGTATATAAAATGGTTTAATTTAATTAAATTAAATTAAAATGATAGAATGGAGTAAATATAAATTAAAATATTTCTTCTAATATCTTTTAATAGAGCCCAAAATGATAAGCGCAAATGTAAAGAATTGAAATTTCATAATTTTGTATGCGTTGAGCCTACAAGCAATAGGCGCGTCTAAGTTAAGTGGGACAAAAAATCTCACCTGAGTACTGAGATTTTTTAAGGAGATTACTGAGACGAAAACTTTTTGGATTCATTTCTCAATGTTCTTTCTCTGCTTAAACAGCTGTTCATGTGACAGGCAAATTGCAATTTCTCGCTGATGTGCAAATACTTAAGTCGATTTAAAATTCAAAATAAAGGTGAAATGTTTATAAAAATGAAAATAAATTGAATTTGCTATTATTTTTCATTCATTTGATAAGGTTTTGTGCTTATAAATTGAAATAATTTAAGCAAAGTTGAAATTTGTTTCCAGAATTTCAGTACAAGTACAATTCTAACACCTGTTTTTATACAATTCAACGGAGAATCTTGTCCCACCAAAGCATTCCGCCTCCGTCGACTTGACATTGAGCGCTCAGTGAGATTTTAGTTGGTGAGACGCGCCTAATGAAGTCGAATGGGTAATGTACACAGCAACAAACCGAAACATCCCAAATGCGTTTCTTTACTTTTCATTTCTGGGTAAATATTACAACAAAATCATCAAAAAGCTCATCACCAAACTTTGTCCCAAACTTTACACTAACAGTAAAGAAACAGACCTTTAGTGTACAGTTCCATCAAAAATAATCATATACAGATGTCTCAAGCCTATGGAGAAAAATGACATTTGAAATTGAAAAAGCTGTATTTTACAAAGCTTTTAAAAAGTTTTACTAGAAAGCACCTTCCGCAGTATTTTGTATTTTTATTTTGTTGGAAAATATCTATGTCTATCTCTTCTCTGTCCAGTTCGTTCTTGTCTTTTCCTTACTCTTATTAATTTTTTTTTTCGTTTCTACAATCTGCAATGCTATAGTTTTGCAACGATCGAAGTGCTATTTTATTTATTTTGCTTTGCTGGTTGTTGAGTAGGTATCTACGAGTATGAACCATAGACAAAAGAATTAAAGGAAGTGGTGTATGTTACACATACAGTGTACGTGAGTGTGGCAGAAGGTTGTAGACCTGAAATGGCTAATCGGTGACTGAATCAAAAAAAAAAAAAAAGAAAACAGATAATAATAGAAGATTAAAAACGTTAATAAATCATGAACTATAAGAAACAAACAAACTGTTTGGAAGTGATTTACTTAGGAATTCTGTGTATTTACTATTAGCAAAATGAAAAATATGAAGTGCAGTGGAAAAATTGAATAAAACAGCCAGAATAAGGCGAACAAGAATCATTTCATTTCAAAAGTGAGTTTTATTATATTTTTCTCAAAGAAAGTGATGTTAATTGTTCATATTTTGATTAATCACCAATAAAGTAACAAATATTAAATGATTAAAACTTTAAATAAAGTTTAGAACAATGTTGATTAAGTGAAAACTTGTCCATGTCTTTTGAATAATATCTTATATATCAGAAATGTCAAACTGCGATTCCTTAAAACAGGAACGTGTTTCTTTTTGTTGGTGATTGTAAGGCGGAACTATTTTCTAAGTGCCCTTTTTACGACGATATTATTTTTGTTATTGAGTTGAATTTGATCGTTTGAAGTTTTTATAATTATGTTAACATGCAATAGACATAAGACAAATGCGCAATATAAGGTACATTTTGAATGTACCGCTGAAACAACAAAATTCTGAAAATATGATAATACAAAATGTTCTCGGTGCTCTGGAGACTGAAAATAAAATATTTTTTTAGACATACCACTGAGAAGAAAAAAAGATTCAGAAAATAACAAATCATTATTATGGCGCCCTAGAAATTTGCTATCAAACAGCACTCCGTCCCTGTGGAAATGCATTTGTGTTGAGCTATCACTATTATGAAAAATGTCGCAGACTTCCCATTAATTCCGCTTCCTTAAAAAGGGTGGTTACATTTTATGGGCCGATGTTGAATGGGAACCACACCTAAACGTCAAGTTTTTGTTTACATTTCATTTGACATTTCTCAATTTCAGACTAATTCAATTTGAACCATGGAAAGATACACAATCGAGCTACGCGTTTAAGTTGTTCGGGCTTATTATGAAAATGGGAGTTCAAATCAAAATTCATATCGTGCACTTAGTGATTTTTTCGGTCAATTAAATCGTCCAAATGTGCGTACATCAGAAAAATCGTGCAAAATTTTGAGCAAACCGGGTCTGTGGAGTCTGGAAATGTGAAAACACCAGTGCATGCTCGTACACCTCGTACTATAGAAAATATTGCTGCTGTTTGCGATAGTGGTGCTAAAGAGCCGTCCACCTCAACTCGTCGTCGTGCCCAACAATTGCACCTCTCACACTCGTCGTTGATGAACATTATGCATAAAGACATGCATTTACATGCTAACAAGGTGCAATTGATTCAAGAACTAAAGCCTCTTGACCATCCCAAGCATCGTCAATGGTCAGAATGGTGGCAAGAAATGGCAACAGTGGATGATCAATTTTCGAAGAAAATCATCTTCAGTGATGAGTCACATTTTCACCTTAGTGGATTCGTCAATAAGCAGAATTGCTGCATTTGGGCGAATGATAATCCAAGATTGACTGCCGAAAACCCAATGAACCCACAAAGAGTGACTGTTTGGTGCGGTTTATGGGCTGGCGGCATCATCGGCCGTATTTTTCCAAAATGAGGCCGGTCAGGCAGTTACTGTGAATGGTGTTCGGTATCGTGAGATGATAATGAACTTTTTATGGCCCGAATTGGAAGACATGGATGTGGACGATATGTGGTTTCAACAGGACGGTGCCACTTGCCTCACAGCTCACGAAACAATGGCTCTTTTGCGCGACAAATTCAATGGCCGTGTTATCTTACGTGGTGGCGATGCCAATTGGCCGCCAAGATCATTTGAAAAAAGTGTACGTCGATAAGTCAGGAACAATTCAAGAGCTCAGTGTCATCGAAAATTTGGACCGTCGGATGGAGGTGTGCCACCGAGGTCGTGGCGACCATTTGGCTCATATTTTGTTCTATATATAATTGAACCATTCCAATAAAAAAAATAAATAAATTTGGTGGCGCAACAGCTCGTGAAGAACCAGGGCCAAGTGACTTACAACTCTCAACCATTCCTGTTTGCGTGTTGTTGGCAGGAATGGAGGGGACCTACTATTTTTTGCCGAGTCTGAACGATTAGATCAGAGGCACTTATTCATTTTTTTTTTGGTTATTTTCCCCTGGGTAGGTGCAAAACCTGTTATTCAGGCTTTATGAGGACCGAAAAACGTGTGCTCATAGAAGTGTGAGATTCTTACTACACTAAAACCACCTCCACTTCCCGATTGCAACTAAGTTGAAACTTATCTAGCAATTTATTTTTAACGAAGTTAAGTAACGTGTTGCAGGTTACTTTCCGGTGAAAGTTCCTGCTCAATCCGCGATTTTAAAGCGGTTTTTTGTTCACCGCACCAAGTTGGAAGGTTTTGTTCTTCGCAGATGGCGTACTAAATTCGACTCGTCAAGAATGTCAATAATCGTTGAATTAGCGTGTTCTAACTGTCGATTTCTATGTTTTCGCGCGACACTTTTTATTTCATCCCGCACCGTAGGAATCCCGAGATCCCTATGAAGATCTTCGTTTCTTATATACCACGGAGCATTTACAAATGACCTAGGCAATTTATTTTCAAACGTTTGTAAGTTATTTAAGTTTGTATCGCAGGTACAACCCCAAAGTGGTATACCATAAGTCCAAAAAGGTTTAAGGACCTGTCGGTATAAAATCAATTTATTTTCAATACTAAGCTTTGAATATTTTCCGAGTAACCAGTTCATATCTCTTAATTTACATTTTAGTATTTCGCATTTCTTTTTCACGTGCGGCTTCCATTTAAATTTCACGTCCACAGTCATTCTCAGATACTTTGCCTCATTTGCAAATGGAACACGAGCGGTATTAAGAAAGAAGGGTAATCTATTTATTTTTAATACGTAAAGTCCACGTGGACTGACTTTTGTTCATTGAGCGCTATTCGCCATGTTTTCGTCCGCTCATTAACATTATTAAGAGCATTTTGTAACTTAATTGTAGCTTCGCTAATCGTTTTGCCTATTGCTAGTATTGCAGTATCATCAGCTAACGTGGCTACAATAGTGTCATCTGTTTGAGGTATATCGCGTGTAAATAAAAGGTACAGAACTGGACCTAATACACTTCCTTGTGGTACCCCAGCCACTATTTCTTTGAAATCAGAATAGTCATTTCCGTGTCTTACACGAAAAAGTCTTTCATTTAGATATCCGTTAAGAATGTTGTAAAGTCCTTCAGGCAGAACTTGTGTTAATTTGAATTTGAGGCCTTCGTGACACACCTTGTCAAACGCCTGCGACACGTCCAAAAAGACAGTCGAACAGATTTTCTTTTCTTCAAGAGCTCTCTCAATTACGTCAGTAATTCTATGCACTTGATCAATTGTCGAATGCTTGCTTCTAAATTCGAGCTGATGTTCAGGTATTAATTGTTTCTCTTCTATTATCGGTTGCAGGCGCAGGAGTAGTATTCTTTCAAAAACTTTTGATATAATAGGAAGAAGCGAAATCGGCCTGTAAGACTTCTTTTCGTGAAATGGTTTGCCAGGTTTCAATACCATTATGACTTCCGCAACTTTCCATTGGCTCGGAACATATTCTAACCTTAGATCGGCATTTATTATGTAAAGGAGGTTAATAAACCCTTTACGAGAGAGCATTTTTAAAATCTTTGCCGTTATTAAGTCATATCCTGGAGCTTTGTTGGACTTAAGCTTTTTTATTTCTCTTTTTAATTCGGCAAGTGTAGCATTTCTCGTTATGTAGCTTTCATTAGAGATAAAATTCATATTAATATTTTCGTTGAGTTCTTGCCCATCAAACGGCTTAAATTTTTTCTCTAAGTAAGCGGATATTTTATATCTTTAAAGCGAGGCATTAGCCTTTGATAAGGTGTGTTATCCCAAGCTGATTTTTGTATTATATGAACAAAGGTATCTACTGCGTCTTCAAGCTCAAGAGGCGTTTGTAATGATACCCTTAACTCAACGTTGTCCTCGATATCTTTTTTAAATCCATCTCAGTTGGTTTTACTGTTTGTTAACCTGGGTGGTTTTTCAATTTTAACAAGGCGTTCGCTCATAATGAGTACGACGGCAGAATGATCTGAGAAGAGGTCATAGCCTTCTGAAATTTCTATACGGTTAGAGGGTATTCCTTTCACCATGAATAAATCGATTAGGTCAGGTATTTTCGACGGATCAGTTGGCCAGTAAGTTGGCTTGCCAGTCAAATGAAAGTCACAATTATTTTCCATTCCTGCTTCATATAGCATGCGACCCTTTTGAGATATGCATCGTGAGGCCCAGAAGGTGTGCTTTGCATTAAAGTCACCATCCAATAATTAAATTTGGGCTTAGTGACTTTATCAATGTCATAAATCACTCTTATCAACTTTGCAACGTGGAGGGCAATATATGGAAGAGACATTGAGATTAATATTTTTAGTTTTAACCTGTACACTACTCAATTGCATTGATTCCACCTCTATTTTGAGGCCTATCGAGTGTTCAATGCATTCTTTTACATACAATGATGATCCACCTCTTGCTTTGTTTGACGGATGAATGGCGTGGTAGTCATGAAACCCGTGGATTTTAAGATTTGATTCATTTTTGGCATGCGTTTCTGATATTAAACATATTGCAATATCATTTTCTCGCATATACATCTCCAATTCTCCAAGTTTTTGCCATAATCCGTTGGCATTCCACGTTAGAATTTTAAGCTTTTCCATCATATATTTTTTGAAAGAGGTTTGGGTCGAAAACAATTTTCGAGGTTACTTAACCTATCAAAGATAAGTTTATTTGTTTCACATTGTTCTTCAAGTTTGGACAAAATTATTGAAAAGACTTTTTCGTGTCTTTATTTACCGGTTTATTTTTTGCCGCTATTTGGGCATATGTTTCTGCATTTCCTTGCTTCGATATTTTCTCCGAAGGTACTGACACTGTTTCTTTTCCTTACGGATACTAGGTTTTGGACCTTTCGTAGATTTGACACTCTTGGGAATTGCGGTTTCTAGTTGCCTTGGTGGGTTTCTTTGTGTTTGGGCAGATTTTGATTGTCGATTTTGTAATTCTTTAGCTACTTCACAGCCCCTATAACTTGCTGGGTGATTTCCATTACAATTAATGCACGTCGGTGAACTTTCACTTTTTCCGTTGCAGTCAACAGTTAGATGTTTTCCAGCGCATTTTACACACGTTGGCTCTTTTTTGCAATAGGTTTGGGTGTGATTGAATTCTTGGCAGCGTTACACTGAGGGATTAACCTTGTGCTCTTTTTTAGAGATTCGATCCTAACTACTATGTTTAGAATTATTTTAATTTTATAAATTTCATCTAATTTTCAGTCTTATCGAACGAAAGTATAAATAGTGGGAGACCACGTTGTACCACTATCGCTTCACCCTCTTTTTTCTGTTTCTCTCTTTTGACAATGTTCGGCGTATCTAAGATTTTGAGGTTGCGCTCTTTTAGATCACTAATAATATCGTCTTTTAAACATGATGCGTGTAGATCTCTTGCCACAACACGTAGGGGTCTTTCCGACTTGTTTTCATAGGTATACCATTCTACTTTTTCTTCGTTTAGTTTTACTGACAGAAGACGATAACTTTCGGGGTCTTTCACACAAACTTTCCATTTGTTGTTGTTAAGTGAAATAATTTTAAAAGCCGATGGTAATAATGCCTTTAATATGGTTTGCAACTTTTTATACTCCGCAATACCGATAACATTTATCGGTGGTGGGGGCCGTTCCTTAACAGGCTTTTCTTTTACTTTCGCATTTTTTGGTAAAACTCTTATTTCAAAAGAAGAGGCTGCTTCAGGTGAAGAGCCAGCTTTACGCTTTTTACTCAATCTTTTCTTTGAGGACTTCTCCGTTTCATGTGCTAGCTCTTCTTCGTCCGTTTCATATCTACAATTATTGACTTGTGGCAAGCTAGACTTTGAGTTTATTGGAGGATTTTCGCTTTTCAATATCTCATTTTCTTTTCGAAGACGATCGACTTCTTTCCTTAGCTCTTGATAAAGTTCCATTACTTGATCTAGTTTTTGTCGAAGTTCGTTATTATCTTTTCAAGATTTTTTGTTTTATCTGAGTCTATTTTGGCGTGCGCAGGCGTGACGGGTGAACTCTTTTGCCCGAATTTAGTTGGTTTTGCACTCGATTTAGATGATGGTGAATCGACCTCCGAAGAGGGTGGATTTTCCAGTGAACGTGGACTGCCACCTGGGGTACTATATCTTATTGTTTTGCTCATTGCATAGTTATGTATACATCAATCTCAGTATAAGGAGTAAGGAGGAGATTTTAGTCGCCTCTTACGACAGACATGCCTACCTTGGGTATATTCTTTCCCCTTACCCGCGGGGGGGTAAATCTGAACGACTAGATAAGAGGCACTTATTCATGACAAGTATACTCTTGGAGGATTTGTCAGTTCCTCGCAAGAGGCAGTACCTCGGGAAAAACATTTCTGTTCTTAGGTGGCAGCGGCTGGTATTCGAACCCAGACCTTCGACATGATAGTCCAACGCACAAACCATCATGCAACGAGGTACTTGAACCATATAATACCAATATTATCATAATAAAAAGAAATGAGAATAATTTCATAAATAATTTGTGTTTTATTCAAAATCAACATCGGCCTTTAAAATTTAACCACCCTTTATAACCTTTTCTAAGGTATGAACTCATTTCCCCGTTGGACCCATGTAAAGAATATAATTTGTGGGTAGCTAGGTAGATAAAGTTATTTTGTTAATGTGGCGGTGATATTTCGGATGGTGTAAAAATATGTTGTTGTTTTTTATGCATTTTTTTTAGCTAAAAAATTTAAGGTAAGGTATGTACACAAATAATCGTATATGATTGATTGTGATATGTAGGTATTTAACTACCTTTTCTTAATTTTTTTTGGATAAGGCGCCTGTTTTAGCTTGTATTGAAACTCACCATTGAAATGATTCATTTTGAGACGTTTAGATAATTTATTATTTTGATGGAAAAATATAGCTGAGGACTTAATAACTTGCCACATAAAACGACTTTTAAGATTTCAAATACTACGTTTATATGTGGTGTTGAAGCCAGCTTGAAGCTCGCTTCAACTCTTTGTAAACCTGGTTCGAGTCGAAATTAGTTTGACTCAACTCGACTGCACTCGAGGATCGGAGTCGAGTCGAAATTGGTGATGAAAAACCTGGGTCGAGGAGTTGGTTTTACAGATCATGCAATATGGTCAGTTTATTTGCATGCTTGTGTACAAATATAGATTTGTTTTAATAATAAGTGTTGTAAGTGATTGTGTTAATTCAATTGAATTTGTTTTGCATTGAAATAAATACATTAATGCCATTCATTTTTCTAGAATCTCATTACCATTTCAACTCAACTCAAAATGGAGCACTCAACCCAAGTGACGAAAAACCTGGGTCTTATATTCAACCCTATTTCAACTCGAGCTCTCAAACCTGCATGTAAATGTAGTAAAAGGTCATTGGTAAGGTAGTTCAATCTTCAATCTTTGATAAACCCCTATATTAATATACGGCGGATAACAACGTGCTAGCGTTTTTACATTTGTTAACTTATAATTCTTATTAACAAATGAGTAATAGTCTGTAACGCATGTTAACGTACGCATAACTTTAACTTACCAAATTCTGCGTATAATGAACGAATAACTTATTAACACATAAACGTACATGTGTGATAGGACCGTTTGCTACTACCAGTATGCACTTCGTAAGGTAGTGCATGCATAAGACACATGTATTAGAAAATCCCAACAGTTTAGGTCCGTCAAGCTGCGTCCACCACAATTGAAATTCAAAAATCTAATGATGGAATAATTTGATGCTAATTTGATGCTAATTTAGTACCGCAATCCCGCCCTGGTACTAAATTCCCTTCCCCCTCAAACTGGTGGGGGACCCAGCTTGACGTCAAGCTGCGTCCACCACACATTAATAGACAAATTTTCGAAAAACTAATGATGCAATAATTTGATGCTAATTTTGGGCTCTTGAAATGGCGGAATTTCCAATGCCTCAAGTCTATCCTTATCACTTAAAAACGGCTTGTTATCAAGCGAGCTGTGTAGACTTTTTACCACAACGCGAAATTCAAAAATGTAATGATGAAATAATTTGATGCTCATTTGATGCTAATTTTGTACCACAATCCCGCCTTGGTACTAAATTCCCTTCCCCCTCAAACTGGTGGGGGACCCAGCTTGACGTCAAGCTGCGTCCACCACACCTTCCTAAACAAAATTTCAAAAAACTAATGATGCAATAATTTGATGCTAATTTTGGGCTCTTGAAATGGCGGAATTTCCAAATCCTCAAGTCCAGCCTTACCCCTTAAAAACAGCTCGATAACAAGCGAGATGTGTAGACTTTTTAAATACGATCTTTGAAAAAAAATAAAAAAGTGCATAAGACGTAAAACTTAGTAATTTGAAAAAATATAAAATTTTGTCTTTCTATCCCTTCCAGTTTTGTTTTTACAGGCAAAAAACTGAATTCTGATGACGTCACTTATATGAAGATGCTTCCACCACAAACGAAATTCAAAAACATAATTATGCAGGAACCTAGTGCTTGTTATGGGCTCATTTATTGTTGTTATTTTAAATTTTGGTCTCCATGGTTTGACCTTGAAATCTATTGCTGAATATATAGAACTATGTACCTAATATGAAATAATTACATTTTCCATCCATCCTTTCAGATCTTCCATTAATTTTCTTGGAGACATCATACTAACCATTTTGTAACATTCCTATTATATAATAATATAATTCAACCAATCAGATCGCGAATTCTTTTCTATATAAATCATTGATGAAAATTCAACTGACACATACAAATCATAGCTCACACATATTCTACTTCCTTAAAATAAATAAGCAAATGAAATTATTTTTTAAATTACACCTTCCTACATACATATCTATTTTTTTAAAATATATATACGTTGAGCATTGACTAGTTCATTTTTATTTTAGTTCCACCTATTTCATGGCATTCTTTGACCAAAATAAAGAATTTACTATATTGAACTATATAATGTTTTGATATTAGTGGGTTTCTGACCTCTTAAGGGGAAGGTTTTGTGTACTTAAGCTTAAGAAAATTTAAATACTAAATTATTGCTTACATACATGTATGTATGTATGAAGGTACACGTATGTGTGTAATACATGATACACACATATATGTATGTATGTACCGTGTACCTACATACATACATACATGTATGTAAGCAATAATTTAGTATTTAAATTTTCTTAAGCTTAAGTACACAAAACCTTCCCCTTAAGAGGTCAGAAACCCACTAATATCAAAACATTATATAGTTCAATATAGTAAATTCTTTATTTTGGTCAAAGAATGCCATGAAATAGGTGGAACTAAAATAAAAATGAACTAGTCAATGCTCAACGTATATATATTTTAAAAAAATAGATATGTATGTAGGAAGGTGTAATTTAAAAAATAATTTCATTTGCTTATTTATTTTAAGGAAGTAGAATATGTGTGAGCTATGATTTGTATGTGTCAGTTGAATTTTCATCAATGATTTATATAGAAAAGAATTCGCGATCTGATTGGTTGAATTATATTATTATATAATAGGAATGTTACAAAATGGTTAGTATGATGTCTCCAAGAAAATTAATGGAAGATCTGAAAGGATGGATGGAAAATGTAATTATTTCATATTAGGTACATAGTTCTATATATTCAGCAATAGATTTCAAGGTCAAACCATGGAGACCAAAATTTAAAATAACAACAATAAATGAGCCCATAACAAGCACTAGGTTCCTGCATAATTATGTTTTTGAATTTCGTTTGTGGTGGAAGCATCTTCATATAAGTGACGTCATCAGAATTCAGTTTTTTGCCTGTAAAAACAAAACTGGAAGGGATAGAAAGACAAAATTTTATATTTTTTCAAATTACTAAGTTTTACGTCTTATGCACTTTTTTTATTTTTTTTCAAAGATCGTATTTAAAAAGTCTACACATCTCGCTTGTTATCGAGCTGTTTTTAAGGGGTAAGGTTGGACTTGAGGATTTGGAAATTCCGCCATTTCAAGAGCCCAAAATTAGCATCAAATTATTGCATCATTAGTTTTTTGAAATTTTGTTTAGGAAGGTGTGGTGGACGCAGCTTGACGTCAAGCTGGGTCCCCCACCAGTTTGAGGGGGAAGGGAATTTAGTACCAAGGCGGGATTGTGGTACAAAATTAGCATCAAATGAGCATCAAATTATTTCATCATTACATTTTTTAATTTCGCGTTGTGGTAAAAAGTCTACACAGCTCGCTTGATAACAAGCCGTTTTTAAGTGATAAGGATAGACTTGAGGCATTGGAAATTCCGCCATTTCAAGAGCCCAAAATTAGCATCAAATTATTGCATCATTAGTTTTTCGAAAATTTGTCTATTAATGTGTGGTGGACGCAGCTTGACGTCAAGCTGGGTCCCCCACCAGTTTGAGGGGGAAGGGAATTTAGTACCAGGGCGGGATTGCGGTACAAAATTAGCATCAAATGAGCATCAAATTATTTCATCATTACATTTTTGAATTTCACGTTGTGGTAAAAAGTCTACACAGCTCGCTTAATAACAAGCCGTTTTTAAGTGATAAGGATAGACTTGAGGCATTGGAAATTCCGCCATTTTAAGAGCCCAAAATTAGCATCAAATTATTGCATCATTAGTTTTTCGAAAATTTGTCTATTAATGTGTGGTGGACGCAGCTTGACGTCAAGCTGGGTCCCCCACCAGTTTGAGGGGGAAGGGAATTTAGTACCAGGGCGGGATTGCGGTACTAAATTAGCATCAAATTAGCATCAAATTATTCCATCATTAGATTTTTGAATTTCAATTGTGGTGGACGCAGCTTGACGGACCTCAACAGTTTGATGAAGTAGTGAATTTAGTGAAGTGATAAATACTGGAAAGATATCATATTTTTTTTTAATACAGGTAAATTTTTTGCGATTATAAGAACATTTAACATTTTGGAGCTGATTTTGTTATTAGAAGAAAGAAGCATATAAATAGAATGGGTATATGTATTCAAGAAGCACAAAATCCAAAATACCCCAATATATTTGGGGTATTTTTTGCACCTATGTACGTAACATACTGTACGTGTGCTGTACACAAATTATACCGATGATTCGATGGAGGTTAGGTTAGGTTAGTCGTGAAGACTGACACACTTTGACCATGAGTTGGTTCATTGTGACGAGAGGAGTTTTATTCCATGGAAACATAAACCAAAATTTACACTAAAGTTTATTTTTTCAATCGGAACCGTTTTTTATTTACACTGTTGTATATTTTCTGATCGAAAATGTATTTGCAAGAATTTTGAAATTTGTCAATGATTGTAAGTATTTACCATAATAATATCGACGCAAGAAAATCGTTAATAAATATGAGTGTTAGTGTTCAATTTATAAATGAACCACATTTTATCGATTGAATTTCGGTCCTACCCCGTCTAGAAATCAAGCGCCTCGAAAACTTTAGTAAACTTAAAGTTTTAAAGATTCGTGAAATTAATTTTTCAAAATATATAATTTTTTGGTTGTTCTTCGATTTTTTTAGAGACTGTTAAAAAAGAGTTAAAATCAGCAAAAGTACGACATTTAAGTCCGTATATTAAAAAAATCATGGTCTTCATTCTAAATATGGCGGCCAACCGAATTTCATTTTAAGCTACCATTTTAAATAATGTTTTTATCTAAAAAATATGGTGCAAAAAATATTTCATGTCGGTTGGTTTCAGAATCACTTAATTTAATATACCATTAATGGTATATAAAAAAACTGCAGCGAATTGGTTTATTTTTTGTACCAATAAAATTGGTTTATTTTTGCACTATTTTTTACACCGAATTTCAAAAGGAATGCTGAAATTTTGCACCGAAAAGACAATGGTGTAATTTTAATACTAGTATTATTGATAAATACACTAAAATATTAAAATTACCTCAATTTTATTCCAAAATTTATGGGCGCACTACACCAGTCTGCTATTTGAGTAGGTGGGTACAGTAGATGACGAATATAAGAAAGTTAAAAAAATGCTAAGAAATCCTTTCTAATGTTCGTGTTTTCTTATATAAGAAATTGTAAGAGAAAGAAAACTTTTTGTATAACATAAACGCATTATAAGAAAAAAATCATTAAAGTAACTGAAACAAATTTTCAAAGCATTGACTGAAAAATTTTATGTTCTTGTATTTGAATTAATCTTGTATTTAATTTATAATGTAGGTACCAAAAACATATTTAAAGTTTTTATGACCTTTCGTCTAATTGCATTTCACCCAGGCAAGACACTTAAATATGAATTTAATTTCAATATAGTCCACAAAAAAACAAAATAGATAATACTGTAACGACTCTCACATTTGTAAAGGGTGATTTTTTAGCTGGTTTGGTTTTGGCAACACTGGTTTTGACAGCTGACGTGTGTTTAGTACCTTGTGTCACTGTCAAACAGCTTCAGTTTGGTTTGCAATTTAACCATGGATCGTCTTACAAATGAACAACGCTTGCAAATTATTGAATTTTACTATCAAAATTCGTGCTCGGTTCGAAATGTTCATCGCGCGAAAAATTGTGTTCAGCGATGAGGCTCATTTTTGGTTGAATGGGTACGTAAATAAGCATAATTGCCGCATTTGGAGTGAAGATCAGCCAGAAGCATTGCAACAGCTACCAATGCATCCCGAAAAAGCCACTGTTTGGTGCGGTTTATGGGCCGGCGGCATTATTGGGCCATATTTCTTCAAAGATGATGCGAATCGCAGCGTTACTGTCAATGGTGAACGCTACCGAGCGATGATAACAAACTTTTTTTGCCCGAAATGGAAGTTCTTGACTTGCATGATATGTGGTTTCAACAAGACGGTGCCACATGCCACACAGCACGCGAAACAATGGCGCAATTGCGAGGCGAGTTTGGTGAACAGTTAATTTCACGTTTCGGGCCGGTCAATTGGCCGCCTAGATCGTGCGATTTGACACCATTAGATTATTTTTTGTGGGGATATGTCAAGGCTAATGTCTATAGGGACAAGCCCACTTCGATTGACGCACTGGAAGCCAACATCCATGCATTCATTCGTGAGATACCGGCCGATATGTGTGAAAGAGTATGCCAAAATTGGACTCAGCGGATGGGCTACCTGAGACGCAGCCGCGGTCAACATTTGCATGAAATTATCTTTAAACATTAAATTGCAAGGTTCAAACTATCGATTCAAATAAATATTTCATTCATTTTTTCGAATTTTTTGTGTTTTTTTTTTTTAAAGTTCTAAACCTCTTAAAAAATCACCCGTTACTATAACGGCGCGAACGAACTATAACCACTCTTGTATAAAAGAAACGCCAAATGTCGGATAGGACATGACACAAACCAACCTATGGAGAGCTTTGGTGAGCTTTAGAACTTCCAATACTAAACGTCAGAATGAAAGCTTTGGAATAGGAAATTTCCCCTATGGAAAGCTCTAGAAGCAAATACTAGAACCTTCCAGCTTTTTCAGGAACCTTGTGAAAAGTATAATAGCACATGTCGGGCCGGCAGAGGACGCAGTTTATTTTTAATCGGGAATGAATAATAAAAGTAAAATTAATGGAATAATTTCAGTGGAGAACAAAAAATTGTTTTGTAGTAAGAAAAGTAAAGTGTTTTATTTTGTGAAGTAAATAAGTGGAAAATAAGAAGAGACAATAGGTAAAACGTAAATTTAGTTGAACTTAAGGCAGAACTGAACAAGCGAAGTCTTTCTACTGCTGGAACGAAGAATGATCTTATAACTATTCTGCAAGAGGGTTTAAGAAAACGTGGAGAAAACCCAGACACGTTTATATTCGACATTGAAATGAAGGAAGAGCAAGAACAAGTAAGTACGTCAGGCATGACCAATCTGCTGTCTCAGCTGCTCCCCAAATTTGATAGTCAGGATAAGAAAAAACAAAGCCAAGAACAACGCAATGAACAGACGAATCTTCTCGAGCGATTCGAGCAACAAAGCCAAGAACAAAAGAATCTTCGAGAACAACAAAGCCAAGAACAAAGGAATCTTCGAAATCTTCTCCAAGGTAAGTTAGAAGCCTTTGACAATTGAATTATTGCCCTTGACGTCGTGTCGATAAACAATTTTCGACTATAGAAACAAAGTTCGAAGATAAAATCGAAAACATTACAAAGAAATTGGACTGGCGACTGTCCAAAGAGGACAAAGATGCATCCACCAACCTTCGATGGACAAATTTCTTGGTCAATCTACAAGAAACAGTTTGAGGCAGCCACAGCAACGAATGGCTGACATGATTAAGACAAATATATAGCTCTGACACTTGCGCTTAGAGGAACTACAGCTGAACTGCTGCAAACCATACCAGCAGATAAGAATGGCAACTTCAGTGCTCTTGTTGAGGCCATTGACAAACGCTTTGGAGATGGCCATATGCATCTTCCGCGTTCAACTCAATACTAGAGTCCAGAAAAGAGGAGAAACTCTGCAACAGCTCCAAACAAACATTGAAAGGTTGGCACAACTGGCATATCCGGCTGCAGGGGATAAGATCATCAACCAATTTGCCACAGAAGCCTTTGTTTGTGCTGTATCTGATATCAACCTTCAGCAAGCAATTTGAACTGCAAAGAAATGCACACTTTCTGAGGCATTAGCGTTCGCCCTGACTATTGGAACAGCAGAACAGGCTTCTCAAGGAGTCTATCGAGTAAGAGAACTAGAAATTGAGGAGTGTTCATGAGATGGACCTACTCGATGCTGGAATTGTACCAAGATCGGACATCTTTGACATCAGTGCAGATTACCACTTAAAAGACCTGCATGTCAACATTGTGGAAGTAGAAATGGGAACAATAACATCAATACTCCAACTCTACCTGTTTCTCAACCAGGAAACGCGTAAGAACCAGCTTCCAGGAACAGAAGCTGGTTTCTAGTATCGATGGCGCCAGAACCACTATTCAGTGGTTCAACTGTGGAGGCAACATTAAACGGCAAGAAATAAGTGGCTATGATCGACACCGGTGCCACTGCCTCCATTGTTCGAAGAGACTTTGTGAAGATGACATGGCTGCATAACACCAACATCTACCGTCTAAAAACTGCAACAGGAAAGGCAGCCAGAGTGTAAGGGGAGGTTCGTGTTATAATCCGTTTTGCAGAACAGGAGTTTTCACATCTATATAGATATATACGATTGAATCGTTGGAATCGGTTTTATGAAAGAGCACGGAGTAATCCTTGATATCGGGAAGCAAGTTCTTAAGTACTGAAATGTGGAGATTCCTATGGTTTATGGCAACGAAACCACATCAACTCTGAGGACTATCATAAAGGAAAGGAAAATAAATGGTGACTTGGGTAGCCATCGATACCTAATGGCGGAGCCAGACTCTGAGCATTCTTCCCAAAACATAAACATGAGGAAGACTCTTGTGGCAAAAACCAACAACATTGTGCCCGTACAGATACTTAACATCAAACCGTACGAAGTCAAGCTTAGAAAAGGGGAAGATGTTGGAAAGTGTAAATCTATGTCCGCTATAACTAAGATTACAGAAGTTGACACTCAGCAATCTGTGGGCCCGAGGAAATTGAACTCTATGAAGGCAAAAATTCTGAAGTCATCACATTTAAGTGAACGGCAGATTAGTGTTGTTGAAAGCCTCCTTCACGAGTACGCTGTCGAACACAACTGGTGCATCATCGAATCGACACAGGAGATGCGAGACCAATTCGACAACCAGCGAGACGTCACCAACAAGCCAAAAAGGCCAACATTGAAAATATGATATCGACGATGAAGAAAGATGTGCAAATCGAAAATTCTAAAAGCCCTTGGGCAACCCCAGTCGTCCTTGTCAAAAAGAAGGATGGAAGTACTCGATTCTGTGTGGACTATCGGAGGCTGAATGATGTGACAAAGAAAGACAACTACCCTCTGCCAAGAATCAGCGATACTTTGGAATCGATGGATGGAGCTGAATGGTTCTCAACATTGGACTTGAAGAGTGGCTACTGGCAGGTAGAAATCCATCCAGAAGATCGAGAAAATACGGCTTTCTCCACAGGAATGGTCTGGGGCAATTCAAAGTAATGTCTTTCAGACTATACAACGCTCCGGCAACATTTGAGCGTTGATGAAGTGCGTTTTACAAGGACTTACGTGGAAGTCTTGCCTGGTCTATCTGAACGATGTCATCGTTTATGGTAAAACATTTGAGGAGCATTGTGGAAACTTTGAGGCCCTGTTCCAGAGGCTGCGAGAGACAAATTTGAAATTAAATGCAGACAGTTGCGCATTCTTCAAGTCTGAGGTAAAATATCATCTCGTCCCAAGGAGTGAAGACTGATCCTAAGAAAGTGGGCACTGTTAAGAATTGGCCAACTCCACAAGATAAACATCATCGTTCTTTTAAGGATTTTGCTGGGATCTCGAAAAGTTTGCATCAGCTCACCGAAAAAGGCAATCCAATCAGATGGTCAAGTGAGTGCCAGCAAAGGTTTCAGATATTTAAGCAGCGCCTATGCAAAACACCTGTTCTGTTCTATCCGACACCAGGAAAACCTTTCATCATCGACGCTGACGCAAGTTACGTGGGAATAGGAGTCGTACTGTCGCAAGTTCATTGAACCCATTCTTGCATGGAAAGAACACCAGGAAAAACCAGAATGGGGTGACATCTCCGATAGAAGTCCAATGTTTCATGTGCAAGAATATCTGGCAAGGAGGAGAAATTTTGTACCTTCTCATGAGCGCTCTCTTTGGATTGAAAAAGTACAAACTTTCACTTGTGAAACGACTTCGCACTAAATCTGGTGGTTTCAAACTGTTTGAAACTCATTGTGGAACACACCTTCTATTTCTTAATATGTTCCGGTGCGTTGTGTTTGGTACATTTTCTGTGGGAGGTTGGTTTTTGTATTCGTCTTGAATCGTGTCAACATAAGCTTGGGTGCATTCAAAGCTCATAACGTCAGAAGTTTTGGCAAGCAAACTATCCTCAAGAGCGTTTAAAAAAAAATCACACAAGGAAGGATCATTGCTGAAAAAACAATAATTTGAACTTACATAAAATAAACACTATTTTATGTTAGAAAGACATCTTTTGATTTTTAATAAAAAGTTTATTTTTTCACATTCCCTTAAAAGCTTAAGTTTGTTAAGTTGCAGAAACTTTTGATCGTACGCCATGCTCTTCAAAAAGTTTAAAGAGATAATTGACTGCATTTAGAGGCTTTATTCGACCATTATCTTCTTATCGTTATCCATCTTTTCTTAAACTATTAACTTAACTGAGAAAAGTCGATTATATATTCTTGATAGAAATAAAAATTCTACCAAGTAAAAAAAAAATCTATTCTATATTGATTCACAATACCGACAGTAGACTTTAAGTCTATTCAACATTAATTCTATTTTGAATAGACTCTTGCAATAAACCCCTCATTTAAATATAATATATACCCATTTAAATATTGTTTGTTATTTTTCCTTTATTTAAAGGTCTTAGCCATTCAAATTCCATCAGTAGAACTTAAGTTATAAGCGATCCAAGATATCCTTAACAACACTATACTGTTGAAATTTGGTAAAATTTTATTTGTTTCACTTAAAATTCAGTCGTCATCTATGAAAAAGACAATAACTTTTTTAATGTGGCTGTATTGAGTTCATTTTGATTCAATAAGACTGGACTCTAAAAAACATCCTTAAATCATGTGCCATATGCTTAGATTATACCAAGATAAATATTTTAGTTTGGTAAACTTTCATATTCCCCCTTCACTTTGAAAGCGACTTTTTATAAAACCAAAGTAGGTTTTTCAATCAACTTTGGATACAAAGTAGTAGATGGTTAAATTTTGCTTTGATATGAATTTTTAACTTTTAATAACGTAAATATATTTCTTATTTTTTTGGCTTTGCATATTCCCCATCCAAACGGCTTTTTCCAACGAGAGTTTTCTGGTCATCGTCCGACTTCTGGTTCTCGATTTATAGGCCAATGTTTCAAGCATGTGGCAACCCTTTTCTGGTTTTTCTGACAGTTTTGCCACCTTGGCAACACTTTTTAAAAGTAAAGTAAGCACATGAACTATTAGTATACAAAAACTCACATCATCAGGTCAAAATGACAGGAATACCTTCATATCGTGCACTAACGCCCCTACTAAAGAGGCATATAAAAATAAAATAAATCATGAGAAAATAGAGTTCAGGAACAAAAATGACAAGAGATAGAAAGAGATCCGTGTTCGTGTACCTTACCTACTTGTATTAATGAGAATGAGAAACGAACATTTTTCTATATTTTGCGTCTTTGTCACCTATCGCTGCTGGTTGCTCCGGCTGTAAGATTTTGTATCTTTGTTGGCTGGAACATTGTAAGCTTCCACAATTTCTTAAGACATTTTTTGCTATGGGGCTGAGACATCTGCAAATGATTATTTGTGGTTCAATGTTTAATGCAAAAAAATCTAAGTTTTCAAAACAATTTTCCACCTATTCAACATAAAAGGTATTGTATAATATTCAAGCAAAAATATGTTTGCTTTAAATTAAGAACTATTATTTTTGTATGCAAAAACAATTTTGGATGCAACAATAATTGTTTGCCAATATGTAGCTCTCTTAGAGGTCATTTATTTAAGTTTGCTTAAATATTTGAATTGCTTTTAAATAATGTTACTTAAATTCTCACCTATAGTCAATTTTCTATTTCCACTTAACTAAACAATTGTAATGTAACGTAACGTGAGAAAACTCACAAATTTTTTGAGTTTGCAAACAAATGCAAACAAAATATGAGCGCATGAATGTATTTATAAAGAGAAAGAGAAGCAACTGGATATAGCATCTAGACATAGTAATTGCAAAGGATATTGTAACGAATCTTACATTTGTACTATAACGACTCTCGAATGACAAAAACCAACCAACGGAGAGCTTTAGTGAGCTTCAGAACTTCCATTACTAACCGTCAGAATGAAAGCTTTGGAAAGGGAAATTTCCCATATAGCAAATACAAGAACCTTTCAGCTTTTTTGGAAACTTTGTGAAAAGTATAAAAGCGCATGTCTGACCGGCAGAGGAAAAAAATTGTTTTATGGTTGTAAAAGTAAAGTGTTTTACGAGTATTTTGTAAAGTAAATAAGTGGAGAATTTAAATAAAGTGAATATATTCTATTAAAAAACCTGAGAAAATATTACATTGGTGTTAGAAGTCGAATATAACTTAGTTTATTAAGATAAGATAATTTATTGTACTTTAAAAGACAATAATTACAAAATGTGAACGTGACTGTGAAATTGAAAATAAGAAAAAACAATGGGTAAAACACAAAATTATTTAAATTGAGTTGAACTTAAGGCAGAACTGAACAAGCGAGTTCTTCCTACTGCTGGAAAAAAATGATCTTATAATTCGTCTGCAAGAAAAAGAAGACGTGGAGAAAACCCAGACACGTTGATATTCGACATTGGAAAAGAGGAAGATTTTAATTTAATTTTTTTAATTTTGGTGGGGGCAAAAACCCCCATTTATTCGGCTTAATTCTTAATCTAACTTAAAACGTTAGTGAGGGAGAGGGCGTTTCAGAAGCCGGAGTTTTAAGGAAGGAGTACTGAGGTTAAAGTCGAAGGAGGACAAATTCGAGTTAACACCCCGCAGCATGCGAGAGATAGGTTCGTTGGAGCCATAACAGGTTCGGTGGGTGGGTATGTAAAAGAGACGAGTGGTACGTGTATTACGAGGGTTAGTATTAAAAAAGACAGAGTTGTAGAGTGACATGCAGTCAACGGAACCAGAGAGTAGTCGATGAATGAAGAGAAAGTCTGATATATCTTTTCGAGCAAGAACAAGTAAGACCATCGGACATGAGCAGTATCCTGTCCCAGACGATTTGATCAACAGTTACGTCTCAGCATCACCTCCAACTATTAACCCGCTATTCCCCACACGCCCCCTTTCCTAACGGCACATCCACAAATTCCATAACGGTATCCCACGCCATTTCTGCTTAATATGCAAAACATGTCCATAACGGATACACCCCCTTTTCCCCTGCACATAATAAATGAATAAAATAATATTCATATTTCATTTAATAAAGTGATACTCATATTTCATTTGACTCAAATGAAATATGAATATTTTGTCAACAAGTGCATTCCTTTCCCAATACCGAACTTAGCTTAGAAATAAATTATGATTGTAAAATTAGTCTTTAATTCACCAAGCTACTGAGAAGTGCAGCCTCGCTTAGGACAGCGGCTTCTCCTTAGCAATAAATAAAATTTAAGAATCAATAAACAAACAATAAAGAATAAAAAAAATATTATGATAAATAAATAAAAATAAATAAAAAAAAGAAAGAAAAAAAACTAATGTTTTTTTTTTAAGAACAAACCGCGATATAAAAACGTAACTGGCGCAGTCGGTAGTTCGATCAAGAACAACAAAAAAATAAGAACAACGTGACCGAGTATGTTTACGAGAAAACACGATAAAGTACAAGCTCGTGAAATACAATGCAAACTCGAAAAAAAAATGTTCGATTAAGAACTTATGATCAAGAACGATACGAAAAAGTGCGATAAAGTGCAAACTCGAAAAAAAAATGTTCGATTAAGAACTTATGATCAAGAACGATACGAAAAAGTGCGATAAAGTGCAAACTTATGAAATACTGTTCGATTAAGAACAATACAAAAAGCAAAATCCGTGTGATTTATACGGTTCGATAAAAAACGTTTAAACCATAAGTGTTATAAGTGCGAAAAAGCAAAACACGTGAGATTTATATAGTTCAATAAAATAAAAAAAAAAATTTCGATAAAGAACAAAACAAACAAATTGTGCATTAAAAGTGCTTTTAAAGCAATTCAAAATTAATAACAAAAGAAATAGAATCTTCGATAACATAAGAGCTAACAGGATGGCTCAGCTCAATGTTGAACAGTGCCTTGCCGCACTCACAGAAATCATCCAACAAAACAACAGACCATCCAGCACAAGAGCACGAATAGAAAAGGAAATCAGATTCCTGGAGACATTTAAAGGCGATAAGGGTACATTGCCTTCATTCGTAAGTTCTGTCAATAAAATACTCAGTGACCATCAGGAGGAAGAACGAGCAGCAGTTTTTGAAATCATATACGATACCAAAATCCAAGGACCAGCGAAGAACTTAATGTACAACAACCCACCAACAACATGGACTGAATGCCTGGAAAAGCTGCGAAATCATTTTCGACCAACGAGGGACGAGATGACAATAACAAAAGACATTGGATTACTCAATGTAAGTTCAAAGAATTAGTAGCTGGCTCATTAGCATTTTCAATAATTAACCTGTACGATATTTTTGCTATTAGAGACATGATAAATAAATTTATAGGACATGACCAGGGAAACCTAAAAGTAACTGAACCTTATCACCAAAACAATTCAGGTTATCCTAGACAAAATTATAGACCCACTAATTTTAGTTATCAGAATAATAACTTCCATAATAATCCCAACAGATCTGGTCAACGCAATTCAAAAACTTAAGGTACATTTAATCATAACAACCCCAACAGATTTAGTCAACGCAATTCAAATACTTCAGGTACATTTAATCATAACAATCCTAATAGATCCGGTCAACACAATTTCAACAATAGGTATAATCAAAACAATGTAGGTAACAACTCTTATAACAACCCCACTTACTCCAATCGATCCGTACAGAATAGGAATAATTACTCAGGTAATTTTAGAAATCCAGCTGAACAAATGGATACATTATCAGCATCATATCAAAGAGAGGTTAATACTCTCGATGATATTTCGGATTTTCGGGAAGGCAACCAAAAAGCCGACTTCCCTATATAATTATAATAACAAAAAACAAATACAAACTAAGGTTACTCATAGACACAGGCTCGGAGACGAGTATCCTCAACCCAGGGATTTGCCACCCAAAATGGCAAACGAAATTAAAAAAAACCAATAGAAATAAAAACAGCCGGAGGAATGCCAATATACGCTTATTCTAAAGTAACGATTCCACTGTTCGAAGAATTCGGCATGATAAATAAAAATGCTGAATTCCTCGAACACAAGTTTCACAGTATATACGATGGTTTAATCGCAAATAACATATTGTTCCCCATCGGAGCAGTAATAGACTTTAGCAAAAAAATATTAATAGTAAAGGAAACTAAAATTCCAATTTACTATAACAGCTACGAACAAAAAACAGCAAATGAAAATTTCGTTAAAGAAATTTCAATACCATGCAACAATGAACAAAATATAACAGATGATGATTACGAAAAAGTCATTCCGATCATGGAAGTGTACCATACGGAAGTATGTAAAGATCCTATTTTGCAACAAATAAGAACAAGCCACTTAAATGAAGAAGAACGAAATGGAATCAACCTATTAGTTTCAAAATACTCTTCGGTCTTCTACCAAGAAGGGACTGACCTCACTTTTACAAATGCGATAAAGCATGAAATAAAAACAAAAAATGACGTCCCAATATATACAAAAAGCTATCGATATCCTGAAGTGCATAGGAGTGAAGTTAGATCTCAGATTAATGAGATGCTGCGTCAAGGCATTATACGGCCGAGCAGTTCACCTTACTCCGCACCAATATGGATAGTTCCGAAAAAGGATGATGCTTCACAAATAAAAAAATGGAGACTTGTAATCGATTATAGGAAACTAAACGATGTCTCCATCGATGATAAATTCCCAATTCCAAATATAGAAGATATATTTGACAAATTAGGAAGATCGTTATATTTCACAACCCTCGATCTGGCCAAAGGGTTTCACCAGATCGAAATCGCAGAAAACGATATCAAAAAAACGGCTTTTTCAACCGACAATGGACACTACGAGTTCGTTCGTATGCCATTCGGACTGAAAAATGCTCCTGCGACATTCCAACGCTTGATGAATTCGGTACTTCACGAGTTCATAGGAAGAATATGTCTTGTCTACTTAGACGACATCATCATATTCTCGACAAGCCTTGAAGAACACTTAGTTTCCATAAAAAAAATCTTTCAAAGACTCAAAGAAGTAAACCTAAAAATTCAATTAGATAAGAGTGAATTTCTCAAAAAAGAAACTGAATTCCTAGGCCACATAGTAACCACTACTGGAATTAAACCTAACCCTAACAAAATTGCAGCCATTCAAATTTATACACTACCTAAAACCATGAAACAAATTCAAGCATTCTTAGGCATCACAGGCTATTACCGTAAGTTCATAAAAGATTATGGAAAAGTAGCCAAGCCTATGACATCATTCCTAAAAAAAGATGCTAGAATTGACATTAAGGACAAAGATTATATTGAAAGCTTTGAAACATTTTTTTTTTTTTTTTTTTTTATTTTTTTTTTATTATCCGATGGAAATCTTCAAAAGACACTCGGTAAGAATCGGTACCAAGTAGTGTGGGACTCTTACCGCACTAAAACCACCGGTGAATCAGGACCACTCTATGAAAGATCGACAATTGATTTTCCTTTCTTAATTTATAAATCGCATTGTGGGAAGTTTAAGTTATAACACTTTCCATAGCTTTTAGACCATCAGCTCATGAGGCTTGGTTCTTCTTAATCTCCGAACATTGTCTCGTACATTTAAGACGGTCTCCATTTCGGAGTTGGTATGACTTTGCAGTCGCTGATTGTGTGATACAGCGTGTTTTTTAACCACTTCTGTAACCATTTCAATTTGAAGGTCCCGATGTAGATCGCTATTTCTTATATACCAAGGGGCATTTATTATTCCGCGAAGGACCTTGCTTTGGAATTTTTGGATGGGTTCAGCATTTGTTTTCTTTGTACAGCCCCATAGTTGGATGCCATACGTCCAAACGGGTTTCAGTACTTGCTTATATAACATTAGTTTGTTCTGGATAGATAGGTCAGAGTTCTTTCCTAGTAACCAGTACATTTTTCTGTACTTCAAGTTTAGTTCGTCTTTTTTCTTTTTGATGTGCTCTTTCCATTTAAGCTTTGCATCCAAAGTCATTTTAAGGTATTTGGCAGTATTGGAGTAAGGTACTGTTGTACTGTTTATAAGAATTGGAACATTGTTTATTTTTTTGTTTGTAAAGTTTATATGCGTCGATTTTGTTTCATTTAGTTTGATTCGCCATTTTTGCGTCCAATCACTAACTTTATCGACTGCATATTGCAGTTTTTGTGTAGCCTTCGTAACGGATTTATCTGGCACCAGTATTGCAGTATCATCAGCAAAGGTGGCCATGATAGCGTTGATGTCCACTGGAATATCCCTTGTATATAACAAATACAGGGTTGGTCCTAGGACACTTCCTTGTGGTACACCGGCTTCAATTTTCTTTAGTTCCGAGTAATTTTGGTCGTACCGTACTCTAAAGAGTCGGTTCGTAACGTAGGATTTCAGTATTTCGTAGTACTGCCTGGGAAGATCCCTTTGCAGTTTGTACTCAAGTCCCAAGTGCCAAACCTTGTCAAAGGCTTGAGCAACATCTAAGAATATAGCCGAGCATACTTGTTTTTCTTCAAGTGCTTTTTCCACAACATCCGTAATCCGATGCACTTGGTCTATCGTGGAATGTTTATTTCTAAATCCAAACTGATGGCTCGGAATAGTCTTCTTTCTTCTATTATTCTGCTTAGTCTTTTCAGAAGCAGTTTTTCGAAAACTTTTGCCATGATTGGTATAAGCGAAATAGGTCTGTAAGATGTTACTTCTGTTGGTGGCTTACCTTGTTTAGGTATAACAATGACTTCTGCAATTTTCCAATGATGTGGCACATATCTTTGTTTAAGGCATGCATTTATTATAAATTGTAGTTTTTTGAAGGCTATAGAAGGCATTTCTTTCAAAACCTGAGCAGTTATTAGATCGTACCCTGGTGATTTTTTGTTAGACAACTTATGTTGACACATACTTCTTACTTCTTTGAGCGTGACAAAAGGAATTTCACATTCGTCGTTTCTATCAACAAACTGTAATGGATCTGTAGCTGTGCTTGCTGGAAATGGCTTAAAAACATTCGCGAAGAGATCAGCCTTTTGTTTTGGGTTTCCGATCCATTTACCATCTTGAGATTTTACTGGCGGGTTTTGTGCCTGTGGTCTTTTTTGGCGCTTAGCTGCTTTCCATAAGGAGTATTCCGTAGAAGCATCCGTCGTCAGACTATTCAGAAATCTACTAAGTGAATCACTTTTAAATTCCCAGATTCTTTTCTTAAGTTCATTGTTAAGACGGTTAAAAACTGCCTTATCACCTGGAAATCTCGTAGCTTGCCATTTTCTTCGAGCTCTTCTTTTCTCCAAGATCAGCTCCTTTATTTCGACAGGATATTTTATTTCTTTTTCTCTTGAGTTCGAAATTGTTGGAGTACTTTCTTCTGCAGCCTGTTGCACATCAGCAATGAATTGTTCTACTTCATGATCAATCTGTTCAATTGTTTGCATAGGGGATCTTAGGTTTATAAAACTTTCAAGTTTATCTCTGAATTCGTTCCAGTTTGTTCTTTTGTTCACGAGCTTAGGATTACTTTTCTCTATTATTTCTGCTTCGCTCAGTGATAATATTACTGGAGTATGATCTGACGATAAATCGTAATTACCTTCGACACTTATATGGTTTCGTTTAATACCTTTTACTACGAAAAAGTCTATAAGGTCTGGTATTTTGTTAGAATCAGATGGCCAATATGTTGGCGAGCCAGAAGAATAAAATTCGCAGTTGTATTTGCGGCCTGCTTGATATAGCCGTTTGCCTTTCGTTGTTATGAGCCTAGATCCCCATTGGGTGTGTTTAGCATTGAAGTCGCCACCAACAAGGAAGTTATGTCCTAACAAATTTAGGAGTTCTGCATAGTCTTCTTCAGTTGGAGAGCGCCTCGGAGGGCAGTATATAGATGCTATCTTAAACTCTTTCTTTTTTATACCAATACTAATTGTGGTTACTTGCATGTTTTCATTAGTAAACTTCGGCTCTTCATAGTGTGTTAAGCACTTTTTTATTAGTATTGCTGATCCTCCCCTAGCTTTGTCAGCTGGGTGCGGAGCGTGATAACACGTATAGTTAGGTAATTTATTATCAAGATTTTGTTCTATAGCGAGGTGAGTTTCGGACACCAAACAAATGTCTATATGCTCTATGTCTAAAAAGATGTTTAGTTCTGATACATGTTGTAAAAGACCGTTTGCATTCCATGTTGCGATTTTGAGTGTTCTGTCCATCATTGTTTTTTAAGAGCAACTTCTTCGCTTAGCTGTTTTATGTTTAAATCTTGTTTGTCAATCCTTTTCAGGATAAGTTCAAGCATTTCTTTAATAGATGTTTCTTCGTTCTTCCGCACATTTTTAACAATCTGGGAATAGGATTTATTTTCATCACTTTTGCTTAGTGCAATTGCTTTTGGCGGTTGATTTTTAGTTTTGTTTTCAACGGCTACTTTTTTGCTTTCAACTATTGCTTTTGTGTTTGTTGGGTTTCTTAGCTTGTTCCCAGTTTTGTTTTTTCTTTTTGTGTCTTGGAATTTTTTGGCAACTGGACATCCTCTGTAACTTGCAGGATGGTTGCCTTGACAGTTAACACATTTCGCTTTCTGTTCTCTGCCCATGGGACAGTTTTTAGTTGCATGCTTGCCTTCGCATTTAACACAAGCAAATTCACGATTGCAGTATTATTGTGTATGCCCAAAGGCCTGACAGCGCTTACATTGTGGAACAATTCTTGACTTTCACAGTGGTTCAATTTTGACAACTATGCCCATAATTGATTTTATACTGTAAATCTTATCGAGACTTTCTTTATTTTCAAAGGTGAGCATAAACAAAGGAAGAGATCTTTTTGCTGTCGTTGATACCCCACTGGAGTCTTTGATTACCTCATTTTTAATAAGATTATTCGCATCGAGAGCTTGGAAACCTTTTTGAATAAGGTCTTCGACAATATCTTTGGTAACACGTGAAGAGTGGAGGCCTCTTGCTACTACCTTTATCGGCCTTGTAGCTTTATTTTCGTACGAGTGCCACTGAATTTTCTTTTTGTTCAAATCTTCAGTGATAGATCTATACGCATCGGCGTCTTCAACAATGACTTTCCAATTGTCTTTATTGTATGATGTATATTTACATGCCTTATTAGTGCATTTTTCTACTATGTTCTTAAGCTCACCAAACATTGTCAATCCGGAAATCATGATTGGAGGTGGTGCAGTTTGCTTAGTACCTTTAGCAAAAAACTTCTTTTGGGATACATCTTTTATTTCATTGTTTGATGTTTTCACTGTTGCAGGAATATCCGCTTTTGAGCTACCTGCTTAATTTTTTGTACAGTCTCTGGGCTACCCTCTGCTTTCCGTTTCTTGGATTTACGCTTATTTCTGTTACCATCTGTTTCAAAAAGAAGCTCTTCCTCATCAGTATGAAACTCAATGGTTTTTGGTGGGCTTTTCACTACAAGTATTTTTGGACTAGTCTTGCTGTCATTATTTGAAGTTTTCTTGTCTAGCAAGCTGACTTTTTCTTCAAGTCTCTTAACTTGTTGCTGAAGACTTTCAACGAGGACTTCAAGTTTTTTTCTGGCTATTATTTCTGTTTGCCATTCCTCGAAATAATTTTCGGATTCAACTTGGTGGATCTCGTTGCTTTTTTTGGAACACTGCGGATCTTTTATTTCGATCTTTTCATAGATTTTGGTTCCTTTTTCGTTAATGACTTCTTTGTCATTTGATTTTTTGGTAAGGGTTTTCGATGGAGTGACCCTTGAGAATATTTTTGGTGGAGTCTTCAGTGTTTTAGAACTCCGTCTACTTCCTGTTAGCAATAATTGGTCCTCCCCAGAATCCGTAGGACCGATCTCCGTAGAGAGTGGACTTACCAGTTTATCTGGATTGCCACCTGCGGTACAATATCTATTTGTTTTATTCATTGCCATATTTTTTTATTTTTTGTAACTTTTGTTTGTTAATAGCTTTGTTACTTATTCTATTCAAGGTCTTGAATACACCCGCCCCTATGGGATCAGACGCTGACCAATGAGCCGCACATTATGCGTCAGACGCTCTGGTTCTTCAGAGCGATGTCTTATCTAATGCTCCTAGTTCCTACTAGGAGGCAACATTAAACGGAGAGAAACAGGTGGCTGCGATCGAAACCGGTGCCACTGCTTCCATTGTTCGAAGAGATTTGGTGCAGATGACATGGCTGCATAACGCCAACACCTACCATCTGAAAACTGCAACAGGATAGGCAGCCAGAGTGTACTGGGAGGTTAGTCCTACGATTAATTTGGCAGAACTGGAGTTTTCACATCTGTTTCTGGTAGCAGATATATGTGACGAGTGTATACTTGGAATCGACTTTCTGAAGCAGCATGGAGTAATCCTTTATATCTATCATAAAGGAAGATATATACTTGCCACCTTCTTCGGAAATATTCGTTTGGACAAAAATAAAGGGAGATTTAGGTAGCCATCGATACCTTATGGTGGAGCCAGACTCTGAGCAGTCTTTCCAAAACATCATCCTGAAGAAGACTCTTGTAGCACCAAATAACATTAAACCGTTAGAAGTCAAGCTTAGAAAAAGAGCAGTTGTGGGAAAGTGTGAATCAGTGTCCGCTATAACTAAGATCACAGGCGTGGACACTCAACAACCTGTACACCAGTGAAAATTGAACTCTATGAATGCCAAAGGTCTTAAGTTATCCGATTTAAGTGAAAGCCAGCTTAGTGTTGCTGGAAGCCTCTTTGACGAGTAACTTGATAAACTCTCTTCACCCAGTGGGCAGTATGGTCGAACACAACTGGTGCATCATCGAATCAAAACAAGAGACGCTAGACTAATTCGACAACCAGCGAGACGTCTGCCATTAGCCAAACAAGTAGAAGTTACAGATATGATATCGACGAAAAATGAGCAAATCAAAAATTCTAAAAGCGCGTGGGCATCCTCTGTCGTCCTCGTCAAAAAAAATGATGGAAGTACTTGATTCTGTGTGGACTATCGGAGGCTAAACGATGTAACAAAGAAAGACAGCTACCCACTTCCAAGAATCAGCGATACTTTAGATGAGATGGGAGGAGCTGAATGGTTCTCAACATTGGACTTGAAGTGTGGCTACTGGCAGGTAGAAATCCATCCAAAAGATTGAGAAAAGACGGCTTTCTCCACAGGAAAAGGTCTGTGGCAATTAAAAAAAATGCCTTTCGGACTATGCAACGCTCCGGTAACATTTGAGAGTTTGGTGGAGTGCATTTTACAAGGACTTACTTGGAAGTCATGCAAGGTCTATCTGAACGATGTCATCGTTTATGGTAAAACATTTGTTGAGCATTGTGAAAACCTTAAGGCCGTGTTTCAGACGCTTCGAGATACAAATTTGAAATTAAATCCAGAGAAGTGTGCATTCTTCAAGTCTGAGTTAAAATACTTGGGACATATCATCTCGTCCCAAAAAGGGAAGACTGATCCCGAAAAAGTGGACACTGTTAAGAATTGGCCAACTTCACAAGATAAACATCAACTTCGGAACTTTCTTGGTCTCGCCACGTACTATCGTCATTTTGTTAAGGATTAAGGAAAAAGGCAAACCATTCAAATGTTCAAGTGAGTGTGAGAAAAGCTTTCCGGTACTCAAGCAGTGCCTATGCAAAACACCTGTTCTGGCCTATCCGACACCAGGAAAACCTTTCATCATCGACGCTGACGCAAATAACGTGGGAATTGGAGCCGTACTGTCGCAAGTTCATGATGGAGAAGAGATGGTCAACGCCTATTACAGCAAGGTATTTTTGAAGCCAGAAAGAAATTATTGTATGACGAGAAGAGAACTTCTAGCTCTAATATCGGCTACAAAACACATCCATAAGTTCATCTATGGGCAGAAGTTCCTTCTTCGAACAGACCACGGCGCACTTAATTGGCTTTTGAACTTCAAAAATCCAGAAGGTCAAGTGGCAAGGTGGATCGAGAGATTGCAGACATACGACTACCAGCATCAACATCGAAGAAAAAGGTTGCACTAAAACGCAGATGCCTTGTCTCGGAGACCCTGCAAACCGGACTGCAAGCACTGCACACGTCAAGAAGAAAAGGAGGTAGCTGCCATCCAGCGAGTAAGAATCGACACCATTTATGGTGGAAGTAATGAAGAATTAAGGACTGCCCAACAAGAAGACTCGGATATTGAACCCAGAAAAGTCCAGAAAAAAATGAAGCAGTATAACGTGGCAACGGCTCTTAAGTGGGTTGCAATAGATGTTGCGGGACCAACTGCATTAGCAGGTTTGGTGTGCCGATGAAACTCCATTCAGATCAAGGAAGAATTTTTGATTCCAAAACCTATCCGGAAGTTCTTACACTCCTTGGCACTAAAAAGACGAGGACAACACCGCTTCATCCACAATCTGATGGAATTGTTGAATGATTCAACAGTACCCTTAAAGAACACCTTTCCAAAGTTGTAAGTGACAACCAACGAGACAGGGATCGGCATGTTCCATTATTCTTGATGACCAATCGAAGTTCAGTACATAGCTCAACAGGGCATACACCATCAGATTCAATCCTGCTCGGGAACACAATACGACTGTGAAAGTGAAAGAAAATTAGGATGTTATGGTAATGAATCCCAAGAAATACTCGTATAAAGAAAAGCTTCTTGACATTCACGAAAGGACAAGGGCAAATATAAAGCTATCAAGTGATTGGATGAAACAACGATACGACACAAAAGCCACAACGAATGGATTCTAATGGGGAGAACTTGCGGGGTTTTATAATCCCCACCGTTGGAAGGGACTTTCACCGAAAATTTAACAAATTTGGGAAGGCCCGTATAATGTTGCAACACGAATAAACGATGTCGTCTACCGCATTTAGATAGGACTTAAAAGCAAAATGAAAGTGATTAACAGTGACCGTTTATACCGCTGCAATGGTGGAGGATGTGATGGATTTGCTCGGGACGATCAATCCTAAAGAGGAGGTAGAGTAACGACTCTCACATTTGTAATTTAACTATTGAATGAACTGTAACCACCCTCGAATAAAAGAAAAACCGAATTTCGGATGAGACATGACACAAACCAACCTAGTGAGAGCTTTGGTGAGCCTTAGAACTTCCATTATTAAACGTCAAAATGAAAGCTTTAGAGAGGGAAATTTATGGGAGATTTCCCCATGGAAAGTTCTTGAAGCAAATACTAGAACCTTCCAGCTTTTTTGGGAACCTTGTGAAAAGTATAAAAGCACATGTCTGACCGGAAGAGGACGCAGTTTATTTTTAATCGTGAATGAGTAAAGTTGGTTGTAATAAAAGTAAAGTAATGAATTAATTTTAGTAGTGAACAATAAATTGTTTAGTGGTTGTAAAAGTAAAGTGTTTTATTTTGTAACGTAAATAAGTGGAGAATTTAAATAAAGTGAATAAGTTTTATTAACGCACCAAAGAGAATATAACAATATGAAACATTACTTCATTTTGGTTTGTGTTTGTTTTCAGAAATTCCCTTATTAATGTTTTTAGTTTACACCTTGGCCTTTTGTAAGAAAAATATAATATAATTAAACACGAATTTTGTGGTACAATTTACGCGGTCTACAAAAGCCGAAGGCATTTAAATTATAAATCGTTGGCACGATTGTTTTGCATAGAAGTGCAGAATGCAAAAATTTATTCAACACTTTCTATCCCACTTGGGGTTTTGAGGTCATGGTGAAACTAATTTGTTTGGATACAAGTGTGGAAGCAAAATATGAAAATTATGTTCAGCACAAAAATTTGTCTTGACATGTATTAATACTTTGTGAGATAGTGTAGAGTCACTTTAAGTAGCTCATACCACGTTTACAATAGTGGATTGAAGAATCGGATTCAATCCGGATCGAATTTTTGACCCAGGTTTATAACAATTCCAGATCGAAAGATTGAATTCAAATGGAATTGAAGTGAAAGTTTTGCTTTCATTGTGTTGGAGTTGGTGCAACGTTGTAAGTAAAAATAAATTTTTACCACAAATAATAAAAAATAATAACAAAATAAGCCAAAGATACGATAAGACAAATAACAGACAACCAAAACAAGCCAAAGATACAACACACAACAGTCTGGAAACAAAATACATAATTACGCATGCACACTAACAAGCATCTGAAATCTCAATCCTTCGATTTAGGTATATACATTCTATTTTCGATTCGATCCAACTCACCGAGCTACAGGTCTACATGGACCTTAATCCTGATTCAATTCGCCATGTAAACGAGTTATCAGTTTTTCTCTACGCTAAAGACAGCTTTTATTGACAAATAATGTTATTAGCTCTCGAGTTTCGAGGGCTGGACGCACTAGTGTTTATAAATCAACGAAACAATTAATTTTACAGCTTAATTTATTAAAGGAAACCACAAATCTTAAAATTTCCATTAGGTACCTACAGCAAAAATATCAAAACTCTACCTATATCCTTACATAGGTATACCTGCATTTCTGTAATAAAAACAAAAGCCAATTGGTCTCGATTCTCAAAATATGTTAAATTTGGCTTTAAGTAATAGACCAAGAGCCGGTAGCAAATTTTGGGAGTGGAGGTATAACCAAAATTCATAGGGCTATATATGTAGATATACCCATTACTATACCAATCCCAACCGTCTGTCAGGTTTTTTTCAGCGGGGGTTGGGTGTTCAAAAATGGTATTTTTTCCGATTTTTGTGTTGGAGGTATAACCACTTTAATTTGTATACAAACAAGAGAGGATTGTGGACTAATTTAAAATATATAGGTGTCAGACGATTCCGTTTCAGCCTTTGTCCCGTCAGACGGCTGTTAAGTTTGCAAGAAAATCAACTTTTTGCGTTTGAGGTATAACCATTTAATGATACACCAAAAATTCAGAATAATTCTTCTGATTACCAAAATGTTGGTCTCAGACGTTTTTTTTCCGCCTTAATCCTCTCAGACGTCATTTAAGTATTTTCAAATGCATTTTCAACCTTAAAACTATTTTCTTTTCAATTATAACCATATGCTGGTCACATGGAAATACTCTGCACATATTCCCAATTACGAATACCTATGTAAGTCTCAGACAAATTTGTTTCATCCAACCTCCCACCAGACGTCATTAAATTATCATCAAACGCATTTTTCAACTTAAAACCTGAAAAACTTGTTTCTTTTGTTAAATGAATGATACACCAAAAATTCAGAATAATTCTCCTGATTATCAATACGTCGGCCTCAGACGTTTTGTTTTCAGCCTTAGCCCTCTCAGACGCTATTTAAGAATTTTCAAATGCACTTTTTAACTAAAAACCTTAAAAACTTTTTTCGTTTGTTATATAACCAAATGAATGATACACCAAAAATTCAGAATAATTCTGATTATCAATACGTCGGCCTCAGACGTTTTGTTTTCAGCCTTAGCTCTCTCAGACGCCGTTGATGTATTTTCAAATGTACTTTTCAACTTAAAACCTTAATAACTTTTTTCTTTTGTTATTCATATGCTGGTCATATGGTAGTACTCTGGACATATTCGCTATTACGAGTTTCTAAGTCTCAGATAAAATTACTTCAGCCAACCTCCTACCACAAGTGAAATGCATTTTCAAAATAATCATTTATAATAGTGAAATACAAAAATGATAGTGAAATACAAAATTCGCACCACTTTGAAAAAGGGTTATTAAAATTTTCAACTTCTATTGCCAATTTCTTCAAGTCTTGTGAAAATTTACCAATCTCTGTGCTTTTTAAGTCACCCGTTTTTTTTTCGTTTTCCTGTATTTACTTTTCATTCAATAAAATAATTTATTTCTGATAGTTGAAATGTTTTTTAAGCGGATAAATTTGTATTGATAATAGTAGTCAATAACAAGTAGCTATTCTCTTTATTTGCGATTAATTAATAATAAAAAATCAAGGGCCTGTGAGCAATTTCAAAAGACCTGTTATCTGCAAATAAACCTATCTACGAATCAAGTAAGTTTTAAAATTTTCCATTATGGCCAGTTGTACCAAACAGCTAGAATATACTTTTTAAAATAGCGCAATGAAATTCACTGACCAAAAAAAGTGCTATTTTATTAGTTTGATCTTTATTTATATATCTACTACATGGTATAATAAAAAGCCACATTCTAACAGAAACAATGAGACTAAATGAGGATTTTGGTAGGGATATAGTGAAGCGGGCATGTAAAAGCTAGTTTCATATAAAATATAAAATTTTCATTGTACAACCGGTCATTTTCTTTTGGCATTTTAAAATCTTAATATTGATAATTGCGGTTTGAAGCAGTCGACGATGTTGCATTAGATTCCCTTGATGAAAGCTCTGAAAAAGTTACTATCGCACCAGACCACATAACAGAGGCATCAACTGAAAATTGTATTTTTTGTGGTCGTATTAGTTAATATTTAAAAAAAAAAAAAGAGAAAATGTTATATGTGGCAAAAAATCTACTTTGGAGGATGTTCTTTGTAAAGCTATTTTACTTGAGAACGATTCTGTTTACCAAAAATTGAAAAACAGTCTCAAGAAAGATGCCTTGAAATACCACAAAACATGTCTTGCCAGATTTCTGCAAAAAGTTAAAAATCTGGGAAAGGCTTCAAAAACATCAGGATTCTATGAAGCACATAAAACAGCATTTTCTAGTGTTTGCGCTTTTCTTGAAGATCATTTATTGAATCTAAAAGAAATACACTCATTTAAAGATGTCGCGTATTTAAACGAACGAAAACTTTGCGAAAAAGGAAAGTCATTCACTTATTCAAAAAACTGGTTGAAGAAGAAGATACTTTCATATTACCATATTATATTCAAAACCAAATACTAGTTTTAGATGCAATCATGAACGTCTTCCAAGAAAATAGACTCAGCGGAACATTTGCATCGATTAAGCTGCAATCGACTTTGAGGTACCTATATATATGATTTTATACTGCTCTAAACTACCAACTAAAGTATCTTCACAGAAATATTGCCTACAAAATAAGAGAAGAAATTATCAAACTGGAAAATGCAGTCTTGTCTGATCAAGTATCACTGAAGGCTGTTGTTGAGAATGAAGTTAAGATCCCTCAGATGCTTGAAGAGTTTTTCAGATATCTTCTTACAGACCAAGACCCTCGTTGTGGAAAAACTGATGATGTTAGTAGAAGGTTAAAATCCCTCTGCAATGACACAATTTATTCTGTAACAAGAGGTTTTGTTAAACCAGGAAAGCATATACAAATATAAACATAATATATGAACTTTTCCTCGTAGGTCTAGCTATGAAAAGTCTTACCAGCAGCAGAAAAGTTATTGAGATTTTGAATAGGTTTGGACATTGTGTCAACTACCACTTTATTGAGGAGTTGAAAACTGAGCTTGCATTTTCAAATGATCGCTTGGACTCCTCGATTCTTCCTCAGGGAATGCTTAACGTAGAAGAAGTTTGTACCGGTTTCGCCTTCGATAATTATGATCGGTACGTCGAAACAAGCACTGGAAAAAACACTCTCCACGACACAGTTGGAATAGCTTATCAAATAACGAACCTAACATTACGTAAGACAAATAATCTCTTAAATACACACCTATAATACTAAAAAAATTAGCAGATACAACCGAACCTCACAATACATCTTCCACGAGTACGACTTCAAGAAAAAGACGAGCTTATGTAGCGTCAAATACCAAGATTGAACCGTATTTTAAAAAACCTAAAACAGTGACAACACTTCCAAATTTATCTTTTTCAAAAGAGCTCCATAAGACCTCGATTAGCATAGCAAGAGACCTTGATTACATTTGGCTTGTAACTCTGTTTTGTGACAGAAAAAACACTCCAATGTGGACTGGTTGGAATTCTAATCATGTCCTAGAAAATCTTCCCCTTCAAAATGTCTTTTACTTATCGCCGATAAATGCATCACCAACGAGTCATTCCGTTCTTTTAGAGACACTCAAGAGGACAATTCAAATAGCCGATGACTGTCATCAGAAATATATTTTCGTAACCTACACCTAGCAATAGCCAAAATTGCTTTTCAGATTCATCACGAGGAATCACCAAGCTATGATCGCGCCTTTATTATGCTTGGGAGCTTTCATTTTGAAATGGCTTTCTATAAAGTGGTTGGAAAATTCCTTGATAGTTCAGGTGGCGAAGTAGCTTTAGTTGACGCTGAAATCCTTGCACAAGGCTCTTTGAACGCTTTCATTTCAGGTATGATTTTATAACGTAATAGATGTAGGTATATATTAATCTTTCTTAATAAATTTAAAATAAATAACTCGTAGGTACTCATTATAAGAGATGCAAACGGTTACATGTGTTGTTAAGTGCATCCACTTCGAAGCGTTTGTTAAAGAGGAAAATATTTCCAGCGACGACCTTAAAGCTGACATAGATCTTTTTGAAATTAATGGAATGGATTCAGGTTTGCCAGAAAATCTTGCATTAACTATTTCAAAGTATGCCGTATACGCTAAAAATACTTTAAAGGGCCATCATGGTCCACCAGCGGCATTTTGGATGAGTTATGTGGAAATGATAAACTTGAGGAATGATTTTTCTAGAAGCATTAGGTGTGGCGATTTAAACTTATACATCTATTGTTTAATTGAAATGGCTGCATTTTTCTTTACGTTGAACCACTAAAACTATGCTCAAAATTTATTGAATATGAATAATACTCATCCGGACTTAGTGCAACAGGTAGCAAAGTGTGGCTTTGGTGTTAAAAGAACGCAAAAATGCTTCTCGATGTCACCTGTAGATTTGACATTAAAACAAACAATTAATGCCGACGCAGCAAATAGGTTGACTGGAGTGTCATCCTTTACAAACTCCATAGCTGCCAGGCAAAAATGGGCAAAAACGCATGCAGATAGAACTGTAAATATTTCATCCTTGTACAACATGTTGGGCCAGTTGCGGAAAGATGATATAACGTGGGATTTAAAAAGCGGAGAGATTAGAAAATTTTCTGAAAATTTAAAAAAAATTTTAAAAAATTTTAAATTTGCTTCAGAATATAAGGTTACAAATACAGTTGCATGTGGAAAAGTTCGTGAAATCAAAATGGAAAGAAATTTGATTGGAAGGCTTCTTTTCATAGCGTCACAAAATTCAATGCAAATGGATATGAAGGAAATTTTTAAATACCCATTAACTCCCGTTCCTCAATCTTTTGGGCATTTAGATGGATCGATGATTAAAACTGATAAATCTGTTTTTCTTCGACATCTTGAGAAAATGACCGTAAGCATTTTTCCAACCCATGTTGATGTCATTATTGTGGATGGATTCTTTCTACTGCATACTCTAGGAGAAGTATCTTCTTCTTATGTTGGAATTGCTTTACAAGTGTTAACAAAGATTTGTCGGATGAATGCAAAAGAAATTCATGTCGAATTATTTCTCCTTCCATAAAAGATATTGAACGAGATAGACGAAATAGTTCAGAAGATCAAGTAATATATTCGGCGTTTAATAAAAATGTTAGGTGCCCAGCTAATTTTATAAAAAGCCTAAGAAACAGTTCCTTCAAGAAAAGATTAAATGAATAGCTAGTTCAAGAATGGAGTGAAGATGAGTACCACTATATTGTCGGCCACAAAAAACTATATGTTTCATTTGCAACGAAATGCTTTGTCTTCAAATCTGCAAACGAAAAAATTCTTCGAGAAGAGGTCAAGGAGCTGGAGAGTTTGCAGGAAGAGGCCGATACTCGAATGATCCTTCATTTGGCCTTTCTTCCACGCGACTTGTCGGTGGTCTTAAAACGGCAGACACTGATGTACTGATAATAACCCTTTATTCTCTTCCCCATTTAAAAAATGAGTCTAAAGTCTGGATGGAAATAGGAAATATTTCTAAAAACACATTAAGCTAATTAATAAAAAATATAATTCAGAAGGACTTATCGTAAATCTATATTTTTATTTGTTAAGGTATATTGATGAAATGTTTGATAATTTGGGCCCTACGCTTTGTGCTGCACTTCCTGCCTTTTACAGCTTTACTGCTTGTGATTATACCCCAAGCTTTTTCAAGAAGGGAAAAATCAAACCATTTGTAATCCTTAAGGGTTCGATGGAATTTCAATTCGCTTTTTCCAATTTCGGAAAGTTTTGATATATAATGGAAGAGGATATAATGAAAATAGAAGAATTTGTTTATAAACTGTATCAAACAACGGTCCTTAATGTGAATGAGGCCCGATTCGAGATATTCTCAAATGGTTCAACGGGGTAGCGGCCCCCGAAAAATTAGAAAATATAATGAATAACGAAAGTGATTCCTTCGATAGCGAAGAAGAAACACAGAATTATTATTCAACAGACGAGTCTGAAGAGGAATAACATTCTTATGATAAAAAAATTACATGTTTTTTTAATAAAATATTTAATATATTTTTGCATTGTTATGATTAGATAAAAATTGAATTTCAACACTGAAAAGTATAATTTTATATTTTCATGTGACCAGTATAATTATATAATAATAGAATAAATTTTTTAAGATTTTTAGTTGAAAGTTGCATTTGCAAATTCTTTAATGGCGCTTGAGAGGGATAACGCTGAAAATATAACGTCTGAGACCAACGTATTGATAATCAAGAGAATTATTCTGAATTTTTGGTGTATCATTCATTTGGTAATATAACAAGAGAAAAAAGTTTTTAAGGTTTTTAGTTGAAAAGTGCATTTGAAAATTCTTAAATGGCGTCTGAGAGGGCTAAGGCAGAAAACAAAACGTCTCAGACCGACGTATTGATAATCAGGAGAATTATTTTGAATTTTTGGTGTATCATTCATTTGGTTATATAACAAAAGAAAAAAGTTTTACAGGTTTTAAGTTGAAAAATGCGTTTGATGATTTTAATGACGTCTGGTGGGAGGTTGGATGAAACAAAATTGTCTGATGCTAACATATTCGTGATTGGGAATATGTGCAGAGTATTTCCATGTGACCAGCATATGGTTATAATTGAAAAGAAAATAGTTTTAAGGTTTATAGTTGAAAATGCATTTGAAAATACTTAAATGACGTCTAAGAGGATTAAAGCGGAAAAAAAACGTCTGAGACGGACATTTTGGTAATCAGAAGAATTATTCTGAATTTTCGGTGTATCATTTATTTGGTTATACCTCGAACGCAAAAAGTTGATTTTCTTGCAAACTTAACAGCCGTCTGACGGGGCGAAGGCTGAAACGGAATCATCTGACACCTATATATTTTAAATAAGTCCACAATCCTCTATTGTTTGTATATAAATTAAAGTGGTTATACCTCCAACACAAAAATCGGAAAAAAAAAAATACCATTTTTGACCTGGGCGAAACGCAATGGAGTTGAGCTCATTATTTGAACTTTTAACTTGAATTATAAATAAATAAACAGTAACAAAATTAAAAAATTCAAAACATACAAAATTAGAAACATAATAAGTGTATTCATACAACAGCGTAAAGTCGTCGTAAACGTTGCAAAGTTTCAAACGTAATTCTGTCAGAACTTGTATGGAAAATATGACAGATTTACGCAGCTTACAACATTCCTACGTTTACGACGACTACGCTTTTGCATGAATACCCTTAATATAAAACATTTAAGAAAACAAAATTAAAAATTCACGAGAGTGGAGCACTGGTGCGCTACAATGTTTTTAATCCAACTTTTGTTAGGTTAAAATCAACAACTGCAGTGCTTAAATTAAAAAAACCTTAGTTAGTTCTATGAAAAGGAACGTGAAAAAGTTTAAATCCTCGTAGATGGTGAGCTCCTCCGCGGTAGTTAATGCCTACACAGGCTAACAAGTCAGCAGCATCAATTTCACCACTTATAAGTTGGTCGAAAAATATTAAATCACTATGAACACGCCTTTAATATAAAGTTTGAAGTTGCAGAAGCTAAATTCTGTGTTCATAAGGTGGCAGGCTATACGCTCACCCAAATGGAGTCCTTTCAAGGCGAAACGAATGAAATAATGTCGTATTGATTCAATACGGCTCTTATGAATTTTGTAAAAAGGGGTCCATACTTGGGAAGCGTACTCGAGATGGGGTCTCACATAACAGTTGTATAAGGAAAGAGTAACGTACGGATCGTTGAACTCCTTTGCCCTGCGTTTTATGAATCCCAGCATGGAACTCGCTTTATTTTCAATAAGGTTAATAAGAAAATAAAAATAAATTTTGTGGCGCAACAGCTCATGGAGAACCAGGGCCTAGTGACTAACAACTCTCAACCATTCCTGTGTGCGTGTTGTTGGCAGGAATTGATAATCAGGAGAATTATTTTGAATTTTTGGTGTATCATTCATTTGGTTATATAACAAAAGAAAAAAGTTTTACAGGTTTTAAGTTGAAAAATGCGTTTGATGATTTTAATGACGTCTGGTGGGAGGTTGGATGAAACAAAATTGTCTGATGCTAACATATTCGTGATTGGGAATATGTGCAGAGTATTTCCATGTGACCAGCATATGGTTATAATTGAAAAGAAAATAGTTTTAAGGTTTATAGTTGAAAATGCATTTGAAAATACTTAAATGACGTCTAAGAGGATTAAAGCGAAAAAAAACGTCTGAGACGGACATTTTGGTAATCAGAAGAATTATTCTGAATTTTCGGTGTATCATTTATTTGGTTATACCTCGAACGCAAAAAGTTGATTTTCTTGCAAACTTAACAGCCGTCTGACGGGGTGAAGGCTGAAACGGAATCATCTGACACCTATATATTTTAAATAAGTCCACAATCCTCTATTGTTTGTATATAAATTAAAGTGGTTATACCTCCAACACAAAAATCGGAAAAAAAATACCATTTTTGACCTGGGCGAAACGCAATGGAGTTGAGCTCATTTGAACTTTTAACTTGAATTATAAATTAATAAACAGTAACAAAATTAAAAAATTCAAAACATACAAAATTAGAAACATAATAAGTGTATTCATACAACAGCGTAAAGTCGTCGTAAACGTTGCAAAGTTTCAAACGTAATTCTGTCACAACTTGTATGGAAAATATGACAGATTTACGCAACTTACAACATTCCTACGTTTACGACGACTACGCTTTTGCATGAATACCCTTAATATAAAACATTTAAGAAAACAAAATTAAAAATTCACGAGAGTGGAGCACTGGTGCGCTACAATGTTTTTAATCCAACTTTTGTTAGGTTAAAATCAACAACTGCAGTGCTTAAATTAAAAAAACCTTAGTTAGTTCTATGAAAAGGAACGTGAAAAAGTTTAAATCCTCGTAGATGGTGAGCTCCTCCGCGGTAGTTAATGCCTACACAGGCTAACAAGTCAGCAGCATCAATTTCACCACTTATAAGTTGGTCGAAAAATATTAAATCACTATGAACACGCCTTTAATATAAAGTTTGAAGTTGCAGAAGCTTAATTCTGTGTTCATAAGGTGGCACGCTATACGCTCACCCAAATGGAGTCCTTTCAAGGCGAAACGAATGAAATAATGTCGTATTGATTCAATACGGCTCTTATGAATTTTGTAAAAAGGGGTCCATACTTGGGAAGCGTACTCGAGATGGGGTCTCACATAACAGTTGTATAAGGAAAGAGTAACGTACGGATCGTTGAACTCCTTTGCCCTGCGTTTTATGAATCCCAGCATGGAACTCGCTTTATTTTCAATAAGGTTAATAAGAAAATAAAAATAAATTTTGTGGCGCAACAGCTCATGGAGAACCAGGGCCTAGTGACTAACAACTCTCAACCATTCCTGTGTGCGTGTTGTTGGCAGGAATTGATAATCAGGAGAATTATTTTGAATTTTTGGTGTATCATTCATTTGGTTATATAACAAAAGAAAAAAGTTTTACAGGTTTTAAGTTGAAAAATGCGTTTGATGATTTTAATGACGTCTGGTGGGAGGTTGGATGAAACAAAATTGTCTGATGCTAACATATTCGTGATTGGGAATATGTGCAGAGTATTTCCATGTGACCAGCATATGGTTATAATTGAAAAGAAAATAGTTTTAAGGTTTATAGTTGAAAATGCATTTGAAAATACTTAAATGACGTCTAAGAGGATTAAAGCGAAAAAAAAACGTCTGAGACGGACATTTTGGTAATCAGAAGAATTATTCTGAATTTTCGGTGTATCATTTATTTGGTTATACCTCGAACGCAAAAAGTTGATTTTCTTGCAAACTTAACAGCCGTCTGACGGGGTGAAGGCTGAAACGGAATCATCTGACACCTATATATTTTAAATAAGTCCACAATCCTATATTGTTTGTATATAAATTAAAGTGGTTATACCTCCAACACAAAAATCGGAAAAAAAAATACCATTTTTGACCTGGGCGAAACGCAATGGAGTTGAGCTCATTTGAACTTTTAACTTGAATTATAAATTAATAAACAGTAACAAAATTAAAAAATTCAAAACATACAAAATTAGAAACATAATAAGTGTATTCATACAACAGCGTAAAGTCGTCGTAAACGTTGCAAAGTTTCAAACGTGTCACAACTTGTATGGAAAATATGACAGATTTACGCAGCTTACAACATTCCTACGTTTACGACGACTACGCTTTTGCATGAATACCCTTAATATAAAACATTTAAGAAAACAAAATTAAAAATTCACGAGAGTGGAGCACTGGTGCGCTACAATGTTTTTAATCCAACTTTTGTTAGGTTAAAATCAACAACTGCAGTGCTTAAATTAAAAAAACCTTAGTTAGTTCTATGAAAAGGAACGTGAAAAAGTTTAAATCCTCGTAGATGGTGAGCTCCTCCGCAGTAGTTAATGCCTACACAGGCTAACAAGTCAGCAGCATCAATTTCACCACTTATAAGTTGGTCGAAAAATATTAAATCACTATGAACACGCCTTTAATATAAAGTTTGAAGTTGCAGAAGCTTAATTCTGTGTTCATAAGGTGGCACGCTATACGCTCACCCAAATGGAGTCCTTTCAAGGCGAAACGAATGAAATAATGTCGTATTGATTCAATACGGCTCTTATGAATTTTGTAAAAAGGGGTCCATACTTGGGAAGCGTACTCGAGATGGGGTCTCACATAACAGTTGTATAAGGAAAGAGTAACGTACGGATCGTTAAACTCCTTTGCCCTGCGTTTTATGAATCCCAGCATGGAACTCGCTTTATTTTCAATAAAGTTAATAAGAAAATAAAAATAAATTTTGTGGCGCAACAGCTCATGGAGAACCAGGGCCTAGTGACTAACAACTCTCAACCATTCCTGTGTGCGTGTTGTTGGCAGGAATGGTGGGGACCTACCATTTTTTGCCGAGTCCGAACGGCTAGATGAGAAGCACTTGTTCATGACAAGTATACTCTTGGAGGATTTGTCAGTCCCTCGCAAGATGCAGTACCTCGGAGAAAAACATTTGTTTTTAGGTGGCAGTGGCCGGGAATCGAACCCAGACCTTTGGCATGACAGTCCTACGCACTTGTTTTTTTTTTTTTTTTTTTTAAATTCAAATTTTTATTCAATATTAACTTATATCTTTTTACATGCTAACAAAATTCAGAAAACTAGCCTAATTAATAATACTTAAATATAACTTACTGGCCCTACACGGGCGCTCTAAGGAATTTATGATTTCTTAAATTAATGCCTTTCGGCCTATGAACTAATTTTTTTTCTTTTTTTTTCGTTTATTTTGTTAGAAAATTTAAAAAAAAACTAATATCTTTATCGTTTATTTTATATCTTACATACTAAGTCCTTCAAATAAAACTTAAAACTACCCCTAACCTATCTACACACTACTTAAAACTAGAACAACCACAGCGGCAAAAGCTATGTCCATGTCCATATTATGTGTTGTTGATTATTTTTGTAAGTTTTTTTTTTTAATTATTTTTTTTTGTTTTTTTTTTGTTTTTTTTTTGTTTTTTTTTTTTAATTTTTTATTTTTATAGTGCCACCGTCCCTACTCTACTTAACCTAAACCTAAGACTAAAACAAGTATGTAAGCCGGCCAAGGCAAAAACTACCCCACCCCGGTTTACTCCATATCAAATTCATTTAGCCACCAAAACTGGTTCTCCTGCTTCCTCCTATCAATACGGTCCTGTTCGGACACAGCCCTACTCAACCGTAGGAGCTCCGCTCCATCTCGGGCGAGGATGTCTCGTTCGTACAAGAGTCGCCGGTCCACGGTTCTACGCCTAACGTGGTAGATAAGCGGTACTGCCAATCTATCCTGTATCAGGCCGCATTTATCTAAATAGAGGAATGCCTCTGGTGGGATAAAGCCGCTCAAGCGTGCCATATCGAAGTATTCGTCGTTCGGATAGAACGCCCCGAATATCAAGTTGTTGGTCGAAGTCACAGCTCTCGCTATGTGACCCCGAACAAGTTTAATCACGAAATTGTCAATTCTGTTGATCCGAGCTCCGTTGTACAAGACCTCGTTAGAATAATAATGCAAATAAGAAGATTCTGGTGTCCGATACCAACCGAGACAGCACCGTAGACACTGCCTCTCGAACACCCGAAACTTCTCCATTTGGGAAGGGGCAATGTTGAACCAAACGGGACAACCATAGACAAGCATTGGCCGTATGAAGGCCATGTAGCAAATTACCCTCACTCTGGAGTCAAGCCGACTGCTGTAAAACAGCCGTTTCGTCAGAGCGAGGGCTCCTCGGGTTCTGGTCAGAGCAGCATTTATATGTCTGTCGAAATACAAATACTGGTCCAACCAGATACCGAGGTACTTCACTACACTTTTACTCGCCAATGGCCGCCCGTCGGGCCCAACAATTACCATCTTGCGCCAATTCTTGCACGTATCTCTCGTGGCCTTAGCCAAAGGAGTCCGGAACAGAATTGTCTCCGACTTTTGGACATTTATTTTCAGTTTCCAGTCGTCGCAGTATCGCTGAATCTTCTCGAAGTCACGCTGCAAGAGAATTCTAATAACCTCAACCTTTCGGGCCGTTCTGTACGCAATCAGGTCGTCGGCATACGCTATTGCGTTAGTTAGGCTACCTATCAGATCGCTGGTAAAAATGCTGAAGAGGATCGGCGAATTGACCGCCCCCTGTTGAAGACCGTTTTTAATTTCAAAGATGCTGGTAGAGATTACATTGCCACTTTTGACAACAAACTTTCTACCATTGAGCATATTATAAAGCATATACAATAATGGTTTACTGATTCCTAGTCTGGTGAGTTTTAGGTACAACCCTTCTTACCATACGGTGTCGAAGGCCTTCTCTAAGTCAACCAGAACAGCACCCGAGCATTGTTTTTTTGACTTGTTCCATTGGATATCAAAAACGAGTTTAGACGCGGCATGAATACAGTCATGTCCTGCCTTGAACCCGAACTGATTATCCGGAATTATTGTGTTGTCCGCAGCCCACTTAGCCAGAGCCCTATTGATTACCTTCTCGAATACCTTGCTGATGCTTGGAAGAAGACTTATTGAACGAAGATTTGAAGGATTGGAGTTGTCCTTTCCCTTTTTCGGGAGAGGATGCACCACAGCTGTCTTCCAACGCACTGGATAATACGAGTATGCATTATTCAGCGCGTTGTTGAACAGTGTAGTATAAATGTCTATAGCTTCAATCGGTAAATGTCTTAGAACAATGTTGGGTATACCATCGACACCTGTTGACTTTTTGTTCTTTATTGAATCGAGGATGAGCTGGAGCTCTACCTTCGTGATGAGCAAGGGTCTTGAACCCGTTCTTTCGGCGATTATAGCGTTTGCTAAGAAATCGTCATCAAACCGTGTGAAACCACAGTTCTCGGATCGCCAATGAGAAATATCATTCCTTAGGTAGAAGTGATGAGGTAAGGCTCTGTTCTCCAGGTCGTGGTTCGGGCGAGTGCAAGCATTCACCTTATACACTTGCTGGAAAGCAGCACCAATTGTCTCCACTTTCTCCTGCGGCTCCTCAATCACAAAGAAGTCATCGTCCAAGACGGCTTCCTCTGGATTAATTTCGGGTCGATCTCTTCTTACGATATTGTAATTATTGTGAGTCAATTTGTGTTTCTGGTTTAGCTTGGTTTCGCTAGCCATAAACACATCAGGACTGTGGTCTTTCAACAACTAGAACAAATTGGCTCTACGTTCGATCGCGACTTCGGCAGCGCGCCCTTAATCATGAATTTGCACTCGGCCAGGCAACAAAGAGTAGAGGTAATCTACTCTTTCGCCTTGCTCCTTGATCTGACTTTGCAGTCCTGTCAACTGGCCTTGAATGCTCAGCAACAAGGATACAATGTCTGGCTGCCCCGCTGACACCTGAGGCACTTGGGCCTGTGGGGCGACCGGTGGTGGAGCCTGTCTCTTGTTTACCCTTCCTTTCGCATAGTTGGCGTAAGAAACGTTGGAATTAACGATTGTGGTTTTTGTTGTTGGAGCTTGTCTTACGGGTTGACTTTCAGCTTTTTGCCTGGCCTGTTTTTCCCGTATCGCTTGGACCTTAGGACAACCCCGATAATTAGCAGGGTGCCCCTCGTTCCCGCAGATGACACACTTCAGCTGGGTCATGTCTTCGACCCGCTCAGTCCCTAACCTGCATTCACCCCTATTGTGGGCTTCGGCGCATTTCACACAGCGCAACTGCATTTCGCAGTTGGCCGCAGCGTGACCGAACCATTGGCAGCGCATGCACTGCAGCATGTCGTCATGCCTCTTTAATTTTTCCCAGTGTATGACCTGGTAGTCTAGGACATTAATATTCCTCAGATTCTCCAGTCTACTTTGGGGCAACAGAGTTACGAGGAAGATTGGCAGTTTCTGCCCCTCCCGTCTGGACTTGACCGTGGTAAACGGCTTGACCCCGACGAATTCGAGGTCATCGCTGGCCTTCTGACGGAGCTCAACTAGGAGCTCTTCGGGTTCCGTGTAGGAACTGATTCCCTTTAACAGGACCGTTTTAGGTTTTTCACTCTTTGGAGTGAAGCTGAAGAATTCAGCAGTGGCTTCCCTAAGGCAATCTTTAACTAATTTGTATTCGGCCAATGTGAAGCATTGAACCGAATGCCTCTTTTGTTGTTCATTTATAATTTTAATATAAAAATAGTTTTTAGGGGCCGACTTACATACCTGTTTTATGTCTGCAAGGTCGACCATATAGGTACGAATTGGTGGCACTTTCTCGGACTTTGGCCGTGGTTGCTGCTGGTGTTGCTGTCTCGCTGCTGCTGATGTTGATGCTGCTGATGATGCTGCTGCTGCTGATAGCGCTGCTGATGGTGCTGCTGCTGCTGATGTTGATGCTTCTATTGGTGCTGCTACTGGTGCTGCTACAGAAGCAGCTTGTACTGCAGCTAGTAATGCCGCTGCTGGTTTTGGGGCCCCCGATGTACTGGGGCCTTTGTGCCACCACTGTGTTTTGTTTGGGCGGCTGTTGCTGTGGCACCCTTTGAGGGTTGGGTGCTGCCGACGGCTTGTGTTTAGCAGCTTTATTTGGCTGCTGCTGCTGTTGTTGTTGTTGTTGCTGCTGTTGTTGTTGTTGTTGTTGTTGCCTTCACATTTCAGCCTCCTTTTGACGGCTCGCTTGATGTTTTCTATTTCATCATACAAATCGTTGACGATTGACTGGGCCTTTTCTGGTCCTACGCACTAACCATTATGCCACGAGGTACTACAATAAAGTAAGACTTATTAATAAAGTTAATTTGTACCGTAAGATCTAAATCAGAACTATAGTGAGCACCCAGGTCTTTGAAACTTGGAATAATCAAACTGGAAACTGGAATAATCAAAAGCACTCACTACTCGCTTTTTAGAGAAAGTTAAAGTTTGGCATTTAACTGGGTTAGGAGAGAGGCCTCTTAGGATCCTTGCTGTGAATGTAAATTCACTGATTAGGACCGAACGTAGAGCTAATCATTTTCAATTGTTAAAAGACCAAAGTCCAGATGTGTTTATGGCCAGCGAAACTAAGCTGAACCAGAAACATAAGTTGACTAACAACCATTACAATATCGTTCGTTAGAAGAGATCGACCCAACTCCACTCAAGGGGGGGGAGCGTCGCAATCTTCATACGAAAGGGCATTAATCATAAAGTTATATATAATAGTGATCTGCGCAGATTTTGGCTGTTAGAGGCGTGCATCGTTTGCATTCCTCTCCAACAGGGGAAGCGAATGTATGTGCTCGTGGCTTATGCACCGGCATCACCTCAGCCAACTGATTTTATAACAGAGCTTGAAAAACTTTTCGAATGTCTACGCTTGAGCTTGGAAGAAAATTATTTTCTCATGGCCGGCGATTTGAATGTTAAATACCAAGATTGGGGAAATCAAATTCAGAATCAAAGAGGTATTCATCTTTTCAATTGGATGAGTCGATACAACACTGAATATGGTGTCGACCTGCTGAATACGGATCGGCCATCGTTTCCAAGAAGCGGTGCCTTTCTGGATCTATTGCTAATAGACGCAAGACTGACAATTACTGACACTGTGGGTCAAAGACCAAGAAACTGTTTACGAACGATCGAGTACGACAGTGATCACTGCGGACTCGCCGCCGTAATACAGCTTCCGAACGACCTCGTGGAGTTGGATGAGCATGTACCTGTGCATACTTACAACTACAGTAAGGTGCGCTGGCCACGCTTTACCAACGCCTTATCGAGTGAAATCAGTTCGAATAACATATCCCCACCAAATGACAGGAATTTGACAAATAACGAAATAAACCAATACCTAGAACAAATGGATGAGACAATCAAACGAACAATGAACAGAACAATACCAAAATACAAGCAACGGGACGCAACCGACATGTATGGAAACGCAACCATTGACGCCGTACACAGACAAAAAAGTTTACTGCTGACAAGACTAAAACTCTTGTACCGACGGTTTACTGACCCTCACCATCTGGAGATTAGGACACTGAAGTCGTCGATCAAAAACATCAACCAACTAATTAAAGAGAACTATCGGTTGTCAATTAATTTGTATTGGGATAACAAAATTCGGGACGTTAATTCTAGCGACCCGAGCATGTTTCCCCAAACTAAAAAGATATTTAGAAGGAATGATCAGAACGACCTTCCTTGTCTTAAGCTCCAGAGAACGACAGACAACAGAGACGTACTTCTGACAGCAGGAATTAATCCAGAGGATGCCGTCTTGGACGATGACCTCTTTATTGTCGAAGAACCGCAGGAGAAAGTAGAGGCTGTGGGGGCTGCTTTCCAGCAAGTGTACAAGGTGAATGCTTGCATTTGCCCCAATCATGACCTGGAAAACAGAACCTTGCTTCACCACTTCTACCTTCGGAATGACATAACGCAATGGCGATCAGAGAACCTTGGTTTCACCGGGTTCAATGAAGATCATTTGGCAAATGCCATAATCGCCGAGCGAAATGGGCCCAGTTCCCTGTTAATTACGAAGGTGGAGCTACAGCTCATCTTCGATTCATTAAAGAAGAAGAAGTCAGCAGGAGTCGATGGCATATCCAACGTTGTACTTAGACATTTACCTCAAGAAGAAGGAAACATTTATACCACTCTGGTTAACAACGCTCTGAATAATGCATATTATCCAGTGCGGTGGAAGACAGCTGTGGTGCATCCTCTCCCGAAAAAGGGAAAGGACAACTCCAATCCGGTGAATCTCCGGTCGATTAGTCTTCTTCCGAGTATTAGCAAGGTATTCGAAAAAGTTATCAATAGAGCTCTGTCTAAGTGGGCAGAGGACAATAATATCATACCGGACAATAAGTTCGGTTTTAAGGCGGGACATGACACCATTCATGGCGCGTCTTAACTCGTTTCTGATGTCCAATGGAACAAATCTAAGAAGCTGTGTACGGATGCCTGTCTGTTTTATTTGGAAAAGGCCTTCGACACCGTATGGTTGGAGCGTCTTTATCTAAAGCTGACCAGACTTGGCATTAGTAAACCATTATTATATATGCTTTATGATATGCTCAATGGCAGAAAGTTTGTTGTCAAAAGTGGCAATGTAACTTCTGCCACAACCTTTAATATTGAAAATGGTCTTCAGCAGGGAGCGGTCAACTCGCCGATTCTATTCAGCATTTACACCAGCGATCTGATAAGTAGTCTAACTCAGGCAATTGCGTATGCCGACGATCTAATTGCGTACAGAACAGCTCCAAAAGTCGAGGTCATCAGGATTCTTTTGCAGCGTGACTTCGAGAAGATTCAGCGATATTGCGATGACTGGAAGTTGAAAATCAACTTTCAGAAATCAGAAACTATCTTGTTTAGGACTCCGTTGCTTAGAGCCACAAGGGATACGAGAAAGAACTGGCGCAAGCTGGTGATCGTAGGGCCAAATGGACATCCACTGGCGAGTAAAAGTGTAGTAAAGTACCTTGGCATCTGGATGGATCAGTATTTGTATTTCGACAGACATATAAATGCTGCTCTGGCCAGGGCTAGGGGAGCTTTTGCCCTGACGAAACGGTTGTTTTATAGCAGCTGGCTTGCAGCAGGGTGAAGGTGATTTGCTACATGGCCCTTATCCGGCCGATGATTGCCTATGGATGCCCGGTTTGGTTCAACGTTGCCCCATCTCAAATGGAAAAGATTCGGGTGTTTGAGAAGCAGTGTCTTCGACGCTGCCTTGGATTGCACAAAACACCAGAGTCGGAGTACAAACACTACTATTCCAACCTGGCTCTATACAACGGGGCTGACATAAACAGGATAGATAATTTCTTGCTGAAGCTTATTCGAGAGGTCACATTGCAAGAGCGATGTCCTCGTCTAACAGCTTAATTTTCGGGGCTTATTACCCCAACAACGAATACTACGAGAGTGTGCGTCTAAGCGGCTTTATTCCGCCCGATGCATTCCTCCACCTAGACAGTCGAGGGCTGATCCAGGTTAGAGCGGCGGTTCCGCTAATCCACCACGTCGGCCGTAGAACTGTAGATCGGCGGCTCCTTTACAGTCGAGACGTTCTCGCACAAGACGGAGCTGAGCACCTTCGGTTCAGTAGGACTGTGTCCGAACGGGACCGAAGAGATAGGGTAAAACAGGAGAACCAGTTCTGGTGGTTGAAAAACGAAGATGAAGTTCCTTCAGACATTTAATAGTTGACCTTGCTATTTTCTTTTGTATGGCCGACTTGCATAGGTTTAGGTACTAAGTTTTAAGTAGGGACAGTCAGGGTGGCACCAAAAAAAATATATAAAACATACAAAAACACCAAAAAAAATTATAAAATCAACAAAAATACAAAAAAATTATAAGAACCGGAAAATGCTTGCTGTGTCTATTCTAGTTTGTAAGTAACTTATAAGTAGGTTGTTATTAGTTTAAAATTAGTTGTAAGTAGTTTTAATTAGCTTTAATTTAGTTTTATGTAGTTTGTAAGTTTTATATAAAACCAAAAAATAAAGACATAGATACCGAGATTTTTTAGGAAATTCTTCTCAGTAAAAAATAAAACCGACCTGGATTTAGTATTAAGATAGTTCTTAGGCCGAAAGGCATTAGCATTAAGTTATTCTAGTTTAACTTAGAGCGCCCGACTGGGGCCAGAAAGCTAGTTTTCAGATATTGATAAGTAGGCTAGTTTTTATGAATTTTTGTCTAGCTTTAAGATAGTTCTAAGAAAATTGAAAATTAAAAATGAATTTACAAAAAAAAAAAAAAATAAGAGATAGGCCATTCTCCCACACCAAAGATTAAAACTGTCAGTATCAGCCTGCAAGAGAACATGGTCATGATAAGATGGTACTGTTTTGAAAATCTTCATATCGTCAGCGTATATAAGAATATTGCTATAGCGTATACATGAAGTAACATCGTTTATTGTGAGAATGAACAAAAATGGGCCCAGATGACTTCCCTGAGGTACACCCGAGTGAGCACTGAAAGAGTTTGAAAGACAATTTCTGAATTTTACCTGATAAGATCTTTACAGAAATCACTAAACGTAAGAATGTTATTGTTAAATAATATTGTATCTCAGATCCTAATGAAATAAGTATATATTTTAGGAACATTTAGCATATTTAAGATATTATAATTGAAGAGAAATAATGCTGAGAATTTTCGAAAAGATTTTTTTTCTATATGCTGGTGTATCCAATAGTCTATCGTGTCAACAAAATATAAATAAATAAATATACTTTTTGAGGGTGCCGATCGTCACCATCCTCATAGCACCGTATTCTTACGACTGACAAAAATAAAATACAAATGAATGTAAAATAATCAAAAATGAAAGATTTAATTTGTAAGCGTATTGTTTGTTTATATTTTTTCTTTCACAACGATAGAAAGAGATATAATCAAACTTTCATTTCAGTTCACAAACACAAAAAATAATATTCAAGGTGAAAAACATTTGCCTTGGCATAAACCAGCCATTGAGTCATTAATTAACCCTAAATTAATAAACTGTAGGCCTGTTAATAGAAAACAATTATTTTTGGATGCAAAACCATTGGCATGCAAAAAATGCCATCAGGTGAATATATTTCTTTCTTTTAAGTGTGAAATTTTAGTCACCACTTTTCTTGCATGCAAGACAATTGCCAGTTCATTGTTTTGCGGGACATTTCATGACAGCATTTTTGCTTGAAACTGTAAACCAATCATGCAAACAACAAATTTTGCATTTCACCTTAATTTTTTTTGACATGCGAGAATATTTGCATGGATTTTTTTTGCGCACGGGCACTGTAAATTAGGCTATAGGCCCCTGATTGAAATCTATTGAACGTGTAATTTTAAGTATATGTTTAATTTTCGGTCTATGGATGGGCAAATGCCCGGTTTGTCCCCCCCCGCAGATACGCCACTTTCTGGAAACTGGATTTCAGTGAAATCATCAAGGACTTTCTGTCAAAAAAAATAGCAAATTTTCATTCATTATGCTATAATTTAATATCTCAAAGTTCTTTTTTTCTAAATTTATATGTGTTTTTTAAGATTATTTACTTCGTTTCATAATAAATTATCTAAACACTCTAAACATTTTTATTAAAAGCCTAGTTTACAGTTTTCATGCGCAAAAAAACCTATGGAAATATTCTCGCATGTCAAAAGTAATTGCATGCAAAACAATGAACCGGCAATTTTTTGCATGCGAAAAAAAGTGTGGTGGATATAATTTTTTTTTTGATGGTCAGTTTACTCTTTCTATAAAAAATATATTCACCACAAGGAATTATTTACATACAAATGGTTTCTGCAACCAATAATAAGAATTTTCCATTTTAAGGCCTATAGTTTTTTTAATTTAGGGTAAATTAATGGGTGGTTTAGGCCAAGACAAACATTTTTAGCCTTGAATTTTATACAATTTGGTGGAAAGAATAGGTGGAAAATTGTTTTGAAAATTTCGACTTTTTCCATGGGAACTGTAAACTAGGCTAAATTTGCAAAATTGCAATTGCAATTTTGGACCACTTAGATGAGTCGAAAGTCCATAATGATATGAAATGACACAGTCAATTTAATTGCTGGATGTTATAGGATAAATTCAAAGTTTCTCTTAATCCAGGTTCTTCAAATGCAAAAAAAACTTTGCATCAATGTTTATTCGCGTAAGTTATTCAGTTTCATAAACCAGATAAATCCTCTCCTTGGATAAATAAACTCGTAGGTACTCACTATAACAGATGCAAACGGTTACGTGTGTTGTTAAGTGCATCCACTTCGAAGCGTTTGTTGAAGAGGAAAATATTTCCAGCGACGACCTTAAAGCTGACATAGATCTTTTTGAAATTAATGGAATGGATTCAGGTTTGCCAGAAAATCTTGCATTAACTATTTCAAAGGAATTTGATTGGAAGGCTTCTTTTCATAGCGTCACAAAATTCAATGCCAATAGATATGAAGGAAGTTTTTAAATACCCATTAACTCCCGTTCCTCAATCTTTTGGGCATTTATATGGATCGATGATTAAAACTGATAAATCTGTTTTTCTTCGACATCTTGAGAAAATGAATGTGGATGGATTCTTTCTACTGCATACTGTAGGAGAAGTATCTTCTTCTTATGTTGGAATTGCCTTACAAGTGTTAACAAAGATTTGTCGGATGAATGCAAAAGATATTCATTTCTCCTTCCATAAAAGATATTGAACGAGATAGACGAAATAGTTCAGATGATCAAGTAATATATTCGGCGTTTAATAAAAATGTTAGGTGCCCAGCTAATTTTATAAAAAGCCTGAGAAACAGTTCCTTCAAGAAAAGATTAAATGAATAGCTAGTTCAAGAATGGAGTGAAGATGAGTACCACTATGTTGTCGGCAACAAAAAACTATATGTTTCATTTTCAAAGCTGCAAACGAAAAAATTCTTCGAGAAGAGGTCAAGGAGCTGGAGAGTTTGCAGGAAGAGGCCGATACTCGAATGATCCTTCTTTTGGCCTTTCTTCCACGCGACTTGTCGGTGGTCTTAAAACGGCAGACACTGATGTACTGATAATAACCCTTTATTCTCTTCCCCATTTAAAAAATGAGTCTAAAGTCTGGATGGAAATAGGAAATATTTCTAAAAACACATTAAGCTAATTAATAAAAAATATAATTCAGAAGGACTTATCGTAAATCTATATTTTTATTTGTTAAGGTATATTAATGAAATGTTTGATAATTTGGGCCCTACGCTTTGGACTGCACTTCCTGCCTTTTACAGCCTTACTGCTTGTGATTATACCCCAAGCTTATTAAAGAAGGGAAAAATCAAACCATTTGAAATCCTTAAGGGTTCGATGGAATTTCAATCCGCTTTTTCCAATTTCGGAAAGTTTTGATATATAATGGAAGAGGATATAATGAAAATAGAAGAATTTGTTTGTAAACTGTATCAAACAATGGCCCTTAATGTGAATGAGGCCCGATTCGAGATATTCTCAAATGGTTCAACGGGGTTGCGGCCCCCGAAAAATTAGAAAATATAATGAATAACGAAAGTGATTCCTTCGATAGCGAAGAAGAAACACAGAATTATTATTCAACAGACGAGTCTGAAGAGGAATAACATTCTTATGATAAAAAAATTACATGTTTTTTTAATAAAATATTTAATATATTTTTGCATTGTTATGATTAGATAAAAATTGAATTTCAACACTGAAAAGTATAATTTTATATTTTCATGTGACCAGTATAATTATATAACAAAAGAATAAAGTTTTTAAGGTTTTTAGTTGAAAAGTGCATTTGAAAATTCTTAAATGGCGTCTGAGAGGGCTAAGGCAGAAAACAAAACGTCTCAGACCGACGTATTGATAATCATTAGAATTATTTTGAATTTTTGGTGTATCATTCATTTGGTTATATAACAAAAGAAAAAAGTCTTACAGGTTTTAAGTTGAAAAATGCGTTTGATGATTTTAATGACGTCTGGTGGGAGGTTGGATGAAACAAAATTGTCTGATGCTAACATATTCGTGATTGGGAATATGTGCAGAGTATTTCCATGTGACCAGCATATGGTTATAATTGAAAAGAAAATAGTTTTAAGGTATTTAGTTGAAAATGCATTTGAAAATACTTAAATGACGTCTGAGAGGATTAAAGCGGAAAAAAAACGTCTGAGACGGACATTTTGGTAATCAGAAGAATTATTCTGAATTTTCGGTGTATCATTTATTTGGTTATACCTCGAACGCAAAAAGTTGATTTTCTTGCAAACTCAACAGCCGTCTGACGGGGAGAAGGCTGAAACGGAATCATTTGACACCTATATATTTTAAATAAGTCCACAATCCTCTATTGTTTGAATATAAATTAAAGTGGTTATACCTCCAACACAAAAATCGGAAAAAAATACCATTTTTGCGTTTCGCCCACGTATGATAGTTGGGCTCATCAGTTAGATGACTATCATACCCTTCTAAGACGCAAATTTGTATCGATGATTATCCACTATTATAAAAATCACAGCAATGGAGATACTATGAATTTTATTATTCTAAGGGAATTTGGTTAAATTCAGACACTTAGAATTTCAAATGCCCGTACTCAGGCTTTTTATAATAATTGAATATGAAGAAAATTTAAAAAGAAAATTCTTCTGTTTAAGTGGAGTGACCGAATTTATAATTCAAGTTAAAAGTTCAAATGAGCTCAACTCCATTGCGTTTCGCCCAGGTATGATAGTTGGGCTCATCAGTTAGATGACTATCATACCCTTCTAAGACGCAAATTTGTATCGATGATTACCGACTAAAATAATAGTCATAGTCATCTAACTGATGAGCCCAACTATCATAACTGGGCGAAACGCAATGGAGTTGAGCTCATTTGAACTTTTAACTTGAATTATAAATTAATAAACAGTAACAAAATTAAACAATTACAAAACATACACAATTAGAAACATAATAAATGTATTCATACAACAGCGTAAAGTCGTCATCTAAATCAGAACTATAGTGAACACCCAGGTCTTTGAAACTTGGAATAATCTAACTGGAAACTGGAATAATCAAAAGCACTCACTACTCGCATTTCAGAGAAAGTTATAGTTTGGCATTTAACTGGGTTAAGAGATAGGCCATTCTCCCACACCAAAGATTAAAACTGTCAGTATCAGCCTGCAAGAGAACATGGTCATGATAAGATGGTACTGTTTTGAAAATCTTCATATCGTCAGCGTATATAAGAATATCACTATAGCGTATACATGAAGTAACATCGTTTATAGTGAGAATGAACAAAAACGGGCCCAGATGACTTCCCTGAGGTACACCCGAGTGAGCACTGAAAGAGTTTGAAAGACAATTTCTGAATTTTACCTGATAAGATCTTTACAGAAATCACTAAATGTAAGAATTTTATTGCTAAATAAAATTGTATCTCAGATCCTAATGAAATAAGTATATATTTTAGGAACATTTAGCATATTTAAGACATTAACGTCATTATAATTGAAAAGAAATAAGGCTGAGAATTTTCGAAAAGATTTTTTTTTCTGTATGCTGGTGTATCCAATAGTCTATCGTGTCAACAAAATATAAACAAATAAATATACTTTTTGAGGGTGCCGATCGTCACCATCCTCATATCACCGTATTCTTACGACTGACAAAAATAAAACACAAATGAATGTAAAATAATCAAAAATGAAAGATTTAATTTGTAAGCGTATTGTTTGTTTATATTTTTTCTTTCACAACGATAGAAAGAGATATAATCAAACTTTCATTTCAGTTCATAAACACAAAAAATAATATTCAAGGTGAAAAACATTTGCCTTGGCATAAACCAGCCATTGAGTCATTAATTAACCCTAAATTAATAAACTGTAGGCCTGTTAATAGAAAATAATTATTTTTGGATGCAAAACCATTGGCATGCAAAAAATGCCATCAGGTGAATATATTTCTTTCTTTTAAGTGTGAAATTTTAGTCACCACTTTTCTTGCATGCAAGACAATTGCCAGTTCATTGTTTTGCGGGACATTTCATGACAGCATTTTTGCATGAAACTGTAAGCCAATCATGCAAACAACAAATTTTGCATTTCACCTTAATTTTTTTTGACATGCGAGAATATTTGCATGGATTTTTTTTGCGCACGGGCACTGTAAATTAGGCTATAGGCCCCTGATTAAAATCTATTGAACGTGTAATTTTAAGTATATGTTTAATTTTCGGTCTATGGATGGGCAAATGCCCGGTTTGTCCCCCCCCCCCGCAGATACGCCACTTTCTGGAAACTGGATTTCAGTGAAATCATCAAGGACTTTCTGTCAAAAAAAATAGCAAATTTTCATTCATTATGCTATAATTTAATATCTCAAAGTTCTTTTTTTCTAAATTTATATGTGTTTTTTAAGATTATTTACTTCGTTTCATAATAATTTATCTAAACACTCTAAACATTTTTATTAAAAGCCTAGTTTACAGTTTTCATGCGCAAAAAAACCTATGGAAATATTCTCGCATGTCAAAAGTAATTGAGGTGAAATGCTTAATTGCATGATTGGAGTACAGTTTCATGCAAAAAAAACCATTTTTTTTTTTTTTTTTTTTTAAATTCATTTTTATTTTTCAATTTTCTTAAAACTATCTTAAAGCTAGACAAAAGTTCATAAAAACTAGCCTACTTATCAATATCTTAAAACTAACTTACTGGCCCCAGTCGGGCGCTCTAAGTTAAACTAGAATAACTTAATGCTAATGCCTTTCGGCCTAAGAACTATCTTAATACTAAATCCAGGTCGGTTTTATTTTTTACCGAGAAGAATTTCACAAAAAAACTCGGTATCTATGTCTTTATTTTTTGGTGCAAAAAAAAAAACCATTGCTGCAATGAAGTGTCATGCAAAACAATGGACCGGCAATTTTTTGCATGCGAAAAAAAGTGTGGTGGATATAATTTTTTTTTTTGATGGTCAGTTTACTCTTTCTATAAAAAATATATTCACCTCAAGGAATTATTTACATACAAATGGTTTTTGCAACCAATAATAAGAATTTTCCATTTTAAGGCCCATAGTTTTTTTAATTTAGGGTAAATTAATGGGTGGTTTAGGCCAAGACAAACATTTTATGCCTTGAATTTTATACAATTTGGTGGAAAGAATAGATGGAAAATTGTTTTGAAAATTTCGACTTTTTTGCATGGGAACTGTAAACTAGGCTAAATTTGCAAAATTGCAATTGGAATTTTGGACCACTTAGATGAGTCAAAAGTCCATAATGATATGAAATGACACAGTCAATTTAATTGCTGGATGTTATAGGATAAATTCAAAGTTTCTCTTAATCCAGATTCTTCAAATGTAAAAGAAACTTTGCATCAATGTTTATTCGCGTGAGTTATTCAGTTTCATAAACCAGATAAATCCTCTCCTTGGGCGATAGTATAACAATAACAATATTACCCGAGCACGAATCTTAAAATTTGCTTCAAAAGGGACTGTTTTTTTGAGATATTATTTAAACTCGCCTTGCCTTACATAAGCACAGTGCATACAGGGTCCAGTATTATGGTGGATAAACAGTGAGGTATGTGCAACCCCCCAAGTTTCTTTTCAAAGATCCTGGACTTAAAGACGCTTTGGATTTATCCAACAATTTTACTTTAGGTTTATCCTTTCATTTTCTTGCTTATGAGCCATAAGTCTGAAAAAGCGTATACCCACCCTTTTCAAATGAGCCAATTTTGGTTGAGATTTCATCTTTTCTTCAAATAGCTATTGAAAAAAAAATTAAAGATTCGTGTGCGGGTAATTTTGTTGTTGTTATACTGTTCGCCAAGGAGAGGATTTATCTGGTTTTTGAAATTGATTAACTCACGCAAATAAACAGTAAGGTGTGTTTAGGGGGAGCATGATGCCCCCCTGCAACCCCCCTGCTTGGGCTCACTATTGGATTTGGGGTAGGTGTGAGGTTGGGTGTATGCAAAGTTTCTTTTGCATTTAAACAATCTAGATTTAAAGAAACTTAGAAGTTATCCTATAACATCCAACAATAATTTTAACTGTGTCATTTCATACCATTATGGACTTTTGACTCATCGTAGCGCATAAAAATTTATTTTTCTGGACTTTTGGCCCACTTAGGTGGGCTATAAATCATAATGCATTTATAGACTTTTAACCCACTCAAGTGAGTCAGAAGCCCATTATGGACTTTTGGCTTATGGACTTTTAACCCTGCGACTGTAAACTATGCTTAAGACGATGACTACATTGCAATGGAGGCAGGTATGTCACAATGTTAAAAACACAGTATGAAACTATATGTTTGAATGTTGTTTAATCAATGAATTTTAAATTTACAAAGTGTTTTAATTATTCTTTAAAGTTACACTTATATTACGACACCATAAAAGTAATCTATATTTAATAATTTGTTCTGTCTTTCTTTGATTCATGCCATAGAGGCATAGGCTATTTGCTATGTAAACTCGTAGAGGTTAGGTGCTATGATCGAGTACGAATGATTGGCACAAATTAATTGTGTGATTAATTTTTTTCAGTGATATCATTCGTATTTGGGCACTCAAATGCCTTTCACATTAGTCTGAAACCAAATACATAAAAATCATTTCCAACTCCTGTTCAATATATATTTAATCATTACATTCAAATTCTTAGGTGATAAAATAAGCGCTGTTGGAAGAGGAAATTTCAACAATGTCGACCTAAACAGAAACTTCCCTGATCAGTATGGTACTGATTCTTTCAATCAAAAACAGGAACCTGAAGTTAAGGCTGTAATGAACTGGACACTTTCAACTCCATTTGTACTTTCGGCAAATCTTCATGGCGGATCACTTGTTGCCAACTATCCTTTCGATGATAATCTGAATGACTTTCAGGACCAGATGAGCAAACTCAGGATTGTAGTGGAAGGCCGAAAGCCTAATCCAACCGATGACAACAAGTTGTTTGAACATTTAGCTAAAGTTTATTCCAATGTGAGTACAATAAATTAGTCCAGACAATTTGTGCTCAAAAGGACAAGCAAATTGTGGGGTATGTAGTTTTGATTTTTTTCGTTTGTAGCTCAAAAATTATTAGTTATTTGTATAAACAATTCCCAAAAAATCACTGTTAACCATTTTCTCTCAAGCACTAGTTGAAAATTGGCACTATTACTACTGTTATTTTTACTGTTACAAAATCTTAATTTTTTACTTTTACCTGTAAAAACCTCGTAAGTACAATTTAAAAATAGCTTAGAGGACACAAAACACAGGTTTAAAAGGTAATAAAATGGAATTCTTAGATGGTGAAAGTTTTTAAAACTGGTTGATAGATCCAAAAGGAACCATAATACATCTATTGGAGGTTTGGACAATACCGTAGCAGATGTTTAATAATTTCTATTTCCTCGACATCCTGACAGCTCATACAGAAATCGGGTGCAAATACACCCATTCTAGCGGTGTATTCGCACCCCGTGATTGTGCCAATGGCGCAGTGACCCGTTAGTACACCTATCAAGATTTTAGTATTGTTTTTACTCAGCGATAAAATGTACTGAGTTTTCTTTTCATTATTTTTAGGATATAAGCTTCTAGAGATAATACAGTCGATCCTGGTCGTCCAGGAGTTATTGATTTGCTCTTTCGTTATTAAGTCTATTTTCCATTAATCGCGCCGATGGGTGTAGAAGGGGATATCCTGTTCACTGATTAGTGAGTTGAGGTCCCATCCCTACCTTTCGGGTATTAAAATAGAGAAGTTTTTGTTAAAATGTATTAGAGGTGGTAAGTAGTCAGTTGTCACATCGAGTCCGGCAACTTTGTCATATCTTTGCAAGATAGACCCATGACCAAAGGTGCTGTGCTTCCAAGAGCCCAGTTCTTTGAGTCGAAGTTCGCTTTTGGTTGCTGTGCATCTAATGCGCTCGTCCAGGACTGGAAGGTTTAGAATAATTTCCAGCCCTGTTTGTGGCGTAGACCCCTGTGTCCCAGTTATTCCTATACAATCTTATCTCTGTACCTTGTTCAGGTTATTAAGACAACTTACTTTTTCAATAGCCTTCCACCACACGATTGAACCATCGGTAAGTATGGCATGAACAATCGCCGTGTATATCCAGTGTATGACTTCCGTGAACCGAAGGTTTTTTACATGTGTCCTCTGTGTTCCTTTTTCATGATAGCTTGGAACCAAGGAGTACTTCAAGATATTTATCTTTTTTAGAAAGTTTCAGAGGAAAACCGTTAAGCTTGGGAGGAGTAAAGTCCTCTAATTTCCTTTTCTTCGTAAACAGAACTAGTTCAGTTTTTGAAGGGCTAACCTTGAGACCGTTTTGTGCTGTTCAATAAGATAAATCTTTAAGTAATATCCTTAATGGTGGAAAGATACTTTCCTGATATCAAAATTACTATGTCATCAGCATAGGCAACAATTTTAATGCCCTGTTTCCTAAATTTTGTAAGAATATTGTTAACAACGAGGACTCAGAGGAGCGGTGAGATAATATGATAGATTTCTTGAATAAAAGAAATAACATTTGTTGGAGGTGTGAATTAAGCAGCAATTATAATTCTCCCAATTGCAATGCGAAGTTGAATGTTCTAACCAAAAAGCTTAATAATCTATGTATTGAATTCAAGTTGTTCCGCGATTCTTTTGCTTGCACAAGTAAAGCTATTAAATCAGTGAAAGCTAAATTGAATCTAAACGCTCCAGTCGATACAAATGCAATAAATGAAAGCTTTTCATCACCTTCATTACCAAGCAAATTTACTAAGTCCATTAACGTAACCCTCATACCGCAAAAAAAAAAATCTTCATGGGTATCAGTCACTACTGACAACAAAACAATAACAGCCGAATTTATTAGATTTTCTTTAAATGCCTCTTAGAGGTCATTTAGTTAAGTTTGCCTAAATATTTAAGTTGCCTTTAAATAACGTTACTTAAATTCTCATCTATAATCAATTTTCCATTGCTACTTAACTAAACGATTGAAATGTAACGTAACGTGAGAAAACTCACTAATACATGTTCTTTTCAGCTGTTTTTTGACAGCTTGCAAAACAAATGCAAACAAAAGATGAGCACATGTATTTATAAGATAGAAAGAGAAGCAACTGGTATACTAAATGCAAACGAAATAAAACATGGTTCCATTTTGGCTTCGATGCTTTGATGTTTGTCTTCAGCAACTCTATTATTCAATTCTTTGATTCACACCTTGGCCTTTTCATAGAAAAATATGTAGATAAATCGAAACAATTTATTTTACAATTCATTTTACTAAAGGAAACCAAAAATCTTAAAACTTTCATTAGGTACCCACAGCAAAAATATGAAAACTCTACCCACAAACATACATAGGTATACCTATATTTCTGAAATAAAAAAAAACATTAGTCTCGAATGCCAAAATATGTTTAAGATTAAGTAACCTTTAAACGCGGTGAATGGCGTTTAAGTTAAGATGCATTTAAGTAACGTTGCTTAAAAGTGAAAATTGATTATAGATACCAATTTCGCACTTAAGAGCAACTTAGAGGCATTTTAAAGTTACGAAGCCTTTAAATTTCCTTTATAAATACGGCTGTAAATGTTAAGTCGAATAATAGCTTTTAGCTCTGAACTTGTTAAAAGCGAAGCAAAATCTGCAACGGTCATTACATCCAGGATTTCGTGCAGGGGGGGGGGGCAATTATATAATATTTTTGGTCACACTAATGGGAAATTGTTTCCAGAGTTTCCATAATCTTGATAACATCTACAGACAATTGGAGTACTTTTCATTAAATTTGGTGGGACAACAGCTCCTGGAGAACAAGGGCCTAGTGACTTACAATTCAGCCATTCCTGTGTGCGTGTTGTTGGCAGGAATGGAAGGAACCTACAATTTTTTGCCGATTCTGAACGGCTATATGAAAAGCTCTTATTCATAACAAATATACTCTTGGAGGATTTTTCAGTTCCTCGCAAGAGGCAGTGCACGGGAAAAACATTTCTGTTTTTTAGGTCGCAGCGGCTGGGAATCGAACCCAGACCTTCGGCATGACAGTCAAAAGCACTTACCATGATTCCACAAGGTACTGCAGTACTTTTCATACTACTCAACATTTGAAGTGCACCGGGCAGCGGGTACTTTGAAACTTCCTGAAATAAAGTTATGCAGTTTGTGGCAGTAACAGGGTGTATTAACAGCGTTTTTGATCTCTTTCTAGATATGAGAAGCACCTTCTAGAATTTTGGAAAGAACAACAGCGCACCGGTATGTCCCTATTCCCACATAACGTTTGAGTTCGAGCAAAAGTTTCATCCATTCCTGGGAAAAGATTCTGTGGACAAAGACAAGTTAAAGGCCGTTATCTGAGTCAGAAATGCATTTGCAGAATATTTCCTGAAAAAATCTTCCATTCAAAAAAGCAAATAAAAGCTTTACTGCAATAGCTCTGTGTTCGATATCAGTTTGATGTCAGTTTGCTAAAGTCACATGTTTGAAAATATCATCTACAGTGCAATTTCACCGCACCGTAAGAAAATGGAGTTGACGGAACAAATAAATATTCAGAAGCCAGAGAATGTGTGCATTAACGTCAAATGTACTTGAAAGCTAAATAGACTGGCACCTTGTCGTTAACAATCAAACAGAGGCAACAAAAAAATAAACATGAAACCAAGTAAATGGACAAAAACCTGTAGTTTTTAAAATATTCTAAGAATTAAATTTTGTTTAATTTGTGGATGAATAGTACGAAAGTTTCTAAAACTCATCTACGAAAGAGAAAAAAATCTTCACGAATACAGTAGACGCTCGATTTAGTGAATCTCAAAGTAGTTAAGCTAAATTATTTGCAACAAGTTGTTAACTATTTACAGCAACAACGTTATCATAAATGCATTGACATTGTTGGCATTCCAAATGTCGACAAGAATAATGCTTTGAAGTCCGCCATCAAGATTGTTTCGGAAGTTTTAGAAGAAAATGTGTCTGAGAATGATGTAAAGACATGCTATGTAATATCAATTCCTAAGAAGTCGCCTGCAGATAAAAAAAACTCAAATGAGGAGCATTCATCGCTGGATACCAAGCTGAATATAGTGACTTTAAAACTTAAGTCTATTGAAAGTAAGAGAAACATTATAAAAGCCAAAAGAAAAATTAAGTTATCAACTAATATTTTTGGAGATAATTGGGGTAATAAGCCTATATATATTAACGAAACATTGTCCAATTTTAATAGATCACTAGTAGTATAAACTAGAGGGTACGGGGACACCGGTATCACCGGTATGTGTTCTGATCTATGCTATACCGGTATGGATTCTGACCTATGCTATACCGGTATGAGTTCTGATTTATGCTTTACCGGTATGGATTCTGACAGCTATACCGGTATGGGTTCTGATCTATGCTATGCTAAATACCGGTATTATTTTTGGGTTCCAGGCCATGCTTAGCAAACGTTAGAATGCAAAAACGTGGTATCACCGGTATCAACCATCGGTTGGGAATAATTATCAGTGGTTGGATTTCTAACACCATATGTATTTTTTTCATTTCAACATTAGTTGTGGGATTGGATTTTCAGTGATAAATTGGTTGTGGGATATACTTTCATAGTTGGATTTTTTGAATAGCACAACATTAGCACCTGCACGGCATGCAATATAAAATTGATGTGTGCATTGGATAAACATATTCTTAATAGGATGTCCATATGCTTAAGATCAAATAAGAACTAGCATTCCAAAATACTTACCTCTGTTGGTTGTGCAGGTTAGAATTATATACAATGCAAGAGAATTTCAGAAGAGTTTTGATTAAAAGACATATTTTTTTTTTTTTTTTTAATATTTATTTTTATTTAGATCAGTTTTATATGTCATTTTCAAGTTCTATTCGAAAATGACCCCAAGCTAGTGTATTTACATTATTGCTACATATAAATCTTTTGTTATCAGAAGAACTTAAACTTAATTTGTTTATACATTCGGTGTATATAGTATGATGTTTAGATCTAAAGTTCAACATTTTACTATAGAAGTTTTGTTTGTGTAGCAAACAGTCTCTGTAATTTTGTAAAGACATTTTTTTTACAGCTGATGATTTAACACCCTAAGCCTTTTTTATTAGAGCTGCATCTTCTATGTCTATACTATACATTTTAGCTCTTAATCCTATAAATTCCTTCATTATTAGACCATTATTTTCATCCTTCATAAATCCTAACTATTTAACATTGAGCTGGGCAATACCGTAGCGGTTTTGGGGTGGATAGTCTGAAGTATCAAATTTATCTATTATATCATTTCTTATATCATTATATAAATCATCTGTTCTTATTTTATAAATAAATGAATCGGTATCCATGTAGGCCAGATGTAGGTTGTCATTAAATTTAGGTTTCATGTATGCATAATGAAAGTCGTACATTTTATACTTTGAAATCTCCAAAACACAAAAACCTAAGTATATAGGCTTATTATATACACTGTGAATTCGTTTTAACTGAATAGCAGCCATGGTTTCCGAAAATTTCTAATATGCTATGAAAATTAGGTTTAGCTATAAGAGCGCGACTACCGAGATGGGTACCTTTGCTTTCTATAGAATCGACAATTCGAACATCTTTTCGTTTGTCTACATTTTCCATAGTTTTTCCGAACACAGCATTATTGCAAAGTTTACGCTGATCCTTTTCAAACTTTGTGGTGGCTTTTTTTCTTAGTTCATTGTTTAAATCAATATATTTTTTAAGCCATTGAGATTGTTTGAATTGCATCACTCTATGAATTTTCTTAAGCACCAAACCATTATCAAGGCATTGAATTCATGTTTTGTAATGAATTATATAATTAACTTTATTATTCAAATCAGCAATTAATTTTTTATCGGATTTACCAGACAATGAAATGTTTGAAGGATAGAATGGTAGATCATTGTGATTATCATGTATTTCTAGGGGATACTCGAGATCCACTTCTAAAACATAACCAATGTTTATATTTGAAATTAACCAGCCTTTAATCTCATCTAAATTAGTTGGAGGTTCAACCCATTTAAAGTCTGAATGTGGGAGGTAATCAGACATGGCCCAACCGTATAGGTTATTAGCATCCAAGTACATTAAATAATCAGATGGTTTACTTGAATCATAATCAACCATATATTTATTATTTGCTTTACAATGTCGCAAGCTACATTGTGTTAAACCTCCTCTTATACCCTTAGCGAAAAAGTTATACATGTTGATGTCTGTCAAAAGTTCAAGCTTAACACCTGTTTCTTTCAACATAGCATCCCACGAAAAACCTGGCAATGTATAATAGTGACAGGGATCTAGACCATAAATTGTTCTAGAATCAATTCTAAATTTTTCAAAAATGTCTAATAAAATTAAGACGTCTGTAATTAAATAGTGTTCAAGATATTCTCTTAAATTACTACATTTAAAATGTGACCAAACTTTCTCAGCATGATTATAATCATCTTGGTTACAATCCTCTTCAACCAAAGAATTTCTAAATGATTCTATTGGAGGAAGCTCCGTCTCACTTAATTTTTCTATAGAATCTAAATAGTCATAGCATAAAACACCCTTACGAGTCATAAGTTGAATAGATTCATCATCTTTGAAAAATGTTGATAAAATTTTAAAATCTTTTTTTTTCATCAAGAGTTTTTGCTATCTTATCTATACTTGAAGGTAAAAATCTAAACGAGTCTAAGAACCGTAATTCTAGAAACTCGCTCTGCTCACTATTTATTAATAGTTTTGCTGATATGGATATGTATTTCTCTTTATTGAGAGGAATAATATTGATAAACCCTTTGATATTACCCAGCTCTTTTATAAATAAATGCGAATCATAACCGGTTAAATTATGGAAAAAAAATTGGAATGAATTTAGGTATCTTATAGTTTAAGTTACAATTTGAATGCGCTGTTCCTCGGAATTTACCAGTCAAGTGATCATGATCTCGTACCTTTACATCGCCCCATACTGACTTCTTACAAATATGACATCTTGTTGCCTGCTGAAATTTGATTTCATCCTGGGGTGTCATGTTAATTTTGATCTCCTTACTCAAATGATGTCGATGAATATGTTTGGAGTCTTCAATCAAGTTCATAACAAAAACTCGTGCACAGTCTTCACCTAGAGTAAAAAAAAAATTATATTACAGCTCTCATAATTTTCATATAGCATAAGAGATAAATCCTTTAAAACAAATTTACTTACCGGTGTATTTGAACAACTTATTTAGAGATGGATCAAATGAGCATTTGATAAAGTATGAAACAGCAATCGGAACATGTTTTTTAATCGATGTAGTCGATGATTTTGAGGGATCAGGTTGGCAGCTATCAATATTCACTAGCATACATTCAAAATCTGCATAGATGGCAAATGGCACTTCGATTGACCTAGATTGATACTCAAACTGTAGTATATTATTTGTCTCATTTGGTAGGGCTGTCACAATTTTGTTGCATTCAGTTTCATGCTTCTCAAATCCTTTATCCGTGTTGAATATAAGCAGACATGAATTACACATTCTAATTGATCGTTTACCATGATTTATTTGAGCTCCTATTAATCTGGACATATTTTGTATCCACACATAGTGATTGTATTCGCCTTCTTGTATAAGTAACAAGTTTATGTGTAGGTCTCTCTTATGGTTAGAATTATAATATGGACCTACAACTCTATAGTTTTCTCCAGTTCCATTTTTTTCTACTCCGAACACATTTACACTTATTGCAGGGTTTAGAGTTTCAAAAATCGAAATATCTTTAAGTTTCAAAGGGAAAACTAAATTTGTAAAGTTAACTAGAGTTCCATTCATTAAACTTATCACTCCGTTTTGAATGTTTTCAATCCGATATTTACTAGCTCGATGCGAGAGGTCGTCTATGGGGGAAAGAGCTGATATAACTGCCCATTTGAAACAGAATTAATCATTATTTTGCACATTAACACAGGCTTGTTTCAATCCAATACTTCTCGGTAGTTTTAAGTAACTTGAACCTCTTAAGGGTTTATATTCACAAATATTGACTTCAATATGTTTTATACAAAATAGTGTCCATCCAGAATCTTTATCCTCAAACTCTACACTTTTAGTCTCAATGATCTTACTCATATTTTCAAGTATATCTTCCAAGTTATCATTTTGAAGAGCTATCCGCATTGGACATTTGAAAGATTTTATACTTATCTCAGTTTTTTCTGATTCTTCATGCACTGTTATATATTTTAAAAATTCTGCAAACAGCTCAATACTGAACTTTACACTTCGTTTTGTTTCAAACGATTTTCCAATTAGTTGTATAATATCAGTCTTACAACTTTTCAAAAATGTATTAATGTCTATAACCCCCTCATCGGTATTTTCCAATGAGTACGTTTCCACTTTACCTTCAAAACAATGTCTTATTCTGTTAAACCGTGTATTAATAACTAGAACTCTACTTTTTCTCTTATGATCATTGGTTCTACTGTGATGTGACCATTCAGAAGTACTCACGTCTATTTCACAAGTAACGCATCTACGTTTTTTCGGAGCGTTTGACGAAGATGGAGGGTCATCATTATCAAGAAGTTTTCTTTTATTATTTGACTTTTCGATTTCATTATTAATTGCCAGATTATCGGAGGGGTTGTTCATATGCTTCTTACGGAAGTGTTCCTTCATTGAATCCGTTCGAGTATACGTTTTTTCACATTGAGGACATTTTATCTTATCACCATGTACAGTTTTTATATGCCTGTTAAGAGTGCATTTTTGTATAAATTTGTTACTGCATACGTTACAAACAAAATTCGCCATTGTATTATATTAACTTTACAGTTTATACCGATTGCAAAACACACACTTTTTGGATAACTTTTCTTAGATATGAATATTCTACAAATATCTTTAATAAAATTGAAAAACTGATATGGGAATTCAATCAAGTCACCCGCATACTATCTATAAAACATAAGTCCTACCGAGGGATTTTTTTTTTTTTTCATAGTTCTGCGATTGAGATACTCTATAAAATAAAAACAAGGGGTTGAACTCTGAGGGAGGAGTCATTTCATAAGTAGCACCTTACCACCACCACCACCTTCATTTTCAACATGAAAATTGTAAAAATGTTTGCATGGGGGAGGTGAAAGGATCATTCTCACCCTATGAAAATTGGAAAAAAAAAATGTTTGTGTGGAGGAGATTAACTATCATCGTTCTCACCCTCAAATACCCCTATCATTCAAACCGATGGTGTGTGTGTGTGTGTGTGTGTAAGAAGATTGGGTGGGGGTACTTCTATAAATAAGAAATGATTTGGTGATAATCAGAATAGTCGATTTCTAGAAGCTACACAGTCAACATAATTACTAATATTATACATAATGATTAATTCCGATGAAGCAGAATACTCCGTTTTTACTCTGGATGATTTCGCTGCTTTTGAAGCAAATTCATTAACCCTAGCCATTCAAGAAAACAAAGAAGCTATCGGAGTTGGAAATGGGTCTAAAATATAACATTTATACCTTGCGAAAGGTTACGACACGGTCGGGTGATAGAATCGTAGCGGATCTTGGCGAATTTACGGTAAGATACAATTTTTCTCGTTCTGCTTCCATTATACAAAATACTTGAAAATAATTTTTTTTTTTTTCTTATAGGTCTTTTTACCGATAAGATACGCAAAGCTGTCCACAGAAAGCATATTACTAATTGGAGGAGGCTCTTATGCTTTAGAGAAAACATATCAACGTGGATCAACGTTTGAGCTGAAATTTTCAAAAATATAAATAATTTTATGTTAATATAATTTATAAGCATATATATATATATATATATACATATAAGAAAAAGAAGCAAAATTAAAATTTTAAAAAATCAAATTTATTTCTTTTATTAATTTTACAGAATTTGGTTTTTATCGATCCAAGAGTTATGTTCTGGTGGGAATCCCAACCATTTTACAAAAACTTTATTTCCTCTCGTTTGTAGAGCTTTTTCAACTAGATATACATCGCCACAATCAGATTTCAGCAGTTCTAGTTCATTAAAGCCTCCTTGAATAGGTTTTCCTTGAAAGTCTTCGAGAAGATATGTTATAGGTTTTGTTGCTTGGACTTTTCTTATTTTAAAAACCTCAGTAGTCCAGTTGGGTGTATAACCTTTTTCAAATACATGTTTATACTTGCTAATTCTTACGTTATCACCAACTTTGAATTTTCTTTTACTAAACACTTCTTTCTTATTTTTGAAAAGTGCTAACATTGACTTTGAATTTTTCTTGTTTACATCTGCAGGTTTACATTTAATGGTTCGGTGGTAAGAATGATTATAATCATAAAGCAATTTCTTATAATTATTTATCCACTTATAGCTTCCATTGAAACTAAATTCTTTCCACATTTTTTCCTTAAAGGTTCTATTAAATCTTTCAATAATTGAAGCCTTCAATGAGCTGAATGTAGAATAGTGATTAATTTTATGTTTTTCCATCAAACTCTTGAAGTTTGTATTGAAAAATTCCTTTCCATCATCAGTCTGCAAGTTCTTTGGAATCCTAGAAGAATTAGTAAATATTTCATCCATTCCTTTTGAAATAGTAATGCATTTTTTGTTTTTCATTGGGACAACCCAAGCGAATTTTGAAAAAGCATCGATAACTGTCATCAAATAATTAAATCCATTGTTTTGGTCGCTGTAAGGTATCATTTCAACCAGATCTGCTTGCCACAAGTCATCATATCCCTTTATGATAACATGACGACGTTTGAAATTTCGCCGTGTAGCCTTATGTAACTCTTCAACAACCTTTCGCTTACTCATATTTAAAAAGAGTGACTTCATATAAATAAAACAAATCTTTTATATATTTTTATAAATGTATGCTTTTATTCCAATCTTTTATATAATAACATCAATTTCTTAATTCTAACCAAACGGTTTTCTACCATATAGCAGGCGCAAGTATCGGGTCCTAGCTTACATTGGTTGAATGCCCAGCAGCAATTGGAGTAATGATGTCCGTGAATAGTTTCAGTGTAATGTACATTATCGAATCTTTTAAGCAGGGAAATGCAAGTTAAGATCTCTTCATAATGCTCATCCAATACATTCTTGCGATGAGTTTTTAAAAAATCAAAAATGTTTTTAACTATGACTTTTGAGTCCATTCTTATAGTTGTTGCTGGTTAAAGTGTGGAATGCTTACTAACAATTTTTTACTTTTTGTAAGAGGAATTAACGTAAAATGAAAAATATTTGAAACACATACAACAATAAAACTTTGAAAACTATTTAATATTCTTAATCATAGCATTTGTATTTGTGATTTTTATTTTAATCTATGGGTGTATAGGGTACATTCGGAAACATCATCTTCATTAAATATTCAATTTTATTTTTTATTTTCTTGTCAATATGCTTTTCGTCTATGGAGTCTTTAAGATTTTTTTGAGAAATTAATTTTGATGCTGTGTTTTCTCGTTCCATACTTTTTATTATTTCCTTTATCGTAGAGTCTATGTGGTTTTTTAGCTTATGAATTTCCTTATTAAAAGTGGATAAAATTTCCATTAAAGAAGAATTTATGTGGTTTATAATGCTTGATTCTTTAAGACTTATTTGATCATCAACATATCCTTTACACACGGCTTGGTGGGGGTATTCAGGATTACTTCCAACATTGTTTAAATATCTACTTTCTATATCAAAATCACCAGAGGGTAAGAGTTTAAATCCCAATCCTGGAGGAGCCACAATACCTCTGGTTTTTGGAGTAGGTTTGAAGTTCCTACCGAACTTGTCGACGTTCATTGTTCAAATGTTAAGTTTTTTTTTTAGTATGATACTAATATATAATATTTGATTTCTTTAATTCTTCAATTATGGAAGTGATTTCATTCTGATGGTTATCGTTACCAGCATTTTTAGATGCTATCAAAAGTCGTAGTCTATCCACAACTTCATTTGGATCATTCCAGTATACATATTCAATATCTTTGTTTGTGTATTTCATTTCAGTAATACTAGAATAGGATGTTCCTATTTTTGCATTATCATTTTTAAGTCCAGCGACAATAGCCTTTATTATTTGTGTGTATTTCACACCTCTGTTACTCTTTATTCGAGAAGAACTATCATGATTCATTCTGTATGCATTAGTTTTTTGGAGGATTTTCGAATATTGTTCTAAGTCATCCTTAGTATATTTTTGCTTACAAGGATTTTTCTTTAACACCAATTCAATGAGACCCGGAGTTCGAGTAAAAATTTCATCATCAACGATAATATTCTTATCACTCATTTTAAAGCTACACTTTCCTATTTTTACAGATTGAGTGTTTGCATCAAAATATGGTCCATAGGCCGTATCACGATTCGACTCTGACAATAGTTTTTGTTGATTGAAAGACGATGATTTATTAGGACTATCAACATTTTTTGGTGTACTGAATAAAAAAGTATTATCTGGACTATTCAATTCTAATGAAGGTGATTCTGCTCGCTCATGGTCCTCCTCATCCTTTTCATTAAAAGATTTGAAATGTAGCTTACGACGTTTCGGTGTTTTAATATTATCCTCTTGTTGTGATTCTTCTTTTTTAATATTTCCAACCAATTTTTTCAACGGCTCAACGATGGGTTTGAAAGTGTTTTCCAACTCAGTTTCTCGCATCATTTTACCAGTTTTTAGTTGAAAATATTTATTTTTTAGCACATTTCGCGTTTTTATTAGATCATTTAACACACTTTCATCCATTTTTTATAGTACAAAATATGAGACAGTATTTAAATATTTATTTTATTATGATTATATATGATGGACTAGTACCTCCAAACAGTGGTGCTGATGTAATGTGTTGCTTTCAAATGATAAATGTATATTTATAGTATTGCAATTTTATGAAAACTGTTTTTATATCGACCTTTTTCAATGGTGCTTTCCTTGTCTATAACCAGAAAACCAAAATTATCAGCCCAACACTGAGAACATAATTCCTTAAACTGATTAAATGTCATATCAGAGTTTATATGATCTTTGTAAACATGCATCAAATTCAATTCATCTTGTTTGAAAAGAATAATAAAATTAGCATTGTCTCTAATTAAATGTTTTGGTATATGGGTATAGGACTGACATAAGTAAAAACTATCAACTCCATTATGACGACCCATGCAAAAATAATCTTTTATGTTATTTTGTTTCTGGCATGCAACATCATCGAATATAAATATTGAATTATTTTTCGCGTCTGATGGGGGCATTATCTCGGAATTATTTGAGAATTCATTGTATTCCATTCCTTTCACGGATGTAATCAGCTTTTTGAGATATATATATTTTGGTTGATGTAAGGATTTAGAATAAATATAAATATTTTCAAACTTTAATCCATTCGGGTCGAGAAGAATACTAAGCATAACATTTGTTTTTCCACAGTTTGATGGTCCAACGATAATTCCTCGAATACTGTTTGGAAATAATGAACCATGTTTTTTTTTTATTTTGACTTTGGAATCAAAGTTTTTTACTTTAATAACTTCTGACTGCTTTACGAAGCGCATAATGCCGACTGATAGCTTTTACAATAAAACATAACATTTTTATATGATTATATTCATATGTGTTTCAACCTCCAAGTAGGAAGGTATAAAAATTATAATATGATTGAGCACAACGTTCGAAGTCATACTCATAATAGTTAAAAGAAAATCAATTGAAGGAAAGGGGCTTTTGAATACGGTTAAAGACAAATTACCATTTGAGCTACATCTTCTTTCATATAATTATTGTGGCCCCGGAACTAAATTGGAAAAACGATTACGTAGAGGAGATAAGGGGGTTAATAAACTGGATGAGGCTTGTCGTTTGCATGATATTACATATTCTAAGAGTAGCTCTGTCTCAGATCGACACGTTGCTGATAAAATTCTAACTGAGCAAGCGTGGAAACGATTTAAAGCAAACGACTCTTCAACGTCTGAAAAGTTAAGCGGCCTTTTGGTCACCAACATGATAAAGGCGAAAACAAAGTTCGGTATGGGTAATAAAGAGAATAAAAAAAAACTATCCGAGCTTGTAAGAAAAATATTTTTAAAAAGGCCATAACTGAAGCAAGAAATGCTATTAAAAGCAATATCAATTGTTGTGATACAACATCTATGGCAAATATTGCTCTGAAAGCTGCAAAAAATGTTTTTAAAAATAAAAAAAAACAAAATATACAAACTCCAAGAATAATCCCACTTCCAAAGAGAGGTGGTTTTCTTCCATTTCTAGCTCCTATTCTAGCTGGTTTATCAGCTGTTGGAGTTGCCGGAGTTGCAAAAGCACTCAATGACGTTCATGTTGCTAAAAGAGCTTTTGAAGAAAACAAACGACATAATAATGCTATGGAGGCAGTCGCTATTCAAGGGAAGGGGTTATACTTGAAACCATATAAAAATGGTCTTGGTTTATTTCTAAACACACCTAATACAAAAAACTGATTGATTTGCTGCCTAAGAGACCCTTAAATAATCATGATATTCTACGGTTTGGAAAGAAACATCTCAAGCACTTTAGAGGAGTTTTTATGCGAGACTCATTACCAAAAACCTCTACGGATCAAGAGTGTGGCGTTATAAATTTGGATAGTGAAGCTGGTATGGGTACTCATTGGGTAGCATATATTAGAAATAAAATATATAATATTATAAAGTATTTTGATAGTTTTGGTAATTTAAGACCACCAACTGAAGTAATAGACTATCTTGGTAATCAAATAAATTATAATTATATTCGAGAACAAGGTTTTGATACATTTATATGTGGACATTTATGCTTAAGATTTTTATTAGACCAATGTTGAAATGTTTTCAAAAGTTTAAATAAAAAATGAATAAAACCATGTGAACACATCAAAACTGTCTCATTTGTCTATTAACCAGGATGTCGCTAACATTAACATTAAGTGGGAATGAATCAAGTCTCAATGCAGAATATTTTCCACCAATTGTACTGAAATCTAATTATGTTTGCGGGCTTATAAAGGGTGATTTTTTAGCTGGTTTGGTTTTGGCAACTTTGGTTTTGACAGCTGACGTGTGTTTAGTACCTTGTGTCACTGTCAAACAGCTTCAGTTTGGTTTGCAATTTAACCATGGATCGTCTTACAAATGAACAACGCTTGCAAATTATTGAATTTTACTATCAAAATTCGTGCTCGGTTCGAAATGTTCATCGCGCGCTGCTTGTGTTCAGCGATGAGGCTCATTTTTGGTTGAATGGGTACGTAAATAAGCATAACTGCCGCATTTGGAGTGAAGATCAGCCAGAAGCATTGCAACAGCTACCAATGCATCCCGAAAAAGCCACTGTTTGGTGCGGTTTATGGGCCGGCGACATTATTGGGCCATATTTCTTCAAAGATGATGCGAATCGCAGCGTTACTGTCAATGGTGAACGCTACCGAGCGATGATAACAAACTTTTTTTTACCCGAAATGGAAGTTCTTGACTTGCATGATATATGATTTCAACAAGACGGTGCCACATGCCACACAGCACGCGAAACAATGGCGCAATTGCGAGGCGAGTTTGGTGAACAGTTAATTTCACGTTTCGGGCCGGTCAATTGGCCGCCTAGATCGTGTGATTTGACACCATTAGATTATTTTTTGTGGGGGTATGTCAAGGCTAATGTCTATAGGGACAAGCCCGATTCGATTGACGCACTGGAAGCCAACATCCATGCATTCATTCGTGAGATACCGGCCGATATGTGTGAAAGAGTATGCCAAAATTGGACTCAGCGGATGGGCTACCTGAGACGCAGCCGCGGTCAACATTTGCATAAAATTATCGTTAAACATAAAATTGCAAGGTTCAAACTATCGATTCAAATAAATATTTCATTCATTTTTTCGAATTTTTTGTGTTTTTTTTTTTTTAAGTTCTAAACCTCTTAAAAAATCACCCGTTAGATATAGAAACATATAACTCTATACCAAATGTAGATGAGTTTAATAATTTGATACATGTGGGCTATAATGTTATCGCGCTTCCTATTGGTTCATATGAGATAGAAGATATAAATAATTTCATACAAACAAAATTTAATGATATTAACAAAAAAAAAAAAATTTTAAAAAAAGTGAATTTAAAATCAAGGCCAATATAAACACTCTAAAATGTGAAATTTTCAGCTCGGAAGATATTGACTTCTCTAAACCGAATTCAATTGGATCTCTTTTAGGATTTAGTAAGAAGCTGCTGAAGGCAAATAGGCAATATGAATCAGATCTCTTCGTCGATATAAATAGAGTTAATGCCATACGCATTGAATGTAATATTATAGATGGAACGTATATTAACAATCAACCTGCGCATATTTTACATGAATTTGCTGTTAAAGTAAGTCCAGGCTATAAGATCATAGAAGTTCCGAAAAATGTCATTTATTTACCCGTGAACGTCAGACGAATAACATCGTTGTGTTTAAAGTTCATAGATCAAGACGGAAAAGTTATAAATTTAAGAGGAGAGACATTAACGGCTCGATTACATTTACAACCGCAGCCATGATTGTATATGAAAATATAATTACCACAATCCCATATAAAAACACCGCCGAAAATAATTCATTACTCAATAAAGCTTCGAACTTAGCCGCGGTAACACATAATCCTACAAAACATAATCTGGATTTTTTACTCTCATTGGGGTATATCATAAAATATTGAAAATCAAAAACAAAATATAACAATATGTTGAACATTTTCCAAGAGCCCGAAATCTATGAAAGTGTTTCTAAATATGAATATCATACTTACTCACCATATCAAAACAATTTTGAAAAAAATGACATTATTCAGATTTGCATACAACACCAAAATCTTAATGTTTTTCCTTCGGAAAGTTTTCTATATGTTGAAGGATCACTATCGAAGACAGATGGAAAAGAAATAGTCAGCACAAGACTTGTAAACAATGCAATGGCTTTTCTCTTCGATGAAATACGTTATGAGCTGAATGGAAAGGAAATTGATTACAATCGAAATGTGGGGATTACAACAACAATCAAAAACTATTTATCGTTGACAAAAAATGAGAGTGATATGCTTTTAAATGCTTCATGGTCTCCTGATTCAGTTATTTATTTGAAACCATTTCATTTTAACTACTGCATTCCATTGAATAAGCTTTTGGGTTTTGCTGAAGATTATAAAAAATTATTCCCAATGCTCGTCATGATCTAATCCTCACTCGTTCTAGGATGGATGAAAACGCTATAATCTCCCCAACTTATGAAAATGTACAAGTAAAACTACATAAGGTACAGTGGAGAGTACCACACGTGACTTTATCAGATTCGATGAAATTAAATCTATATAGATCTATAAATGCAAATAGTTTTATGAAAATTGCTTTCCGATACTGGGGTCTCTATGAGTATCCCATGTTATCAAGCTCTGACCATCACATCTGGAACGTTAAAACAACAACGCAAATAGAAAACCCTCGATACATTGTATTTGCACTACAAACTGCAAAAAATAAAAAAATATCTGCTGATCCTACAACGTTTGACCATTTCGATTTAACAGGCTTAAAAGTGTATTTAAACTCTGATGTATATCCTCATGAAGATCTTAATATTTCTTTCGAGAGAAATAGATATAGCTTGTTCTACAAAATGTATACGGATTTTCAAAGAACTTACTACAATAAAACCAACACTGAACCTTTGCTTTCTTGGGATCTATTTAAATCCCGTGCTCCAATTTTTGTTATAGACTGCAGACATCAAAATGAGACTTTGAAAACAGGACCTATCGATATACGCTTGGAGATGAGAACATCAAAAAACATTCCTGCAAATACTTCAGCTTATTGCCTCATGCTTCATGATCGGATTATTGAATACAATCCACTTGACCAAGTTGTTAACAGAATTTTCTAAGGATTATTATTATTTTTTTTTTATTTTTCAATGTAAACCTAAAAATAAAACCAGAAAATATATAAATAAAATATAATATTATAAAAAAAAAACATGTGTTATTATTCAAGATTTGCTCATTCCATTTAATTTATATCGCCACTTCAAAATAATATAGGAATATCATAACATTTCTATGTTTATTCATTTGCTATTAAGGGTAGGAAAGTAGTCATATACAGGATATGATCCTAAATGTCGTATTACGCATTGCAAAAGGTTTCTTTGGGGTGAAAAGTACCGAATGAAAAGAAGTATGAGGGTAATAATGCATGCTTATATCGTATTGATTGCTCATAGTAGAACAATAAAGTTTTTCCCCGCATTCATTCATGCAGTTAACCTTATCATAAATTTGTATTGTTGACACTTGGGATATCATCGGTGTACCTAAATAAGGAAGCAGTTGGATAAATTTATGTATTGCGATCATCATGAATGTATATTTTAATTGTCGGCATCCATCCCTATAGATAAAATAATGTGTTGACCTTATTGACATACATTTATATTCCGCAATAAAAATAACCCTTGGACCATTTTTCAGGATTTTAATGATAAGGGACAGGGTTTAGTAATATGATTGACATGATGCTAGCAAAGCAATAGATAAAGGAGGTATAGTCCTATTAGACGAATGAATGATATGATGGTAGTGAGGTATTAGGCTTTTGTTACACTAATTATCACCTCAATCCAGGAAAAATCCTAAAGCATCAGATAGAGGGGTCAAGTTCTATTAACCGATGATTGACATGATGCTATCGATGCATCAGGGTTTTAACATAGCAATGCAAATATCATAATCGTAAATTTTAATTGTTGACATCCATCCTTACAGAAATATAATGTTGATCCTATTTGATTTTTATTTCTGATGACTTTTAACATCCTTTAAATTTATTGAAAGTATGCTACCAAAAATCAGAGGGTCTCTGAAAATGTGCGGATTGTAATGCTCTGCATACAAATACTTATGTTTGTATGTGTTTTTTTTTTTTTTTTTTTTGCCCTCTTTTTTTTTTTGTATAAATACTTTGAGCATTATCATCATATTCATCAGTTTAAAGTAAACAAGCAAGCAAGATGACTCACCAGGACTTTAAAATCAGACAAGAGATGGAAGAGTGGCTATCGAAATATGGCTGCCAATGCTGGGAGTTCCAGCAGCTTCAGGATGCCGCTTGGGAGGAGGTTGGTAGTGTGGATACTACCAACATTCACAGCCTTGTGACAGTGGCCCACCTGCTGCATTCATTGCACATGAAAGCATCGAAAGGGGGGTTTGATGTAAGCCCCCTACCAGCTATAATAACTTTTTTACTTAATATAAAACTAATCTAATTAGAAAATAAAAAAAATTAAAAAATTACCATGTCTTTTTTTTTACTTAACTATTCTTTTCTCTCTTCGCTCAAATGGACTACCTTTCTGAAAACTTAACTCTTAAACATCATGTTCTGTTCATGATTTTGTTCAGTTTCCTTTGGTGATTTTTGCGTTCCGAACGTGAATTTTACGTTTTTGCGTTTTAACGTGAACGTGAATTTTACGTTTTTTGCGTTTTAACGCGAATTTTACGTTTTTGCGTTTTAACGTGAACGTGAATTTTACGTTTTTACGTTTTAACGCGAACGAGAATTTTACATTTTTACGTTTTAACGTGAACGTGAATTTTTCGTTTTAACGCGAATTTTACGTTTTTGCGTTTTAACGTGAACGCGAATTTTACGTTTTAACGTGAATTTTACGTTTTTGCGTTTTAACGTGAACGTGAATTTTACGTTTTTTCGTTCTAACGTGAACGCGAATTATACGTTTTAACGTGAATTTTACGTTTTTTTGCGTTCTAACGTGAACGCGAATTTTACGGTATAGCATAGATCAGAACCCATACCGGTATAGCATAGATCAGAACTCATACCGGTATAGCATAAATCAGAACTCATACCGGTATAGCAGAGATCAGAACCCATACCGGTATAGCATAAATCAGAACTCATACCGGTGATACCGGTGATACCGGTGTCCCCGTACCCTCTAGTTTATACTACTATCACTATTGAATAGAGCTAAACAACTTAAAAAAGAAAAAAAATTTCAATATGTTTGGGTTAATAATGGGGTTATACTTTGAAGATGTTTCTATTCGTATTTCTTGTTTTGATGATCTGACCAAACTATCTTAAACAATCTGTGCATACATCTTTATTTATACTTTCCTTTTATCATGTCCAGTTTTAATTTAGCAATCAATAATTTATTATTTTATTTATTATAAAATTGTAAAAAATTCTTTTTGCATTCATTATGATAAAGACGCTCTTAATAAGATATATTCTAGTGAGGATAATAACTTTAATTTTATAACCACACACCTAAATATTAGAAGTATAAGAAAAAATTTTGATCTGTTCGTGACTCATTTAAAATCTTTTCGCCTTAAGCCTTATTTAATTTTTTTGTCGGAAATCTGGATCTACGATGGTGAAGGTGCTTTTTTTAACATTCCAGGATACAAACTTCATACTAAATGTAATAACTTATATGCTTCGGGAGGTGTTGCAGTTTTTATAAGGGATGGTTTTTGTGAGAACTGTTTAATTTCTATCCCTGTGTTGATGAGTTCTGACATAATAAGAGTTAATTGCACTATAAATGCTCAAAAGTTTGTTTTTATTTGTATCTATAGACTTCATGATGGAAGTAAGGATGTTTTTGTGGAAGAGCTTTCTCATTTATTGAGAGATGAATCTTGTAGTAATGTTGGGATCTTGGGCGATATGAATATTGACATTTTAACTCAGAACTCAGATAATTATCTTTCTTTAATGTTGGCTTATGGCTTAGTTTCATGCATTAATGAACCTCAAAAGTTAACTGAAATTTCAAAAACTTGTTTAGATCATATTTTTGTTCGGTTGGATAGAAAAACAGTTTTTGCTATCACGAGTTCTATATCAGACATTAAAATAACTGATCATTGTATGACAAGTCTTTTATTTCAGCTTAAATCTGTGGAACCGAAAACAAATGTTCGTAGCTGTAATACTCAAACATCACAAAAAATTGATTTTGTTTCTTTAAATAATCGATTACTTCATGAAAATTGGTCAGAAATTTACGGACAAAATGACCCTTCTCTTGCATTTGATTTGTTTTCTAAGGTCTTAGATGATCATGTTAAACTGTGCCTTAAATCAAATACAGAAAAAGTTCGTAGACTGCATAAACTAAAACCTTGGATGTCAGATAATTTATTAGGTAAAATACACAGGAAGAATAAGTTGCACTCTAAATGTAGAAAATAACCTAATAATCTTTGTCTACAGACAAAATATTCTGAGTTATCAAAGGAAGTTGCTGCTCAGGTAACCTTGTGTAAAGAACACTACTATTCTCAAAAATTTAAATAGCTAAAGGCGATCTAAAAAAAGAGTGGGGCATCATCAATGAAATTTTTTCAAGGAATGTATCTTTTGATTCACCCAATATTATTAACTACATGGACCAAGAAATTCACTCTTCTTTAGATACAGGGTGGTGCACCAATTGTGCTACAATAAGAAATTCAAATAACTTTTTTTTAAATTTTTTTCATTTATTTATTTTTTATTGGTTAAAAAATTAAATTTCATTTTAAATAGTTAGTTGTTTTTAAAGATTATAGACCGCAAATGACCTCCACGCTCTCCCACGCATATGCGGCACCTGATCAAAAAATTATTCATTGCGGCCTGAATAACCTACAAAATAAAAAAAAAAATAAGCCGATTACTCACACAGAAAAAAAGTTATTACGTTTTATTTTTATAGCACGATTCGTGCGCCACCCTGTAATTTTTTCACAGGGGTTGCCTTCGATTCGCTTAAGACTGCTGGCTTTACAACCTTAATCGAAAGTTCCTGTTCAAGACATTGTTTTAATAAAGAAAATGGGTCTCAACACAGCTTTTTATTTCAGCCTATCGATTCTTATGAGCTGTATAAAATTATTAATTCCTTGGATAACTCAAACTCTGCAAACCAGAACAGTTTTTCTAACAATTTTTTGAAAAGCATCGCTTTTAATGTCGTTGATGTATTGGCCCATATATTTAATCATTGTGTTTATAGTGGAATTTTCCCAAACAGCTTAAAAATTGCTGAGGTTATACCAATTTTTAAGAAAGGTAATTCTAAAAATCTTAATAACTATAGGCCAATATCTCTCCTTCCTGTTTTTTCTAAACTCTTTGAAAAAGTGATGAAAGTCAGAATTGTATTGTTTTTGGATAAAGTTAACTTTTTTAGTAGCAATCAGTTTGGGTTCAGGTCGGGCAGATCAACGGAAGACGCGCTTCTTCAATTTTGCAGCCAGATCTTTTCCAGTATTAACAGTAGAAAAGTCACAGCTGCTATCTATATTGATATAATCAAGGCATTTGATACTGTGGATCATAATCTGCTACTAATTAAACTTGAAAAACTTGGGTTTAGAGGATTCATTATCAAATGGTTTTGTTCATATCTTAAGGGTAGAAGACAAAGAGTTAAAATAAGAGATTCGTTCAGTAAACCTTTAGATATAGCTATTGGTGTTCCCCAAGGCTCGGTTCTAGGTCCGATTTTATTCTTAATATACATAAATTCTATCTTCTACCTCGACTTGAAGGGTTCTGTAACAGGTTTCGCTGATGATATTGGTTGTTCATATTCGAATAATTCCATTTTAGACTTAATAGCTGATATTAATTACGATTTAGAGGTTCTTAGGCATTGGTTCGGTATGCATAAGCTTGTCATAAGCGATAAAACTAAGCTAATGTTCTTCAATGAATCCTATTTTTCTCTCTCCTGCCCTAAATTCATATTCCATAGCTCGGATTGTAAAAAGTTTAGAGTTAGCAAAAATGTATGCATTTTATCCAACAGTGTCCTGAGTTTCAATGTGTGTCTTAACTGCTCTCCTAATTGCTTTACAATCGAATATGTATCTGAGTATAAGTATCTCGGCTTATTGATTGATAATAAATTGAATTGGAATGTTCATACTTCAAAATTGAAAAAGTATTTTTTGTCTATGACTTTTATTATGTACCATCTCAGAAAATTCGCTTCGCGAAAACTCCTTGAAACAGTTTATTATACGAGTAGCTTGGTCCAATCAAAGTTGCAATGTGGGCTTGTTTGTTGGGGAGGTTCGTTTAACTACAATATACAACCTCTATTGGTTGCACAGAAACATATTCTTAGGATTATCTGGAACAAAAAACGCCGTGAACATAGCTTTGAACTTTTCTTAAAATCAACGATTCTTCCGCTTAAGCACCTTTATTTTTATAAAGTCTTAAAAATATTTTTCTTTAGAAGTGGTAACCTTCTTAATCAGAACTTAACTTCTTACAGGCTTCGAAGTCAGGAAAGTTTCCTTGCTCAAGTACCACCTCACAACAATCGTTCCTTTCTAAGCTTTTACTCCTCAGTAGCACCCAGAATTTTCAACAAGTTACCTCTTGAGATTCGTAGCATCCGTTCACCATATGTATTTAATAAAAAAAATAAAATTATGGCTGTTTGATTTTGATCTTTGTGAAATTAATAATCTACTTAATATACAAATTTAATACAAAATTAATGCTTTTAAAAATAAAAGAAGCGAATACACTTAAAAAATGTTGTTAAACAGAAAATTTTTCAATAATAATACAGAATTTCATAAACAATACAAAATCTATGTAATTAGCATATTGCTTTATAATATATTTGTCCTCAAAGATACATACTTTAAGGTTATTAATTTTTAGTATAAAATAATTAAAAGAAAAATATCAACAACAAATAAACTAAATGTATTTAATCATAATGATTCACCCCACAATTGTCAATTGTTCTACATATGTATGTATATTTTCTAATTTGTTAATTATATAGCATCTGCTACTAGTCTTATACTACAGGATGCATCCTTTATTATTTCCACTAATAAATTTGAATAATCACTCTGTCTATAATGTTATATACTCGTATTTAGAATTATTACATTTTCATTTATTTTACAATTTGTATGATTAATTATTATTTATTTCATTATTTATTAGAAATGTTATATTATTTATTTGGAATTAAAAAAAAATTAAAAAAAAAAAAAGTTAACTATCCACAGTAGTAAACACACAAAATTTTCTGTAAAATCGGATTTTTTATAAAAAATAACTCGCAGGCATTTAACATTACTTGAGAACACTGGGGAATTTTTTCGGTTTTTCTTAACTTATAAATATAAAACCCATTCACATCGAACAAAATTAGCATTTTGTACAAAACTTTCGCTTGAAAAAGTGAACAATCTCGAAAGAATGAACACTGAACAGGCCTAGTTTTTATTATTTCACTATTTCGAACGTCTACCGTATGACCATCAGAAACGTATGTTTGGCTTAAAAAGATGTGCAAAATAGTTACATACTGAACCGCACTCGAAAAACATAAGGAAGTTAAAAGATGGGGATAAAAGCCCTTCCACACTAGCCCACTGAGTATTAATACATGTCAAATTGAAAGTGGGAAAGAATTTCTTGCGATTTTCAAATTTGTGGGAAATATGACTTTCAAATTTTCCTTCCACAATGGCTTGTATTAATACATGCCAAGCTTTTGTTGACACACAGATGAAATGTATTTGAAAATTAGAACCAACCCTAAAAAGTGTAAAGTATTAATACATGTCAATCATGTATGGAGAGCTGTCAAGCTGTGTAAGATGGGCTGTCACATCTTGTATTAATACCTGTCATATTTTGTTTCCACACTATACACATTTTTCCCCACTTTTTTTAATTGAATTTATACTCAGTGGGCTAGTGTGGAAGGGCTATAAGCTCTAGAGTGCTAAACTCGCAAGTGGACACATTCATGAAATTAGCTCACCAGAGGAGAAGACATCCGAAAGTTATTCTCGAGAGTTTTCTAGTGAAAGTACTGTCAAATGGATACAGTATGAATGATTTAATATGAAATTTTGTGATACCTATTTCTCAATAATTTTAATACAAGAACATAATTTGTCATTTTAAATTTATTTAAATATCTTAACCTTGTTCATATGAGCATTTGAAGCAAAGTTAGAATTTTAAAACTAATTAAATTGTACTATTTTTAAGAATATGTAGATAAGTGCCCCTGCTGCCTGCCGCGTTACATTTATCTATACAAAAAAAAAACACTTACATATTTGTAGAGAAGGGGCTGCACACATTACCCTCCCCTATATCCGCGCCTGATTACACATACACATGATGATCCTCGTTCACTTATTCCCTTCAGGCAAACAACATATTGTATATATTTTCTCATGTTAGTTAGTAAGACTTATTCAATTTATTTAAATTCTCCACTTATTTACTTCACAAAATTAAACACTTTACTTTTCTTACAAAAAAAAAAATGTATTGTTCACCACTGAAATTTATTCACCAACTTTACTTTTATTTCAACCAACTTTACTCATTTACGATCAAAAATAAACTGCGTCTTCTGCCGGTCAGACATGTGCTTTTATACTCGAAAACAATCTGATTCACGATTGTTCTGATTTCCTGGTTTGGGATGGCAAATGTCTCAGGCCACTTGCTGAAGTGGCCACTACCACGATGTATCGGTTACAACTTCCGGCTTCTGGAAACGGTCCCGCAACGTCAATTGCTATTCCCTAAAAAGGCGTGCCCACGTTATAGTGCTGCATTTTACTCAGCAATTTTCGGCCTGGCCCCCTGCTTGCAGCACAAGTATCACATTTGCGCGCAAAGATTTTCAACGTCTTCTCTTGCATAAGGCCAGTAGAATCGCAGCCTTACCTTCTCCAGTGTCTTATTGATCCTCAAATGTCCTCCGGAAGCTCCCTCATGCATCTCTTGAAGAACTTCATTAACTTTGGATCTAGGTACGATTTGCTGCGTCACATATGATTTGTCGTCTGTGGACTCCCACTTACGTCCTAGTACTCTTTCTGGTGCATGAAGCGAGTCCTATTATGCCGAATACGCCGTAAGAGTTGGACTTCTATCGGAGATGTCACCCCATTCTGGTTTCTCCTAGAGTTCTTTCCATGCAAGAATGGGTTCAATATCCGAGTCTTTTTGTTTGGGGTTCCTCAGTTCTTCATTACCCCAACCGTAAATGGGATCGATTCTTAATCGCTGGATGGCAGCTATCTCTTTTCTTCTTGACGTGTGCATACTTGCAGTCCGATTTGCATGGTCTCCGAGACAAGGCATCTGCGTTTGAGTGCAACCTTCCTCTTCGATGTTGAATCTGGTAGTCGTATGTCTACATTCTCTCGATCCACCTTGCCACTTGAACTTCTGGATCTTTGAAGTTCAAAAGCCAATTAAGTTCGCCATAGTCTGTTCGAAGAAGGAACTTCTTTCTTATGGTTTTCGACTAGCTCATCTTTCTTCATGGTCGATGTCATCTCTTCAACTTCGGCTTGTTTGACTAATGGGAGACGTCGTGCTGGTTGTCGAATTGGTCTAGCATTTTCTGTGTGGATTCGATGCTGCACCAGTTGTGTTCGAATATACTGCGCACTGACTGAAGAGCGTATATCAGCGTACTAGTGAAGGAGGCTTCCAGCAACACTAAGCTTTCGTTCACTTAAATTTGATGACTAGAGAATTTTTGCCTTCATAGAGTTCAATTTCCTCGGGTCCACAGATTGTTGAGTGTCCACTTCTGTGGTCTTAGCTATAGCGAACACAAATTCATATTTTCCAACAACAGCTACTTATCTAAGCACCATGTTGTTGTTAGGTGCCACAAGAGTCTTCCCCAGGATGATGTTTTGGGAAGACTGCTCAGATTCTGCCTCCATCATAAGGTATCGATGGCTACCCAAATCACCCTTTATTTTTGTCCAAACAAGGTGGCAGAGTTGATGTGCTTTCATTGCCATTAACCATAGGAATCTCCACATTTCGGTACCTAAGAACTTGCTGACCAGAAATAGATGTGAAAGCTCAAGTTCTGCCAAACGGATCGTAGGACTAACCTCTCTGTACACTCTGGCTGCCTGTCCTGTTGCAGTTTTCAGATGGTAGGTGTTGGTGTTTTGCGGCCATGTCATCTTCAGAAAGTCTCAATGGAGGCAGTTGCAACCGTGTCGATCGGACTTGTTTCTTCACGTTTAATGTTTCGGATGTTCTGCTGTTCTGCTGCTTCCATAGTCAGCGTGAACGCTAGTACCTCAGGAAGTGTGCGTTTCCCAGCGGCTCGAATTGCTCGCTGGAGGTTGATATCATGTATAGCATAGACAAGGGCTTCTGTTGCGAATTGGTTGATGATTTCATCCCCTGCAGCAACCGTTCAATGTCTGCTTGAAATTGTTGAAGAGATTTCTGGACTCTAGTATTGAGTTGAACGCGGAAGACATCTTGCATATGGCCATCTCCAAAGCGTTTTTCATTGGCCTGAACAAGAACACTGAAGTTGCCATTCTTATCTGCTGGTATGGTTTGAAGTAGTTCAGCAACAATTCCTCTAAGCGCAAGCGTCAGAGCTATATATTTGTCTTCCTCGTCCCAGCCATTAGTTGCTGCGGCTGCCTCAAATTGAGAAGATTCTTTTCCTGACTATCATATTTGGTGAGCAGCTTAGTCAGCAGATTGGTCATGCCCGACGTACTAACTTGTTCTTGTTCTTCCTCCATTTCAATGTCGAATATAAACGTGTCTGGGTTTTCTTCACGTTTTCTTAAACCTTCTTGCAGACGAATTATAAGATCATTCCATTATTTTCACTTTCACAGTCACGTTCACATTTTTTAATACTTGTCTGGTAAAGCACAATAAATTATCTTATCTTAATAAATTAAGTTATATTCCACTTCTAACACCAATGTAATATATTTTCGTTAATAAAACGTATTCACTTTATTTAAATTCTTCATTTATTCACTTAACAAAATAAACACTTTTCTTTTCTTATAAGAAAACAATTTATTGTTCACCACTGAAATTAATTCACCACTTTACTCATTTACGATTAAAAATAAACTGCGTCAATTGGCGGTCAGACATGTGGTTTTATACTTTAAATATGGTTCCTGAAAAGACTCCGTTTTCGGATCCTCAAAACTGCGCTTTACGGCTCAGATGTATGGAAATTAGAATCACCGCGGACCCACTTGCGCATGTTTTGTGAGATAAAACCACCATACCTAGCAAGTACCAAAACCTCTTCGAGTTTTTCAACCACACACAAACATAAAACAAATAGAACTTCCAAGGCACATCTATTTGCAATTTATTCAAATAATTACAAAAACACAATAATTTGCCCTACTAACGATTAAATAGATTACAATTGCTTTTGGTTTGTATTATTAACCAAAAATGTGATTAAGTTTTCATGACAAAACGTACTAAAACACACAATGATCTTCACCGCACGACCTATAAAAATAAACTAAAACAAAAAAAAACAAGTGGGTAAAAATAAAATCCCTGTGTGAGAGTCATTTTTTTAAGGATCTAAAATGTACCGACAAAGTGGATCAGTGAATTTGCTTGAAGGGTGAGGTGAATAATTCGGACCACCGGACGTTTTTAACAAATAGAAACCAAACTAGTGAAAGGTTCACATTAGTACGTATTTGGCGTAAGTTAGTGTGTACCAGTGTAAAACAAAGTGACGAAAATTTAAAGCTATTTTGACACACTCTACTTGTAGCTACATTTTTGCGTAGTATGCTTTTCGATTATCACTCTAATAGAATATGAATAGAATATGAAATAAATTTTAATTTGCAACATGGAAGAGAGTTGAAGAAAAATTAATATCTAAACGTAGTTCAAAATTTGATTCGTTGTTCACAATTTTTAATTCATCAATTTCTGTAGATCTACTGGGTTTTAATGATGATTTGGGTTTCATGTAAGTTATTAAGTTGTAACAGCCAATTACAAGCTTGAACCATCCTCAGTTAAACCACCAAATCAGTTAGCTAAGAGAACGGCGAGCTATGGATGAAAACATCAACCGCGTTTAATTAATAAATACATAAAAACACATATCGTTAAATAAATAAATAGATAGATATAATAGATAAATTAATAAATACCAACCTAAAACATTTTGGCTTACAGTAATGAGAAATAATACAAATATGCTCGGGTGCAAACGAGTGAACGAATGAAAACGAGTATAACATAAAAATTATATAGTAATTTTACTGGATGACCATTGAATCGAAAGCTCTTTGGTTATTTCACAGAAGCAATATAAAGAGATTAAAGAAACATTGGTACATCGCTTTTATCACGCTGATATAATTTTCACAAGAAAATATTGAAGGAAGCAGTAATACTCCAGTAGGGTATTTACCCGCCTTCAGAGTGGTAACAGGAGCGCTATAGAAACAAAAAAAAAAACACTTTTTTGTATGAAATGCGAATCAATTTTGGGTATGCGGATGAAAATTGTTTAGGATCTATGGTAGTGTAACTTATACAAACAAATCAATCTATAAATCTGCTATAAAGGTAGATTTATATTTATTACTGACAATTATTCCTAGGCGTGTTTTACTATCATCGTTATCTGGATCTGAATTAATACCTACTACAAAAACAATTTTGAAAATTTCCCATTATTTTGTTTTTCTTACGTTCAAAAGATAATCCAAATCCGTATCCAGATCCAGATAAAAGATAATTAAACACAGCTATTAATGAAAATAAACTATGTGGGTTTTAAATAGATACAACGAAAGTGGTCCGTTCTTTTTCTAACAATAGTAAACTATTGTTAACAATGATGAGATAGAAAAATTAAAATAATAGAGAACTATTTTTGTTTTTGTTTTTGTGGGCTATTGAATATTATTAATAATAAAGATTTTGCGACCTTTAGTCCAAATATAATTTACAGTGCATTGGCGCTGTAAGTTTAATTAATTGTCGGTATACATCGATTGAAAATAATGCGTCTTAGAAGGGTACAACAGCATCTAACGGATAAGTCCAACTGCCGTACCTGGGCGAAACGCAGTTGGACTAAAGATCACAAAATCTTTATTATGAATATTGTTTACAATAGCTGCGTTTTTTTGCATGTCCACATGGACATTGGCGAAAAAAACGACATCGGGACATTTCAACATTTGCCTTGGTCTGCCATTTTGTATTGAATAATCTTACCAACAGACATTTTACATTTCTATACAAGTTATCGATAAAACAACGGCAATAGTAGTCTGGCAATACCGTTTTAATTTTTTGGATATAGCTAACTATATGTGGACATAGTTGTTGTTGTATTTGACATGAAGATTGATTTGTTTTGCTGTCGTTTTTTCGGTTAGGCTGGAGTTGTAAGAAAATACAACTAATAGCTGACTTTTATTGTTCCTTTATTTCAAAATAGTTACGATTCATAACATCGTTCCTAAGTGCATTTTGGTATGTCAAGTAGTTAGGATTTGTACCTATTTCCAACTCATGTCCAGGACATGACTTGAAAGTGTTAATCTGTCAAAGTACATATGGGAACCGATTTGTTTACAAAACAAACCAAATTTTTGTTGGTTCTGATAAAATTCAGAGAAAAAACAATAATTAAAGTGATATTTGTGCCAATTATAAGCAATAAAATAAATTTTTGTACTGCAAAACATACGATTTTATGCAACAATAATGTAAAATATTTTTCATTCATTTATTTGGCACATTAACAATATCTAACAACGTTTTGTTCCTAAATAGAATTGTAACAATCCTAACAAAGCCTAACAATGACACATCAACAACAATTTTTGACATAACATCAATAGTTAACTGTAGTTAGAAAAAGAACGCACCACAGTAATAATAGAGTAGTGAAAACTAATCCCTTTCAAACTAGCCATATTTTTCCATCAACTTTGATGAAAATATTTCGTTGAATAATGCATAGTTTAATACTTTTTCGAAACAAGCCTATAAGGTCGGCACTTTATTATTTCGTTGAAGCCTTTTTGAACCATTGTACCCAAAGTAAATTCGAAAATAACTGAAGATTTTCAAAAATAACAGACATATTCGTGGTGGATTTAGCCCAACTGTCTATGTGTGCGAATAAATGCGTGGTGAACTAAGCCCAGCGGTCAATGTGTACAAAAACTAAGTGGTGGATTCAGCCCAACTGTCTATGAGTGCGTGTTTCAGTGTGTAGGCAAAAACGAGGATTGGCTTCTTGGTAATAGATATTCTCTGCAAAATAGTGTCGCCGTCGGTATTCATCATATTTGTTGTTTTATATATGTGTAATGATTCGTAGGCATCTAATTTTCTTTCATTATGCATAGGCTTTTAAAGTTGAATACTTTCATTAAAACTCCCGATGTTGTGCGGTGGGTTGTTGTTGTTGCATTCTGCATATACGTGTGCTGCTACTGCGGAGCGATTGGCCGCATTCGGATGTTAATTCTCAGTTTTCCGGATAGCTTCCCTTGTTAAAAAACAGCTGATGACAAATCATCTGTGACCAAAAACAAATCCGGAGTTATCTCAAAAATTCTAGGATACTCAGCAATCCAAAGAGAAATTTCAAAATAGCTGATATTTGACAAGAGTTTGAGTTGTTCATGTTGAGTTTTGCAGTATCGGGTTTTTTGAAAGAAAAATTAATTAGTTAGATGCCGCTAGATAATGGTTATTTGCGACACCTTGCACTCTACGCAATATGTAAATATAAATGGAATAAAACTCCGTTAAAAAAGTTAATTGCAAATTAAAAACAATTTTAATTCAATTTCTTTGTAAGTTTTTTCAGCTGGTTCTGGTCGTTCACAAAAGTATCGGCTACTCAATTATCTTGGATAACCTACCGATAGCCGGCCAAACGCGGCCATTTACTTGGTAATGTTTGACACAGCTAATATATTCCTTGAAACCACTGATCTCTATATACACTGGATAGTGTATTTCTTATAATGTATAACAGTTTTTTTGCTTCCATTTGAAGATGACAATTAGGTGGTCGGCTTCATAATTTGACGTCTACATTAACACAAAAAAACCTGTTTCCAAAATTTCAATCCGAAGAAAGAGAAACAGACCAATGATATGAAAGGGAAAAACTTTGTGGGAGTTTATTTTATAATTTTTTTTTCCTTAAGTTATTCATTGTGTACATTTTGTTTGTGCTATTATTTTCCAATAGCACTAGAATTATATCAATAGAAAGGTGTTTAAATAGGTAATAGTAAATATGTAGAATAGATATGGGAACCATCGACTTCGTTCATTATTTCAGTTTGCAAACAAGTTGAACAAAACAGCTGATAAGTGTGATGAGGAGAATGCGATTATAAAGTCTGTGTTTTTTTACGATTTTGCCTCCTTGTCACACTCTTTATATTTGTAATTCCGTTTCATTTAACCATTTGTGAATGAAATAAAACTACAAACACAACAATGTTAGCAAAGAGATTTGGGGGGGAGCAACGAACGGAAATTTGACGTCTTCATAATGGATTATTTTGTATAAATTGTTATACAGTCATATTGTTATACATTAAAGTGGTCAGCTTCATAATATAACAATTCTTCAAATGGAAGCAACTTTCTTATGTCAATACGCTACCCAGTGTTTCATAGAGATCTGTGCTTGAAACGACAATTCAATTACACTCTGCGTCTGACTCAGTGATACCAGATGAAATTTCTAGAATCCCACCGTGTTCAAAAAAAAAAACAACCATTTTTGTACTGGGAGGAAAAAAACCACCATAATTTCTTTGCTTTAAATATTTCATAGTTATAAAATGAAAACAAATCAAAACCATACTTTGAACAAGTTTTCACGGTGAAGAAAGTTTCCAAAAAAAAACAAAACACACTCTGACACATTGACTTACTATATATGGACTGCCAGGAGCCAACTTCACTTCTGTTCAGTCTATAACTATACGCCACTAGCGCTGCCGTCGAATAGGCGGCAGACATAGTGTAACTTTTGACAAATGAATTGAGTGTTTCTTTTGTTTTTTATTTCATTTTGAAAAACAATAACAACAAACAAATGAATTGAGTTTTTAAAAAGTATTGAAACCATTTATTAAAAGATTAATCGACTTATTTAAGCACATAATTGAAGTCTCTTTTTTCTTCTCTGAATAATCATTTATTGCAGCTTGGCACTTGCATAATTTTTTTTTTAATTCGCCTTTTCTTTGGCAAAAAAAAAACTTAAGAAGAGCTTCCTTTATCGGCTGAAATTTGTTTATTTTTAATTGGATTTGCCAGTCAGTCACCACTTTTCTGAATTCTGAAGAAGAATAAGATTGTTTCAAGAGCTTTTTATTTATCTATCACTTGATTTTTGAGTTCGTTTTTGACTTACCATTTTGCAATTCCTTGTATCATGTTGATGATTGGTGATTAATATCAGTAGGAAGGTTAAATACCTATCCTGTATGTTCAAACTGCTCCATGATTGTTTTTAAGTTATTTTTTTTTTTAATTAAATGAAATAACAACGACTTTTCAGTAAAAATAATAATAAATTTTGACTTTGATTGACAAGTATGATAGAGTGATCGACATATAGAGACGTAAGGATAGTTGTTTTGTTCGCCGCATGTTCGACGGGAGCTCTTATGTTGCTAAGGAGAAGCTGAACCCTTTTCAATTGAGCTTTTGTATGAAAAAAACAAACGACTGGCAGTCCATATATAATAAGTCAATACTCTGACAACTATCTTTTTATTAAATAAAGATATTTAATCATTGTAGAGATTTGTTCCCCTGTGAAATACATTACACTTATAACTATATTCACGAATCATTATCAGAGTAACTTAAGCTCTCCTCTTATCATATTTAGTTTATATAAATTTTCATTCTTAATTAATACTCGAAGTGTTGGAACAAATAAATATAAAGAAATATTTAATAGTAGTAATATTTTTATTTTAAAAGAATTTTAATCTTGATTACAAATTCACAATTATAGCATTGGCTTTTGCCGTCAGCCAGAAAAAAGAGAATTATGTACATAAATTAATACTATGAGCAATTACAATATAATTACTATGCAAAGCTTAATAATGTAAGAGAATGACAATCAAAGACAGAAAAATTAAATCTAAAATGTAGTAATTTCAAAATGCTTCATTTATAATTTGATTTCGATATCTGAAAGCGGTTTTAATATAACTGTTCAGGACAGACCAATCCGGGCCATTGAGGACTTCGACAGCTTCATTCCAAGATAAGGCATTTTTTCCCCAATGTGCATGTCTTATTGTTTTAAGAACGGGGCATATTCCTAAGAAGTGGAAAGTGTCTTCTGTAGATCTGAGGTTACATAGAGAGCACTCCGTGTTTCTCTCAGTACCATATGGTTGGTAATTTAGTCGAAGAAGCTCCCCTCTAGTTTTAAAGATTGTAGAGATTGTGTCGATAGCATATCGGTCGTTGAAATAATTGTTGACACCAAGGTTATGATTTAGGCTTTGTAAACATTCCTAGTTTCACTCCGATTTGCCTTCTCCGCAAACTGCTCAAAGCATGCCTCCTCGATCTTTGCTATTAATAACACGAATACACTATTTCAGTTTTCAGTTTCATTCTCCACCAGTTGGACGTTATGTTGAATTTCCAGACGTGTCCATTCTGCAAAAAACTGCGACTTTTGTTGACGAAGATGCCTTGCAATTATGTTTGGAAGTCGATGATTTGGAAGGGTTATTACCTTACGTATGTAGCTTAAATGCATCCTTAGAGAGAAGATGTATAGCGGCGAAACGCCAGTCTCCAGATGCAACATATAGTTTGGCGTATTTTTTGGGAGTCGGAATATTTTTTTTATAAAGTACCTTAGCAATGCTTCTACTTCATCATACTGATAAAATCCCCAAACTTGACTAGCGTAGCATATAATTGAGCGCATCACCGCTTCAAAACGCTTGTACTTAGCGCTTGGGGCAACGTTATTTTTACCTAAAACCCCTTTCCATTTGCAATTGATAGATTTTTTGGAATCTTTTAGTTTTTCTAGAAGGTGCTTTTTGAAGGAAAGTTGTGGTGTTCTAATTACTCCTAGATATTTATATTCCTTAACGATCTCAAGTGGCTCATTTTTCCAGGTACATTTCTCTTGTCCCGAATATCTACCTGATCCATTTTGGAAAACCATTATTTTAGATTTGTTGGTGTTAACAGTGAGGCACCACAGGCGACAGTACAACTGCAATTTGTTTATCATCATTTGCATCATTTGAGGGGACTCAGCTAGAATAACGATATCGTCCGCATACATAAGTGCTTTGATCTGAGTTCCAGCAAAATTTATTCCTCCAGGCAAAGTCAATGTTAGATCATCCAAAAATAATGAGAAAAGAAGCGGACTAAGTAGACAGCCTTGCTTAACTCCAGTAGTCGTGTGAAACCAAGTGGACCTTTTGTTTCCATCCCATACTGCTGTTGCATTATTCAAAGACCTTGTATCACTTATTTTTGTATACGTAAAGTCCACGTGGACTGACTTTTGTTCATTGAGCGCTATTCGCCATGTTATCGTCCACTCATTAACATTATTAAGAGCATTTTGTAATTTAATTGTTGCTTCGCTAATCGTTTTGCCTACTGCTAGTATTGCAGTATCATCAGCAAACGTGGCTACAATAGTGTCATCTGTTTGAGGTATATCGCGTGTAAATAAAAGGTACAGAACTGGACCTAATACACCTCAGCCACTATTTCTTTGAAATCAGAATAGTCATTTCCGTGTCTTACACGAAAAAGACTTTCATTTAGATATCCGTTCAGAATGTTGTAAAGTCCTTCAGGCAGAACTTGTGTTAATTTGAATTTGAGGCCTTCGTGCCACACCTTGTCAAACGCCTGCGACACCTCCAAAGTAAGTATTAAGTAAGTATTCTTTCAAAAACTTTTGATATAATAGGAAGAAGCAAAATCGGCCTGTAAAACTTCTTTTCGTGAGATGGTTTGCCAAAACCATTATGACTTCCGCAACTTTCCATTGGCTCGGAACATATTCTAACCTTAGAGGGGCATTTATTATGTAAAGGAGGTTAATAAACCTTTTACGAGGGAGCATTTTTAAAATCTCTACCGTTATTAAGTCATATCATGGAGCTTTGTTGGACTTAAGCTTCTTTATTTCTCTTTTTAATTCGGCAAGTTTAGCATTTCTCGTTATGTAGCTTTCATTTGAGGTAAAATTCATATTAATATTTTCGTTGAGCTCCTGCCCAACGAACGGCTTAAATGTTTCCTCTAAGTAATCGGCGAATACCGTCGCTTTTTCTTTGTCACTTTTAGCCCATTCATTTTGGCTTTTCTTAATCGGAGGCACTGCAAGCTTTGGCTTTTTCGTTGCTTTTATAGCTTTCCAAAGTGAGTAGTTGGATTTTTTCCCCGCTGTCAAGCCTTCAAGGTAATTTTCAACTTCAAGGTTTTTGAAATCTGATATCGCCGGTTTTAGCATATTACTCAAGCGATGTAAATGAGCTTTGTGTTGAGGAGCACGGGTTTGCTGCCATTTCTTACGTGCTTTTCGTTTCTCTTTCATTAAATCTTGTATTTCTTGCGGATATTTAATATCTTTAAGGCGAGGCATTAGCCTTTGATAAGGTGTGTTATCCCAAGCTGCTTTTTGTATTATATGAACAAAGGCATCTACTGCGTCTTCAAGCTCATGAGGCGTTTGTAATGATACCCTTAACTCAACGTTGTTCTCGATATCTTTTTTAAATCCATCTCAGTTGGTTTTACTGTTTGTTAACCTGGGTGGTTTTTCAATTTTAACAAGGGTTTCGCTCATAATGAGTACGACGGCAGAATGATCTGAGAAGAGGTCATAGCCTTCTGAAATTTCTATACGGTTAGAGGGTATTCCTTTCACCATGAATAAATCGATTAGGTCAGATATTTTCGACGGATCAGTTGGCCAGTAAGTTGGCTTTCCAGTCGAATGAAAGTCACAATTATTTTCCATTCCTGCTTCATACAGCATGCGACCCTTTTGAGATATGCATCGTGAGGCCCAGAAGGTGTGCTTTGCATTAAAGTCACCACCAACAATTAAATTTGGGCTTAGTGACTTTATCAATGTCGTAAATTCACTCTTATCAATTTTGCAACGCGGAGGGCAATATATGGAATAGACATTGAGAGGAATATTTTTAGTTTTAACCTGTACACTACTCAATTGCATTGATTCCGCCTCTATTTTGAGGCATATCGAGTGTTCAATGCATTCTTTTACATACAATGATGATCCACCTCTTGCTTTGTTTGACGGATGAATGGCGTGGTAGTCATGAAACCCGTGGATTTTAAGATTTGATTCATTTTTGGCATGCGTTTCTGATATTAAACATATTGCAATATCATTTTCTCGCATATACATCTCCAATTCTCCAAGTTTTTGCCATAATCCGTTGGCATTCCACGTTAGAATTTTAAGCTTTTCCATCATATAATTTTTGAAAGAGGTTTGGGTCGAAAACAATTTTCGAGCTTACTTAACCTATCAAAGATAAGTTTATTTGTTTCACATTGTTCTTCAAGTTTTGACAAAATTATTGAAAAGACTTTCGAAACCGGGTCTGTTTCAGTGATTTTATTTACGGGTATATTTTTTGTCGCTATTTGGGCATATGTTTCTGCATTTCCTTGCTTCGATATTTTCTCCGAAGGTACTTACACTGTTTTCTTTTCCTTACGGATACTAGGTTTTGGACCTTCCGTAGATTTGGCACTCTTGGGAGTTGCGGTTTCTTATTGCCTTGGTGGGTTTCTGTGTTTGGGCAGATCGTCGCTTTTGTAATTCTGTAGCTACTTCACAGCCCCTATAACTTGCTGGGTGATTTCCATTACAATTAATGCTCGTCGGTGGACTTTCACTTTGGTATACCATTCTACTTTTTCTTCGTTTGGTTTTCGTGACAGAAGACGATAACTTTCGGGGTCTTTCACACAAACTTTCCACTTGTTGTTATTACGTGAAATAATTTTAAAAGCCGATGGTAATAATGCCTTTAATATGGTTTGCAACTTGTTATACTCCGCAATACCGATAACATTTATCGGTGGTGGGGGCCGTTCCTTAACAGGTTTTTCTTAAGCTGTCGCATGTTTTGGTGAAACTCTTATTTCAAAAGAAGAGGCTGCTTCAGGGGAAGAGCCAGCTTTACGCTTTTTACTCAATCTTTTCTTTGAGGACTTCTCCATTTCACGTGCTAGCTCTTCTTCGTCCGTTTCATATCTACAATTATTGACTTGTGGCAAGCTAAATTTGAGTTTATTGGAGGATTTTCGCTTTTCAATATCTCATTTTCTTTTCGAAGAAGATCGACTTCTTTCTTTAGCTCTTGATAAAGTTCCATTACTTGATCGTTCGTTATTATCTTTTTCAAGATTTTTTGCTTTATCTGAGTCTATTTTGGCGCGCGCAGGCGTGACGGGTGAACTTTTTTGGCCGAATTTTGATGGTTTTGAACTCGATTTAGATGGTGGTGATTGAGATACCCTAACACTTTTTAAGAAGGGATTGATTAAATGCAATAATTGGCTCTCCCCAGAATCCATAGAGTCGACCTCCGAAGAGGGTGGATTTTCCAGTGAACCTGAACTGCCACCTGGGGTACTATATCTTATTGTTTTGCTCATTTCATAGTTATGTATACCTCAGGTATATTCTTTCCCCTTACCCGCAGGGGGCTATTTATTTTTTAAATAACAACAACATAATAAGAGTCATAATAAGTCACTAACGCAGAAGCCACAATTAAAATAATGCCAACATTCCAAATCCAAAACGAAACAAGAGCAGTCATCAACAGAAAACTAAAACAAATTTTAAAACACAACCATAACTATAATACTCCAAAAAGTTATAAGGAAAACATTAAGAACATAAAAAACAAACAAAAGAAGTTGAAGATAACAATGCAATATTAACAAAAGCAGACAAAGGGAACACCGTTGTTATTACAGACAACCAAGAATACATTAACAAGACGGACACATTTATAATCGACAACAATATAGATACATTTCCAAATGACCCTACTAAACAATACGTTAAAGAAATAAACAACACAATAAATAAATGCAATAACCTATTTACAAACATAACAAAACAACAACTTAAACAACCAAACGCAAAAGCTCCACACTTCACAGGACTTCCAAAAATACACCAATACTACCGCAGCCCCTAGTTATAAGGTCGCTAAAAAACTAAAAACATTAATAAAAAACAACATCAAATTGTACAACAAGAATAGCCTGACTAACTCAACACAACTTATAGATAAACTAAAAGACATACAAATATCATCACAATATAAATTGATATCATTTGACGTCACGAACATGTATATTAACATTCCCATTGAAGAAACAACAAAAATACTACAAGACAATCTAGAAAATAATGCAACAATAAATCAACAACAAATCGACGAATTAATACTATTATTAAAAGTAGTATTAAAACAAAATTACTTCACATTCAACGACAAATTTTATAAACAAAAAGAAGGCTTAGCAATGGGATCACCACTCAGCGGTTTAATGGCTGATTTATACTTGAACTTCTTTGAAAACAAACATATTCTATCGACGAATAATAAACAACATAATATAATTTCGTACTCAAGATACGTTGATGACACATTCATCATTTTTGACGGAACATATAGACAGATAGATCTTCTAAAGAATTACATTAACAAAATAAATAACAACATTAAATTTACAATCGAAGTGGAGAACGAAAATAGTTTAAATTTCCTCGACTTAAACATCTAAAAAAGCAACAACAAACTAAAATACAAAATTAACAGAAAACCAACAACCACAGACATCACAATCCATAAAGATTCACACCACCCACAAACGCAAAAAATGGCCGCATACAACTCACTCATCAACAGATTATTAACAATACCAATGGATAAGGAAGATTTCAACGATGAACTGAACACCATAAAACAAATCGCAATTTCAAATGAATACAATAATGAAACAATCGATAAAATACTAACAAAACAAAAAAGGAAAATCATGAACAAATATAATAATAGAAATAATGACAATAACAACGCAAACGAAAAATTCATTTCGATGGAGTACACGAACATCTTACCACAAAAAATAAAAAACGAATTCAAAAAACTAAACATAAACATATCTTTCAAAACAAATAATAATTTACAAAAACTAATGCAAACCAAACGAAATTTCGACATAAAAACATGCACAGGAGCATACAAAATAAAATGCAACGATTGCAACAAATATTATATAGGACAAACAGGTAGAACTTTTTACGAACGATTCACAGAACATTTACCAAAACCTAACACAAAATCAAACTACGCTTTACACTTAATTGACAACAAACATAACTATTCAGACTTTGACCAAAACTTCAGCCCACTACGCTTTTGTAAAAATGAAGACTACTAGACGCACTAGAAGAGTACGAGATTTACAAAGCAAACAAAGCAGAACAGGACAAACTACTTAACGACAAATTAACATTTAAAGCAACCGCACTATTCGAAACCGCAGTAACATACTACACGAGATAAAAGAAGACAAAAACATAAATCCACATTAAATAATTATAATTATAATCACAGATGACAACAAATCTAACAACAAAATTCAATCAAACAAAAATTCGCCTGATGATGGAAATTTATTTCCGAAACGCGTAGCAAAAAAATTAAAATTAAGTTGTGATATAAAAAAGTAAACAAACAAACAAAATTATAAAATATAAGAAAAAAAATGTCTTTTTATTTTATTTTCATATTCATTATAGAATTTTGAAAAACTACTAATTTAAGATTTTTACACAATTCAGTTTTAAGGTCATCATTATTCATTTTATGTAAACCATGTAACAATACGTTAAATGGTTTCAGTATTTTAACATTGTGTGTGAAAAATTGGAGTTCTCTTTCGCGAAGGGCACATTTAATTTTATTTAATTCCGTTTCAGTGTAGAGATTAAAGCGGCAACCAATTGATGTGTTTTTGCAATCAAAATTGGCAATGCCGTTATCGTTCATGAATTGAGTCACAAAGAGAGTTCACTATCAAGTGAATAGGAGGTAGTTCAATTTTTGTGGGTACTTCAAGTGCAGGCTGCTCATGCTCAGACATTAATTCTTCATTATCAGATAAATAAGAAAGATCACACAAGCGAATCAAAGAAGATGAATTATTTTGGAAGCTTCTCGGATTATTTGTCACCTTTTTACGTCGGCTCATTTTAACAGTTGGGAAATTCTCATCAGGAGATGATGATTGCCGTAACCGTTTGCGATTTAGCAAAATAATCAACCGCAGTTAGAAATAATACAAGAGAAAATTATCTCGATCAAGTATAACGATGTGCGTGGCTTGACTAACAAACAAAGACTCCGACAACAATACCTTCACCAAATTTGGTTACACATCGCATCAGCTGATCAATAGGATATTTTTTTCATTTTTGTTTAATTAAATAAACTTCTTACAACGCTTATATATGAAACCTCTTCTTCCAATTTTAAAAGTTCTTCTCTGAGATTCTTCGTTGACAATATGAGATGCTTCCTAAACTGAAACAGCTACTTATACAGAAAATTGAATCTGTATTTAACTGTATCTATATCTATCAAAATACGAACTTCACTGCGAATAAGCATGAACGAATATGTTCGAGATAAGATTAAGTGCATCAGTCAAATTGAATACTATCATTTGAAGCAATAACAAACTTTAGTATGCATACAACAATTTGGTAAATGAATACAATCACTATGTGCATAGAACTATACATATGTGCCCAATCGAAGTGAATAAGAAAAATATTAAAACACTCTTATCAACGGCTTATAATAGAATTAAAATGGATCCACGGGGTAAACTTTGTGTTAGGTTTTTGAGAAAAGCTACACACCAAATTGGACAACGAAAATTTTTACGATAAGAAAAGTAAACCTAACCAATCCAGCAACTCCGAAGTAAATTTCACGTACTCCTGCCACTTCAAATCTACATAAATAGAAACCATACAAGAATTCCTTTTTTCCAGCATATGCTACGCATCCACCACGTCAACCTTCACGCAAAAAACATACAAATATCTCTGTACATCACTATAAAAAAAACTCCCGAAAACACTTTTCAAACCACACATTTTTCACTATTATCAGTTACAAAAATAGAACCCAGATCTTTCATCCACTTTTCTACACGCACAAGCAGCCCATTCATTGCTACAAACAGAGGTTCGACCACAGTACTACTTGCTCCTTGATGAGCACTTTTTTTACACTAGGTACACAAGTCCAATATTTATACTACTCATGGAAGCAAAATGGACCATTTAAAAAAAAAAAATGTTCTGAATGGTATTGAGGCCAGCTATATCTGGTTGCAAGATTATCCATAATTTACAGGACACCCTGTATATACTTATGTATGTATACAAAATTATTTTTTAAGAAGATCACTCCAACGATTTTAAATATTTTTTCCATACAATTATATTTAATATTTATTAAAATTAGAAATCTCAATTAAGTTATTTTAATTAATTTAAATATCGTATTTCATGCTTTTAAATATTTCACTCTCATGATTTCCATGTCCTTACACATAATGTTCTTAAACATTCAGCGTCTTCAACATAAGAACAAGTACGTGCGACCCAGTCTTGGATCTTATTTCCTTACGTTTAAAACTATTTTCTATTCCTCACAATTTGAATTTCAATTTGTTGTTGTGTTTACATGTGCTTTCGTCCTATTTTTTATGTCTGACAAATACCAATTTTGACAACCTCCAGAATATACCTAATACCTTCTCTTTGTGTACTGTGATTAACTATTATGTTCTCATTTTTGAATCGATCTTCAAAATTTATATTTTATAATAATTTGGACTAATATGTCAATGGAGAAAGAAATGTTGCTAGTTATATGATAAAGTGAAAGTTTCTTATGAATAAGTTCTCAAATTTTCTTCTTTCCATTCATTAATTGCATTTAGGGGGTTTTCCTCACCTTAAGATTAGGAAAATCTCTATTGAGATACCTGCCTACCCCTAAGAAACAATCAACTTCGAAATCGGATGTCGTAAAGGAAAGTCATCCAAAAAAAAAAAACCCCCACACCATTAATTTTTTTTTCTTAATTTAGATTCAAATATCTCATAAAAGTGACATTCAGCAGCAATTCGAGCTCAGCATTTCTTAAACCATCCGAAAAGTATTTCTTAGTTCATGTGAAAGTCAAAAATTTAAATTTTGTCACATAAAGTAAATAAATTAATGTTTTCGAGTGAATTTTTGGTTACAGTAAAAATACGTCAATTTTCAACAAGCGCTTGAGTCCAAACTGTCTGCCTAAAACACCTTAAACAGAGATTTGTTGGAAATTATGTATTTAAATTTATTTTAATTGCACTTTTCACGCCATAACCCCATAAGTAAATAACTAAGAAAACACATTTTTTTCCATGTTGCGTCTCGTCTTATTCACAAACCTCAGATTCGGATTCAGCAGACAAAACATGAATCAGGGACGGACAAAAAACTACCCCACAATTTATGGCTAAAACACTATGCGCGTCTCACCAACTAAAATCGCACTGAGCGCTCGATGTCAAGTTGACGGAGGCGGAATGCTTTGGTGTGTTACAATTCTCATAATGAAAATTTGGAAACAATATTTTAACTTTACTTAAAGTATTTAAATGTTAAAGCACAAACCTTTATGAAATGAATGAAAAATAATAGCAAATTCAATTTATTTTCATTTTTATTTTCACCTTTTATTTTCAATTTTATGTCGTTTTCCATTGGACATCCAGAAGGCTTCCGAAACGTCAAGAAGTCTTCTAAAACCATTCCGTTGGCGAAAAAATCCTCTTCTGCTCCTTTGAGAACAGAAATCCTCTTCTTGATTTCAAATCAGAATCCACTCGAGAAGCACTAATACATTCAAAATCAAACGTCAAAACAAACTGTGGTGCAAAGTCATATTATTTTTGAGACTCCATTCCATTAATTGTGTACTCGAAAACAAAGAATTAAATATAATTTAATAAACAAATAAGGAAAACAAAAAGAAAACAAAGAATTCACCGTGTATTGGTGAATCATTAAATTGAAACTTTTTGCTGGCACACAAAAAATTATATTAAAATCAATATTGTGTCCACCCCTAATTTACAAACAACAAGTTTTCTTTTTGTGTTCCTTAGGTCTGTTCGTGTACTTCCCATAACTACGAATTTCTACGAATTTTATTTTTTTTTAATGGAATGGACTTTGAAAAATAATATCAATTTGCACTAGAGTTTGTTTTGACGTTTGAGTCTGAATGTATTAGTGCTTCTCGGGTGGATTCTGGTTTGAAATCAAGGACAGAATTTCTCTTCTCAAAAAGAAGCAGAAAATGATTTTTTGCCATTGGTTTTAGAAGACTTCCGGATGCTTCGGAAGCCTTCTGGTTGTCCAATGGAAAACGGCATAATATTTTCACATCAGCAAGAAATTGCACATTACAGTTTAGCTGTCAAATGAGCAGAGAAAGAACATTGAGAAATGAATCCAAAAAATGTTCGTCTCAGTAATTTCCTTAAAAAATCTCAGTGCTCAGGTGAGATTTATCTATCTCTGAGCGCTCAGAAATTTTATTTGATGAGACGCGGCTAATATGACTATACTAGATTCTCACTTAATTGATAAAATTCCTTTCGACTAATCTGTTATTTTCTAGGCACATCCAACAATGCACTTGGGCAAACCGTGTCCACTTTTTAAAAACGAAATGTTTCCTGGAGGAATAACTAATGGTGCCCAATGGTATAGCGTAACTGGAGGAATGCAGGATTGGAACTATGTTCATGCAGGGGTTTTTGAACTAACTCTTGAACTAGGTTGTGACAAATTTCCAATGGAATCGGAGTTAGGAAAATATTGGGAAGACAATCAAGAACCACTGCTTCAGTTTATAGAACAAGTTCAATGTGCAGTGCATGGATATATACGAAGTTCAATTGGTACAGCAGTTTCAAAAGCTATAATATTACTTGATAATTCAACCCACGCTTCAATCAGCGATTTACAGGGTAATTATTGGAAGTTGGCTACTCGAGGAAAGCACAACATTACTGTTATAGCTGATGGGTATTATTTTCAGTTTTATATTTTTAAGATAAAAAAAACATATTTTCTTATAGCTTTGAAATACACCACGAAGAATTTATTATTTTGGATGATGCACCTTGCGGCTTAAGACTAGATATAGCACTAATGCGAGATGATCCCCAACATTGGGCTTCTGCTCATGACTATAGAATCATAGAAAATGTTTTCCGTACTCGGTATCATTCCAATCAAGAAATTCAAAGTCTAATGGCAGATATGGAAAACAAAAACGTTGGCTTTGTAAGCGTTCAATACACCGAAACTAAAAACGACTATAACTACAATTGGTTGAAAATGACTAGTGAGGTAAAATGTGGAAAAGAGGGGTTAGTAACTATAAGGACCTCATAATATACATCTTTGAGTAAAAGTTGTAAACAATAGCATGAGTCACCAATAGTTATTACCCCATTTACTATGAAGGGTGCGTCAAATTTAAGGCACTTACATTGATTGTTAAGAAGTGACGTGTAACGAGAAAAAATCCCAAATTTGGCCTAATTTCAGTTTAAAAATGGAAATAAAGCCAAGTTGGCTTTATTTCCATTATACACCTCACTGTTTATGCGCCATTTTTGTAAAGCAAGGTAACTGCAAATAAGATCTCGAAAAACCAGTTTCTTTTGAGGCTATGGTAACCTTTTTTTTTTGCTCAGCAGTACCATAAGCCTGCAAACATAACATGAAAACGAAATAAGGCCAAATTGGTCTTATTTCATTTTCAAAAGCGAAATAAAGCTGAATCGAAAGTTTGGCGTTATTTCCATATTGAAAACGACATAAGGCCAAATTTTGTATTTTTGGATTTATTTCGTTGGGCCTTATTTGAGAAAAGAGAAAATTAAATGTTCTAAAAAAGGCTCTAAGCAGCTAATAGATAGAAGTTACCACTTAGAAGATATTTAGTGCTAAAATAGAACTTACTGAGATTTCACTACCTTTTACGTTATCTAAACCGAATATTTAAATTGTTTTATACTTTTCTTTAGTGTATTTGTATAAAAATTTGTTAACTGTTGAAATAACTGGGACGGTCTAACTAAAAAACATATTATTGATTTTCTCCCTCCCCTCTCCTTGCATGAAGAGTGTGGAAAAAAACCGTTAGGGAAGGGAAAATGCAAAGCCAAAAAAAGTAAGAAAAATATTTACATTATTAAAATTTAAAAACTGGTATCGAGGAAAAAATTCAACCATCTACTACATTGTATCCAAAGTTAATTGAGATTTTACTTTAGTTTTATAAAAAGCCAATTTCAAAGTGATGGGGAGGAGGAATATGAATGTTTAGAAAACTAAAATATTTATCTTTATTATTATTTATTAAGATTGAGCACTAAAAAAGTGCTCAATCTTAATAAATCAAAATAAACTCGATGCAACCACCTTATAAAAATTGATTGTATTTTCCTAAATGATGACTGAAATTTAAGTGAAACATGTAAAATTTTAAACGGTATAGTGATAATACTTGGTCCACATACCTAATTTGTCATAACTAATAAGAATCAAGAAAGTCTACAAAAATATTTGTAGCGAAAGGGTGTTTTTTTCTATGAAATGAAATACTACCATGAAACCTTTCCCAAGACTGGTACGTTGAGAAAAGTTGGTGTAAGTATTTAACTATTCATCAAAATCAAGAATTAAAAGAGAACCTACAAATATCCGCCTTCTGACCTTGTTTTTCGAGGGAAAACGAAAATCTGAGTTGTTGACCAACATATTTTGTTTTTGAAACAATGGTATATATGCAATATGGTTCACTATTTGAAGGATTTTTTGATGCTGACTCCAATAAATTAAATATTAATGAGATTGAAGCTCCCATTAAAATGTTATCTTACTTTTAAAAATGTAATGTTTGTTAATGATTATATTTTTTGACATTACCTCTCAAAATGACCCTCTGGTCATAGATATTTAAATGGTCTTTTTTTATTCTTGGTTCCAAAGAATAATCAAACAATTTCACCAACTTTCATCGACGTATCAGTTTTGGGAGGGGTTTCATGGTAGTAGTTCAAATTTTGTCCATGTCGTGGAAACACCTTCTCACTACAAATATTTTTGTAGACTTCCTTGATTTTTACTACTTATACCAAATTAAATATGTGGACCGAATTAACATTTTTGGGTGATAAAAGTCGTCTAACATTAAATATCTGGCCAATTTTAACAACAAAATCTGCGCATTCCAAGTTCTCAAACAGGCGAAAAACCTCAAAGGAACAGGAATTTCAATCAAACGGGACTACCCACTAGGTATTAGACAGAATCGCGGTAAGCTGATGCAGCTACGAAAACATCTTCGCGCACATAACACAAACACCAAGGCCCTTCTTCGCGACGACAAGCGGATGGTGTTCTTATTCGATGGGATGAAAGGAATGGGTTTGTTTCTGAACAGGAGAACGGACTAAATATTGTTACTGAAACACATAAATTGGAAGAAGACTTCTTTTTAAAGATATATGCTGAAATTATTCAACGCAATCCAAAAGTCAAACCCTGAATGGAGCCATTGTATATATAGAATCCATAGTATTATTATGATGGCAATCGATAGCGGCGAAATCTGTTACACATTAAGACAACTAAGAAATTAGATTAGAAATATGAGTGAAGTCGCCGCAGCGCCACAGCAGATATCAAGACTACTACGAAAAGTCTTTTCATAATAGTACTATAGATTTTATATACAAAGATGGAGCAACAAAAACGAAAACAAATATCTGTACCAGATCGCGAAACGTCAAGCGGCATATATGTCATCGGAGCGTGATGCAGCTATCAGGCAGTAGGTGGCGCTGGAAAGTATAGAGGGGGTAGTTCAATAAGATAAATCTTATTAATGAATACGATATATTTATACCATTGACTTATTATATATGGACTGCTAGTCGTATGTTTTTTCCATACAAAAGCTCAATAGAAAAGGGTTCAGCTTCTCCTTAGCAACATCAGAGCTTCCGTCGAACATGCGGCGAACAAAACAACTATCCTAACGTCTCTGTATGTCGATCACTCTATCATACTTGTCAATCAAAGTCAAAATTTATTATTATTTAGATTGAAAAATTTTGTGTCGTTTTATTTAATTAAACTAACTTGAAGCATTTTGAACTTAGAGGATAGGTATTTAACCTTCCTACTAATATCAAGCACCAAGCATCAACATGATACAAAGAATTGCAAAATGGTAAGTCAAAAACGAACTCGAAAATCAAGTTATACATGAATAAAACGCCCTTCAAACTATCTTGTTTTTCTTCAGAATTCAGAGGGGTGGCAACTGACTAGCTAATCAAATAAAAAGAAACAAATTTCCGCGGATAAAGGAAGCCCTTCTTTGTTTTTTTTTCTTCGCCAAAGAAAAGGCGAATTTCTAAAAAAAAAACGTTACAAGTGTCAAGTCACCGAAGTTGCAATAAATCAAAATCATGGTTCATAGAAGAAAAGAGAGAAATCAAATATGTACAAAGTCGATTATTGTTCTAATAAATGTTTTTCAACACTTTTTAAAAAACTTGATTTATTTGTTTGTTGTTATCGTTTTTCAAAATAAAATAAAAACACAAAAGAAACACTCCATTCATTTGTCAAAAGTTACTGCATGTCTGCCGCCTTTTCGACGGCAGCGCTAGTGGCGTATAGTAATAGACTGAACAGACGTGAAGTTGGCTCCTGGCAGTCCATATATAGTAGGTCAATGATTTATACTAATTGATAATCAATAATTTTGTATTGTATTTTAATGAATTTAAAATAAAATGGACTTATGCAGAAAGAACAAATACAAGAGGACGGGCGAGCGGTGGAATACTAATGGGATATAAATTGAACCTTAAAAATGTAGATTGCTGATCTTTGTAATTCTTTTGCACTGGGGATATGTAATGGTTGTTCATATAGTGACAAAGATGGAGATTTTTCGTTTATAAGCCACCAAAGAAGTTCAGTTATAGACTATGGTCTTATAGGTGGTGACTGGTGTGAACTAGTAAGCGATTTTTCAGTGAAAACCCAAATATTCTCTGAACATCTTCCAATAGAAATTTTAATTGGACCACTATGCTCCCAAACACCACATGAAAATACAACAATAACAGCAACAAAATATAAATGGAAAGATTCAATTGCATCTTTTCTTTGGCAGAAAACCTCAGAATTCAAATAGCCATCAGTAACGAAATTGTACCGATAGAAGAACTAAACAAAATTGTGTTGGAATCGATTCCTAGTTCTTGTAGATCTAAAAGGAAACCCAAATTGGTCTTCAGAGAATAATGGCTCGATAGCGAGTTATTCGAGGTATGGAAGAGATCCTTTGGTTGGCTTAAGGCGGTAAGAAAAAATCCCCACAATGGTTTCCTGAGACGAAAATATGTTCAGGCTAACAGAAAACTCAATTCGGTAATATCATACCGGACAATCAGTTCGGTTTTAAGGCGGGACATGACACCATTCATGCCGCGTCGAAACTCGTTTCAGATGTCCAATGGAACAAATCTAAGAAGCTGTGTACGGGTGCCTGTCTGGTTGATTTGGAGAAGGCCTTCGACACCGCATGGTTAGATGGTTAGAGCGTCTTTATCTAAAGCTGACCAGACTTGGCATTAGTAAACCAATATTATATATGCTTTATGATATGCTCAATGGCAGAAAGTTTGTTGTCAAAAGTGGCAATATAACTTCTGCCACAACCTTTAATATTAAAAATGGTCTTCAGCAGGAAGCGGTCAACTCGCCGATTCTATTCAGCATTTACACCAGCGATCTGATAAGTAGTCTAACTCAGGCAATTGCGTATGCCGACGATCTAATTGCGTACAGAACAGCTCCAAAAGTCGAGGTCATCAGGATTCTTTTGCAGCGTGACTTCGAGAAGATTCAGCGATATTGCGATGGCTGGAAGTTGAAAATAAACTTTCAGAAATCAGAAACTATCTGGTTTAGGACTCCGTTGCTTAGAGCTACAAGGGATACGAGAAAGAACTGGCGCAAGCTGGTGATCGTAGGGCCAAATGGACATCCACTGGCGAGTAAAAGTGTAGTAAGGTACCTTGGCATCTGGATGGATCAGTATTTGTATTTCGACAGACATATTAATGCTGCTCTCACCAGGGCTAGGGGAGCCTTTGCCCTGACGAAACGGTTGTTTTATAGCAGGCGGCTTGACAGCAGGGTGAAGGTGATTTGCTACATGGCCCTTATCCGGCCGATGATTGCCTATGGATGCCGGGTTTGGTTCAACGTTGCCCCATCTCAAATGGAAAAGATTCGGGTATTTGAGAGGCAGTGTCTACGACGCTGCCTAGGATTGCACAGAACACCAGAGTCGGAGTACAAACACTACTATTCCAACCTGGCTCTATACAACGGGGCCAACATAAACAGGATAGATACTTTCTTGCTGAAGCTTATTCGAGGTCACATTGCAAGAGCGATGTCCTCGTCTAACAGCTTAATTTTCGGGGCTTATTACCCTAAATACAAATACTACGAGAGTGTGCGTCTAAGCGGCTTTATTCCGCCGGATGCATTCCTCCACCTAGACAGTAGAGGGTTGATCTAGGATAGAGCGGCGGTTCCGCTAATCTACCACGTCAGCCGTAGAACTGTAGATCGGCGGCTCCTTTACAGTCGAGACGTCCTCGCACAAGATGGAGCTGAGCACCTTCGGTTCAGTAGGACTGTGTCCAAACGGGACCGAAGGGATAGGTTAAGGCAGGAGAACCAGTTCTGGTGGTTAAAATATGAAGAATAAAGTTCCTTTAGATATTTAAAAGTTGTCCTTGGTTTTTCTGTGTCATGGCCGACTTACATAGGGACAGTCTCAGGGTGGCACAAAAAAAAAAAAAAAAAAAAAAAAATATATAAAATCCACAAAATACAAAAAAATTATAAAAACCGGAAAATGCTTGCTGTGACTGTTCTAGCTTGTAAGTAGTATGTAAGTAGCTTATAAGTAGGTTGTAACTAGTTTATAATTAGTTGTTAATAGTTTTAAGTAGCTTTAAGTAGTTTTAATTAGTTTTAATTTAGTTTTATGCAGTTTGTAAGTTTTATATAAAACCAAAAAAATAAAGACAATGATACGGAGTTTTTTGTAAATTCTTCTCGGTAAAAAATAAAACCGACCTGGATTTAGTATTAAGATAGTTCTTAGGCCGAAAGGCATTACCATTAAGTTATTATAGTTTAACTTAAAGCGTCCGATTGGGGCCAGTAAGTTAGTTTTAAGATATTGATAAGTAGGCTAGTTTATATGAATTTTTGTCTAGCTTTAAGATAGTTTTAAGAAAATTGAAAAATTAAAATTAATTTATATAAAAAAAAAAAAACAGAGAATTCAAGGTGTTGATGAAAACTAAACGTCGAACACATGCCAACGATGTTGCTCAAATAATCTCTGGCTGTAGAAATGAGTCTGATTTCTGGAAAGCAGTACGAGAAATAAACGGTAAAGGTACAGGGAGCGCATCAATACCGATAGAACTTCCAATACTGGTTGATTACTTCAGCGAAATAACAAAGAACAATTACGACGATAACTTTCAATTTGCGGTTCCAAACCACTGAAACAACTCTGGATGTTCCTTTTACAGTTCCAGAAGTTGAGACTGCACTCAATTCAGATAAGGCCCCAGGATCGGGTGGTGTTCCAATTGAGTTTTTCAAATTCAAAACGACAGAATTTACATAAAATTAACTGCTGGTCTAAACTGTTTGCTTGACTCTGGTTCAGTTCCCGATTATTTTAATAAAATCCTACTGAACCCAATCTTCAAAAAAGGTGAACAAAGTAACCCAGCCAACTACAGATGTATTTCAGTATTGAACCCATCAATGAAAATTCTGTCTAAGATTTTGAGCAAAAGGTTATACTCGTGGATCCAGGAAAATAATCTTCTAAGTGAAAACCAATCTGGATTTCGTAGAGATTATTCCACCGTAGACCAAATTTATGTTCTAACCAATATTGCGGAAATGTCTTTAAAAAAGAAAAAAAAGCGTTATGCATTCTTCGTAGATTTCAAAGCGGCTTTCGATACGATTGATAGAAAAGCTCTTATGTTAAAGCTGTACAATAAAGGAATGTCGCTCAAATTTGGTAGGATCATCGAAAGTTTGGACGCTCATACAACGTCAACAATAATCAAGGGAGTCGAAACATCAGAAGAATTTGAAGTCAAAATTGGCCTAAGACAAGGATGCAAACTAAGCCCACTTTTCTTCGCTTTGTATATAGATGACATAAACGAGGTTTGGACCAGTGGAGTAAGGCTGACGGAAACACTTACGATTAGCCACTTAATGTTTGCTGACGACATTGTGGCATTTTCGGAGTCACCACATGGTCTCCAGTTTACGATAAACAGGCTGGCAGAATATTGTGACAAATGGAGACTGCAACAACCTCGATAAATCTAAAATAATGATATTTCGCAACGCAGGTGGAAGAAACTGGCAAAATGAGAAATGGAAATTTGCTAATCATGAAGTAGAAGACCGTTAATGAGTACAACTACTTAGGGGTTCTTATTACAAGAAATCTAAACTTTAAAAAACTCATGCATCAAAAACTTGCAAAATCAAAGAGTGAAGTAAATGCAACCTGGAGAAGCATCATGTCCAGTAAATATGTGGATTCAGCTTGAAAGTATCGTGTGTTTGAGGCAACATCAAAAGCTCAAAGTTGGGGGCATATTGAATTTGAAGAAGTAGAGCAACTACTACGGTACTTTTTAAAAAGAATCTTCAAATTACCACAGTCAACGTCAAAACACATTCTTCTCCTTGAAACTGGATTATCTCCGTTTTACCTGTCAACTCTTAAAATACAGATTGACTATGCATTAAAAACTCTACAGATGGGCGACAAAAGATAGCCAAAAAAATTAGTATGCTGGTGATAAGAAAATAAACCTCTTGGTATGCACAATGGAAGCGTCTAGCAGAATATTGCAACCTTTCCTTTAATCTAGGTACTAATAATATCGATGCCTGGAAATTCAAAGTATACGAACTAGTAAAGGCAGTTGATGTAAGGAAAAGACAGGTTATTGAAATTAAAGCAAGGTCAACGGATTATCTTTACTCAACTCAATCACAACTTGATGGCCAGGAACTATTTCAGTTGTCTTGTAGATACTCAACAGAAGAAATATCTTGCATTATTAAAACAAGAGCAGAGGTAATCCCACTAAATTCCACTACATTAGCTTTGTGTAACATGAATGTTAGAGAAGATGTGTACCACTTTCTAGGCAAATGTCTTATTCTGGCAGAAATCCGAAGATCTGTCTTAGGGAAAAGTGTGCTGAGCAATGTGGAAATGAAAAACACATTAAATGGTGAAGACTGGAAGCAGCAAGCTAAATATGTACAATAGGGTTTAAAATATAGGAAGAATATTATTGATGAAGTATTTTAATTCAAAAGCAAGATATGTAAAATTTAAAAAAACGCATATATTTTCTTAAAATATTGTTTAACCTATTACTAAAGTTTACTTATTTAAACATAAAATTACCATTCTGGCGGACGAAACCATGCTTATTTATGATATGTTACAAATAAGAAGTAAGAAACTGTGTTAAATAAATTCATTATCTAATCTAAACAAAAAATCATTAAAAATATCACCATTGACAATCATATCGTTTTGACATTTATCAAATTCAAATTATGAAATTTTAATGTAATATTTACAAATAAAATTTCGAATTGATATGATTTTTTAACATAACTCAATGTTAATTTAACATTTTAAATGTTATATGTATGTTTTTCAGTTTCAAATTGACATGCTAAAATTGGCATTTTTTAATGTTGTTCTAACAATATAAATATCAAATTGATATTTTGTTATTGGTATTGTTATGTTTTCTCAGGTTCGTTAATAAAACTTATTCACACTATATAAATTCTCCACTTATTTACTTTACAAAAATAAAATAAAACAATTTACTTTTACATCCACAAAACAATTTATTGTGTACCACTGAAATTAATTCAACACTTTTCTTTTATTACAACCAACTTTACTCATTCACGATTAAAATAAACTGCGTCCTCTGCCGGTCAGACATGTGCTTTCATTTTGACGTTTAGTATTGGAAGTTCGAAAGCTCACCAAAACTCCGAAGGTTGGTTTGTGTCCTGTCTAATTCGAAATTCGGTGTTTCTTTTGTTCGATGTTCGAGAGTGGTTATAGTTCATTCCAGAGTTGTTACAGTACAAATGTGACAGTCGTTACAAGGCCCCCTCCTTAAGATTGATCGTCCCGAGCAAATATATCACATCCTTCACCATTATAAAGGTGTAAACGGTCACTGTGAACTACTTTCATTTTGCCTCTATGTCCTCTCTGAATGCGATAGACGACATCGTTTATTCGTGTTACAACAGTATACGGGCCTTCCCAATTTTGTTGAAGTTTCGGTGAAAGTCCCTTCCGACGGTGGGGATTATAAAACCATACAAGTTCTCCCGCTTGGAATCCGTTCGTTGTTGCTTTTGTGTCGTATCGTGTCTTCATCCGATCACTTGATAGCTTTATATTTGCCCTTGTCCTTTCGTGAATGTCAAGAAGTTTTTCTTTCAGGTCTTCAACGTAGTCGTCTATTCCTTGGGGCTCATTACCATAACATCCAAATTTTATTTCACTTGGCAGTCGTATTGTGTTCCCGAGCAGGATTTCTGATGGTGTATGTCCTGTTGAGCTATGTACTGCACTTCGATAGGCCATCAAGAATAATGGAATGTGCCGATCCCAGTCTCGTTGGATGTCGCTTACCACTTTGGAAAGGTGTTCTTTAAGAGTCCTGTTGAATCGTTCAACCATTCCATCAGATTGTGGATGAAGCGCTGTTATCCTCGTCTTTTTAATGCCAAGGAGTGTAAAAACTTCCTGAAAGATTTTGGACTCGAAGTTTCTTCCTTGATCTGAATGGAGTTCCATCGGTACGCCAAACTTGCTTATCCAGTTGAAAACAATCTGATCCACTACTGTTTTGGTTTCCTGATTTGGGATGGCAAATGCCTCAGGCCACTTGCTGAAGTAGTCCATTACTACCAGGATGTATCGGTTTCCACTTTCGGTTTCTGGAAAAGATCCCACAACGTCTATTGCAACCCTCACAAAAGGCGTGCCCACGTTGTATTGCTCTGGATTTTTCTACCTGGTCCTTTGCTTGCAGCACAAGTATCACATTTTCGGCACCTTTTTTCAACATCTTCTCTTGCATGAAGCCAGTAGAACCACTGCCTTACCTTCTCCAGTGTCTTATTGATCCCCAAATGTCCTCCGGAAGCTCCCTCATGCATCTCTTGAAGAACGTCATTAACTTTGGATTGAGGTACGATTAGCTGCATCACATATGATCTGCCGTCTGTGGACTCCCACTTACGTCTTAGCACTCCTTCTTGTACATGAAGTGAGTCCCATTGTGCCCAATACGCCTTAAGAGTTGGATTTCTATCGGATATGTCACCCCATTCTGGTTTCTCCTGTTGTTCTTTCCATGCAAGAATGAGTTCAATATCCGAGTCTTCTTGCTGGGCGGTCCTCAGTTCGTTACTACTCCAACCGTAAAAGGGATCGATTCTTAATCGCTGGATGACAGCTAACTCCTTTTTTTCTTGACGTGTGCAATGCTTGCAGTCCGGTTTGCAGGGTCTCCGAGATTACGCATCTTCGTTTGAGTGCAACTTTCCTCTTTGATGTTGAATCTGGTAGTCGTATATCTGCAATCTCTCGATCCACCTTGCCACTTAACCTCCTGGATTTTTGAAGTTCAAAAGCCAATTAAGTGCGCCATGGTCTGAAGAAGGAACTTCTGTCTATTGATGTACTTATGAAAGTGCTTTGTAGCCGATATTGGAGCTAGAAGTTCTCTTGTGGTCACACAATAATTTCTTTCTGTCTTTGAGAGTACCTTGCTGTAATAGACGATGACTTTCTCTTCTCAATCATGAACTTGCGACAGTACGGCTCCAATTCCCAAGTTACTTGCATCAGCATCGATGATGAAAGGCTTTCCTTGTGTCGGATATGCAAGAACAGGTGTACTGCATAGGCGCTGCTTGAGGACCTGAAAGCTTTTCTCGCACTCACTCACGAAGAAGGAACTTCTGTCTATTGATGTACTTATGAAAGTGCTTTGTAGCCGATATTGGAGCTAGAAGTTCTCTTGTGGTCACACAATAATTTCTTTCTGTCTTTGAGAGTACCTTGCTGTAATAGACGATGACTTTCTCTTCTCAATCATGAACTTGCGACAGTACGGCTCCAATTCCCAAGTTACTTGCATCAGCATCGATGATGAAAGGCTTTCCTTGTGTCGGATATGCAAGAACAGGTGTACTGCATAGGCGCTGCTTGAGGACCTGAAAGCTTTTCTCGCACTCACTTGACCATTTGAATGGTTTGCCTTTTTCGGTAAGCTGATGCAAACTTTTCGCGATCCCAGCAAAATCCTTAATAAAACGATGATAGTACGTGGCGAGACCAAGAAAGCTCCGAAGTTGATGTTTATCTTGTGGAGTTGGCCAATTCTTAACAGTGCAGTGTCCACTTTCTCAGGATCAGTCTTCACTTCTCAGACTTAAAGAATGCATACTTGTCTGCTTCTCGAAGCCTCTGGAACACAGCATTAAGGTTTCCACAATGCTCATCAAATGTTTTACCATAAGCGATGAAATCGTCCAGATAGATCAGGCATGACTTCCAAGTAAGTCCTTGTAAATTGCACTCCATTAAACGCTCAAATATTGCCGGAGCGTTGCATGGTCCGAAAGACATTACTTTGAATTGTCACAGACCATTTTCTCGGGAGAAGCCGTATTTTCTCCATCTTTTGGATGGATTTCTACCTGCCAGTAGCCACTCTTCAAGTCCAATGTTGAGAACCATTCAACTCCTTCCACCGCATCCAAAGTTTCGTTGATTCTTGTTAGGGGGTAGCTGTCTTTATTTGTTACATCACTCAGCCTCCGATAGTCCACACAGAATCGAGTACTTTCATCTTTCTTTTTGACAAGGACGACTGGGGATGCCCAAGGACTTTTAGAATTTTCGATTAGCCCATCTTTCTTCATCCTTGATATCATCTCTTCAACTTCGACTAGTTTGGCTAATGAGAGACGTCTTGCTGGTTGTCGAATTAGTCTAGCGTCTCCTGTGTCGATTCGATGATGCACCAGTTGTGTTCGACCATACTGCCCACTGGGTGAAGAGAGTATATCAGCGTACTCGTGAAGGAGGCTTCCAGCAACACCAAGCTGTCGTCGACTTGAATTAGATGACTTCAAAATGTTTGCCTTCATAGAGTTGAATTTCCTCGGGTCCACAGATTGCTGGGTGTCCACTTCTGTGATCTTGGTTATTGCAGACATTGATTCACACTTTCCAATCTCTACATTTCGATACTTAAGAACTTGCTTCGCGATATCAAGGATTAACCCGTGCTCTTTCATAAAGTCGATTCCAAGGATTCGTCACATATATCTGCTACCAGAAACAGATGTGAAAACTCTAGTTCTGCCAAATGGATCGTAAGACAAATCTCCCCGTACACTCTGGCTGCCTCTCCTGTTGCAGTTTTCAGACGGTAGGTGATGGTGTTATGCAGCCATGTCATCTTCACCAAGTCTCTTCGAACAATGGATTCAGTGGCACCGGTGTCGATCTTAGCCACTTGTTTTTTTGCCGTTTAATATTGCCTCCACAGTCAGACTTTTATTGTTTCGTTTAGTCTGCGAGACCTGAATAGTGGTTCTGGGGCCATCAATACAAGAAACCAGCTTCTGCCCCTCAAAGTTGGTTCTTACTCGTTTCCCGGAATCAAGTGGAGTTGGAGTATTGAGGATATTGTTCCCATTTCTGCTTCCACAATGTTGACATGCAGGTCTTCTAGGTGGTAATCTGCACTGACGTTGAAGATGTCCGATCTTGTTAAAATTCCAGCATCAAGCAGGTCCATCTCGCTGGTTCCTTTGCAACGCTGTTCTCTGGCATGAACACTCCTCAATTTCTATTTCTCTTACTCGATGGACTCCTTAAAAAGCCTGTTCTGCTGCTTCCATTGTCAAAGTGAACGCTAATGCCTCAGAAAGTGTGCGTGTATGAAAATACGAGCAGAAAGTACAGGAAAACTCCGAAAATAAATATTTATAATACACACTCACCTTAAACATCAAACACCATTCCACAAATGAGCGACAATAAAACTATGTCAATAAAATGTCAAATAATTAATAACATCCATATACAAGTCGACTATACATCAAGTCATATGACGAATAAAATACTTTTTAAAGTTCTTTGATACAATTTGTTTGCATTTTATTTTTTACGGAAAATTCATCATTTTTTTGCTAATTTTTTACAATAAAAATTCTAGAAGTTTACATTTTGGTCCTTCATGCCTTTTATTAGAATCAGTTTTATACAAACTATTATAATATTTATGAACAATAAACAACATTAGTGTGTGCAGTGAGTTCTTAGACATTTCAAAAAAAAAAAAAGAAAAAAATCCAATCTACGATCGATTTATAAAGATCGTCACATGACTTAAATTTTACATAAATTTACGGCAGCAGTAGCAGTATAAGCAGTGAGTTTGCTTGTTGTATGTTGTAAACTCGTCATTTTTTGATACCTGTTGATTAAAATCAATTAATATGTCAGAAAATAAAAATTATAAATATGGTGAGTTCCAAGAGGGGATTTTAAGTAAGGAACTTACCAATTTTAAGAAAGCGCCAAAGGAGCGCAAAGGTAAAGGATATACTTCTGACCGTTTATGCAAACTAGAAGAAGATATGCAGACTTTAAAATCCTACCACGAAGCCATCATTGGGGCAGGAATGCTGGAAGAGAATTAAAAATAGGATGAGTTGTTGGTGGTATATGACAAATTAATGAACTATGCCTGGAATATCGTTCAGATTTGGTCGACACGATTGATAAAGCATCGCCAAGCATTGCAGTTCCAACAAATAGGGGCGCTTTGCCCCTTTTTTCAGCTGCACTTTCATCACATTCGGGAATACATCTTCCTCGGACAGATCTTCCGAAATTTGACGATTCTTGTACCACCTGGCACGCCTTTCGCGACAGATTTCAAGCTCTTGTCCACAGCAACAAGAGCCACGATTACATTGATAAGCTACATTTCTTGCTGTTATATCAAGTGAGCGATGCCAATCGATTTTTACCAAATCTTTCGATAGAAGCTGCAAACTATGAGAAGGCTTGAGAGCTTTAAAATTAAAGATTTGACCATAAACGCATTCTGGTATACATCCAGATGAAAATCTTTTTGGTCAACCATCCTTATCTCAGGAAATGGCAACTGGACTTCAGGATCTCCTTTACACCACCAGAGAATGTTTGCTTGCGTTGGAGAACATGGAACTACTAGTATCTGACTAGGATACAGTACTTATTTGGTTCCTTCTCCAGAAGCTTCCTTCAACGAGTCAAAATCTGTGGGGAGAAAAGTTGGGTAATAGGAAAGATTTACCAAATTTTAAGGAATTATCCGACTTTCTGGAGACCAGATTCCATACTTTGGATGTTGTGAGCCAGCAAGAACTGGGAGCAGCATTTTTGGCGAAAGATGAGCCAACCGTCAACACAAGGACACGTGTCCAAACAAAGTCGAAGGTTTTGCACTCCAAGCAGCCGTTCAAACAAGCAACAAAGACAAATCCCGTAGAGCAAGTCTCATGCCAATTGTGTTACCAAGGCAAACACACATTGAGAAGATGCCAACGTTTTCTAAATATGGAACGAAGGGAAACGGTTCGTAGGTTGAAAGTTTGCGAAAACTGTCTAAGTTATGAGCACCTCGTGCAAGACTGTTTTAGCTACAGCAGCTGCTATTTTTGTCAACAAAGGCACATTTTTATAAGCAGCAATATAGCCACCCACAACAACAGTAACAGCAACATCAACCAAAACAACCGCAGCAACAACAACAACAACAGCAACTACAACGGCAACAACCAGTACAACGACAACAACAACAACAACAATTTGGAGCAGGTACATCTGCTCAGGCGATGAAAAATCATCCGAAAGCATTTCAAGTGACCGTAAATCCAGATGCACTTGAGGTCCAACCAAGTGAACAAAATTACAAATCCCACGGACATACCTACCACACGTTGCATGGTTATCGTCAACGAGCACCCCAGGTGCTTCTGGCGACAGCAGTTGTGAAGGCAAGAGCAGCAGATGGCAGATTACGACTTTAACGTGCTCTCATCGACACTTGGTCAGAAACATCGTTCATTACCAAAGCTGCCGCACAAATGTTAAAGCTAAAAAAGCGACGTACCATTGCCAAGGTATCTGGGTTAGGGTTGGTCAGCAGCGGTACTACCAAACACTCCGTCGAGGTTCGTTTTGCATCTCGCCACTCGACGTTTGAGACGGCCGTACAGGCTTTGCTTTTCAAGCCGCTGACTGGGCATCTCCCAAGCCAACGAGTCGGCAATTGGCAACATCTCAAGGGGCTTGATTGAGCTGATCCCCACCTGTTTGAACCAGCACCTATCGATATTCTTTTGGGAAGTGACGTTTATGCCCAAATATTTTTATTATATTATTATATGATATCAGGCGTCCAGAAGACGGTATAGGCCCTATGGCCCAAAAGACAGAGCTCAGGTGGATTGTGTTAGGGAAAATTCGGAGGAAGAAATTCTCCGGCAAATTCGAAGCTTTCTTCAAGTTACGGACTTGAGCCCCCAACTGGAAAAATTTTGGGAAATGGAAGAAACACCGTTTCAGGCACTTAAAACCAAAGAGAATATCGCTTGCGAGGACCATTTCGAGAAACATACAAAACGCTTACCTGACGGGCGTTATCAAGTGAAGCTGCCATTCATAGGTGAAGATCAACCAGCGATGGAATCGAGCAGACATAGTGCCTTTCGACGATTTTTGCACCTCGAAAAGAGATTTGATGAAAATCTTAAGCTTTGTGCGGATTATAAAAGTGTATTCGCGAATACGAGGAGCTTTATCATATGGAAGAAATAGATGCAAATGGTTTTACAAACCCCTTTTCACAATTTCTTGCCACACCACGCAGTTATTAAGGAAGCTAGCTCGACTACAAAGCTCAGGGTCGTATTTGATGCAGCCGCTAAGACATCGGATGGGAGATCTCTTGACGATCGCTTACTGGTTGGACCAAAATTATAGTTGAATATCATCGATCTCGTGCTGAAATGGCAAACTCGCCGAGTTACTTTCACGGCGGACATCGAGAAGATGTACCGGCAAATTTTGGTCACTGATCCTGACAGCTACTACCTGCTGATTATGTGGAGGGAGAAAATGATGTCGCCGATAAAGATATTCAAAATGAATACTATGACCTTTGGTACTGCAAGTGCACCATACCTTGCAAACAAATTTTGAAAAGAGTGGCTGATGATGAAAATCACAATTTTCCGGAGGAGCGAAGGAAAGGAACTTTTGGCACCTGCGGGCTTCAATCTGAGAAAGTGGACGAGCAACGAAAAGGATCTTATAGAAGACATACCAGTTCAATATCGAGAGCTTGACTTTGAACTCCCGTTGAATTTGTCAAGTCACGTGAAGACCCTGTGTATTAAATGGTATCCCGTTGATGATTGCTTTTCATACAAAAATCTGCGACTTTCAAGTGAAACAACCACCAAAAGGTCAATGCTATCAACGATAGCCAAGTTGTTAGACCCACTTGGTTGGATTTCGCCTTGTATAATAACGGCGAAATTGATGATGCAGCGACTTTGGAGGCTTGGCTGTGACTGGGATGAGCCACTTCCATCAGCTTTGTGAAAAGATTGGGAGGCTTTTCCCACTCATTGAGCGACTTCGCATTCCACGGTGGATACAATTCAGCAAATCCAACAAGGCGATCGAACTGAATGGGTTTTGTGACGCTTCGACAAAGGCTTACGGTGCAATCTACCTCCGTGTCCAAGACAGCGACGGCAACATCCACGTCAACCTGCTTTTATCGAAGACGAAGGTGTTACCCAATGAACGGACGATAGCACTGATTCGTCTGGAGCTCTGTGGTGTAGTAGTTCTGGCACAGTTATTGCAGTACACCAAGGAAGTCTTAGATATTTCCGATACCAAGATGTATGCGTGGACGGATTCCACGATCGCACTGGCCTGGATACGAGCCGTTCCTGCCAAATGGACCACATTCGTTTCCAACCGTGTTTCGGAAATACAGCGACTTGTGGGGATCGGTTGCTGGGGACATGTCAAAACGCGTCCAACCCATAAATCGACACTGAGGAAGAAAGGCCGACTGTGAATGTGTTGACCATGAATTTCAGTAACGTAACCAATAGTGACTGTATCTTGCAAGCTATCAACAACTGTTCAAGTCTACTCAGAGTTGATATCAACCAAAATTGGAGCCTTCCATTGATCCACTTATCTCCAAGGAATAAGAAGCAGCTCATCTGATCATCGGTCGTCAAGGCAGCACAAAAGGAAATGTTCCAGACAGATATACAACAAATCTTGGAAAATTCTAAGATACCAAAAAACATCCGTGCACTAAACGCATTTATCGATGTCAATGGAGTATTACGTGTTGGGGGTCGTTTCGAGAATTCACTCCTTTCTTACGATGCACAACATCCAATTTTGGTGCAAGGCAACCATCACTTTACAAGTTTGGTTGTCCGAGATGCTCACAAAGCCACAGCCACAACAAATGATCACGTATATTCGACAGAAATACTGGATTGGACAAATAAGACAAAGAGTAAAGTATCAACTGCATATATGCCCTTCTTGCTACCGGCAAAAGGCATCTAAAATGCAACAGCTCATGGCAAATTTGCCCACTGCTAGAGTCCGGATGTCTCGACCTTTCAGTCATACTGGCGCCGACTATGCTGCACCCATAGAGATAAAATCTTGGAAGGCACGCAGTGCGAAAATCATCAAAGGATATTTCGCAGTATTTATATGTTTGGCAACAAAGGCCATTCATCTGGAGGTGGTGACTGATTTGACAACCCAAGCATTTTTGGCAGCTTTCAAATGATTCACTGCACAAAGAGGAGGCTATAAGAACATTTATAGGGATTGTGGGGGACTAATTTTGTTAGTGCTAATAACGAATTAGCAAGAGTTTAAAAAAAGCACGACATAATTAGAAGAAAATTGCAGAAAAGTTAGCAAATCAAGGTACCGATAGCATTTTACTTCTCCTGCTTCTCCATACTTTGGTGGATTATGGAAAGCAGGACTGAAATCGGTCAAGTAGATCGGAAAAAGTAGAACAACGAGTACCTCTCAAGGCTGCAGCAGCGTCCAAAGTGGATGAAAATCCAATCATCGCCGAAAATTGGAGTTTTGGTTCTCGTAAAGGATGAGCGACTTCCACCGACCAATTGGAATCTAGCTCGCATTAAGGGAACGCTCGCAGGATCAGACGCGTTGTCACGGTTAAAACATAAAATGGACAAATGAAACGGCCTTTAACAAAGATGTGTCCTTTGTTGTCAAACGAAACACCGGAACAAACCGACATAATTAAAAAAAAGTCCTTCAGCTGAAATAGTAATTAAATAAATAAAAACTATCCATGAATGAAAATGTAGCATCGTCAAAAAACACAACACAAACACAAAATAAGAAACTTTCGCTCAATTTTTAAAATTTATTTCAAAATTCAACAAAATCATTTATACAACAATCAAAATATTTTAAAACTTTTAATTCATAATCGATAAAGACTGTTCTATGATTAATTAAAATGCACAAATCATTTTCCAATAATTTTCACATAATACAATATACAGTAAAAACAAACAAAACAAATCCAATTAATGTTTTTATGGAAAAGCTTAATTTTAATTAAAATTCCATCGCGACAAAGTGTGCATGTAATTAATAACAACAAAATCTTTATCGATTTATAAATTTCAACAAAATAATATTTGCACGATTTATTATAAAATCCAAGAAAACGTTAATTCACAAATAAACAAACAATTAAGCTACAGATTGAACTAAGCATGGAACCCACAACATAATGTCATCAGAATAATTAAAATAAAAAGCAAATCAAACGTCAAAAACCCGTCGGCAAAACAAATTTACAACAAATTTATGAACAAATAAATATCAAAATCGAACTGATTTTAAAATCAACAAAATTAAATTTCACGATCAACGAAATCGAAGTCAAACCACATCAAATTGAAATCTAATCAAATTAAAATTAATTCAACTTAAAATGAAATCGAATTAAAACCGAATCAGAATCAAAATAAAACAAAAAAAAGAACTAGAAGCAAATTCAACACGTCACAAAAATAATTCGTCAAAACAAAATAAAACCGCATAATTAAATAATTATACACGTACAGCCCTGGATTAATAATGTTATATTATATAAATACTTATCACGAATTCAAAATTAACTATTGCACAGTCAATTAATTCAACTTAATTATTTTTTTTCTGTTTTGAGTGACTTCTTTCAATCACTTTATCTCAAAAGCAACCAGAATGTAAACAAACTTCCCGCACTCCAATTGGAAGTCGTTTACTTTTCCATCTGGAAACACTCACTTGTCGGCGTTATATACCAAAATCAACCCCTTTTGGATATAAGTAACCAACGCCACTTTAACTTTATGTGCACATATACATATGTATTATAACGTAATTTAATTTATGTACTTATAATATTAATTCTTTATGAAATATTGGGGGCTATCGTGAATAAAATTTTCCACGGAATTTTTCCCATCCTCGAAAACTGGGAACGTGAATTGTGGTCGAAATTTCTCTCGGAATTTATTGGCATCGAAAATAAATATTCCATGGCCACCGGGCTGCTACTTTGACTGACAAAATTTGAATTTGCAAGGAAAAGTAGAAAATTGTGGGCATTTAAAATTTTAGAAGATGGGAAAAATTCCGTGGGAAATTTTATCCACGATAGCCCCCATTAAATATTTAATATAAAAAAGAAAAAAAGTACATACCATACTCATGCACACACCAAGATCGCGAAAAATCCCGAATCGCCGAATACCTACAATGCACGCGCGCCCACTTCGTCGACACAAAACACAATCAGCAAGTTCACATTCAACAGAAACTTACCTGAACTAATCCTGACGATATACACATTTATCAAAATACACGAAAACGAATAATTGAATTATAATTCACAATTAAAATTTACTTTACAATAATTAAATCTCACCACTGAAACCGAACATCCACGCTCTACAAGAAAACTGAATGAATAGAGTTGTAGACTGTACTTACTATTATTCTACAACAAATACATATCCATTCATCTACGAAACGATAGTAGAAGCGAGAAGCACATACGACGTTCAATTTTAAGTTTTTGTTTGTTGCTGTAGCTAACTTCCGTAGTAGTGCCTGTGCCGATGTAGTAGTGAGAAAAATAATTGGCCAGTTTATATTTCTTGAGCGCTCAGTATTTTTCCTCAATTTTTTGACAGAGCAGGAGAATAAAATATAAACAACATTCCTCACATAGAAGTCAAAACAACTCCCTTCTTCTTTTCTTCTTATGTAATTTACTGCGACAAAAAATAATTGAGCAAGCGAATCCAAAAAATTTCAGTCTCAGTTTTTAAGGGGAAAAATGAGGAAATTTTGAGAGGAATCCTGTTTATATTTCTGAGCGCTCTGAGTCCTCTGAGATCTCAGAAATATAAACTGGCTAAATATCACACAACAATTGGCCAGTTTATATTTCTTGAGCGCTCAGTATTTTTCCTCAATTTTTTGACAGAGCAGGAGAATAAAATATAAACAGTATTCCTCACATAGAAGTCAAAACAACTCTCTTTTTCTTTTCTTCTTATAGAATTTACTGAGACAAGAAATAATTGAGCAAGCGAATCCAAAAAATTTCAGTCTCTGTTTTTAAGGGGAAAAGTGAGGAATTTTTGAGAGGAATCCTGTTTATATTTCTGAGCGCTCTGAGTTCTCTGAGATCTCAGAAATATAAACTGGCTAAATGATGCCAGACTGTCATAACTTCAATAGCAATGCAGGTTTACGTGAGGTGACGTGATTGAGTTGAAGTTGGGTTGGATGAAACTCACATTTTTATTCCGATACAGGAGAATGTACGAAAGTACGAGCAGAAAGTACAGGAAAACTCCGAAAATAAATATTTAAAATACACACTCACCTTAAACATAAAAATAAATTCCACAAATGAGCTATCTGGTTATTCAATAAGAGCGCTACAAAAGTTTTGTTTAAATAAAACAAAAAAGATTTTAGATATCAATGAAATTGTTTATTCCTGTGAAAGTACATTCAATGTCATTATGTATGGAACTGCATTTCTTTTGCATGGCTACCACGGGTACGCTTGTAGAAGTCCAGACGCTGAACCCAATTTTCGACGGTTTTCAAGGATAAATTGGCCGATACTGCTGCAATTTCACGTTCGATATTCGTACGAAGTTCATCAATCGTCGCTGGCTTGTTGGCATAAACCATAGACTTGCCGTAGCCCCACAGGAAATAGTCTAACGGCGTCAAATCGCACGACCGAGGCGGCCAAGCGACTGGACCATTTTATGAGATAACACGTTCTCCAAACTTGGTTTCCAATAAATTGATTGAGACATTAGCTATGTGGCTTGTGGCGCTGTCCATCCTGTTGGAACCACATGTCCTCCAAGTCCATATCATCCCATTGGGGCCAAAAATATTCGGTTATCATTGAACGGTAGTGATCCCCATTCCCTGTAACGTGCCCGTCTTGACCATCACGGAAGAAGTACAGCCCAATGACGGTGCCGGCTCATAAACCACACTAAATTGATTTTTTTGGGGATGCAATGACGACTCATGGAGTACGTGTGGATTACTGCCTGACCAATACCGCATATTTTATTTATTGACGAAGCCATTCAGCCAGAAATGAGCCTCATCGCTGAAGATGATTTTTCGAATCATTTTCAAGTTGTTGCTCAGCCCAATTCACGAACATACGACGCTTCTGGTGGTCAAGCGGCTTCAGTTCTTGCCTTAATTTAATATTGTAAGGATAAAGGCCAAGATCTTTTAGCAAAATTCGCCAAACGACGTGTGAGATACACATTTGGGCTTTCTGCAACTGAAGCTTCAGCGGCAGCAATATTCTCGACACTACGGACACTTCTTTGTCTCACTGGCACGGGAACATTTTGTACTATGCCTGTGGATTCAAATTTTTTCACTAGACGCTCAATTGTGGATCTGCTAGGACGATTATGACGACTATAAATTGGACGTAGCGCTCTTAACGTTGAGGCCACTGACTCCGAATTTCGGTAGTAAATTTTAATAATTTTGACTCGTTGTTGGCTCGTACATCTTTCCATCATAAAATGGCAGACCTTACTGAAAAGAAATGTCAAAAGAGCTGCAAGAAATATGGCGTCGTTTGTAGCATCACTTTTGAAAAACCTTTTACAGTAAAACTATTTCAACAAAATGTCAAATAATTAATGACATCCGTATACAAATCGACTATACATCAAGTCATATGACGAATAAAATACTTTTCTCCTCTTTTCTGGACTCTAGTATTGAGTTGTACCTGGAAAACTTCTTGCATATAGCCATCTCCAAAGCATTTGTCAATAGTCTGAACAAGAGCACTGAAGTTGCCATTCTTATCTGCTGGTATGGTTTGTAGCAGTTCAGCAGCAGTTCCTCTAAGGGCAAGCGTCAGAGCTTTGTATTTGTCGTCCTCATCCCAGCCGTTTGTTGCCGCTGCTTCTGCTTGGTGGATGCATCTCCTTTCTTTTTGGCCATTCGCCAGAACTTTCTTGAACCTCCCTTCTTCTAACTTTATCCAATTCCTTTATAATGCATTCGATTTTATCTTCGACCTTTTCGAACTTTGCTTCTACTGTCAACAATTGCTTATCGACGAGGGCAATAATTCTATTGTCAAAGGCCTTACCTTCGAGCAGACTTGTCTGTTCTTGGAATTGTTGAAGAAGTTTTTTCTCTTGATTTTCGAGCAGACCTTTTTGTTCTTGGCTTTGTTGATCAAATCGTTCAAGAAGATTCTTTTTCTCATTGCGTTGTTCTTGGCATTGTTGTTCTAGAAATTAAATTAAATTAAATTGATTAAATCGTTCGAGAAGATTCTTTTCCTGATTATCAAATTTGGCGAGCAGCTGAGACAGCTGATTGGTCATGCCTGGCTTACTTACTTGTTCTTGCTCTTCCTTCATTTCAATGTCAAATATAAACGTGTCTAGGTTTTCTCCACGTTTTCTTAAACCTTCTTGCAAACGAATTTAAAGATCATTCTTCGTTCCAGCAGTAGGAAGACCTCACTTGTTCAGTTCTGCGTTAAGTGCAACTAAATTTAAATCATTTACAGTTTTACCCATTGTCTTTTCTTATTTTCACTTTTACAGTCACGTTCACTTTTTGTAATTATTGCCTGTTAAGGCACAATAAATTATCTTAACTCAAATAAATTAAGTTTTATTCCACTTCTAACACCAATGTAATATTTTCTCAGGTTCTTATTCACACTTTATTGAAATTCTCCGCCTATTTACTTTACAAAATAAAACACTTTGCTTTTACAACCACAAAACAATTTATTGTTCACCACTGAAATTAATTCACCACTTTACTTTTATTACAACCAACTTTACTCATTCACGATTAAAAATAAAGTGCGTCCTCTGCCGGTCAGACATGTGGTTTTATACTTTTCACAAGGTTCCCGAAGAAGCTGGTTCTAGTATTGCTTCTGGAGATTTCCATTGGGGAAATTTCCCATAATTTTCCCTTTCCAAGGCTTTCATTCTGACAATTAGTATCGGAAGTTCGAAAGCTCACCAAAGCTCTCCGTAGGTTGGTTTGTGTCTTGTCTAATCCCAAATTCGGTGCTTCTTTTATTCGAGAGTGGTTATAGTTCATTCGAGAGTCGTTATAGTACACATGTGACAGTCGTTACAATATCGTTAATTGGAAACTAGAGGAATTAACAGAAAAAATACAAAGTGTTCAATTACCTTTCCTAATAGTGCCGTATAAGCCCATTACAGTTAACACCACGACCACTGTAAAATGCGAAATATCTTTGGACCTAGTTAAATCTATATCAGATTTTGGTGGTGAACGGGCAAAATACATTTCGTGACGTCAAGCAGCTAAGACTGCTATTTAATTATTTGAACCATATTAAGGTTCAGTATTATCAAGCTGTTGCCTTAATTCGAAATAAAGTTGTAGGATCCGCCGATTTAATTTTATCGTTATTCAACACCGTTCTTAATTTGGATGCAATAATTGCACGCTTTGACAACTCATATTCTGATAAACGTCCATTACACGTGCTGGAAAATCAAATGAGTGTTTTGTGTCAGGCAAATCTAACAAAATCCCAGTAATACGATAAAGTAGAACAGCATTTTACATCTACTGCGAACAAATTGCAATGGACTATTCAGGTGATAGTGAACTAATAAATTCTTTAGGAGAAAAGGGTTAATAAGCCAATCTGTAGTATTCTCTTTTCTGCTGGCTGTGTAGATTTGCCATCTGCATTAGCAAAGGCACAAGAATTAGAAGCAAATCAGGATAGATATATTTTTGCAAGACCTTTTGGTAGAAATGGCAGTGTAGGATCAACTTTAATGAATACATATTTAAAAAGTAATCCCCAATTTAAACGAGTTCCTTCGAATATACCACTGAACAACCCAGATAATAATGTGAAGTGAAACAGTTTGTGAACAAAACTCTTACAGAAATAACTCTACAAGATTTCATCAAGGACCACAAATGCAATCTTTCAATGCGGATGAACATATGAGTGTAGATAACTCTTCCAGATTCCGTTATAACCAAAAAACAGAAACTAGTAGCAAGCAAACGCTTAGACAACAACCACCTGAACCAAATCAAGCGTTTCAACGTGCAAACTCAGCGAATAAATTGGTTGCAAGATAACACCATCAAGGGAGAAACAAATAATATTTTTGAATATATTAACTTTGATAATATATATGAACATGAATACCAAACATCAACAGATGAAGACCAGGTAAATTTTTTATGGTAAGGTCGGCTCTACCATATGTTGAAAAGAAACTCAATAACGAAATTTTATTGAAAATCCTAGTAGACACTGGTACATCCAAAAACTATATCAAAAATATATCTTGCTTAAAAGCAATTTCTAACGATAAACCATTTAAAGTTTAAACTCTTAACGGAGAAAATCGAATAACGCAAAAATGTAAAATACGCTTTTGTGATACAACTACCAATTTGTTTGCCCTTCCTCAGCTAAAAACATTTGACGCAATAATAGGGTACGATTTTTTCATACAAATAAAAGCCCAGATTGATATTGAACGCTCTCTTTTGATTTATGAAAATTGTTGTATTCAAATCAGATTCTTTGAATGACTGCGTCAGTTCCTGAAACAGTCAAGAATGAGTTTCAAAAATTAATTGAACACTTTTCAGAAGTTTTCGCTCAACCCGATAAAAAACTTCCTTTTAATACTTACATAAAAGCAGTAATAAGAGCATTCAACTCAGAATCAATTTATTCTAAGGCAAGACCATATAATATGGCAGAGATACCATTTGTAATTAAAGAAATTAAAAAAGATTACTAGATGATGGAATTATACGCCCATCCCATTCCCCATATAACACTCCGATTATGATGGTAGGGAAAAACGGCGTTAATGAAGACGGTTCTTCTAAATCTAGGTCGGTCAGTTTTTGATTACAGAAAATTGAATGAACGTACTCTACCCATTCCACTCATTCCAGAAACCTCGGTTATAAATCCCCTCTCCCCTCTCCCCTCAAGGGTTTTTCAACAGGGACGCTACAAAAGTAGAGCGACAGGGACAGCAAACGACGCCATATTTCTTGCCGCTCTTTTGACATTTCTCTTCAGTAAGGTTTGCCATTTCATGATGGAAAGATGTACGAGCCAACAACGAGTTGAAATTATTTAAATTTACTATCGAAATTCAGAGTCAGTGGCCTCAACGTTAAGAGCACTACGTCCAATTTATAGTCGTCATAATCGTCCTAGCAGATCAACAATTGAGCGTCTAGTGAAAAAATTTGAATCCACAGGCACAGTACAAAATGTTCCAGTGCCAGTGAGATAAAGAAGTGCCCGTAGTAGTAGTGCCCATATGTGTCTCTCACACGTCGTTCTCAAGCGTTAGGCATCTCTGTGACGTCGTTGTGGCGAATTTTGCTAAAAGATCTTGTCCTACATCCATACAAGATTATATTAAGGCAAGAACTGTGAAGCAGCTTGACCACCAGAAGCGTCGTATGCTTGTGAATTGGGCTGAGCAACAACTTGAAAATGATTCGGATTTTCATCGAAAAATCATCTTCAGCGATAAGGCTCATTTCTGGCTGAATGGCTTCGTCAATAAACAAAATATGCGGCATTGGTCAGGCAGTAATCCACACGTACTCCATGAGTCGTCATTGCATCCCCAAAAAAATCAATTTAGTGTGGTTTATGAGCCGGCACCGTCATTGGGCTGTAATTCTTCCGTGATGGTCAAGACGGGCACGTTACAGGGAATGGGGATCACTACCGTTCAATGATAACCGAATATTTTTGGCCCCAATGGGATGATATGGACTTGGAGGACATGTGGTTCCAACAGGATGGGCGGTGCGGTGCCACAAGCCACACAGCGAATGTCACAATCAATTTATGGGAAACCAAGTTTGGAGAACGTGTTATCTCACGAAATGGTCCAGTCGCTTGGCCGCCCCGGTCGTGCGATTTGACGCCGTTAGACTATTTCCTGTGGGGCTACGGCAAGTCTATGGTTTATGCCAACAAGCCAGCGACGATTGATGAACTTCGTACGAATATCGAACGTGAAATTGCAGCAGTATCGGACGATTTATCCTTGAAAACCGTCGAAAATTGGGTTCAGCGTCTGGACTTCTACAAGCGTGCCCGTGGTAGCCATGCAAAAGAAATCCTGTTCCATACATAATGACATCGAATGTACTTTCACAGGAATAAAGAATTTCATTGATATCTAAAACCGTTTTTGTTTATTTAAACAAAACTTTTGTAGCGCTCTTATTGAACAACCCGATAGCTCATTTGTGGAATTTATTTTTATGTTTAAGGTGAGTGTGTATTTTAAATATTTATTTTCGGAGTTGTGTGATATTATTTTTCTCACTACTACATCGAAACAGGCACTACAACGGAAGTTAGCTACAGCAACAAACAAAAACTTGAAATTGAACGTTGTATGTGCTTCTCGCTTCTACTATCGTTTCGTAGATGAATGGATATGTATTTGTTGTAGAATAATAGTAAGTACAGTCTACAACTCTATTCATTCAGTTTTCTAGTGCGTGGATGTTCGGTTTCAATGGTGAGATTTAATTATTGTAAAGTTAATTTTAATTGTGAATTATAATTCAATTATTCGTTTTCGTGTATTTTGATAAATGTGTATATCGTCAGGATTAGTTCAGGTAAGTTTCTGTTAAATGCGAAGTTGATGATTGTGTTTTGTGTCGATGAAGTAAGCGCGCGTGCAACGTACTTTCACAGGTATAAGAAATTTCATTGATATCCAGAACCGTTTTTGTATTATTTAAAAAAAACTTTTGTAGCGCTCTAATTGAAAAACTTGATATAATCTATTCTAGGACATGCAAAATTCTACTCTACAATTGATTTAAAATCCGGTTTCTATCAAATTCTCCTAGAAGAAAAGGACCGGGAAAAAATAGCTTCCTCCATTAATAATGGAATATATGAATTCTGTAGATTGCCCTTCAGTTTGAAAAATGGTCCTAGCATTTTCAGAGAGCAATCGATGATGATAGATTATGTAATAATTTTTTCAAAATCAGTGTTCATACCAGAGAACAGCGTTGCAAAGGAACCAGCGAGATGGACCTGCTTGATGCTGGAATGGTAACAAGACCGGACATCTCTAACGTCAGTGCAGATTACTGCCTATTAGACCTGCATGTCAACATTGTGGACGCAGAAATAAAAACAATAACACCAATACTCCAACTCTAGGAGTAAGAACCAACTTTGAGGGGCAGAAGCTGGTTTCTTGTATTGATGGTCCCAAAACCACTATTCAGGTCTCGCAGACTAAACGAAACAATAAAAGTCTGACTGTGGAGGCAACATTGAACGGCAAGAAAAAAGTGGCTACGATCGACACCAGTGCCACTGCTTCCATTGTTCGAAGAGACTTGGTGAAGATAACATGGCTGCATAACACCAACACCTACCGTCTAAAAACTGCAACAGGAGAGGCAGCCAGAGTGTACGGGGAGGTTCATCTTTCAATCCGTTTGGCAGAACTGGAGTTTTCACATCTGTTTCTGGTAGCAGATATATGTGACGAGTGCATAGTTGGAATCGACTTTATGAAAGAGCACGGAGTAATCCTTGATATCGGGAAGCAAGTTCTTAAGTATCGAAATGTGGACATTCCTATAGTTTATGGCCATGAAACCACATCAACTCTGAGAACTGTCATAAAGGAAGATATATGCCTGCCACCTTCCTCAGAAGTGTTCGTTTGAACAAAAATAAAGGGTGATTTGGGTAGCCATCGATACCTTATGGTGGAGCCAGACTCTGAGCAGTCTTCCGAAAACATCATCCTAGGGAAGACTCTTGTGCCACCTTACAACAACATGGTGCCCGTACGGATATTTAACATCAAACCGTACGAAGTCAAGCTGAGAAAAGGAGCAGTTGTGGGAAAGTGTGAATCAGTGTCTGCCATAACTAAGATCACAGAAGTGGACCCGAGGAAATTGAAGTCTATGAAGAATTCTCAATTCATCAAATTTAAGTGAACGACAGCTTAGTGTTGTTGAAAGCCTCCTTCACGAGTACGCTGATATACTCTCTTCACCCAGTGGGCAGTATGGTCGAACACAACTGGTGCATCATCGAATCGACACAGGAGACGCTAGACTAATTCGACAACCAGCAAGACGTCTCTCATTAGCCAAACTAGTCGAAGTTGAAGAGATGATATCAAGGATGAAGAAAGATGGGCTAATCGAAAATTCTAAAAGTCCTTGGGCATCCCCAGTCGTCCTTGTCAAAAAGAAAGATGGAAGTACTCGATTCTGTGTGGACTATCGGAGGCTGAGTGATGTAACAAAGAAAGACAGCTACCCCCTAACAAGAATCAACGAAACTTTGGATGCGATGGAAGGAGCTGAATGGTTCTCAACCTTGGACTTAAAGACTGGAAGGTAGAAATCCATCCAGAAGATCGAAAAAAGACGGCTTTCTCCACAGGAAATGGTCTGTGGCAATTCGAAAAAATGCCTTTCGGAATATGCAACGCTCCGTCAACATTTGAGCGTTTGATGGAGTGCAATTTACAAGGACTTACTTGGAAGTCATGTCTGGTCTATCTGGACGATGTCATCGTGTATGGTAAAACATTTGATGATTATTTTGGAAACCTTAAGGTCGTGTTACAGAGGCTTCAAGAAGCAAACTTAAAATAAATACAGACAAGTGTGCATTCTTCAAGTCTGTAGTAAAATACTTGGGACATATCAGCTCATCCCAAGGAGTGAAGACTGATCTTGAAAAAGTGGACACTGTTTTGAATTGGCCAACTCCACATGATAAACATCAACTTCGGAGCTTTCTTGGTCTAGCTACGTACTATCGTCGCTTTGTTAAGGATTTTGCTGGGATCGTGAATCGGCTTACCGAAAAAGGCAAACCATTCAAAAGCTCAAGCGAGTGCGAGAAAAGCTTTCAGGTACTCAAGCAGCGCCTATGCAATACACCTATTCTGGCCTATCCGACACCAGGAAAACAATTCATCATCGACGCTGACGCAAGTAACGTGGGAATTGGAGCCGTACTATCGCAAGTTCATGATGGAGAAGATAAGGTCATCGCCTATTACAGCAAGGTACTCTCAAAGCCATAAAGAAATTATTGTGTGACCAAAAGAGAACTTCTAGCTCTAAAAATACTTCCATAAGTACATCTACGGACAGAAGTTCCTTCTTCGAACAGACCATGGCGCACTTAATTGGATTTTGAAATTCAAAAATGCAAAAGGTTAATTGGCAAGGTGGATCGAGAGATTGCAGACATACGACTACCAGATTCAACATCAAAGAGGAAAGTTGCACTCAAACGAAGATGCTTTATCTCGGAGACCCTGCAAACCGGACTGCAAGCATTGCACACGTCAAGAAGAAAAGGAGGTAGCTGCCATCCAGCGATTAAGAATCGATCCCATTTACGGTTGGAGTAATGAAGAACTGAGGACCACCCAGCAAGAAGACTCGGATATTGAACCCATTCTTGCATGGAAAGAACACCAGGAGAAACCAGAAGGGGGTGACATCTCTGATAGAAGTCCAACTCTTGAGGTGTATTGGGCACTTCATGTGCAAGAAGGACTACTAAGACGTAAGTGGGAGTCCACAGACGGCAAAAAATATGCAGCTAATCGTACCTCGATCCAAAGTTAATGACGTTCTTCAAGAGATGCATTAGAAAGCTTCCGGAGGACATTTGGGGATCAATAAGACACTGGAGAAGGTAAGGCAGCGGTTCTACTGGCTTCATGCAAGTGAAGATGTTGAAACAAGGTGCCGAAAATGTGATACTTGTGCTACAAGCAAGGGACCAGGTAGAAAAATCCGAAATAAAATGCAGCAGTATAACGTGGGCGTGCCTTTTGAGAGGATTGCAATAGACGTTGCGGGACCTTTTACAGAAACCGAAAGTGGAAACCGATACATCCTGGTAGTAATGGACTACTTCAGCAAGTGGCCTGAGGCATTTGCCATCCCAAATCAGGAAACCAAAACAGTAGTGGATCAGATTGTTTTTAACTGGATTAGCAGGTTTGCCTACTGATGGAACTCCATTCAGATCAAGGAAGAAACTTCGAGTCCAAAATCTTTCAAGAAGTTTGTACACTCCTTGGCATTAAAAAGACGAGGATAACAGCGCTTCATCCACAATCTGATGGAATGGTTGAACGATTCAACAGGACCCTTAAAGAACACCTTTCCAAAATTGTAAGTGACAACCAACGAGACTGAGATCGCCATATTCCATTATTCTTGATGGCCTATCGAAGTGCAGTACATAGCTCAACAGGACATACACCATCAGAAATCCTGCTTGGGAACACAATACGACTGCCAAGTGAAATAAAATTTGGACGTTATGGGAATGAACCCCAAGAAATAGACGACTACGTGGAAAACTTTAATGAAAAGCTTCTTGACATTCACGAAAGGACAAGGGCAAACATAAGTCTATCGAGTGATCGGATGAAAACACGATACGACACAAAAGCAACAACGAACGGATTTCAAGCGGGGGAACTTATGTGGTCTTATAATCCCCACCGTCGGAAGGGACTTTCACTAAAACTTCAATAAAATTGGGAAGGCCCGTATACTGTTGTAACACGAATAAACGATGTCGTCTACCGCATTCAGAGGTCCTCTCTGAATTAGAGGTAAAATGAAAGTAGTTCACAGTGACCGTTTACACCGTTATAATGGTGAAGAATGTGATAGATTTGCTCTGTGCGATCAATTTTAAGGAGGGGGCAGTGTAACGACTGTCACATTTGTACCATAACGACTCTCAAATGAACTATAACCACTCTCGAATAAAAGAAACACCAAATTTCGAATAAGACATGACACAAACCAACCTACGGAGAGCTTTGGTGAACTTTTTAACTTCCAATACTAAACGTCAAATTGAAAGCTGTGGAATGGGAAATTTATGGGAAATTTCCTCTATGGAAAGCTCTGGAAGCAAATACTAGAGCCTTCCAGCTTTTTCGGGAACCTTGTGAAAAGTATAAAAGCACATGTCTGACCAGCAGAGGACGCAGTTTATTTTTAATCATGAATGGATAAAGTTGGCTGTAATAAAAGTAAAGTGGTGGATTAATTTTAGCGGTGAACAATAAATTGTCTTATGGTTGTACAAGTCAAGTGTTTCATTTTGTAAAGTAAATAAGTGGAGAATTGAAATAAAGTGAATAAGTTTAATTAACGAACCTAAGAAAATATTACAATATTTATACGGATCTTCAACCACTCACAGTTGCTATATCTGAGAAAAATCCTAATACCAAGCTTAAAAGGTATAGAGCATTTATTGAAGAATATTCTCCAACTTTTCACCATAAACCGGGTAAAGAAAACACGGTTGCGGACGCACTATCTCGACAGCACATAAATACTCTCTCTTCTTCAGGAGAAACTGCACATAGTGAAGAATCCTTAACGGAAGTTATACTTTCAGTAGAAAATCCTATAAATTGTTTTAAGAACCAATTATTTATAACTCATGGTTCTGAAAAACACAAAAAAGTGAAAATAGTTTTTAAAAAAATGGTCCGACATACTATTGTTTTCAAATCAAATGCAGAACTAATTAAAATGTTGCGTGATGTTCTTCATCCGGGTATAGCTAATTAACGGAATTTATTGCAACCTCGAAAGATTAGCAAAAATACAGAATTACCTTGTTAATGCTTTTCCAAAAGTTAAAATGAAACATACAAAATAGTTGTGCAAGACGTTTTAAATCTTAATGATCAGGAAGAAATCATTATAAACGAACATAATAGAGCTCATAGAGGACCTCAAGAAAACCATAGGCAAATCATATTAGAATATTTTTTCCAAAAATTACGTAAAGCATTTGTTTCCAAATGTAAGATTTGTAAAGAAAATAAATATCAGCGTAACCTCTCACAACACCTGATCGGGGCAACACCCATTCCCACATATGCAGGAGAAATTTTGCACATAGATATTTACAACACCTGTAAAAAATATTTTATTACTTTTTCGACAAAATATTAAAATTCGCTGTTATAAAACAAATATCTTTCAGAAATTCGATTGACATAAAAAATCCAGTAATTAAAATCATCTCTTAATTTCGAAAACCAAGACTTGTTGTTACAGACAATGAAGGTTCTTTCATTTCAGGTGCTACCCAAGCATTGTTAGGAAACGAATTTGATATATCAATGCCTGCAGTACCATCCCTCCACAGTCAAAGCAACGGACAAGTGTAACCCTTTCATTCTACTCTTGCTGAAATTGCTAAATGTACAAAAGAGAACTATACCGATGTCGTTGAATTAATGCTTCTTTCTTTATAGAAGTATAATAATTCAATTCATCCAGTTATAGATCATAATCCTTGATCTATAACTTGACTTGACAATTCTAAAGAAATTAAAAATGAAATATATATAAAAAAACTCAAAAACAAACAGATTTAGAATTCCATAATAATAAGACTACATAAAAAAAAATTCAAGCCAGGTGACAGTCTTTTTGAAAACTAATAAAAGAATAGGAAATAAAATGTCGAAGCTATACAACTAAAAAACAGTACAAGCAGATTTCGGAACAGCTCATTTAAGCTCATAAAAATAATTTGAGATAAAAAATTTACTTTTAGGTTCATGCAAGTATGGCTAGGCGCTGCTAAAATTGTTGACTTTTCTTCTGCACTATTCATTCCCATACCTGAAGATGAAGTTGCCATTTACAAAGACTTTTTATACCTGAAACACTCGAAATATTTTTCGACTTTTGAAGAAATCATATCCGAAAATAGAAATTTATTAGATGAAATAAAAAAACGAAAGATGCAAGGAAATACTTCTACAAGATATGACTCCCCATCAGGAATAGACGATTTATAGACTTTATAGGTTCCACAATTAAATTTATCGCAGGAGCGCCTGATCATGCAGACATGGAATTGTTAGGAACTCAAGAAGACGAACTAGCTAGAACTAACAATAGACAAATTGACATTAACATGCAAATCTAAGATAAAATATACCAAATAACTGACATAATAATAAAACTTGAACCGGCTGATAACTATCCGAAATTAACTGCAATTTTGTCGAAAAGAAATAGGATAATAATAAATAATTTAAGCAACAAGATTTATTTTCTGATTCTTGCTTAAAATAATATAGTAAACCGTTTAATTCTAAGCATAAAAGAAATAGAAATACTTAAGAAAAATGAAAATGTTGTAACCGAAATAAGTAATTTGCTTACTGTTGCCAATGTTAAAATGTATTACCAATATGACACAGTATACTTCATTAAAATTTCAAATATACAAAACATTTGAAATTTATTTGAAATCGTTCCAGTAATTAATAACAACAAGATTATAGATTTAAGTTCCAACATTTCTGCAAGTTGTAAAAAAAATATAATATTCCTTAAAAGCATGCAAAAGAAGCTCCCTTGTATTCCTACTGTCAAGTAGAATCCCTAAATTTCTGTCTTTTCCAACTCCTTAATTACAATACGGCGCATTGCCAACAACTCATGCTGACCACATACAAATTATTGAAGTTGTCAAAGATGAATTAATCGTTGCCAGGGACGAAAACATAACTGTAGAAGAAAAAGACCAGCGTATTGTGCTGAATGGAGCCTTCCTTATTTCATATTATGCGAAGATCAAAATCAACGAAAGAGAATATTGTAACGACTGTCACATTTGTACTACAACGACTCTCGAATGAACTATAACCACTCTCGAATAAAAGAAACACCGAATATCGGATTAGACAGGACACAAACCAACCTACGGAGAGCTTTGGTAAGCTTTCGAACTTCCAATACTAAACGTCAAATTGAAAGCTTTGGAAAGGGAAATTTATGGGAAATTTCCCCTATGGAAAGCTCTGGAAGCAAATACTAGAACCTTCCAGCTTTTTCGGGAGCCTTGTGAAAAGTATAAAAGCACATGTCTGACCGGAAGAGGAGGCAGATTATTTTTAATCGTGAATGAGTAAAGTTGGTTGTAATAAAAGTCAAGTTAGTGAATTTCAGTGGTGAACAATAAATTGTTTTGTGGTTGTAAAAGTAAAGTGTTTTATTTTGTAAAGTAAATAATTGGAGAATTTAAATAAAGTTAATAAGTTTTATTTACGAACCTAAGAAAATATTACATTGGTGTCAGAAGTGGGATAAAACTTAGCTTATTTGATAATTTACTGTGCTTTAACATTGCAAAAAGTGAACGTGACTGTGGAAGTGAAAATAAGAAAAGACAATGGGTAAAACTCTAAATGATTTGAATTTAGTTGATCTTAAGGCAGATCGGAACAAGCGAGGTCTTCCTACCGCTGGGACAAAGAATGATCTTACTGTTGCAATTTTATTTAAGAAACGCGAATTTTATAAGTTTACCTACTTTTTATGTATCGATACTTGAAAACCGCGACTTTGGATATTCGGATCCACCAATTATTCAATAAACAAAACGAAATAATTAAAATGCACACAGACCAGTGTGCGTAGATAGATATAGGTAGAAAACCCAACATTTTGTCAATCACAATTTTTAACAAAAGTTAATATTGGCAAAAGGCCAATGCAAAAAAGAAGACAAGTGAAACAATTTCAATTTTAAATTAAAGCAATAATTGTGTCACAAAACGCAAGATGAAGATAGATGATTTTGGGAAAGATTCCTGACCAAAGCAAAAAAAAGAAAATGGGGTTATTTATTAATTATAAATTAGTCCCGTATTTCTGAGAAACAATTAGACATAAACTGAGGCCTAGCGGAATAATTATTTTGCCCAATCTGGCAAGCGAAACTACAACGAATTCAACTAAGACAATTTTCAAAAGAATACTTAGCTTTTTATGTGCTCCAAACGAAATCGAATTTTCCCTGAGTTCTCTGGCCCACCTGGCCCTGACTCCTAAAGTCGCTCCGTTCAAAGAAATTTAGCTCCTCACAACAAACTAAATTTCCCTCACTGGAAATTCATAATTACTTTTAAAGAAAATCTCACAATATTTGAAATTAAACGTAATATGGTGCGGATTTGACTTTTCCTTCTTAAACTTTTCTAAAACGATCTGCCTTCTACAGAATCTAATCAAAAAGTGCCATAATGGCAGGTTTTTACGTTCACTTTCGCACTCTCCAATTGTCGACCTCTCTTTTGCACCCACTCAGTAGTGGCGGTATTCGGTCACAAATTTTATGCAAGGACTTCGCCTATTGGCTGGAAGCCTGCCCCGTTGTTGAACCCAATCCACTCTCTCATTTTAAGTATCCCTAGTGAAAGGGATCATTCACAATGGGAAGTAGCCCAATGAATGCACCCAGACCACCTCCGTCTTATTATGCTACACAAAAAAAGTAAAAGAAAAATTGAATTTACACGATCAAAGTCCCCGTCCCAACCGAACCAGACTAAAACCCAGAAAAATATCTCTAACGAATGCACTTCCACCATTTACCAATCTTAAATGGTGAGGAGGAATTCGATTTATTACGCGAAGTTAACATTTCCCTAACACCGTAGACTTTCGTGCAGATTTGGGGAAATGGGAAATCACCCAAATGGCCCTCGGCCATTCGTGGAATATTGACTGGCGCTGCCAGTATTGACATATCTGGCAGTGTAGACATATATGTGGACCGTCTGTCACACATTTCGTTAGACAATGGACCACCTGTCGTTGGTGTGGATCACCTGTCACACACATATCGTTGGGCAAGGACCAACCGTCGCATGCCTAAATTAAAAGTGGACCTTCTGTCTCACTTTGTTTTTACGGATTTTCGTGGACCACCTGTCACACGATTATTCTTCGGATACCTGTTGGAGTTGTTTTTCCAAGATTCTTTAGAAGCAGGCAGCATTTTGGAGCCGCAACAAGAAAAGGACGGGGCTAGTGTAAAAAAGAAAGGAATGAGAAGGTGAAACTTGTTGTGTTAAAATTTACCGCGACATTATAATTCGTCTGCAAGAAGGTTTAAGAAAACGTGGAGAAAACCCAGACACGTTTATATTTGACATTGAAATTGAGGAAGGGCAAGAACAAGTAAGTCCGCCGGACATAACAACTATGATGTCTCAGCTGCTCACCAGCCAAAAGAATATTCTCGAACAAAGCCAACAACAACGCAATGAACAAAAGAAGCTTCTCGAACGATTCGAACAAAAAAGCCAAAAACAACACAATGAACAAAAGAATCTTCTTGGACGATTTGATCAACAAAGCCAAGAACAAAAGAATCTCCTTGAAAAACAAAGCCAAGAACAACGCAATGAGCAAAAGAACCTTCTTGAACGATTCGAACAACAAAGCCAAGAACAAAAGAATCTTCTAGAACAACAACTGCTACAAACCCTACCAGCAGATAAGAATGGCAACTTCAGTGCTCTTGTTCAAGCCATTGACAAACGCTTTGGAGATGACCATACGCAAGAAGTCTTTCGCGTTCAACTCAATACTAGAGTCCAGAAAAGAGGAAAAACTCTGCAAAAGCTCCAAGCAGACATCGAACGGCTGGCACATCTGGCATATCCAGCTGCAGGGGATGAAATCATCAACCAATTCGCAAAAGAAGCCTTTGCCCGTGCTGTATCTGATATCAACTTTCAGCGAGCATCAACAGTCCGAGGAAAACGGACGCTTCCTGAGGTATTAGCGTTCGCCCTGACTATGGAAGCAGCAGAACAGGCTTCTCAAGGAGTCCATCGAGTAAGAGAAATAGAAATTGAGGAGTGTGCATACCAGAAAACAGCGTTGCAAAGAAACCAGCGAAATGGACCTGCTCGATATTGGAATTGTAACAAGACCGGGCATCTCCAACGTCAGTGCAGATTAACACCTAGAAGACCTGCATGTCAAAATTGTGGACGCAGAAATGGAAATAGTAAAAGTCTGACTGTGGAGGTAATATAAAACGGCAGGAAACAAGTGGCTACGATTGAAACCGGTGCCACTGCCTCCATTGTTCGAAGAGACTTGGTGAAGATGACATGGCTGCATAACACCAACACCTACCGTCTGAAAACTGCAACAGGAGAGGTAGCTAGAGTGTACGGGGAGATTCGTCTTACAATCCGTTTGGCAGAACTGGAGTTTTCACATCTGTTTCTGGTAGCGGATATATGTGATGAGTGCATCGTTGGAATCGACTTTATGAAAGAGCACAGAGTAATCCTTGATATTGGGAAGCTAGTTCTTAAGTACTGAAATGTGGAGATTCCTATGATTTATGGCAATGAACGCACATCAACTCTGAGGACTGTCATAAAGGAAGATATATGCCTGCCACCTTCCTCAGAAGTGTTTGTTTGGACAAAAATAAAGGGTGATTTGGGTAGCCATCGATACCTTATGGTGGAGCAGTCTTCCGAAAACATCATCCTAGGGAAGGCTCTAGTGGCACCTAACAACAACATGGTGTCCGTACGGATATTTAACACCAAACCGTACGAAGTCAAGCTTAGAAAAGGCGAAGTTGTTGGAAAGTGTGAATCATTGTCTGCAATAACTATGATCACAGAAGCGGACACTCAGCAATCTGTGAACCCGAGGAAATTGAACTCTATGAAGACAAACATTTTGAAGTCATCTAATCTAAGTGGACGACAGCTTGGTTTTGCTGGAAGCCTCCTTCACGAGTACGCTGATATACTCTCTTCACCCAGTGGGCAGTATGGTCGAACACAACTGGTGCAGCACCGAATCGACACAGAAGACGTGAGACCAATTCGACAACCAGCGAGACGTCTTCCATTAGCCACACAAGCCGAAGTTGAAGAGATGATATCAACCATGAAGAAAGATGGGCTAATCGAAAATTCTAAAAGCCCTTGGGCATCCCCAGTCGTCCTTGTCAAAAAGAAGGATGGAAGTACTCGATTTTGTGTGGACTATCGGAGGCTGAATGATGTAACAAAGAAAGACAGCTACCCCCTAACAAGAATCAACGAAACTTTGGATGCGATAGAAGGAGCTGAATGGTTATCAACCTTGGACTTAAAGAGTGGTTACTGTTAGCTAGAAATCAATCCAGGAGATCGAGAAAAGACGGCTTTCCCCACAGGAAATGGTCTGTGGCAATTCAAAGTAATGCCTTTCGGACAATGCAACGCTCTGGCAACATTTGAGCGTTTAATGGAGTGCGTTTTACAAGGACTTACTTGGAAGTCATGTCTGGTCTATCTGGACGATGTCATCATTTATGGTAAAACATTTGATGAGCATTGTGGAAATCTTAAGGCCGTATTCCAGAGGCTTCGAGAAGCAAAGCTGACAAATGTGCATTCTTCAAGTCTGAGGTAAAATACTTGGGACATATCATCTCGTCCCAAGGAGTAAAGACTGATCCAGAGAAAAAATTGGCCAACCCCACAAGATAAACATCAACTTCGGATCTTTCTTGGTCTAGGCACGTACTATCGTCATTTTGTTAAGGATTTTGCTGGGATCGCGAAAAGTTTGCATCAGCTTACCGAAAAAGACAAACCATTCAAATGGTCAAGTGAGTGCGAGAAAAGCTTTCAGATACTCAAGCAGCGATAATGCAATACATCTGTTCTGACCTATCCGACACCATGGAAACCATTCATCATCGACGCTGACGCAAGTAACGTGGGAATTGAAGCCGTACTGTCGCAAGTTCATGATGGAGAAGATAAGGTCATCGCCTATTACAGCAAGGTACTCTCAAAGACAGAAAGAAATTATTGTGTGACCACAAGAGAACTTCTAGCTCCAATATCGGCTACAAAGCACTCTCATAAGTACATCTATGGACAGAAGTTCCTTCTTCAAACAGACCATGGCGCACTTAATTGGCTTTTGAACTTCAAAAATCCAGAAGGTCAAGTGGCAAGGTGGATCGAGAGATTGCAAACATACGACTACCAAATTCAACATCGAAGAGGAAGGTTACACTCAAACGAAGATGCCTTGTCTCGGAGACCCTGTAAACCGGACTGCAAGCATTGCACACGTCAAGAAGAAAAGGAGGTAGCTGCCATCCAGCGATTAAGAATCGATCCCATTTACGGTTGGAGTAATGAAGAACTGAGGACCACCCAGCAAGAAGACTCGGATATTGAACCCATTCTTGCATGGAAAGAACACCAGGAGAAACCAGAATGGGGTGACATCTCGGATAGAAGTCCAACTCTTAAGGTTTATTGGGCACTTCATGTGCAAGAAGGACTACTAAGACGTAAGTGGGAGTCCACAGACGGCAAAAAATATGCAGCTAATCGTACCTCGATCCAAAGTTAATGACGTTCTTCAAGAGATGCATGAGAAAGCTTCCGGAGGACATTTGGGGATCAATAAGACACTGGAGAAGGTAAGGCAGCGGTTCTACTGGCTTCATGCAAGAGAAGATGTTGAAAAAAGGTGCCGAAAATGTGATACTTGTGCTGCAAGCAAGGGTACAGGTAGAAAAATCCGAAGTAAAATGCAGCAGTATAACGTGGGCGTGCCTTTTGAGAGGATTGCAATAGACGTTGCGGGACCTTTTACAGAAACCGAAAGTGGAAACCGATACATCCTAGTAGTAATGGACTACTTCAGCAAGTGGCCTGAGGCATTTGCCATCCCAAATCAGGAAACCAAAACAGTAGTGGATCAGATTGTTTTTAACTGGATTAGCAGGTTTGCCTACTGATGGAACTCCATTCAGATCAAGGAAGAAACTTCGAGTCCAAAATCTTTCAAGAAGTTTGGACACTCCTTGGCATTAAAAAGACGAGGATAACAGCGCTTCATCCACAATCTGATGGAATGGTTGAACGATTCAACAGGGCCCTTAAAGAACACCAAAATTGTAAGTGACAACCAACGAGACTGAGATCGCCATATTCCATTATTCTTGATGGCCTATCGAAGTGTAGTACATAGCTCAACAGGACATACACCATCAGAAATCCTGCTTGGGAACACAATACGACTGCCAAGTGAAATAAAATTTGGATGTTATGGTAATGAGCCCCAAGGAATAGACGACTACGTTGAAGACCTGAAAGAAAAACTTCTTGACATTCACGAAAGGACAAGGGCAAATATAACGCTATCAAGTGATCGGATGAAGACACGATACGACACAAAAGCAACAACGAACGGATTCCAAGCGGGAGAACTTGTACGGTTTTATAATCCCCACCGTCGGAAGGGACTTTCACCGAAACTTCAACAAAATTGGGAAGGCCCGTATACTGTTGTAACACGAATAAACGATGTCGTCTACCGCATTCAGAGGTCCTCTCTGAATTAGAGGTAAAATGAAAGTAGTTCACAGTGACCGTTTACACCGTTATAATGGTGAAGAATGTGATAGATTTGCTCTGTGCGATCAATTTTAAGGAGGGGGCAGTGTAACGACTGTCACATTTGTACCATAACGACTCTCAAATGAACTATAACCACTCTCGAATAAAAGAAACACCAAATTTCGAATAAGACATGACACAAACCAACCTACGGAGAGCTTTGGTGAACTTTTTAACTTCCAATACTAAACGTCAAATTGAAAGCTGTGGAATGGGAAATTTATGGGAAATTTCCTCTATGGAAAGCTCTGGAAGCAAATACTAGAGCCTTCCAGCTTTTTCGGGAACCTTGTGAAAAGTATAAAAGCACATGTCTGACCAGCAGAGGACGCAGTTTATTTTTAATCATGAATGGATAAAGTTGGCTGTAATAAAAGTAAAGTGGTGGATTAATTTTAGCGGTGAACAATAAATTGTCTTATGGTTGTACAAGTCAAGTGTTTCATTTTGTAAAGTAAATAAGTGGAGAATTGAAATAAAGTGAATAAGTTTAATTAACGAACCTAAGAAAATATTACAATATTTATACGGATCTTCAACCACTCACAGTTGCTATATCTGAGAAAAATCCTAATACCAAGCTTAAAAGGTATAGAGCATTTATTGAAGAATATTCTCCAACTTTTCACCATAAACCGGGTAAAGAAAACACGGTTGCGGACGCACTATCTCGACAGCACATAAATACTCTCTCTTCTTCAGGAGAAACTGCACATAGTGAAGAATCCTTAACGGAAGTTATACTTTCAGTAGAAAATCCTATAAATTGTTTTAAGAACCAATTATTTATAACTCATGGTTCTGAAAAACACAAAAAAGTGAAAATAGTTTTTAAAAAAATGGTCCGACATACTATTGTTTTCAAATCAAATGCAGAACTAATTAAAATGTTGCGTGATGTTCTTCATCCGGGTATAGCTAATTAACGGAATTTATTGCAACCTCGAAAGATTAGCAAAAATACAGAATTACCTTGTTAATGCTTTTCCAAAAGTTAAAATGAAACATACAAAATAGTTGTGCAAGACGTTTTAAATCTTAATGATCAGGAAGAAATCATTATAAACGAACATAATAGAGCTCATAGAGGACCTCAAGAAAACCATAGGCAAATCATATTAGAATATTTTTTCCAAAAATTACGTAAAGCATTTGTTTCCAAATGTATGATTTGTAAAGAAAATAAATATCAGCGTAACCTCTCACAACACCTGATCGGGGCAACACCCATTCCCACATATGCAGGAGAAATTTTGCACATAGATATTTACAACACCTGTAAAAAATATTTTATTACTTTTTCGACAAAATATTAAAATTCGCTGTTATAAAACAAATATCTTTCTGAAATTCGATTGACATAAAAAATCCAGTAATTAAAATCATCTCTTAATTTCGAAAACCAAGACTTGTTGTTACAGACAATGAAGGTTCTTTCATTTCAGGTGCTACCCAAGCATTGTTAGGAAACGAATTTGATATATCAATGCCTGCAGTACCATCCCTCCACAGTCAAAGCAACGGACAAGTGGAACCCTTTCATTCTACTCTTGCTGAAATTGCTAAATGTACAAAAGAGAACTATACCGATGTCGTTGAATTAATGCTTCTTTCTTTATAGAAGTATAATAATTCAATTCATCCAGTTATAGATCATAATCCTTGATCTATAACTTGACTTGACAATTCTAAAGAAATTAAAAATGAAATATATATAAAAAAACTCAAAAACAAACAGATTTAGAATTCCATAATAATAAGACTACATAAAAAAAAATTCAAGCCAGGTGACAGTCTTTTTGAAAACTAATAAAAGAATAGGAAATAAAATGTCGAAGCTATACAACTAAAAAACAGTACAAGCAGATTTCGGAACAGCTCATTTAAGCTCATAAAAATAATTTGAGATAAAAAATTTACTTTTAGGTTCATGCAAGTATGGCTAGGCGCTGCTAAAATTGTTGACTTTTCTTCTGCACTATTCATTCCCATACCTGAAGGTGAAGTTGCCATTTACAAAGACTTTTTATACCTGAAACACTCGAAATATTTTTCGACTTTTGAAGAAATCATATCCGAAAATAGAAATTTATTAGATGAAATAAAAAAACGAAAGATGCAAGGAAATACTTCTACAAGATATGACTCCCCATCAGGAATAGACGATTTATAGACTTTATAGGTTCCACAATTAAATTTATCGCAGGAGCGCCTGATCATGCAGACATGGAATTGTTAGGAACTCAAGAAGACGAACTAGCTAGAACTAACAATAGACAAATTGACATTAACATGCAAATCTAAGATAAAATATACCAAATAACTGACATAATAATAAAACTTGAACCGGCTGATAACTATCCGAAATTAACTGCAATTTTGTCGAAAAGAAATAGGATAATAATAAATAATTTAAGCAACAAGATTTATTTTCTGATTCTTGCTTAAAATAATATAGTAAACCGTTTAATTCTAAGCATAAAAGAAATAGAAATACTTAAGAAAAATGAAAATGTTGTAACCGAAATAAGTAATTTGTTTACTGTTGCCAATGTTAAAATGTATTACCAATATGACACAGTATACTTCATTAAAATTTCAAATATACAAAACATTTGAAATTTATTTGAAATCGTTCCAGTAATTAATAACAACAAGATTATAGATTTAAGTTCCAACATTTCTGCAAGTTGTAAAAAAAATATAATATTCCTTAAAAGCATGCAAAAGAAGCTCCCTTGTATTCCTACTGCCAAGTAGAATCCCTAAATTTCTGTCTTTTCCAACTCCTTAATTACAATACGGCGCATTGCCAACAACTCATGCTGACCACATACAAATTATTGAAGTTGTCAAAGATGAATTAATCGTTGCCAGGGACGAAAACATAACTGTAGAAGAAAAAGACCAGCGTATTGTGCTGAATGGAGCCTTCCTTATTTCATATTATGCGAAGATCAAAATCAACGAAAGAGAATATTGTAACGACTGTCACATTTGTACTACAACGACTCTCGAATGAACTATAACCACTCTCGAATAAAAGAAACACCGAATATCGGATTAGACAGGACACAAACCAACCTACGGAGAGCTTTGGTGAGCTTTCGAACTTCCAATACTAAACGTCAAATTGAAAGCTTTGGAAAGGGAAATTTATGGGAAATTTCCCCTATGGAAAGCTCTGGAAGCAAATACTAGAACCTTCCAGCTTTTTCGGGAGCCTTGTGAAAAGTATAAAAGCACATGTCTGACCGGAAGAGGAGGCAGATTATTTTTAATCGTGAATGAGTAAAGTTGGTTGTAATAAAAGTCAAGTTAGTGAATTTCAGTGGTGAACAATAAATTGTTTTGTGGTTGTAAAAGTAAAGTGTTTTATTTTGTAAAGTAAATAATTGGAGAATTTAAATAAAGTTAATAAGTTTTATTTACGAACCTAAGAAAATATTACATTGGTGTCAGAATTGGGATAAAACTTAGCTTATTTGATAATTTACTGTGCTTTAACATTGCAAAAAGTGAACGTGACTGTGGAAGTGAAAATAAGAAAAGACAATGGGTAAAACTCTAAATGATTTGAATTTAGTTGATCTTAAGGCAGATCGGAACAAGCGAGGTCTTCCTACCGCTGGGACAAAGAATGATCTTACTGTTGCAATTTTATTTAAGAAACGCGAATTTTATAAGTTTACCTACTTTTTATGTATCGATACTTGAAAACCGCGACTTTGGATATTCGGATCCACCAATTATTCAATAAACAAAACGAAATAATTAAAATGCACACAGACCAGTGTGCGTAGATAGATATAGGTAGAAAACCCAACATTTTGTCAATCACAATTTTTAACAAAAGTTAATATTGGCAAAAGGCCAATGCAAAAAAGAAGACAAGTGAAACAATTTCAATTTTAAATTAAAGCAATAATTGTGTCACAAAACGCAAGATGAAGATAGATGATTTTGGGAAAGATTCCTGACCAAAGCAAAAAAAAGAAAATGGGGATTTATTAGTCCCGTATTTCTGAGAAACAATTAGACATAAACTGAGGCCTAGCGGAATAATTATTTTGCCCAATCTGGCAAGCGAAACTACAACGAATTCAACTAAGACAATTTTCAAAAGAATACTTAGCTTTTTATGTGCTCCAAACGAAATCGAATTTTCCCTGAGTTCTCTGGCCCACCTGGCCCTGACTCCTAAAGACGCTCCGTTCAAAGAAATTTAGCTCCTCACAACAAACTAAATTTCCCTCACTGGAAATTCATAATTACTTTTAAAGAAAATCTCACAATATTTGAAATTAAACGTAATATGGTGCGGATTTGACTTTTCCTTCTTAAACTTTTCTAAAACGATCTGCCTTCTACAGAATCTAATCAAAAAGTGCCATAATGGCAGGTTTTTACGTTCACTTTCGCACTCTCCAATTGTCGACCTCTCTTTTGCACCCACTCAGTAGTGGCGGTATTCGGTCACAAATTTTATGCAAGGACTTCGCCTATTGGCTGGAAGCCTGCCCCGTTGTTGAACCCAATCCACTCTCTCATTTTAAGTATCCCTAGTGAAAGGGATCATTCACAATGGGAAGTAGCCCAATGAATGCACCCAGACCACCTCCGTCTTATTATGCTACACAAAAAAAGTAAAAGAAAAATTGAATTTACACGATCAAAGTCCCCGTCCCAACCGAACCAGACTAAAACCCAGAAAAATATCTCTAACGAATGCACTTCCACCATTTACCAATCTTAAATGGTGAGGAGGAATTCGATTTATTACGCGAAGTTAACATTTCCCTAACACCGTAGACTTTCGTGCAGATTTGGGGAAATGGGAAATCACCCAAATGGCCCTCGGCCATTCGTGGAATATTGACTGGCGCTGCCAGTATTGACATATCTGGCAGTGTAGACATATATGTGGACCGTCTGTCACACATTTCGTTAGACAATGGACCACCTGTCGTTGGTGTGGATCACCTGTCACACACATATCGTTGGGCAAGGACCAACCGTCGCATGCCTAAATTAAAAGTGGACCTTCTGTCTCACTTTGTATTTACGGATTTTCGTGGACCACCTGTCACACGATTATTCTTCGGATACCTGTTGGAGTTGTTTTTCCAAGATTCTTTAGAAGCAGGCAGCATTTTGGAGCCGCAACAAGAAAAGGACGGGGCTAGTGTAAAAAAGAAAGGAATGAGAAGGTGAAACTTGTTGTGTTAAAATTTACCGCGACATTATAATTCGTCTGCAAGAAGGTTTAAGAAAACGTGGAGAAAACCCAGACACGTTTATATTTGACATTGAAATTGAGGAAGGGCAAGAACAAGTAAGTCCGCCGGACATAACAACTATGATGTCTCAGCTGCTCACCAGCCAAAAGAGTATTCTCGAACAAAGCCAAAAACAACACAATGAACAAAAGAATCTTCTTGGACGATTTGATCAACAAAGCCAAGAACAAAAGAATCTTCTTGAAAAACAAAGCCAAGAACAACGCAATGAGCAAAAGAACCTTCTTGAACGATTCGAACAACAAAGCCAAGAACAAAAGAATCTTCACGAACAACAAGGCCAAGAACAAAGGAATCTTCTCGAAGGTAAGTTGGAAGCCTTTGGGAAAAGAATTATTGCCCTTGACGAGCGTGTCGATAAACAATTTTCGACTGTCGATAAACAATTATCGACAATCGAAGCAAAGTTCAAAGATAAAATCGAATGCATTACAAAGGAATTGGATAAAGTAATGAGAATGAAGGTTCGAGAAAGTTCTGGCGACTGTCCAAAGAGAAAGGAGATGCATCCACCAACCTTTGATGGACAAAATTCTTGGTCAATCTACAAGAAATAGTTTGAGGCAGCCGCAGCAATGAATGGCTGGAACGAGGAAGACAAATATATAGCTCTGACGCTTGCCCTTTAAGGAACTGCTGCTGAACTGCTACAAACCATACCAGCAGATAAGAATGGCAACTTCAGTGCTCTTGTTCAAGCCATTGACAAACGCTTTGGAGATGACCATACGCAAGAAGTCTTTCGCGTTCAACTCAATACTAGAGTCCAGAAAAGAGGAAAAACTCTGCAAAAGCTCCAAGCAGACATCGAACGGCTGGCACATCTGGCATATCCAGCTGCAGGGGATGAAATCATCAACCAATTCGCAAAAGAAGCCTTTGCCCGTGCTGTATCTGATATCAACTTTCAGCGAGCATCAACAGTCCGAGGAAAACGGACGCTTCCTGAGGTATTAGCGTTCGCCCTGACTATGGAAGCAGCAGAACAGGCTTCTCAAGGAGTCCATCGAGTAAGAGAAATAGAAATTGAGGAGTGTGCATACCAGAAAACAGCGTTGCAAAGAAACCAGCGAAATGGACCTGCTCGATACTGGAATTGTAACAAGACCGGGCATCTCCAACGTCAGTGCAGATTAACACCTAGAAGACCTGCATGTCAAAATTGTGGACGCAGAAATGGAAATAGTAAAAGTCTGACTGTGGAGGTAATATAAAACGGCAGGAAACAAGTGGCTACGATTGAAACCGGTGCCACTGCCTCCATTGTTCGAAGAGACTTGGTGAAGATGACATGGCTGCATAACACCAACACCTACCGTCTGAAAACTGCAACAGGAGAGGTAGCTAGAGTGTACGGGGAGATTCGTCTTACAATCCGTTTGGCAGAACTGGAGTTTTCACATCTGTTTCTGGTAGCGGATATATGTGATGAGTGCATCGTTGGAATCGACTTTATGAAAGAGCACAGAGTAATCCTTGATATTGGGAAGCTAGTTCTTAAGTACTGAAATGTGGAGATTCCTATGATTTATGGCAATGAACGCACATCAACTCTGAGGACTGTCATAAAGGAAGATATATGCCTGCCACCTTCCTCAGAAGTGTTTGTTTGGACAAAAATAAAGGGTGATTTGGGTAGCCATCGATACCTTATGGTGGAGCAGTCTTCCGAAAACATCATCCTAGGGAAGGCTCTAGTGGCACCTAACAACAACATGGTGTCCGTACGGATATTTAACACCAAACCGTACGAAGTCAAGCTTAGAAAAGGCGAAGTTGTTGGAAAGTGTGAATCATTGTCTGCAATAACTATGATCACAGAAGCGGACACTCAGCAATCTGTGAACCCGAGGAAATTGAACTCTATGAAGACAAACATTTTGAAGTCATCTAATCTAAGTGGACGACAGCTTGGTTTTGCTGGAAGCCTCCTTCACGAGTACGCTGATATACTCTCTTCACCCAGTGGGCAGTATGGTCGAACACAACTGGTGCAGCACCGAATCGACACAGAAGACGTGAGACCAATTCGACAACCAGCGAGACGTCTTCCATTAGCCACACAAGCCGAAGTTGAAGAGATGATATCAACCATGAAGAAAGATGGGCTAATCGAAAATTCTAAAAGCCCTTGGGCATCCCCAGTCGTCCTTGTCAAAAAGAAGGATGGAAGTACTCGATTTTGTGTGGACTATCGGAGGCTGAATGATGTAACAAAGAAAGACAGCTACCCCCTAACAAGAATCAACGAAACTTTGGATGCGATAGAAGGAGCTGAATGGTTATCAACCTTGGACTTAAAGAGTGGTTACTGTTAGCTAGAAATCAATCCAGGAGATCGAGAAAAGACGGCTTTCCCCACAGGAAATGGTCTGTGGCAATTCAAAGTAATGCCTTTCGGACAATGCAACGCTCTGGCAACATTTGAGCGTTTAATGGAGTGCGTTTTACAAGGACTTACTTGGAAGTTATGCCTCGTCTATCTGGACGATGTCATCGTTTATGGTAAAACATTTGAGGAGCATTGTGAAAACCTTAAGGCTGTGTTCAAGAGGCTTCAAGAAGCAAAGCTGACAAATGTGCATTCTTCAAGTCTGAGGTAAAATACTTGGGATATATCATCTCGTCCCAAGGAGTAAAGACTGATCCAGAGCAAAAATTGGCCAACCCCACAAGATAAACATCAACTTCGGATCTTTCTTGGTCTAGGCACGTACTATCGTCGTTTTGTTAAGGATTTTGCTGGGATCGCGAAAAGTTTGCATCAGCTTACCGAAAAAGACAAACCATTCAAATGGTCAAGTGAGTGCGAGAAAAGCTTTCAGATACTCAAGCAGCGATAATGCAATACATCTGCAAGTAACGTGGGAATTGAAGCCGTATTGTCGCAAGCTCATGATGGAGAAGATAAGGTCATCGCCTATTACAGCAAGGTACTCTCAAAGACAGAAAGAAATTATTGTGTGACCACAAGAGAACTTCTAGCTCCAATATCGGCTACAAAGCACTTTCATAAGTACATCTATGGACAGAAATTCCTTCTTCAAACAGACCATGGCGCACTTAATTGGCTTTTGAACTTCAAAAATCCAGAAGGTCAAGTGGCAAGGTGGATCGAGAGATTGCAAACATACGACTACCAAATTCAACATCGAAGAGGAAGGTTACACTCAAACGAAGATGCCTTGTCTCGGAGACCCTGTAAACCGGACTGCAAGCATTGCACACGTCAAGAAGAAAAGGAGGTAGCTGCCATCCAGCGATTAAGAATCGATCCCATTTACGGTTGGAGTAATGAAGAACTGAGGACCACCCAGCAAGAAGACTCGGATATTGAACCCATTCTTGCATGGAAAGAACACCAGGAGAAACCAGAATGGGGTGACATCTCGGATAGAAGTCCAACTCTTAAGGTGTATTGGGCACTTCATGTGCAAGAAGGACTATTAAGACGTAAGTGGGAGTCCACAGACGGCAAAAAATATGCAGCTAATCGTACCTCGATCCAAAGTTAATGACGTTCTTCAAGAGATGCATGAGAAAGCTTCCGGAGGACATTTGGGGATCAATAAGACACTGGAGAAGGTAAGGCAGCGGTTCTACTGGCTTCATGCAAGAGAAGATGTTGAAAAAAGGTGCCGAAAATGTGATACTTGTGCTGAGCAAGGGACCAGGTAGAAAAATCCGAAGTAAAATGCAGCAGTATAACGTGGGCGTGCCTTTTGAGAGGATTGCAATAGACGTTGCGGGACCTTTTACAGAAACCGAAAGTCGAAACCGATACATCCTGGTAGTAATGGACTACTTCAGCAAGTGGCCTGAGGCATTTGCCATCCCAAATCAGGAAACCAAAACAGTAGTGGATCAGATTGTTTTTAACTGGATTAGCAGGTTTGCCTACTGATGGAACTCCATTCAGATCAAGGAAGAAACTTCGAGTCCAAAATCTTTCAAGAAGTTTGGACACTCCTTGGCATTAAAAAGACGAGGATAACAGCGCTTCATCCACAATCTGATGGAATGGTTGAACGATTCAACAGGACCCTCCTCAAAGAACACCAAAATTGTAAGTGACAACCAACGAGACTGAGATCGCCATATTCCATTATTCTTGATGGCCTATCGAAGTGTAGTACATAGCTCAACAGGACATACACCATCAGAAATCCTGCTTGGGAACACAATACGACTGCCAAGTGAAATAAAATTTGGACGTTATGGTAATGAACCCCAAGAAATAGACGACTACGTGGAAAACTTTAATGAAAAGCTTCTTGACATTCACGAAAGGACAAGGGCAGATATAAAGCTATCGAGTGATCGGATGAAAACACGATACGATACAAAAGCAACAACGAACGGATTTCAAGCGGGAGAACTTGTGTGGTTTTATAATCCCCACCTTCGCAAGGGACTTTCATCGAAACTTCAATAAAATTGGGAAGGCCCGTATGTTGTTGTAACACGAATAAACGATGTCGTCTACCGCATTCAGAGAGGACTTAGAGGTAAAATGAAAGTAATTCACAGTGACCGTTTACACCGTTATAATGGTGAAGAATGTGATGGATTTGCTTGGGACGATCAATCTTAAGGAGGGGGCAGTGTAACGACTGTCACATTTGAACAACAACGACTCTCGAATGAACTGTAACCACTCTCGAATAAATGAAACACCAATTTCGGATTAGACAGGACACAAACCAACCTACGAAGAGCTTTGGTGAGCTTTCGAACTTCAAATAAAAAAACATCAAATTGAAAGCCTTGGAAAGGGAAATTTATGGGAAATTTTCCCCTATGGAAAGCTCTGGAGGAAAATACTAGAACCTTCCAGCTTTTTCGGGAACATAGCGAAAAGTATAAAAGCACATATCTGACCAGCAGAAGAGGCAGTTTATTTTTAATCGTGAATGAGTAAAGTTGGTTGTAATAAAAGTCAAGTTAGTGAATTTCAGTGGTGAACAATAAATTGTTTTGTGGTTGTAAAAGTAAAGTGTTTTATTTTGTAGAGTAAATAAGTGGAGAATTTAAATAAAGTTAATAAGTTTTATTTACGAACCTAAGAAAATATTACAATATAAAACAGATGTAACCCTTGAAGTGAACCACCTACCAGTACCAAAATGAACCATTCTAAATGAAGCTTATTTCTATGAAAAATTTCTCTGCCAACCAGAAAATAAAAGAATTTTCAGTAACGCTCGAGACGAGCAAAGGGATGTGGTACGGTATCGTGGGAATACTTGCTTTTGTGATTTTTGTACTTCTGTATACAAAAGTAAGGCTGAGAGCTGTACTAATTACAGCAAAATCAGACAACGGTTTATTAGCATTAGATAAGGACTTTTTAAAAATGCGAGTACTAAATGTAATGAATGAGGACGTTCAAAATTAAGGAAGGGAGGAGTTTACAACAACAACTGGTTTCAAGACATTCGTTGCAGACCTCTATTGTGTATCAACTTGATATTAGCAAAACTTTAATCTGATAATTACATTATCTAAATGATCGTGAATTTTTCAAGTTTAATTTTGTTGTTTTGAATTGATATGAATATGTTAAGGAACACTTCAATTTTTTCACATTATACTTATTTTAGTATTATAAATAGTCCAGTTCGTCATTTTTTGATAAATTGATTTGATATGTGATTTGATATGAATAAAATATCAAAACGATATGCGTTTTTTTAGTGCACCTTTGAAATTTGGTAAGATTTCACTTGTTTTACATACAACTCAGTCATCATTTATAAAAAACACAATAACTTTTTTTTAAGGTGGTTGGGCAGTCAAAAATACCAAGATAAATATTTTAGTTTGTTTAACTTTCATATTTCCCCTCCCCAGCACTTTGAAAGTAACTTTTTATAAAACCAAAGTACTGTTTTAAATTAACTTTGGATACTATGTAGTAGATGGCTGAATTTTGCCTCGACACCAATCTTTAAATTTTAATAATAAAATATTTTTCTTACTTTTTTTTTGTCTTTGCATTTTCCTTTCCCAAACGGCTTTTTTCCCCACCCCATTCATGCAAGGAGAGGGGAGGGAGAAAATCAGTAACGTGGTCCTATGGTTACAAGGGTGTTGAATCCAGCGAGAGGTCTCTGGTCATCGTCGACCTCTTATGAAACAAGTGGCAATCCTTTTCCTGTTCTTCTGACATGCCACCTTAGCAACAATTCTTTGAAATAAAGTTAGGACATGAACTATTAGTATACTAAAATGCACCTCGTCATTCAGGTGAAAATGACAGGTATACTCATACCGTGAACTAACGCCTCTACTAAAACGAGTTTACCGATTTTCTTCAAATTAAGAAAATACAGATATGTATATATGAACATAATCATGGAAGAATTATGTTTCAAATTTAAAGAAAATCTGTTCGCCCGTTTTGGCTCTTGCTCGATGTAAGGTGGACGGAAAGCAGCAAATTTTAAAATGGGGTTATCATGTTTCTCCCAAACATCACATGGCTAAGACCTGTTTTGTAGAACATTCAATTTTCTATTCGGATATGTCAACGAATTTCTTCCAGATTCAATGGATAGAAGTTATAAAATTCCAAATATTCCTTACACTTTTTTCGTTTGTAGAAATCAAATTGCCGATGAGGGGCTCAAACTCTTAGAGCGGTTTTTTAGAGCAATAAACTGTATTTTAAAGGCTTTATATGTTACATAATACATACATACACATGTATTCTTTATTCTTAACTATAATCTTAATGCTTAATAAAGACAGTTGAATCTTAGCAACGAAACAGATCGGACGTGCTTTGAAATAAGTTACTTAGGAACAATACATAAACTAGCTACTTTTCATGGAATCCAGAAAATCAAACCAACTGCCTTAAATTTGAGCCATCCTTATGCAGCTACATATTATTGAGCAATAAGTAATGTTTCTTCTTGAATAGATCGGTGCACCAGAAGAAACGCGATATAAAATTCTCGTATTAAGTTCATTGTTTGAAACTTCTTCTCCTATGGGTAGGGAGATGATTATAAATCTAGGAAGACATTTAATTGAAGGTTATCGAATCCAAGAACCGGCGATACTAAAAATTTTAAATAGCAGCGTCATTAATTTATTTCCAGTTATGGACAATTTTGAGGAAATCTTTAACATATTTCAAAACAAGTAAGTACAAGTTGTTACAATTTATGTTAAAATCTTATTTTTAATTTTTTTAAGCAAAACTATATGTGACCCTGTCATAGGTAATGAATTGGCAGAAAAGATCCTTGGACCAGAATCCGAAAAACGTAGAGATTTATTTCTTCAAGTGATGGATGCAGAAAACTTTGATTTAATTTTGTCTTTTACGGCAGGAAGTTATGATCTGATGTAAGAACTTTTCTTTATAATACCATGTGTAGAGTATAGACTAACTAATAATAATAGAAGGTACGCGAACTAGGAACGCCAAAAAAACATTCCTTTTCTAGGGGCAGATTTTTTGATATGTTTTACCCCTCACCCCTTGGATTGCTACCTGGGCAGTCGGGCTGGTGAGCCAGATATCAAGATATTAAGTTGAACTTTTTTTACAGTTACATAAAGCCAACATATACTAAAATCCATCCTTGGTTTAATGCCTAGTTTTATTCTACGATCAGAAAAAAACATGAAAGATGGTAACGGAGAAGACAGGTAATGGTAACGGAGAAAACACGTACGATCAAAAATTCTTTTTTATTCAATTATATTGTAATTTATGTTTTTAAATTATTGTCAGTAATGATAAAAGTGATCAAGGTTATTAAAAAAAATGTGTGTAAAATTTCATTGAAATTGGTTAACGTTAACATGAGCAAGCGAGCACTTCAAATTTTGTGTACCAAATACAAGGGGTCTTTACAGTCTTTTGCTAAAAAAAAAATTGCTAAAAGTTGATAGAAATTATTTAAACTTGGCACATAGATTAAGTACGGTAAGGAGTATACAAGAAATTATATTCAATATTTTTTTTATATATTAACCCCATTTAATATAACATTAAATATTGTTGTTTAGTGCAATTGTTGCTATTTTTAAAGGTGTTTTAGGAACATAAAATTTTATATTTGTATGCTCTGTATGGTATTTAGAATATGTGCCAAGCTTGAAGATTTCCCATAAACGTTTTCACTTTTACTGACACTTCAAGTAATAGGCTATAAAAACACCAAGTATTATGTATGAACATTTGAAGTGCTCGCTTCGCTTCGTTGCCGATTTCAATGAAATTTTATAAATCATTTTTTTTAATAAACTTGAATAGTTTAAGGGGTGGGGATCAAGAAAATTCAAACTATTTTAAAAAAGTGCATATAAGTCGTTGAAATTTGGGAGAGAAAAGTGCAGTGTTATCTTCTTCGTTACCGTGTGTTAGTTAGTTAGACATGATATTAAAATCTATAAAAATTCTACAGTAACTCTTTTTGAGTCAAGCTTTTTATGCGAAAAAATATTACAAATACTTATATAGTTCACCATTTATACCAGCTATAGTAATTTTTCGGTAACGGAGAAGACATTTTGTTTTTTTTTTTTTTTTTGTGGTTATTTTCCCGTGGGTAGGTGCAAAACCTGCTATTCAGGCTCTATGAGGACCGAAAAACGCGTGCTCATAGAAGTGTGAGATTCTTACTGCAGGTTACTTTCCGGTGAAAGTTCCTGCTCAATCCGCGATTTTAAAGCGGTTTTCTGTTCATCGCACCAAGTCGGAAGGTTTTGTTCTTCGCAGACGGCGTACTAAATTCGACTCGTCAAGAATGTCAATAATCGTTGAATTAGCGTGTTCTAATAGTCGATTTCTAAGTTTTCGCGCGAAACTTTTTATTTCGTCCCGCACCGTAGGAATCCCGAGATCCCTATGAAGATCTTCGTTTCTTATATACCACGGAGCATTTACAAAATACCTAAGCAATTTATTTTCAAGCGTTTGTAAGTTATTTAAGTTTGTATCGCAGGTACAACCCCAAACTTGTATACCATAAGTCCAAACAGGTTTAAGAACCTGTCGGTATAAAATCAATTTATTTTCAATGCTAAGCTTTGAATATTTACCGAGTAACCAGTTCACATCTCTTAATTTACTTTTAAGTTCTTCGCTTTTCTTTTTCACGTGCGGCTTCCATTTTAATTTTGCGTCTAGAGTCATTCCCAGATACTTTGCCTCATTAGCAAATGGAACACGAGCGGTATTAAGAAAGACGGGTAATCTATTTACTTTTTATACGTAAAGTCCACGTGGACTGACTTTTGTTCATTGAGCGCTATTCGCCATGTTTTCGTCCACTCATTAACATTATTAAGAGCATTTTGTAATTTAATTGTAGCTTCGCTAATCGTTTTGTGAGTGATGGATGCAGAAAACTTTGATTTAATTTTGTCTTTTACGGCAGGAAGTTATGATCTGATGTAAGAACTTTTCTTTATAATACCATGTGTAGAGTATAGACTAACTAATAATAATAGAAGGTACGCGAACTAGGAACGCCAAAAAAACATTCCTTTTCTAGGGGCAGATTTTTTGATATGTTTTACCCCTCACCCCTTGGATTGCTACCTGGGCAGTCGGGCTGGTGAGCCAGATATCAAGATATTAAGTTGAACTTTTTTTACAGTTACATAAAGCCAACATATACTAAAATCCATCCTTGGTTTAATGCCTAGTTTTATTCTACGATCAGAAAAAAACATGAAAGATGGTAACGGAGAAGACAGGTAATGGTAACGGAGAAAACACGTACGATCAAAAATTCTTTTTTATTCAATTATATTGTAATTTATGTTTTTAAATTATTGTCAGTAATGATAAAAGTGATCAAGGTTATTAAAAAAAATGTGTGTAAAATTTCATTGAAATTGGTTAACGTTAACATGAGCAAGCGAGCACTTCAAATTTTGTGTACCAAATACAAGGGGTCTTTACAGTCTTTTGCTAAAAAAAAAATTGCTAAAAGTTGATAGAAATTATTTAAACTTGGCACATAGATTAAGTACGGTAAGGAGTATACAAGAAATTATATTCAATATTTTTTTTATATATTAACCCCATTTAATATAACATTAAATATTGTTGTTTAGTGCAATTGTTGCTATTTTTAAAGGTGTTTTAGGAACATAAAATTTTATATTTGTATGCTCTGTATGGTATTTAGAATATGTGCCAAGCTTGAAGATTTCCCATAAACGTTTTCACTTTTACTGACACTTCAAGTAATAGGCTATAAAAACACCAAGTATTATGTATGAACATTTGAAGTGCTCGCTTCGCTTCGTTGCCGATTTCAATGAAATTTTATAAATCATTTTTTTTAATAAACTTGAATAGTTTAAGGGGTGGGGATCAAGAAAATTCAAACTATTTTAAAAAAGTGCATATAAGTCGTTGAAATTTGGGAGAGAAAAGTGCAGTGTTATCTTCTTCGTTACCGTGTGTTAGTTAGTTAGACATGATATTAAAATCTATAAAAATTCTACAGTAACTCTTTTTGAGTCAAGCTTTTTATGCGGAAAAATATTACAAATACTTATATAGTTCACCATTTATACCAGCTATAGTAATTTTTCGGTAACGGAGAAGACATTTTGTTTTTTTTTTTTTTTTGTGGTTATTTTCCCGTGGGTAGGTGCAAAACCTGCTATTCAGGCTCTATGAGGACCGAAAAACGCGTGCTCATAGAAGTGTGAGATTCTTACTGCAGGTTACTTTCCGGTGAAAGTTCCTGCTTAATCCGCGATTTTAAAGCGGTTTTCTGTTCATCGCACCAAGTCGGAAGGTTTTGTTCTTCGCAGACGGCGTACTAAATTCGACTCGTCAAGAATGTCAATAATCGTTGAATTAGCGTGTTCTAATAGTCGATTTCTATGTTTTCGCGCGAAACTTTTTATTTCGTCCCGCACCGTAGGAATCCCGAGATCCCTATGAAGATCTTCGTTTCTTATATACCACGGAGCATTTACAAAATACCTAAGCCATTTATTTTCAAGCGTTTGTAAGTTATTTAAGTTTGTATCGCAGGTACAACCCCAAACTTGTATACCATAAGTCCAAACAGGTTTAAGAACCTGTCGGTATAAAATCAATTTATTTTCAATGCTAAGCTTTGAATATTTACCGAGTAACCAGTTCACATCTCTTAATTTACTTTTAAGTTCTTCGCTTTTCTTTTTCACGTGCGGCTTCCATTTTAATTTTGCGTCTAGAGTCATTCCCAGATACTTTGCCTCATTAGCAAATGGAACACGAGCGGTATTAAGAAAGACGGGTAATCTATTTACTTTTTATACGTAAAGTCCACGTGGACTGACTTTTGTTCATTGAGCGCTATTCGCCATGTTTTCGTCCACTCATTAACATTATTAAGAGCATTTTGTAATTTAATTGTAGCTTCGCTAATCGTTTTGCCTACTGCTAGTATTGCAGTATCATCAGCAAACGTGGCTACAATAGTGTCATCTGTTTGAGGTATAAAAGGCACAGAACTGGACCTAATACACTTCCTTGTGGTACCCCAGCCACTATTTCTTTGAAATCAGAATAGTCATTTCCGTGTCTTACACGAAAAAGTCTTTCATTTAGATATCCGTTTAGAATGTTGAAAAGTCCTTCAGGCAGAACTTGTCTTAATTTGAATTTGAGGCCTTCGTGCCACACCTTGTCAAACGCCTGCGACACGTCCAAAAAGACAGTCGAACAGATTTTCTTTTCTTCAAGAGCTCTCTCAATTACGTCAGTAATTCTATGCACTTGATCAATTGTCGAATGCTTGCTTCTAAATCCGAACTGATGTTCAGGTATTAATTGTTTCTCTTCTATTATCGGTTGCAGGCGCAGGAGTAGTATTCTTTCAAAAACTTTTGATATAATAGGAAGAAGCGAAATTGGCCTGTAAGACTTCTTTTCGTGAGATGGTTTGCCAGGTTTCAATATCATTTTGACTTCCGCAACTTTCCATTGGCTCGGAACATATTCTAACCTTATTGCCGCATTTATTATGTAGAGGAGGTTAATAAACCCTATACGAGGCAGCATTTTTAAAATCTCTGCCGTTATTAAGTCATATCCTGGAGCTTTGTTGGACTTAAGCTTCTTTATTTCTGTTTTAATTCGGCAAGTGTAGCATTTCTCGTTATGTAGCTTTCATTAGAGGTAAAATTCATATTAATATTTTCGTTGAGTTCTTGCCCATCAAACGGCTTGAATGTTTCCTCTAAGTAATCGGCGAATACCGTCGCTTTTTCTTTGTCACTTTTAGCCCATTCATTTTGGCTTTTCTTAAAAGGCGAAGACATGAAATTTTCTGTATTTTCGACGCGAATATCTTTGTCCTCAGCACTCCTATAAAGTAAACTAAGTTGCGTATTGAAATTACTTTTAAAAATTTCACTGCTCATCGCGATATGCATCGCAATTTATTGTCAACTCATACCAACAAAAATACCGAAAAATGCATATTTACGGAAGACAAAGTATCAGTTTTTGTTATCTATTTTTTTCCATAATTGCAAATTGAGATGCTTGGTTTCCATTGATTTGTAATGGACGAAAAGTTGGTGTTTTTGATTGGGACTCGACCCCTCATTTGCTTGTTCGCCAATTTGTGCAAGAAAGCAAGCAATTTGAGCAGCCTCTAAATAACCAACAAACAACGTGTTTAATTCAATATTTTCCCAAATTGGTTCAGCTGGAAAATAACATAAATAAAAGTGAAAAATAATTTTTCTTTATTTTTATTCTCGATCACTTCCGAAACAAAGTTTAACACGTGCACGTCTGCGAAGTTAGCAGGGCAACTTTCACCCACGAAAAAAGGACCAGGAATTTGCATTTTGTTTGTGTTTCTTTTCCTGATTTTGTATTTAGTTCACCAAAAAAGGGTGTATAATCGAATGTCCTGCTAACTTCATAGTGAAGTTAGCAGGTGTGTTGATAGTGTTTTTCAAGAACTAAGCACTCTAAAAACTTGCTCAAAGGCTTAGGCCCAGGAGGAGAATGGGTAAATTGACCCATATGTTCAATAGTCGACACTTTTATGTCATACATTTTTGAAAAGGTTATTGTTAGGACATTATTTTATTGTACAAAACAAAGCACTGAAAAGAACAATAATGCAACTCCGTATTTGGACATTATCATCCTACTCAACATCAATCTGTTGAATATCGTTGAAAAGGGTAACCCATGTTGTTCCTTCTGTTATACCACCGTTAAGCCATGGGGTTCGAGAGATATGTTGCATCATAAAAGTTGAAAGGAACAATAACGCAATTTTGCAAATATGACAGTCGTTACACTGCCCCCTCCTTAAAATTGATCGTCCCGAGCAAATCCATCACTTCCTTTACCATTATAATGGTGTAATCGGTCACTGTGAACTACTTTCATTTTGCCTCTAAGTCCTCTGAATGCGGTAGAAGACATCGTTTATTCGTGTTACAACAGTATACGGGCCTTCCCAATTTTGTTGAAGTTTCGGTGAAAGTCCCTTCCGACGGTGGGGATTATAAGACCACACAAGTTCTCCCGCTTGAAATCCGTCCGTTGTTGCTTTTGTGTCGTATCGTGTTTTCATCCGATTACTCGATAGCCTTATATCTGCCCTTGCCCTTTCGTGAATGTCAAGAAGCTTTTCTTTCAGGTTTTCCACGTAGTCGTCTATTTCTTGGGGTTCATTACCATAACGTCCAAATTTTATTTCACTTGGCAGTCGTATTGTGTTCCCAAGCAGGATTTCTGATGGTGTATGTCCTGTTGAGCTATGTACTGCACTTCGATAGGCCATCAAGAATAATGGAAAATGGCGATCTCAGTCTCGTTGGTTGTCACTTACAATTTTGGAAAGGTGTTCCTTAAGGGTCCTGTTGAATCGTTCAACCATTCCATCAGATTGTGGATGAAGCGCTGTTATCCTCGTCTTTTTAATGCCAAGGAGTGTACAAACTTCTTGAAAGATTTTGGACTCGAAGTTTCTTCCTTGATCTGAATGAAGCATCAGTAGGCAAACCTGCTAATCCAGTTAAAAACAATCTGATCCACTACTGTTTTGGTTTCCTGATTTGGGATGGCAAATGCCTCAGGCCACTTGCTGAAGTAGTCCATTACTACCAGGATGTATCGGTTTCGACTTTCGGTTTCTGTAAAAGGTCCCGCAACGTCTATTGCAATCCTCTCAAAAGGCACGCCCACGTTACACTGCTGCATTTTACTTCGGATTTTTCCGCCTGGTCCCTTGCTTGCAGCACAATCATCATATTTTTGGCACCTTTTTTCAACATCTTCTCTTGCATGAAGCCAGTAGAACCGCTGCCTTACCTTCTCCAGTGTCTTATTGATCCCCAAATGTCCTCCGGAAGCTTTCTCATGCATCTCTTGAAGAACGTCATTAACTTTGGATCGAGGTACGATTAGCTGCATATTTTTTGCCGTCTGTGGACTCCCACTTACGTCTTAGTAGTCCTTCTTGCACATGAAGTGCCCAATACACCTTAAGAGTTGGACTTCTATCCGAGATGTCACCCCATTCTGGTTTCTCCTGGTGTTCTTTCCATGCAAGAATGGGTTCAATATCCGAGTCTTCTTGCTGGGTGGTCCTCAGTTCTTCATTACTCCAACCGTAAATGGGATCGATTCTTAATCGCTGGATGGCAGCTACCTCCTTTTCTTCTTGACGTGTGCAATGCTTGCAGTCCGGTTTACAGGGTCTCCGAGACAAGGCATCTTCGTTTGAGTGTAACCTTCCTCTTCGATGTTGAATTTGGTAGTCGTATGTTTGCAATCTCTCGATCCACCTTGCCACTTGACCTTCTGGATTTTTGAAGTTCAAAAGCCAATTAAGTGCGCCATGGTCTGTTTGAAGAAGGAACTTCTGCCCATTGATGTACTTATGTGTTTGTGTTTTTTAGCCAATATTAGAGCTAGAAGTTCTCTTCTGGTCACACAGTAATTTCTTCATGGCTTTGAGAGTACCTTGCTGTAATAGGCGATGACCTTATCTTCTCCATCATGAACTTGCGACAGTACGGCTTCAATTCCCACGTTACTTGCGTCAGCGTCGATGATGAATGGTTTCCATGGTGTCGGATAGGTCAGAACAGATGTATTGCATTATCGCTGCTTGAGTATCTGAAAGCTTTTCTCGCACTCACTTGACCATTTGAATGGTTTGTCTTTTTCGGTAAGCTGATGCAAACTTTTCGCGATCCCAGCAAAATCCTTAACAAAACGACGATAGTACGTGGCTAGACCAAGAAAGCTCCGAAGTTGATGTTTATCTTGTGGAGTTGGCTAATTCTTAACAGTGTCCACTTTCTCAGGATCAGTCTTTACTTCTTGGGACGAGATGATATGTCCCAAGTATTTTACCTCAGACTTGAAGAATGCACACTTGTCTGGATTTAATTTCAAGTTTGCTTCTCGAAGCCTCTTGAACACAGCCTTAAGGTTTTCACAATGCTCCTCAAATGTTTTACCATAAACGATGACATCGTCCAGATAGACGAGGCATAACTTCCAAGTAAGTCCTTGTAAAACGCACTCCATCAAACGCTCAAATGTTGCCAGAGCGTTGCATAGTCCGAAAGGCATTACTTTGAATTGCCACAGACCATTTCCTGTGGGGAAAGCCATCTTTTCTCGATCTTCTGGATGGATTTCTACCTAACAGTAACCACTCTTTAAGTCCAATGTTGAGAACCATTCAGCTCCTTCTATCGCATCCAAAGTTTCGTTGATTCTTGTTAGGGGGTAGCTGTCTTTCTTTGTTACATCATATAGCCCCCGATAGTCCACACAAAATCGAGTACTTCCATCCTTCTTTTTGACAAGGACGACTGGGGATGCCAAAGGCTTTTAGAATTTTCGATTAGCCCATCTTTTTTCATCGTCGATATCATCTTTTCAACTTCGGCTTGTTTGGCTAATGGAAGACGTCCTGCTGGTTGTCAAATTGGTCTAGCGTCTCCTGTGTCGATTCGATGCTCCACCAGTTGTGTTCGACCATACTGCCCACTGGGTGAAGAGAGTATATCAGCGTACTCGTGAAAAAGGCTTTCAACAACACTAAGCTGTCGTTCACTTAAATTTTATGACTTGAGAATTTTTGCCTTCATAGAGATCAATTTCCTCGGGTCCACAGGTTGTTGAGGGTTCACTTCTGTGATCTTAGTTATAGCGGACACTGATTCACACTTTCCCACAACTGCTCCTTTTCTCAGCTTGACTTCGTACGGTTTGATGTTAAATATCCGTACGGGCACCATGTTGAAGTTTGGTGCCACAAGAGTTTTCCCCAGGATGAAGGTGGCAGGCATATATCTTTCTTTATGACAGTCCTCAGAGGTGATTGCGTTTTATTGCGATAAACCATAGGAATCTCCACATTTCGTTACTTAAGGACTTGCTTTCCGACAGCAAGGATTACTCCATGCTCTTTTATAAAGTCGATTTCAACGATGCACTCGTCATGCTACCAGAAACAGATGTGAAAACTCTTTTTCTGCCAAACGGATCGTAAGACGAACCTCCCCGTACACACTGGCTGCATCTCCTGTTGCAGTTTTCAGACGGTAGGTGTTGGTGTAATGCAACCATGTCACCTTCACCAAGTCTCTTCGAACAATGGAGGCGGTGGCACCGGTGTTGATCGTAGCCACTTGTTTCTTGCCGTTTAATATTGCCTCCACAGGCAGACTTTTATTATTTCGTTTAGTCTGTGAGCAGCGCTGCAGCTGAAAAAATTGAAGTGCCAACTAATATTTTTATGGGTGCCACGGAGTGCCAAGACGTTGAATCCAAGTCAGAAAAAATCTAATGTTTAAATACGCTGGATAATATTTTTTTAAGCAGCGCTTTTAGAAGAGACCATGATAGAAATGCCTTTATTAGCGAAATCCATACAAATTTCACAAGTCATGAATGAACTGCCAAAAATGAGTATAAAAGTTTGAGTGACTTTACTGAGGCCATAGCAAATATTGATATTAGGTCATCAATATTTGTGATCGTGTTATCGTGAATTTTTTTTTACAAAAGTGTAAAGTACTAGATTTTTTTAGTTTTTAATACAACTGGACTCAGGAATGATATCAGGAATAGGGGCAATAGATGATTTCAATGAACTGGGGCTTTCAGTCCATGAAATAACATGGGGTATGGAAGGAAATGGAACGGCTGTAAAAATTATCTAGAAAATACTAAAAACTATGGAACAAAATTAAAGGCTCGCAGAAGAAAAGCAAAGAAATCCCAAGAAAGTGGTAAATTCTGCAGAATACCTGAAATTCAGCACTATTAATGCGAAGTGTTTTTGAAGAAAATAAAAGAAAAAACAGTTGTACGGCAACGAAAAAAAGGAGCTTCAGATGCATTTCGTCATGGACCTTGGTGCTTGGAGCAACAAATCCAAATAGGTTCTCTTCGGATGAAAAAATTTCATTTTGATGCATCTAGCCCTAGGATGCATCAAAATTTTTATTTTTTTTGACTTAGGAAAAGAGGATCTTATTTTGACCAGTATTCATTGTCGTGCGTCAGGTTTTCTATGGCTTGATGCGATCACTTATTATGAAAAAATTTATTGGAGTTGATAACTACCACAACTAACGGAAAAAGTTATAAATATATATTAGAATGAGCATATGCAAAAATAACAGACATTGTTGTACTTGCACCTTGAATTTAACAAACAAGATAACACCCTTATCCATACATACATAGAAGGTAGCTAAAAGGCTCTCCCAAAGCAGCAAATCATTCACAATAGAACAAAATATGACAAATACACAACGCTAATCAACAACAAAAAATCGTCGTCGCTCCGCATTAGCGTTGGTTTGGGAGAGCCAAAAAGCTAGATTTAATCGAAAAATATGCAATTTTTGCCATGGCCACCTTTTTCACCGGACTCAAATGTCATTGTAAACGTTTGGGCTTGGCTATATCAAAAATTGTATTAGGCTCGTAGATAGCTTGAAGATAAATACGCCTTGATCAAAGCTATCTGAGAAACGTGGAGCAAGATTTCAAGATTTATAAAAAAACTGTTTGGCTTTAATCCAAACCATCTTAAAACCTAATTGACAAAAACAAATATTAAACAAATTTTTTAAAACAAAAAGTCAACATTTTGGTTTTTTGTAGATTCTTTAAGTGACCTCAATCAAGCATCGAAGTTTTTATACCATTTTTTGCATTTCATTAAAATGACTTTTGAAATTCATATGAATTTTCCAAGTTATCCCTTTAACGTTATCCTTTATTTATATACCTACCCACAGGTATCAAATATTTACAGGAAAAATATTTCTCCCAAGTATTTATCGAGAAAAACGATAGCAAAAATAGTGGCCTCAAACAAGTGATGCGCAGTGTTTGTATGTATTTAAATTATAAAAAAAAAAATCTGGTAAGAACCAGCTGATTGGCTCAAGGTAATTTTTTATTTAGGAAAACATTGGAAGTTTTTTTTTTAATTAAAACTGGTCATTTTAACTACGAACTATGTTTTCTGAATAAAATGAACTGAACGGAATAAACATAAAAATTACTGTTCACAGAAAATCACAAAGAAAATATTCCTGGAATGTTTTGCTTTTTTCATTCAACGGATAGTTGTTTGCTGATTAAAAACAAAGGGTTAATTGTAATGAGTTTGTTACTTTAGTAATGATATTTAATAAAAAAAATAAAGAGTGCCGAATTTGAAATTTTTCAGTGCCAATGGGTGCCACAGTGCCAAACTTATTTCAAAGTGCCAGTTTGGCACTTAAGTGCCTGTTTCTGCAGCGCTGTCTGTGAGACCTGAATAGTGGTTCTGGGGCCATCGATACCAGAAACCAGCTTCTGCCCCTCGAAGTTGGTTCTACTCGTTTCCTTGCTGGGAAACAGGTAGACTTAGAGTATTGGTATTATTGTTTCCATTTCTGCGTCCACAATGTTGACATGCAGGTCTTCTAGGTGGTAATCTGCACTGATGTTGGAGATATCCGGCCTTGTTACAATTCCAGCATCGAGAAGGTCCATCTCGCTGATTCCTTTGCAACGCTGTTCTCTGGCATGAACACTCCTCAATTTCTATTTCTCTTACTCGATGGACTCCTTGAGAAGCCTGTTCTGCTGCTTCCATAGTCAGGGCGAACGCTAATGCCTCAGGAAGTGTGCGTTTCCCAGCCGTTCGCTGAAGGTTGATATCAGATATAGCACGGACAAAGGCTTCTGTTGCAAATTGGTTGATGACTTCATCCCCTGCAGCCGCATATGCCAAATGTGCCAACCATTTCGATGTCTGCTTGGAGCTGTTGCAGAGTTTCTCCTCTTTTCTGGACTCTAGTATTGAGTTGAACGCGGAAGACTTCTTGTATATGGCCATCTCCAAAACGTTTGTAAATGGCTTGAACAAGAGCACTGAAGTTGCCATTCTTATCTGCTGGTATGGTATGTAGCAGTTCAGCAGCAGTTCCTCAAAGAGCAAGCGTCAGAGCTATATATTTGTCTTCCTCGCCCCAGCCATTCATTGCTGTGGCTGCCTCAAACTGTTTCTTGTAGATTGACCAGGAAGTTTGTCCATCAAAGGTTGGTGGATGCATCTCCTTTCTCTTTGGCCAGTCGCCAGAACTTTCTCGAACCTTCATTCTCTTTACTGTTTCCAATTCCTTTGTAATGCATTCGATTTCATCTTTGAACTTTGCTTCTATTGTCGATAATTGTTTATCGACAGTCGAAAATTGTTTATCGACACGCTCGTCAAGGGCAATAATTCTTTTCCCAAAGGCTTCTTACTTACCTTCGAGAAGATTCCGAAGATTCCTTTGTTCTTGGCCTTGTTGTTCTAGAAGATTATTTTGTTCTTGGCTTTGCTGATCAAATCGTTCAAGAAGATTTTTTTGCTCATTGCTTTGTTCTTGGCTTTGTTGTTCGAACCGTTCGAGAAGATTCTATTGTTCATTGCTTTGTTGTTGGCTTTGTTCGAGAATTTTCTTTTGGCTGGCAAGCAGCTGAGACATCAAAGTTGTTATGTCTGGCGTACTTACTTGTTCTTGCCCTTCCTTAGTTTCAATTACAAACAGACGAATTAGAAGATCATTCTTTTTGTTCCAGCAGTAAGAAGACCTCGCTTGTTCAGCTCTGCCTTAAGTTCAACTAAATTTAAATCATTTAGAGTTTTACCCATTGTCTTTTCTTATTTTCACTTTCACAGTCACGTTCACGTTTTGCAATTATTTTCTGTTAAAGCACTTCCACCAATATTACATTGGTAATATTTTCTCAGGTTCGTTAATAAAACTTATTCACTTTATTTAAATTCCCCACTTATTTACTTTACAAAATAAAACACTTTTCTTTTTACAAAACAATTTATTGTTCACCACTGAAATGAATTCCCAAACTTTACTTTTATTACAACGAACTTTACTCATTCACGATTAAAAATAAACAGCGTCCTCTGTCGGTCAGACACGTGCTTTTATACTTTTCACAAGGTTCCCGAAAAAGCTGGAAGGTTCTAGTATTTGCTTCCAGAGCTCTCCATAGGGAAATATTCCCATATATTTCCCTTTTAAAATCTTTCGATTTGACGTTTAGTTTTGGAAGTTCGAAAGTTCTCCGTAAGTTGGTTTGTGTCCCGTCTAATCCGAAATTCGGTGTTTCTTTTATTCGAGAGTGGTTATAGTTCATTCCAGAGTCGTTATAGTACAAATGTACAGTCGTTACAATATTATATTAGCAAATGGGGCGTTTCGGTCGATGATCTGAAGCGATGGTACATGGCTTGCGATAGCTGAAAGTGATTTTGAAATTGCGTTTGTTCGGAAGTCAACTAGACGGGATCTCTTAACGTCATCCATTAAATCATGATGTTGCAAGAAGTCTATACCAATAAATGTAAAAACGAATGGGCAGCGAAGACCAATTTTCAGTTCGTGCGTGACCTCTCCATATACCTTTATTGGAGAACCATTGACGGCAAATAGTTGCAATGAAGTTGGGCGGGGATTCTTGAATGACGGGGATGGTGGTAAACAGGATACTTCGACAGCAATGTCTATTAGAAACGGCGTGTTGGTTGGTTGTTCGTGAATGCGTAATCGGTTGATTGAGGGTGAAGATTGGTGTCGTGTTGCTTCAGGAAATTTGAGTCATTGTTGAAATGACTGTGAAACAGACTTTGAATGTTGGCCAAATCTGCAAGGCAGGCGACAATTTAAGGCTTTGTTGCCAAAGGTGCGATGAAAATAACAAGTGTCAAACTGTTCAACTGAGGCATCTCGTCTGCGCCGACTTGATGTTCGTGAGTTGAGTAGTTTGGTTGTTGTGCTATTGCGTGGTTGTTCAGATGGACGTCTTGGGTAGTTATTGGCTAGTATTCTGGAAAAGTCTGAAATAAGGTGATCAACTTGGGATGATGTCTTGAAAACTTCATGCGTGCTTTTATGGTAAGTGTTCACTATTGCGGGATCTACAAAAGCAAAGGCATTTAGTTGACGGAGTTCGATACTCTCCATTATAGTATCCACGACTTATGTTCTCTCATTTACTGAACCTCTAACCATGATGGCTGCTGTCTGAACAGAAGGACGGAGTCGTGAAGACCACAAGTCGTATATGTTCGTTTTTTTCTATGATTGGTCGTAGTTCAGTTATAAGAGCTGGCGGCAATTGTGAGCAAACGGTGTCAATTTTTCTTGCCTCTTGACCAATTCCTGAGGCTTGAAAGTAAAATTCCAGTAAATAAAACCAATAACCAACGTCAGATTCGTAATAATTAGGTGCTACATCCATTTGCTGATTGATGTTTTCGTTGGCCATCACGTCGGGGTCACCAATTTAGTTTCATAGTTAAAACTTGATTAAAGGAAACTAATAAAATTCATTACAAATCGTTTTATTTAAAAAATAGCAAATAACAAAAATGAAATGTGTTGCTTTTAGTTACGAAGTTAGAATAATTAATAATTGAAAAGTATTAAGAAAACAAAGAAATAGCAATAAAATCAAAATACGATATTTTTATGAATGCATAGTTTTATTATCGGCAAGTGTAGATACCGCCTCATGGGCATTAAATTTTAAAACCTAAAATAACACTTAATACCAAAAAAAAATAGATTAACCAAAAAATCGTTTTTTGTCAAAATTTTGAGTTTGAAAGTAAATTTTTCACAAACTATCAGGTAAAATAACTTTATTAAAAAAAAAAATCAAGAATTGATTTCTGGCTTTGAGATAGGCTAAAGGATTTTTTTCCAGATATTACCATTGTTTCTGTAAAGTTATTTTTTTATTTGAAGTCAACTTTTCTTAAAATTACCCTTCCCGCCTAAACGGGGGGATATACACTCCCTATCTTATACTATGGCTTTCTTCTTTTGGCCCGATCCGCTCTGGTATTTCTATGCACCATATGTCAAAGACTTTGTATTTGTTATTGTACACTTTAATATACTACTTATTGTTTTAAATATATTATTGCTATATTTTAGAAAGCCGTCCCTTGGAAACTAGTGGGTCTTTGGAGACGGTTTCGAACTCAAATTAAAGTAAATTTAGTAAGGTTTAAATCTTAGAACAACGTTTTACTCTGAAATTAAAGCGTATTGGTTGAAATTTCCAATTACTAGAGAAACCAAAAAGTCCAAAAATTGGATTTACCACTAGGCCAACATCATAATAATCAACTCAGCAAAAAATTAGAACTACTGGATTTGACGCTACTGGACTACTAACTTCAGACTTATTTTTTACGGAAATTAAATAACAAGAAAAATACTCAAGCTACAAATTTTTGGTTTAGGCAACAAATGAGAATTTAATTTGTTATAAATTCAGATATCAAAATTATTTGATTCCGCCACAAAGTGTCCGCTAATATAAGGGACGTTCACAAATCACAACAGTCATATCCATGAGGATTGTAAAAGCCCAGGTTACTCAAACTCTTAAAAAAATTTAGAAGGTCAGGCTTTATGTTGAATATCATTCACAAAACTTTAGTTATGCGGAAAAAAGTTTTCATTTATTTTCAGATGTAATAGGAAATTGAACAAGAGTAAAATTTGTAAGGAGTTACTTACTATTTATTTCAGAATTATTAATAAAATAATAGTTCACTTTAGGTAACTTGAATTACTTTTTTCTTCACGACCGCCATGGATATATTGAACACATTCACCCCCAAGAAATCCAAAGAACATATAAGTTAACACGATACATTTCCATTCACATTCCCATTCACATTCCCATTTACATTCCTACCCAAATTCCGTTGCTAACAATGCAGACACCTACTTTTGTCAAATCAGCATTATCAAAAATATTATATTTGTTATTTGTTATGAAAATCATATTCTTGGAAATCAAATAATATTTTATTTGTTAATTTTGCAATTTCTTAGAAATTAAAACATTTACATTAATCAACTTTTTGTTAATTTATCTTTTTGTTAATTTTGCAATAATAAACTCTTGGAAACTAAAAATATTGTTAAAGAATTATATTTTATAAATAGAAGGTAAAAGAATCAATAAAGTTACTCTTCGTTAGTCAACCAAACCAAACTGTGTTTTTTTTTTACATCGCAACCGCATTAAGTACATCGCGTAACATAAGAACCGCGCACCCGGCAGAAAAATAAAAGCTTAACACAGCCGAGTAATTAGCACCGCGTTACATAAGAACCGCGTAAAGTGAAAGTTCGACGTAAAGCACTACAAAGAATTGAAAACTCTAAATTAAGTGCGTAAAAGCTTAACACAACCGAACAATTAGCACCGCGTTACATAAGAACCGCGTAAAGTGAAAGTTCGACGTAAGGCACTACAAAGAATTAAAAACTCTAAATTAAGTGCGTAAAAACTAAACGCAGCCGAACAGTAGCACTGCGTTACATAGGAACCGCGTGAAGTGAAAGTTCGAATTAATATAAGCACTACAAAGAATTAAAACTCTCAACCAAATGCGTAAAATAAAAACCGAGCAAAGTGAAAGTACGTTGTAACATAAGAACCATGTACTCAATAAACTGATTTTAAATTTCAAGACCTAGTGCGTAAAACATAAGAACCGCACAATAAAGTGTAGTGTAGTGCGTAAAGCACAGTGTACCTATACAAAAAACTTTGTTGCATTCAAACCGTGGGCAGTCAAGAAAACGTTCCCTAGTAGCAGAAACGTAAAGAGGATACCAACGGAACCCCAAAGATGCAGAAAATTTTGATATTAAATTTCATCCTCTGTGTGGGAGCAATCGTTAATATCTACGAATACCAAAGTCCACTCGTTGCGATTAAACAAGGAAACGGAAAAATGATCACCGGGAATTACAAAATCATTCACCTAATTAATCTCACTATGTTCGAAGAAATCATAAGTAAAATCAATACGGACATCAACCGCTATATACCCAGAAACAGCCCTTACCTACCGCAACTGGAACTACAAAAAACAAAAATAGAAAATCTATTAGAACAACTCCAAGATAAGACCCAGAACAGAGAAAAACGGTCAATCAACTGGATAGGATCCGCTTGGAAGTGGCTGGCAGGTAACCCTGATGCGACGGATTGGGACAAAATTGTCACCGAAAATAACAAGCTCTCCACCAACAATAATAGACAATATCACATAAACAAATATTTAACTAAGGTAACGGACACCTTAATTGACAATTAAAACAAAATAATTGAAGGAATTAATGCTAATATCACCGAAAAATATGAGCAAATTATTTTTAACAAGCTTAGCCTTTTAAAAGAGGAAATAGGAGAAATAGTTCTAGCAGGGCAACTTGCAAAAAGAGGTATTGTTAACTCAAATTTATTAAGCAAAATTGAAATTTCTGATATCCTTTCCAAAATAGAATCACTTCCATTTAGAAACGAGCTTCAAGCCATTGAATTCGCTGAACCGATGATGCTTGTAAAAAAATCTGTTCTACTCTACGTCATTTGTTTACCCCAAACTGAGGATACGACATTTAACAATATTATCGTTAAATCAACAATTAAAAATAATAAGAGAATTCATTTAAGTTTTTCAAATGTATTCATTTCACAACATCTCCAGTTTGGTATAATAGGGATATGTTTAGAAATCGAGGAAACTATTCTTTGTAAAAGATCACAACTTCAAAAGCTCACTAAAAACGATTGTGTACTGAAACTATTAAATGGCGAAAAAGTAAAGTGTGACTTTAATTATGAAAATAGGCCAATAATAGAACTCATCAATGAAAGCACTTTATTCCTTACAAATTATGTCGGTAACATAAGATACGGCAGACATTTCCGTAACCTGAACGGTTCATTCCTTATAAATTTTTTCAATGAATCTATCGAAATCGATAACTTAAAGTATAGCAACTGGGAGAGTAAAACATATCATATACTACCGCCCTTACTCCAAAATAACCTCACCGAAGGGGAAATAAAACTTGACCTACAATACCTACACAAACTCCATCTGGACAACGTAGAAAAACTTTCCTTTATTTCTTCAAACAGTAAACTATTCCTAGGTTCTAACCTAACTATTCTGCTCATAGGGGCAACAATCAATTTGATTCTGTTCAACTTTTTGAAACAACAGTCAAAAAACAAGAAACAAATTCAACTTTACTCATTTCAACCTTTAAAATTAAACATCCCCGTAGTTGATCCAAACTCCCATATTAATTCACTAGAACAAATTTATATATATATATATATATATATATTATATATATAAATATATATTATATATATATATATATATATATGAAAATTATAGTGTTGAATTGAATAAAACACTTTTTAAAAAGGAATTTAGAGACGGAGCTCTAGATTCTTGAGTTTATCTTTATTGTTGCAAAGTTACTTAAAGTCTGACCAGAATGTCGCAGACAACTGGTATTTATAATCTTATTTTCTAAAGACATACATGGCTCATTTCATTGTGTTAGTGTATCTTTTGGAAGTCTAAATATGATATGTGGTTTGCGTCTTCCTTTGTTATTAATTCTTATGGTTTTGTTTAGTCTAATATTTCTTTATTGGAGTATTGCATTATTACTTTTGAACGGATATGCATTCGTACGCAAAAGTGTTTAGCTTTTCGTTTGGATTATAATGTGTTCTTTGTTTCAATATGAAGTTATCTTAAAAAATGCTTGTATCGTCATTCTTGGTTATAACACCTCCCTCTTTCGACCGTTGGAAGGCTTATATTTGTAACAATTTTTTTATTCTTTAGTTTCATTTTTAAATACATGATTGCAAAAAGTTTTATTGATATTATTATTACGGTAGTTATTACATTATATGTTACATGTTTTGTATGTATTTTTGATTCTAATATTTCAATATTATTTATAGGTTGGAAATGTAATTCCTTAAAGTAATTGTCTGAAAAGTTATAGTTTATTAATGGTATTATCTTATAGTTATTTTGATATAGTTTTCTATTGTATGTTACATTTTTTATCAATTGTTTTAAGTAAATAGTTTTACTTTCTTGTGTTTGGTTTTTAGTTTATTAAACCGTTCTGGGTTGTTTATCTTTGTAAAATTTGGATTAATTTCTACGTCTAATCGATTTTTATTTATTTTGTCTAGAGTTTTGTTTTTATTTGTTTCTATTCTATCATATATTTTTTTTATTATCTATTTTACCTAAATGTATCTCTAAGGGTCTCTCTTTTGTAGTGAGATGTATTGTTTTGTTATATGTATTTACTGCTTTTGTTACTACATCAAGAAGTTTTTCAGTTTTCTCTAGTAATCTAATATGATCATTGAGGGTGCTGTGAAGGCGTTCCACATCCGAATTTCCGGTGTGTCTATAAGGGGTGGTAAAATGTGTTAGTATATTCTTTTCTTTTAGATAATTTTCTATAGAATAAGTTTTGAAAGTGGGGTCATTATCTAGAGTTAATTTCTTGGGTTCAGACATGTATGAGAACAGTTTTTCCATAGCATTTAAAATGTCTTTTTGGTTTTTTGTTTTAAGTTTTTCTACTGAAGCATACTTGCTGAATTTGTCGATACAACTTAAGTATTTGTTATTGTTGGGTAGGATCCATATGTCCATATGGTAATGAATGTGTGGTTCTAAGGGTGTTTCTGTTTTTTCGTATGGTAGTTTAATAGGGTTTCTTTCTATTTTCAAGTAGCAGATATCGCAATTATTTATGATTTTTGTTATTTGTGTTTTAAGATTTGGGTAATAATACTTTCTTTTTAGATCTAAATATAATTTTTCTATTCCTACGTGATTCAATTCATTAGTTTTTGTGTATGATTTCTTCTAGATTGGTTATATCATAAACATCTTCTAAGAATGAATGAGTTCTGACTAAAGTTTGGTTGTTGTGGTGTGTTTTCCAATAAGTTTGGAATTCTAAAAATAGTTTATCATTATTACAATATAAAACGTTCTTATGATCTATATCAATTTCTGATTTGTTTTTTTCGTCTGATTCTTTGAAATTTCTTCTAATTATTTTTATTCTTCTTTTGTTAAAAGGGAAGGTTATGATTTCATCATTTTGTTCTCCTATTTCTATGATAATTTGTCGAATAAATATATTTAAACTTTGTTCGGTGATGGGAATTAAGTTTGAACTATCTGATTCATTTGAGTGTTGTGTAGAAACAAGTTCTAAAATGTTTAATACATTTTCGTAATTTGTGTCAATTTTTGTGTTGTCATGTGAATTGGTTTCATCTATTCTTATTCTTGATAGCGCATCGGCTACCTTATTTTCTTTGCTTGCGATATGTTCGATTTGAAAATCGTATTCCTCCAATTTTATCTTCCATCTCTGGAGTTTAGAGTTAGGTTCTTTGAGATTGTGCAACCATGCTAATGGTCGATGATCTGTTTGTATTCTGAAATGTCTACAGTATAGGTAATGGCGGAATTGTTTGGTTGCCCAAACGATTGCTAAAAGTTCTTTTTCTATAGCTGAGTAATTACATTCGTGTTTATTTAAAGTTCTGGACGCGAAGCATAGTGGTCCATGTGCTTGGCTTAAGACTGCTCCAATTGCGAAATTGGATGCATCTGTTGTTAGTGGAAATTCTTTATTAAAATCAGGATGTCTGTTTAATAAATCATCTGACATTGCTAATTTTAATTTCTCGAATGATTCTTTATATTCTGTGTTATCTATATTTATTTGTTTATCTTTTTTCAAACACATAGTTAGTGGTTTTATGATCTTGGCGTAATCATGGATGAACTTTCTGTAATAGCCGGTTAGGCCTAGGAAAGATTGAATTTCCTTAATCGTTTTTGGTATAGGAAAGTTTTTTATCGTGTTTATTTTGTTGGGATTAGGTTTTATTCCGCCTGGGGTAATTATATGACCTAAGAACTCGCTTTCTTTTTTCATAAAATCGCATTTATTCAGGGATATCTTTAAATTGACTGACTGTAATTTGGTGAAGATTTTATTAAGTGAGTTAATATGTTCTTCTAATGAAGTTGAGAATATTATTATGTCGTCGAGGTAGACATAACATATTTTTCCTACATATTCTTTTAGTACCTCGTTCATCATTCGTTGGAATGTGGCGGGGGCATTTTTAAGACCAAATGGCATTCTTAACCATTCGTAGTGTCCTGATAGTGTTGAGAAGGCTGTTTTCTCTCTATCTTCGGGATTTACCTCGATTTGGTGAAATCCTTTCGTTAAATCTAGTGTGGAAAAGTAGTTAGCTTTTCCTAATTTGTCTAATATGTCGTCAATTAGTGGAATAGGGAATTTATCCTCTTTTGTTGCGTTATTCAACTTTCGATAGTCAATGACTATCCTCCACTCCTTATTTCTTACCTTGTCTTCTTTCTTTGGTACAATCCAGATTGGGGCATTGTAAGGTGAAGTACTTGGTTTGATAATTTTTTGATCTAATAGATCTTTGATTTGTTTATCCACTTCTTTTTTGTGGATTTCGGGATATCTATATATCCGTGTGAAGATTGGTTCTTCATTTATTGTGGGGATTTTATGTTTTACATGACTGGTAAAACTTAAATCATCTCCTTTTTGGTAAAATACCTTTTGGTGTTGTTTCAATAATTTAAATAAACTTTTATGTTCCTCATTGTTTAGATGTGAGACTCTTTGGCTTTCCAAATTTTCGAAAGTAAATGTGTCTTGTGGAATTAAATTGTTTAAATGATTTACATATTTCTATTTGATATTCTCGTTCGTCTTCCAAAGAAAAGAACAGTGGAATAATCTGTTCGTTTAGTTTTAGTATTTTGTTTTTAAAATCAATGCTGGCATTATTTGGAAATAATATATTGTTTCCAATTAATCCAAAGTTGTGGATTTGAAGAATGCAATCCACGCGAGATTTGAGTGCAAACTTTTCTTTTGGTATAGCTAATTCTTTATCTATGAATATGGAAGTACCTACTGTTTTGATTTCTAATAGGTGTTCTCTTGTTTTAGTGTAATCTACTGGAGCTTTTTCTTTGTTTATTAGACTATTAGTGGCTCCCGTGTCAATTAATAGTCTTAACATTACATTATTTTTTTCTAACCTAATAAAGGGGAGTTTGTTGTCTTGTTGAGTAGACAGGTTTCCGAGGCTACATTCGGAAAAACCGTATTGTTTTGATCACTTTCGTTATAGTTGGTTTGGATCTTCTTTAATTGACTAGAAGTTGGGTCAACTTCCATGGGTCTATATTGTCTGCTAGGAAGTTTGTAATTTGGGTTATAATTATTACCTTCATAATTTGGATTAGGGTTGTTAGTGTTTTGGTGGTTAAATGGGGGCTTTATATATATTGGATTTTTAGGTGTGAAATTATTATTTTGATTTGGATATTTTTTATAATTATTTTGGGGGTTTTGTGTAGTTGGAATTTTTGGTGCTTCCAGCAATTTCCTTGGGGTTTCTTCAGATTTTTCATTTACAAAGCGAGCTTGAGTTAACTCATGTAAGGCTGCTTGTAAGTTAGGGGGTTTCAATGCGAATAGTATTGTTCGCATGTGAACTGGTAAACGTTCCTTAAAAATGGTTAATGCTGTTTGAGTGTTATGAGTAATTTCTTCATTCTTTCCCTCTTGTATTGTTTTTTGGTTTAATTCACAAAGATTCTTTTGTATTTCGTTATAAAATCCTATTACATTTCCTTTATATGGAGTTTGTCTCAAATCATCATACAGTTGGAATGAGGATTTAAATCCTCCGAAATTTTCTACTAGTAATTCTTTTATTTCTTTCCAGGAGGATAAGTAAGCATTTCAATGCAACGTTTAGCCCTACCTATAAGTTTTGACTTCAGTATATTTATACACATTGTCTGTGATTGATTATCGTATTTGTTAAGCGTGGGAGTTATCCCATCAACGTTTGTGATAAACGTATATAAATCTTCTCTTCGTCCATCGAAAGTGTTTAATTTTTCGATGTACTTGAGTGGGTCTAACGTGAGTGTAAGTGACATGTTGGCTTTACAATTTGAGTCTTGCTCTAATATAATATTTTTATTTATTTTTTCAGATATAGTAGGCTCTATATCTAATTTAATATATGATAAATTTGTTCCTAAAGTATCACTGGATTCACTTAATTTAAATTTAAAACTATTCTTACGATCGTTATTATTTTTGTTGCCTTTTGGATCCTGTGTTTCTTCTTCTTCTGAGGATTCGTCTGCGTACCGATAGGGATTTGGCTTCTTCTTCAAAAATCTTCTGCTTATAAAGCTCATTTGTTGTTTTTTGGACAATTAGTCTCCTCTACGGATTTCATGACATTACCATATACGTTGGTTTGAGTCACTAACTAATTGATTAATTTGATTAAATTCACTGAAATAATCTTAAGAGTCTTTATTTTCGTTAAAGGTTTCTTAATTTTCACTGAATTATATTTGCAAGTACTGATCAAATTCACTGAAATAATCTTAAGAGTCTTTATTTTCGTTAAAGGGTTCTTAATTTTCACTGAATTATATTTGCAAGTTAATATATACCGTCGTTAGTAATTCTTTATTTCGTACGCGTATTATCACTCTTTTATGTGAAGTTAATACAAACGAATTTAATTTCACTATTGCGGTTTTTTTAAATATTTCTATTACCGATTCTTACTTTTCCCTTACGTGGGTTGACCGGTTTTGAAATACTTGGTAGGTTTTTATTTGCAAAGGATCATCATCATCGGCTCGACAACCGGGGTCCGGTCCTGGCCTCTTTCAACAAGTCTCTCCACCTATCCCGGTCTCGAGCCGACGCCATCCAGTTGCGCACCCCAAGGCTTCGGGCGTCCTGGTCTACGCCATCTCTCCAGCACAAGCATGGTCTACCACGCTGCCGTCTACCATAGAATGTACCACAAAAGACTTTCCGAGCAGGTTCTTCTTCGCTCATTCGAGCTAGGTGCCCTGCCCACCGGAGTCTACCGAGCTTAATTTTTGTCGCTTTGTCTGCTTCAAGGTAGATTGCGTACAACTCATGGTTGTACCGTCTCCGGAATCGTCCTTCCTCACATATGGGGCCAACAATTCTCCGTAAGACTTTTCTCTCGAACGCGGCTAAGAGGTCACAGTGCCTTTTGCTAAGCACCCAAGTCTCGGATCCATACATGAGTACTGGCAGGACCATGGTCCTGTACAGCAGCAGTTTTGAAGTTATGGTTAGATTTCTAGATTTGAATAGCTTTGACAGACTGTAGTAGGCTCTGTTGGATTTGAGAAGCCGCCCGCGTATTTCTTCTTCTAACGGGTGATTTTTTAAGAGGCTTAGAACTTAAAAAAAAAAAAAAAAAACACAAAAAATTCGAAAAAATGAATGAAATATTTATTTGAATCGATAGTTTGAACCTTGCAATTCAATGTTTAAAGATAATTTCATGCAAATGTTGACCGCGGCTGCGTCTCAGGTAGCCCATCCGCTGAGTGCAATTTTGGCATACTCTTTCACACATATCGGCCGGTATCTCACGAATGAATGCATGGATGTTGGCTTCCAGTGCGTCAATCGAAGCGGGCTTGTCCCTATAGACATTAGCCTTGACATACCCCCACAAAAAATAATCTAATGGTGTCAAATCGCACGATCTAGGCGGCCAATTGACCGGCCCGAAACGTGAAATTAACTGTTCACCAAACTAGCCTCGCAATTGCGCCATTGTTTCGCGTGCTGTGTGGCATGTGGCACCGTCTTGTTGAAACCACATATCATGCAAGTCAAGAACTTCCATTTCGGGCAAAAAAAGTTTTTTATCATCGCTCGGTAGCGTTCACCATTGACAGTAACGCTGCGATTCGCATCATCTTTGAAGAAATATGGCCCAATAATGCCGCCGGCCCATAAACCGCACCAAACAGTGGCTTTTTCGGGATGCATTGGTAGCTGTTGCAATGCTTCTGGCTGATCTTCACTCCAAATGCGGCAATTATGCTTATTTACGTACCCATTCAACCAAAAATGAGCCTCATCGCTGAACACAATTTTTCGATAAAAAAGCATTTCGAACCGAGCACGAATTTTGATAGTAAAATTCAATAATTTGCAAGCGTTGTTCATTTGTAAGACGATCCATGGTTAAATTGCAAACCAAACTGAAGCTGTTTGACAGTGACACAAGGTACTAAACATACGTCAGCTGTCAAAACCAGTGTTGCCAAAACTAAACCAGCTAAAAAATCACCCTTTATATTGTTATCGGCTGCTACTGTTGACCCAAGGTATTTAAAGGATTGCACCACTTCAAATTCGTGCTCCGCTACCTTGATTGTTTGACCAACTGTTCTTCTCGCATTCGACGCCACCATGTACTTTGTTTTACCTTCACTAATGTGCAGCCCCAGATTTTGTGCCGCCTGCTCGATCTGGATGAAGGAATCGTGTACAGCTTGTTCGGTTCTTCCGATGATGTCGATGTCGTCTGTGTAAGCCAGTATCTGGCTGGACCTGTTGACGATGGTCCCTCTTGTTGCCGTGCCAGAGTCACGGATTGCTTTCTCCAACGCCAGGTTGAAGAGGAGGCAGGCCAAACCATCCCCTTATCGGAGTCCATTAAAGATGTTGATTGGTCTGGATAGCAATCCGGCTATTTTTACTTGGCTTGTTACGTTGGTCATGGTCAACCTACGTAGTCGTGTCAATTTATTTGGGATGCCGAATTCTCTCATGGCTTTGTAAAGTTCAACCCTGGCTATGCTATCATAGGCGGCCTTAAAGTCTATAAACAGATGGTATGTTGGAATGTTGAATTCAAGACATTTTTCCATCGCCTGCCTAAGGGTAAAGATCTGATCAGTTGTTGATTTGCCTGGAATGAAACCACATTGATATTGACCGATGATTGTTTTAGCGTATGGGGTTATCCGGTCTTGTAGGATAGAGGAGAGTATCTTATAGGCGGTACTCAACAACGTGATACCTCTATAATTGCTGCACGTTGTGACATCTCCCTTCTTATGTATGGGGCATATAATACCTTTTCGCCAGTCTTCTGGCATTTCTTCATGCTCTCATACGTGCACTATGATATCATGAATTGCTTGACGTAAGGCTGGCCCGTCGTGGTGGAATAATTCGGCTGGTATGCCATCGGCTCCCGGGGCTTTGTTTCGTTTGAGCCGTTTTATAGCCTTCTCAACCTCTTCTATGCTTGGTGGCGGTAGCATAGGGTGTTCATCTTGAAGTAGTAGAGCCTCCACCTCTGCTGTGAGCTGACCATTTAGCACTTCATTAAAGTACACTTCCCATCGCTCCAGTATGCTTTGTAGATCGGTGATCAGATTTCCCTCTCCATCCTTGCAGTATGTGCAGCGTGGTGTGTACTGCGTCATGTTTCGGACGGATTGGTAGAACTTCCGCGCCTGGTGTGGACCTCACTCTCGGCTGTTCTCTATTTCACAGATTAGGTTCTTCTCCCAGGCTGATTTTTTCTGTCTGTGAAGCCGTTTTTCTGTTCTTATGAGCTCTTTATATTCCTCTTCGCGTGCCAGCGTTCTATGTGATTGTTGCATTGCTCGGTACGCAACATTCTTACGTTCAGTCGCTAGTTTGCATTCATCATCAAACCAGTCGTTCCGATTTCTACGACTGCTGCCTAAGATGGAGTTGGCAGTACTAATGACAGTATTCTTAAGGCGTGTCCACTTCTCATCTACACCCAGCATACTGGCTCCAGGACTTACTCTCCCTAAATCGAGTGATTCTAGGGCGAGTCCTAACGCATTACCAAAGATGTTACTGGTGTTTTCATTGCGTAGGGCAGCCGTGTTGATTCGAACCTGATCGGCGGATGCAATGCGTCTCCGCAAGGCAATCCGCCCTCGGAAAACCATACCAACAAGATAGTGATCCGAGTCGATATTGGCACCTCGGTACGTACGTACCGTCATCAGGTTCGAGTAGTGGCGACGGTCTATCAACACGTGGTCTATTTGGTTACGAGTGACTCCATCAGGTGATACCCAGGTGGCTTTGTAGATATCTTTACGCGGGAACCTGGTACTCGCAACGACCATGTTTTTCGATGCTGCCAATTCTAAGACTCGAAGTCCATTGTCATTAGTGTTCTCATGCAAACTATGGGTGCCTGCGTAATGCCTGAATACCGGCTCCCGACCTATTTTTGCGTTCAAATCCCCAAGGATGATTTTGACGTCATACCTTGGGCAGGCATTGAGGGCCCTCTCGACTTGTTCGTAGTAAGTCTCTTTTTCTTCGTCTGAGGACTCCTCCGTAGGTCCGTGAACGTTAATGAGGCTGATGTTTGTAAATTTGCCTCGCACGCGGAGAGTGCATAGCCTTTCGCTTATAGCGTTAAAGCCGATGATGGTAGACTTCATTTTTTCGCTGACTAGGAAGCCTACCCCGAGCACATGGTGTTTTGTATGACAGCTGTAATATACGTCATATTCCTTCTTCTGTAGAACACCATTCCCTGTCCATCTGATTTCTTGTAATGCTGTTATGTCAGCTTTATATTCTGACAGGGCATCGGCTAGCTGCTGAACAGCTCGAGCTCTATAGAGCGAGCGAACGTTCCACAAGAAAATTCGTAAATCGTGTGTCCGTTTTCGTAGCAAAGGTTGTCGTCGTGAGATCTGTCCGTTTTCGAGGCTTGTTGTCAGTCTCATAATTCTTAGTTTTACGGGGACAGGGAATTAACCTGTCGCCAACCTGAGGAACCAGCCTGATCATATTAGCCAAGTCTTTTTAAAAGGATTGTTTCTAGCGGCCGCCGCGAAGAGGCTATGATCACACTTCCACCAGTCCCGAATAGTTACGGCACGTGCATATTTTCGTATGCTACATGTTATTCCCCCTATTCGTCTGATGGCTGACCGATTTGCAAAGGATACTCATATGAAAAAGAGTGTCCTACCGACTGCGCCAATTTTAGTGTTGAATTGAATAAAACACTTTTTAAAAAGGAATTTAGAGACGGAGCTCTAGATTCTTGAGGTTATCTTTATTGTTGCAAAGTTACTTAAAGTCTGACCAGAATGTCGCAGACAACTGGTATTTATAATCTTATTTTCTAAAGACATACATGGCTCATTTCATTGTGTTAGTGTATCTTTTGGAAGTCTAAATATGATATGTGGTTTGCGTCTTCCTTTGTTATTAATTCTTATGGTTTTGTTAAGTCTAATATTTCTTTATTGGAGTATTGCATTATTACTTTTGAACGGATATGCATTCGTACGCAAAAGTGTTTAGCTTTTCGTTTGGATTATAATGTGTTCTTTGTTTCAATATGAAGTTATCTTAAAAAATGCTTGTATCGTCATTCTTGGTTATAACATATATATATATAGATACTTAAGAAAGGGGGAGTTAACATGATACATTTCCATTCACATTCCCATTCACATTCCCATTTACATTCCTACCCAATTTCCATTGCTAACAATGCAGACACCTACTTTTGTCAAATCAGCATTATCAAAAATATTATATTTGTTATTTGTTATGAAAATCATATTCTTGGAAATCAAATAATATTTTATTTGTTAATTTTGCAATTTCTTAGAATTTAAAACATTTACATTAATCAACTTTTTGTTAATTTATCTTTTTGTTAATTTTGCAATAATAAATTCTTGGAAACTAAAAATATTGTTAAAGAATTATATTTTATAAATAGAAGGTAAAAGAATCAATAAAGTTACTCTTCGTTAGTCAACCAAACCAAACTGTGTTTTTTTACATCGAGTTGATACAACTTCGATAACTTATATACTTTTATTTTTCTGCGATTCTGCGATACAAAAATTCTGAGAAGCAGTTCAAAACGAAAATTCTTGCGAAATGAATTTTAGTTTGATGCACCTTCTACCCTTCTCTTGAATAATTCGAAAACTCGTGTTGATGTAAAAACATATGCGGTGGAGGCAATCTGAAATCGGTGCCCTTTGAATTCTATGAAGCAGCCTGTCTTAATTATTAGTTAGTCTATAATAGACCTGTAAACTTTCAAGTTCAAGTATTCAGTACCTTGCACTTGTATTTGTACTTGAAAAAACAAGTACAAACAAGTACAAGTCCATTTCAAGTACTCTTCAATGTACTTTGTACCCATTTCAAGTACTTTTCAAGCACAAGTCAATTTCAAGTATCTACTTTTCAAGCACAATTCGTTGAGTAGTCTGGTTGAGGATGAATAATGACTATTTCAACTCAAAAACACAGATCACGGCGGCTGATTAATTCTCGTTGTCTTGACGTTATCTCACTAAGGTCGTCATTATTCGACAGATTAAACAGATTACTCAACGGATTGTACTTGAAAAGAACTTAAAATTGACTTATACTTGAAATAGACTTGTACTTAAAAGTTTACTGGGCAGTATTGAAGTACCAAGTACATGTACTTGGTATTTTTCAAGTACCAAATACATGGTACTTGTTTTTTAAAGTACAAGTACAAGTATAGCGTTCTGGGTACTTGCAAATCACTTAAGTACAAATGTACTTAAGTACCTTACAACTCTAGTCTATAATAATACTTTAAACTAATACATTTACTATCTATTAAAAGGTACCCACAACAACCACTCTATGAAAACTTTGCTCGCCTGATAGGAAAAACGGAAATACCTATCTCACGGAAAGAATGTCCTCTAACATCAATACGCACATCTCAAAAAGACTACACCCAACGAATAACGGATCTTTTTTATAAAATGCATCGTGTTCCGTTATTTAGTCTTGGCATTTCTTGCTGTCGTATGCCCGTTCAAGATCAATTAGCATCCGTGTGGAGGGAAAACCTTGAAAAAATAATGAATTTTATACATTTAATTGACGTTGGAGTAAAGGGGCGTGTGCTATCAGAGAGTGGCAAACCTTTACGTAATGCTTTCGTTAAAATAAAAATATTTGAAAAAATCTACAATGTCAGCAAAAATCTCGCACAGTTTAAGATTATTCTTTCTCCTGGTGAATATGATCTGGAAATCTATTGCAAGGATCATCAAACAAAACAACTCCATGTAACCATAACTAAAGGTCAGCTAGTTGACCTGGAGGCGGTAGCACTGACTACAGATGACTCCATTGTAGGAAAAGCTGAGTTCAATGAAATAAGCTTGGATACGCTTGGTGACATTTGTGGTAAGTAACAAAATATTTTTAAATATTTATGCACATCCAAAAAATAATTGATGTATAGACAAATATCAATGAAAATACCCGTGTTTATTGGGATTTTATATAAAGGGTTATCGGTCAAAAAGCTAGTGCAAGTTAAGACAAGACCATAATCGTAGGAAAAAAGAAAAAATAGTTTCGAAATTTTGTTTTGTTTTCAAAATTTAATGTAGTTAGGTATAATTTCTGTTTCTCAAACTCAATACTCTGATTAATTTTCAATAAAAAACAGAGAACCAGATGCTAAAATGTATCCAAGTTTTTGATAAATTAAAAAAATGATAACTACTTTTTCCAACAAAAACATCTTTTTTTGGTGTTCTCAAGTTTGATCTACTTAGGTCATCTTTATGCGGATTGTACCGTTTTTATCTTTATAGCATACCACCTGTTTTTTAGCAGTTAGTAAAAAAAACTGGATTAACTAGATTTTACCTTTTCACTTGCGATATATGTAGGTAAAGGCAAGTTTTGGATTCGTGCAAAAAAAAATTTCGATATAACAATCAAACATGACTACGATGATAGAGAACACAAAAAAAGTGGGTGTAAAAAATTCTGTGTATCTGGCTGTCTTTTCGGCTACAGCCTTAGGGGCTGGTTTGATTTTCATAAAACTTGGTACGTAGTGGTTTTTGTTGATTTTGCCCACAAGATTTTTTTTTATTTTTCTTAGAACTAAAAATAACGGTACTTGCCACACAATTTTTTTTGCAATTTACAAAATATAATTTTTCTCAAAAACAGCTCCACAACTTTTCTTAAAAGAAATCAATAAATTTCGTTTTTAAAAGCTACCTTTGGACGGGAAACCATTTTTCAAAAAATGATTATTAATGTACATATCTCTCAATTTGATTTCAATCATATTTTTCATACAGAGGCATCTAAACAATGGAAATAGTTTTTCCACCAGCTCTCCATGAAACCCAAAAGCGTCTGACGCATAATTTGCAATTTGATAGTTTTTAAATTTTTTAATTGATAATTGGTTAGCGTCTGATCCCATAGAGGCAGCTGTATTTAAGACCTTGAATAGAAAAAATAATTAATAATATATAATTAATTAACAAACAAAAGTTACAAAAAAACAAATATGGCAATGAGTACAACAAACAGATATATTATTCCAGCAATCCAGATGAACTGGTAGATCCACTCTCTTCTGAGATTGGTCCTACGGATTTTGCTACGGATTATTGCTTATAGGAAATAGATGGAGTTTTAAAACACTTAGGACTCCATTAAAAATATTCTCAAAGGTTACTCCAAAAAAACCCCTACGCAAAAATCAAATGACAAAGAAGTCATTAACGAGAAAGGAACCAAAACCTATGAAAAGATCAAAATGAAAGATCCGCAGTGTTCCAAAAAATTCAACAAGATCTACCAAATTGAGTCCAAAAACTACTTCGAGAAATGGCAAAAGAAATATTAGACAGAAAACAACTAGAAGTCCTCGTTAAATGTCTTCAGCAACAAGTTAAAAGACTTGAAGAAAAAGTCAGCTTGCTAGACAAGAAGACCTCAAATGAAAACATGACTAGTCCAAAAATACTTGTAGTGAAAAGCCAACATATATTATTGAATTTCATACAGACGAGGAAAAGCTCCTTCTTGAAACTGATTGTAATAGAAACAAGCGTAAATCCAAGAAACGAAAAGCAGAGGGTAGCCCAAAGACTGTTCAAAAAATTTAGCAGACCGCTTAATCCAGATCTCTACCTTTATTTATGCTCACATTTGAAAATAAAGAAAGTCTCGATAAGATTAACAGTATTAAATCAATTATGGGCATAGTTTTCAAAATTGAACCACTGCGAAAGCCAAAAATTGTTTCACCATGTAAGCGCTGTCAAGCATTTGGGCATACGCAAAAATACTGCAATCGCGAGTTTGGTTGTGTTAAATGCAGAGGCAAGCATGCAACTAAAAAGGGTCAAATGGACAGAGAACAGAAAGCAAAATATCTTTACCTTCCTGCAAGTTACAGAGGATGTCCAGTCGCCAAAAACTTCCGACGCACAAAAAAAAAACTGGGAACAAGCTAAGAAACATCTATTAAAGAAACGTTTGAACTTATCCTTGTAACGATTGACAAAATAGATTTTAACATAAAATAGCCAAGCGAAGAAGTCGCTCAATGATGATAATGAAATGACAGAACACTCAAAATCGCATTATGGAATGCAAACGGAATGCAACAAGTATCAGCACTAAACATCTTTTTAGACATAGAGCATATAGACATTTGTTTGGTGTCCGAAACTCACCTCGCTATAGAACAAAATTTTGATAATAAATTACCCAACTATACGTGTTATCACGCACCGCACCCAGCTGACAAAGCTAGGGGAGGATCAGCAATACTAATAAAAAAGTGCTTAACACACTATGAAGAGCCTAAGTTTACTAATGAAAACATGCAAGCAATAACAATTAATATTGGTATACAAAGAAAGAGTTTTAGATAGCAGCTATATACTGCCCTCCGAGGTGCTCTCCAACTGAAGAAGACTGTGCAGAACTCCTAAATTTGTTAGGACATAACTTCTTTGATGGTGGCAACTTCAATACTAAACGCAACCAATGGGGATCTTGGCTCATAACAACGAAAGGTAAACGGCTATATAAAACAATCGAAAGTAATTAAGATTTATTGCCAGATCATACTCCTGTAATATTATCACTAAGTGAAGCAGAAAAAGTAGAAAAAAGTAGTCCTAAGCTCGTGAATTAAAGAACAAACTGCAACAAATTCAGAGATAAACTTGAAAGTTTTATAAACCTAAGATCCCCTATGCAAACAATTGAACATGAAGTAGAACAATTTATTGCTGATGTGTGTGTTTTAAGGGACCCAACACCAACACAAACCCTGGCGTTCTCTTTTCTTTGGACGAAATTAATTCTCTCACTGCAGAGATGATCACTCTTCTTGGACAATGTAATTCAAAAGTTGAACAATTCAATTGTATTGCACAATTAGCAATTAAGTACTTATATGCAGGTAAATGATGTTAAACACTAGCCTTAATATAATCTGTTGGAATGCTAGAGGCATTCGGAATAAATCCGTAGAATTTTTTGCTTTTTTAAGCAAGCATAACATTGATGTTAGCCTTGTTAACGAAACTTGGTTAGACAAAAACATAAATATTTCAAATCATGAATATAAATGTTATAGGTTAGATAGAGAGGAGAGAATGGGAGGCGGTGTTGCCGTGGTTATTAAAAGAACAATTAAACATAAATTACTACCGATTGTTGATACAAAGTTAATAGAAAATATTGGAGTTGAAATACCATTCGTTAATGGACATTCGATTAAAATATTTTCTGTTTACTTTCCAGGCGGAAATACTTCAGAAAGAAAAAGATTTGATTTAAGAAATGATTTGCGTAAACTTATCTCTATTAATGAAGCTTTTTTGGTTGGGGGAGATCTCAACTGTAGACACAGGAGTTGGGGATGTGTTAGAGCCAACGCATGGGGTAATATTTTGTATGACATTAATTCAAGACATCCGTTCAATATTTTGTACCCCCCTCATCCCACATGTATACCACCTAATAATAGAACAAATCCTTCGACTATTGATCTTTATTTGACAAATAGGCCGGAACTTTTCAGTCAACCTATATCAATTAATGATCTGAGTTCGGACCATCTTCCGGTTATGTGTTGTGTTAATTATGCTCATGCGCTTAGTGACAATATGGTTTATGACTTTAAAAATGCTAAGTGGAACAAATTTAAGAGGGTGATGCGATCCAAATTAGGAAGTTTACCAATCATAGATCCCAATCAAATTTGTTGTGAACAAATTGATGAAGCCGTAGGTAAATTTACAACTGTTGCATTTGAAAGCATAGCACAGTCTGTTCCAAAAAAAATGGCTCATTGTGAGAGCACAAATTCTCTTCCTATTAATATTATTCAGCTTATTAAACTAAGAAATAGATATAGGTCACTGTGGATGAGAACGAGAAATAATTATTACATCACAGAAATGAAAGTTTTTAATAATATAATTAAATCTCTCACTGCGAATTTCAAAAATAAGTTATGGAATTCAAAGCTTCAAACTCTAGATAAAGCCGGTAAGCCATTTTGGAATCTGGTAAAAGTAATTAAAAAAAAGAACAGTCAAATCCCTGCTATTAAAATAGGGAACTCCGTTCTCCTGACAAATTTAGAAAAAGCTAATGCCCTAGCACACGAATTTTATTCAAATCATCTTTCAGCTAACAACATGACCAGTAGTGGCCGAATTGAATCTGCTGTAGAACAATCAATGACATTCTTTAACTCTCAACATATATTTGTTGAGGATGATTTAATTTCAGAAGAGGATGTTAAAATTATTCTGGGAAGCCTTAGAAATTCCAAGAGTCCAGGATTCGATGGTTTGAAAAATATACTTTTAAAAAATCTTCCAAAAGTAGGAGTGAAATTTCTTCATGTTCTCTTTACGGCTTGTTTTAAAATAGGTTATTTCCCAAAGCAATGGAAAACAGCAAAAATTATTCCAATCCAAAAACCTGGGAAAAGTCCTTCAATAACTAGCAGCTATAGGCCTATAAGTTTACTTAGTTCCCTAAGCAAATGTCTGGAGAAGCTAATGAAAAATAAAATTTTAATGCATTTAAATTCTCATGATTTCCTTCCAGCTGAACAATTTGGGTTCAGAAGCAATCATAGCACAGTTCACCAGATTCACCGCATTACCAACGATATTAAGAGTAATCTCGCAGAAGGAAGAAGCACGGGATTAGTTTTATTAGATGTCGAGAAAGCATTTGACAAGGTATGGCATGAAGGGCTAATACACAAACTTCTAGTCCTTGATTTTCCACTTTTCCTTATAAAAATTATTTATTCATTTTTATCTGAAAGGTCCTTTAAAGTCTCTGTCAATAATTCGTTTTCCAACTTGTATGGCATTGTTGCGGGTGTACCCCAAGGATCTGTTCTTGGTCCATTTTTGTATATAATATATACATATGACTTTCCGAGATTAACAGACTGTAAATCAGCAATTTTCGCAGACGACACATGCTTGTATTCATCAGATTCAGTTGGTTTTAACATTGAAACCAACTTGCAATCTGCATTGAATATAGTGCAAGCTTATTTCAAGGATTGGAAAATTAAAATTAATGCTGGGAAAACTCAAGCTGTCTTTTTCACAAGGAAAAGAAGCTTGTTTTTTGCCCAGTAACATGCTTCAAATTGATGGTGTGCCAACAGAATGGAAATCAAGAACAAAGTATTTGGGAGTACATCTTGACAAAACTCTTTCTTTCGGAATTCATATCCAGGAGACTATCAGTAAGGTGAACTTAGCTATTAAAATGTTATATCCTTTTATCAACAGGAAATCGAAACTTAGTACAGAAAATAAGCTTATCATTTTTAAAGTCATTTTCCAGAGCATAATCTTATATGGCTCACCTGTTTGGGGTAAATGTGCCAACATCCATTTAATTAGATTACAAAGAATTCAAAATAAAATACTGAAGATGATGCTTAATTTGCCTTGGCATTATTCAACTGAAGATCTCCACGCATCGGCCAACATTGAAAAAGTTTCATTTAGAATACAGTATCTGTTTGAACGATATAATATGTCCTGTAGTTCATCTGAAAATCACCTTATCTCAAGTTTGGCTGTTTAAGCATTAAAATATTAAAAAATACAAAAAAAAATACAAAATACAAAAACACAAAAAAATATTGTAAATTGCTATTTATTATATATTTACACACTATTTATTTATTTATTTATTTATTTATTTATTATATTCCTTGTTTATATTTATTTATTAATATCAATTTAATTTTTATTTATTTATTTATTTATTTATTTATTTGTTTATTTATTTATTTATTTGTTTATTTATTTAATAATTAATTTATTTATTTATTTATTTATTTTTATCTATTTATTTATTTAATTCTGTGATATATACATTCATGTTTTTCAATTGCTTATTATATTTATTTATTTATTAATTAATGTTGTTAAAACTCATATATATGTGTATATAAGGTTTTTGTTTAGTTTTTAATAAATTATTAATTTGTTAACTTATTTATTTAATTTGTAAATTGTAACTATGTGTTAATTTGTTAGTAGTGTTATATATATCTGTATATTATTATTATTCTAAACGTCTTAATGACAAAAAAACCACAAATTTGAGATAAGTGTTTTGATGCTATCTAGCCTCCCATTCTCTCCATTTTCGGATTACATGTTTAAACTATTTATTGAAGGTTTTTCTTGTAGCTTTTTCTTCAGCTTTTCATTTCAATATTATGTGATAATTAAAATAAATATATTATTTTTTTCAGTAGTAAGGTAGAGTTATACCAAATCTCTGTAAATTGTGCAATATAGTTTTAAGAAAAAAAATGTTTATATTTTGAGCTACAATAAAAATACATCTATCTATTGCTGATGTGCAACAGGCTGCAGAAGAAAGTACTCCAACAATTTCGATTTCAAGAGAAAAAGAAATAAAATATATCGTCAAAATAAAAGAACTGATCTTGGAAAAAAGAAGAGCTCGAAGAAAATGGGAAGCTACGAGATTTCCAGGTAGTAAAAAGATTTGTACAGTCTTAACGAACTAAATAAAAGAATCTGTGGGTTTAATAGTGATTCACTTACTAGATTCCTGAATAGTCTGACGGTGGAAGCTTCTATTGAATCATCCTTATGGAAAGCAGCTTAGCGCCTAAAAACTACAGACACAAAGCCCGCCAGTAAAATCTCAAGAAGGTAAATGGATCGAAAACCCGAAACAAAAGGCTGATTTCTTCGCTGAACTCGTGAATATTTTGAAGCCATTCCCAGCAACACTCTATCACACAATCAGCGACTGCAAAGTCAAACAAACTCTGAAATGAAGACCGTCTTAAATGTACGAGACAATGTTCGGAGATTAAGAAGAACCAAGCCTCATGAGCTGATGGTCTAAAAGATATGAGAAAGTGTTATAACTTTAAACTTTCATACTATACAAATTTACAAAAAGCAACTATTAATAGTACTTCTCACTAAACATTTTTTTTTAATTTTCTCATAAGCGGCTATATAGATTTTAATTATTTTATAAACAAACTTCAAAAAAGATTAAAAAATATTGCATATTAAAATTTTCAAAAAAAAGTGTTTATCAATTTTTTTAAAAAAGTTTCAAATCTCATTTGAAAATTTGATTTCTCAAAAATGGGTTGACATTTTTTTTTAAATCTTATTTTTATATGCACATACATAAATACTTCCGATTTGCATACCAAAATTTGTCCTTAAAAATGTTAAAAGAGTTTCGTATATAAAGAATTATTTTTTAAGATCATCTATATCAAATAAAAAAAAAAGAAATACGATTTGCCTAGCCACAAATAAAATCAGATTGACATTCTGTTTAAAACTCATTTCAAAACTGCGTATAACATCGTCAACACAAAAATATGACAGGTTACTCTTGGGAAGAATTGGCAGATATGCATTATGATTACGGTTTAGTGGATGATTCCAGTCAAGAAGCGCAGAGATTGTATTGAAAGTGTCCTTAATAGGAGATGTTCCCACTGAGGGAAACAAAATTAATGCATACAGTACAGAGCTTTAAATGTAAAGTTTGTGTGCCGATGTTTGCAAAGAATTGCCATTGAAGGTCTATTTTATGAGTACGGTTAACGTTTACTAGATAAAATTTAATTTATGTAGCGAATGAAACTAACCGTCTAAAGTTATATTTGTGTATTGAATACAGACAATATTATGTGCAGGGTATAAGCAATGTGTATTTAGTCCATATCGATATCTTTTTATTGCGGATGATGTATACGCAACACAAATCAAGTGCCAGCCATCCAACTATAAAAATGATTTATTACATAAAGTTATGTACTGAGTATATGCTACGTTCACTAAGTCTATGTTGACATTTATTCAATGCAAACAGTATATACTCAACCCATATCAAGCGCAAGTCATAGAACTGAAATAATTATTCATTGCCTTAAGTTATGTGCTAAGTAAATACGAAATGTGCTGAGTCTATGTCGATATTTATTCAACACATATCAAGAGTAAGCCATCCAACTGAAACAGTTTTTTGTTACATTAAGTTATGTGGTTAATAAATATGACGTGTACTTAGTCTTTGACGAAGTTTATTCACTACAGATGGCATATACTAAACACATATCAAGTAGTAGCCATCTAACTGAACTCGTTACATAAAGTTATGTGGTGAGTAAATACGTTGTGTACTGAGTTTTTGACGACATTTACTCAGTACAATTGGTATATATTCAACACATATCAAGTGCTTGCCATCCAACTGAAACAATTACTCGTTACATAAATGTATGTGCTGAGTAATGTCGTTTTTGATTGGACGTTCAGAGTACTCCTTTTCCACTCCTTTTTGACTCCTACTACTCCAAAAGCCTTGGCTGTTCTTGTTAGTTTTTTGAATAGAAAAGTAATAATAATTTATACAGAACGAAAATAAACTTAAATGAAAAATTATACAAAGCAAGTTGATAGAATTTGTTACAGTCAAATTAGTACATAGTAGAAATTCTAATACCGCCTCTTAATTTGACCGGATAACAAATCAACAAAAACATATAAACAAAAATTGATTAACATAATAATGAATTCTGCCTTAAACATTTAACTAAAATAAACAAAATTAAAATTTTAACAAAACTAAATTTTCTATTAAATTAACAAATTGTAAAGTCAAAATTAATTTAAATTTAAGTTTAAACGATGTTTCCGAAAAAGAATTCTTCCGAGACCTTTTGTCATAATATCTGCAACTTGATCGTTGGTTAAGATGTATTTCAGCTTGATTTCTTTGTTCGTAACAGCTTCTTGAATAAAATTGTATTTCACATCGATATGCTTTATTCGTTTGTGATCACGTGGTTCATCTGCCACTTTTATGCACGCTTGATATCTTCGAATTTCGTTGTTGATGAGTTTCAGCGATGACCAAGTTCTTTCAATAAACAGCGCAACCATTTTGCTTCACAAATGCATTTCGCCAAAGCCAAGTATTTGGCTTCTGTTGATGAAAGGCTAACAGTTGATTGCTTTTGTGATAACCAACTTATTGTATTACCAAAAACCTTTAATACATAGCCCGATGTTGACTTGCGATCATTCTTATCACCAGCCTAATCGGAATCAGCGTATCTAATCAAAATATCAGACGTAGCATTACGATTATTAACCATTCTCATATTGGATGTTCCCAGGATGTATCTCAAGATACGTTTAGCATACACAAAGTGTTCATTAGTACAACAGCTTTGAAATCGACTTAAATAATTTGTCGATGTACACAGGTCAGGTCGAGATGTTTGAGTAGCATACGTTAAACATCCAATAAGTTCCCTATACGGTTGACTTGTTCGATTTGTTCCGTCACCACATTCGGTAAACTTAAACCATTTTCAATAGGTGTAGCAGCCACTTTGCATTCGGTCAGATCAAATTTTTTTAGAACATTCTTCAAATAATGTGACTGACTTAAAGCAATTGAATTGTTATTTCGTTCAATATGAATTCCCAGAAACGAATTCATTTTTCCAAGATCCGTCATTTCAAATTCTCTTGCCAATTCCACTTTAATATTTTTTAGCATTCGTGTGTTGTTGGAGATGATTGCCAGATCGTCGTCATATAATAGAACATAACAAATCATGTCATTTTCAAATTTGATATACAAACATTGGTCTGACTGGCAACGATTAAAACCAATGTTAGTTATGAATTGATTAAAACTCTCATTCCAGATCCGTGAAGCCAATTTCAATCCATACAATGATTTATTTAGCTTGCAAACCATATTGTTTTTTCTTTGTATCTTTCACGAAATCTTCTGGTTGTGTCATGTAGATATTTTTTTTTTTGATTTCCCATTAAGAAATGCACATTTAACATCCATCTGATGTATTTCATATCGAAGATGGTTGGCAATTGATAGTAAAACACAAAAGGTAGTCAGCTTTGCTGTCGGTGAATAGGTTTCGTTATAATCAAAACCCTTTTCTTGCAAAAAACCTCTTGCAACAAGTCTTGCCTTGTATTTGTCAATGTCACCGTTCGGTTAATACTTCAGCTTAAAAACCCATTTACATGTGACAGGTTGACGATCAGTTGGTAGCTTACATAAAGACCAGGTTCCATTTTCCAGCAATGATGAAAATTCATCATTAATAGCCTTTTCCCATTTTGGCAAATTTCTCTGTTAAGAGTGCAAAGCTTGCGAACCAAGCACCAGGCTCATATCGATCTGGCTTCTTTTGCAGGCGTTCACCCCCACGCAATTCATTGCTGTTACCAGTGCTATTCGATGCACTGTGGAAATTGTCATTGATGTTATCCAAATTAGCACCAATGAAATCATCGTCATTGTAACTGTTAACATTTGCCGCCTCTGAATCAAATATGTCGATAAAGTTCAAACGATCAAAAACTGATTTTTCGTTGAATGTCACATTACGACCCATGACCAGTTATTACTTTCAATGTCCCATAGACGGTATGTATGTGAGAATGAACCATACTCAAGCATGTAACATTTAGATGATTTAGCATCCAACTTCGTTCGATTTCTTTTGGAACATAGTTATAGCTTTTTACCATACCATATTTCAGCCGGTGTTTTGCTTGCAAATTGTTTACCAACAGCACTTGTTGGTGAGCGGTTCTTGACATAATTTGCATGCATTACAGCTTCTTACCAAAATCGACGACTTAAACCACTCGATAAAAGCATGGTTCTTGCTTTTTCAACAACAGTACCATTGAAACGCTCAGATACTGCATTCATTTCGGGATTGTATGGCACGTTGAATTTCAGTCGAATACCTTTATCTACACAAAAAGATTTAAATTCTTTTGAGCAATACTCACCGCCATTATCCAATTGCAATTTTAATATTTTTTGACCACGTTGCATCTCAGCCATAGCAAGATATTCTTGCAATTTATCGAAAACTTTACTTTTCTGCCTTATGCAATAAACCATGGATGCATGGAACTTGTTCCAGTACTCGTTCAAATCGAATTCCTTTTCGTGGAGGATATGGTAAACGCGTCTGTTTACCAAACACACAAGACTCACAGAATTTGTCCTCACAGTACACAGATAACTTCTCCAAACCAGTCACCATATTTTGATTCACCACCTTCTTCATATCACTGATATTCAAATGAGCTGGACGAAAATGCCACAAGGTTCGTGATGCTTTGCTCAATTTTTCCACACCAGCAATACCAGCAAATACACTTCGTTCAACATGAAAAGTTGTTTCGTACAGTTGACCATTTCGATGAGCAGCGAACATATTTGTACCATTCTTGGAGATAAATGCATCAACACCACTGAAAATTATCTTATAGTCTTTTTCAGTTAGTTAACGAATTGTGACTTTAAATTGCATTTAAGACTTTCAACAAACAAAACGTTTTGAATAGTCTTTGTTGCATTGTCCCCATTGAAAACGTCTTTATTGAAATGTCACCTCGCTATTTTGCAACGAAGGAAGTACCAGCCTTTGCTGTCAAAATATTGATGCTCGATTCTGCGTAAGCGATTGAAAAATGCTTTATTGTTCACAATATGGTGAGTTGCCCCCGAATCAAGAACCAAATGTATTTCTTCAAAACCATCATTACTTTGCTTTGATAAATGAACTTATGCGGCATCACCGTTCTTCATAATCAACTCACTTTTTGATATTTGTTCTTCACAAAGCAAGAATTCTGGATCTTCATCTTTCTTAGCATACAATTCGCACCTGCATTTTTCTTTCCATTCGAATCATTTTTCTTCGACAAATTTACTCTGCATTTCGATTTGATGTAGCCTGGCTTTTTGCATCGATGAAAAATTATTTTGGAACGATCTGCTTGCATAGCCATCGAATCACTTGATCTTCCACTACGTCCACTGTTACCAGCAGCACGTTTTTCACATTCATGCAAAAGACGACTTTTAACAAATTCAATAGTTAGCATGGACGTGTCCATCGTTTCCAGCGCTGTCACTAACCCATCAAAACTTTTTGGTAATGTTAACATCAAATGACAAATTACATCGAGTTCTTCTAATGTGGCACCAATCGATTTCAATTCACACACACTATGATCAAATTGAAGAAAGTATTCGTTGACATCATCACCATCTTTGTATCGCATCATCAATAACTGTTTTCGCAGCAGTAATTGACCGGCAACACTCTTGCTTTCAAATACACCAATCATTATTTCATTAACAATAAAACGTCGATTCCAATGTATTTATTAAAAACTTTTCTAAACCTTTTTCTTCCAGCAAAATTGGAATTCGATATTTCCAATTCGAGAAATTCGTACCATCAAATGGCTTTATGTTTTGCACATTGGTTTCAATATTGAACTAGTCTTATTGGGAATTTCAGAAATCTGTAATATAAAATGCACGAATCAAAAGCACAATACGTACAATTCAATAGTTCTTTTTGCGTGCGATTTTTACAAAGTTTAAAATCATCCTTTAACGCAAAACAGCCAAAAAATAAAATCGAAATTTTATTATTGAATTGATTCCTGGGCCCATAACCTGTTAGTTTATTGAATAGAAAAGTGATAATAATTTATACAAAGTGAAAATAAACTTAAATGAAAAATTATACAAAGCAAGTTGATAGAATTTGTTACAATCAAATAAATACATGGTAGAAATTCAAATAGTTCCGAGCAATGTTTTCTGAGTCTTTTTCTGCATACACAGTTTTTCGTCGGCTACTCGCCAAAAGTGATAAATACTTAACATACATTTTGTAAAATGGCGTTATTCAGTAGCGTGTGTATTAATTTGAAAACACGATATTTTCATATTCGAAAGGGAATCAAAAAGAAGTAGAACATTCCGAAAATTCAATCGAAAACGATATAAATATAACTTGTACTGGGTCTCTGAGATTAAAATGAGCATGTTCGAATCATTTCCAACAAAATCTTTAAAATGTTTATGATTGTTCATACTCGGTTATTCTGCCTCAGTAGTATAAACTAGAGGGTACGAGGCCACCGGTATCACCGGTATCAATTTGGGTTCTGATCTATGCTATGCTAAATACCGGTGCTATTTTGGGTTCTAGACCATGCTTAGCAAACTTTAGAACGCAAAAACGTAAAATTCACGTTCACGTTAAAACGCAAAAACGTAAAATTCGCGTTAAAACGTAAAATTCACGTTCACGTTAAAACGCAAAAACGTAAAGTTCACGTTAAAACGTAAAATTCACGTCCACGTTAAAACGCAAAAACGTAAAATTAACGTTTACGTTAAAACGCAAAAACGTAAAATTCACGTTCGGAACGCAAAAATCACCATAGGAAACTGAACAAAATCATGAACAGAACATGATGTTTAAGAGTTAAGTTTTTCAGAAAAGGTGGTCCATATGAGTGAAGAGAGAAAAGAATCGTTAAGTAAAAAGACATGTTAATTTTTGTTTATATTTTTTTATTTTTTTATTTAATTTTAATATTTAAAAAAAATAGTTAGTATTGCTGGTGGGGGGCTTATATCAAACCCCCCTTTATAAGCTTTTATTTTTAAAGAATACAGCAGGTGGGCCACTGCCACAAGGCTGTATATGTTGGTAGTATCCACATTACCAACCTCCTCCAAAGCAGCATCCTGAAGCTACTGGAACTCCCAGTATTGGCAGCCATATTTTGCTAGCCACTCTTCCATCTGTTGTGTAATTTTTATACTTGCGTCCTGATGATTCATGTTGCTTGTATTTATTTTTGCTATAATCTGATGATTATGACGATAATGCTCAAATTATTTATACAAAAAAAAAAGAGGGCAAAAAAAAAAATACACATACAAACATAAGTATTTGTATGCAGACCATTACAATCCACACATTTTCAGAGACCCTCTGATTTTCGTAGCACACTTTCAATAAATTTAAAGGATGTTAAAAGTCATCAGGAATAAAAATAAAATAGGATCAACACTATATTCCTGTAAGGATGGATGTCAACAATTAAAATTTACGATTATGATATTTGCATTGGGGTATCAAAACCCTGATGCATCGATAGCATCATGTCAATCTTCAGACTAATAGAACTTGACCCCTCTATCTGATGCTTTAGAACTTTTGAATGGAATAAATTTTGAGGATGTTTAAAGTCAACGGAAATAAAAATATTTTAAAAATATTTAAATAGGGTTAGCACTATATTTCTATAAGGATGAATGCCGGCAATTAAAATTTACGATTATAATACGTGCATTGATATATCAAGACCCTGATACATCGTTACCATCATGTCACTCATCTGACTATTAGGACTTGACCATCTATATCTATTGCTTTAGGATTTTTCCTGGATTGAGGTGATAATTAGTGTAACAAAAGCCTAATACCTCACTACCATCATATCAATTATTTGTCTAATAGGGCTATACCTCCTTTATCTATTGCTTTGCTAGCATCATGTCAATCATATTACTTAACCCTGTCCCTTATCATTAAAGTCCTGAAAAATGGTCCAAGGGCTATTTTTATTGCGGAATACAAATGTATGTCAATAAGGTCAACACATTATTTTATCTATAGGGATGGATGCTGACAATTAAAATATGCATTCATGATGATCGCAATACATAAATTTATCCAACTGCTTCCTTATTTACACCGATGATATCCCAAGTGTCAACAATACAAATTTATGATAAGGTTAACTGCATGAATGAATGCGGGGAAAAACTCTATTGTTCTACTATTAGCAATCAATATGATATAAGCATGGATTATTACCCCCATACTTCTTTTCATTAGTTACTTTTCACCCCAAAGAAACCTTTCGCAATGCGTAATACGACATTTAGGATCATATCCTGTATATGACTACTTTTCTACCCTTAATAGCAAATGAATAAACATACAAATGTTATGATATTCCTATATTATTTTGAAGTGGTGATGTAAATTAAATGGAATGAGCAAATCTTGAATAATAACACAAGCCTTTTTTTTTAATAATATTGTATTTTATTTATATATTTTCTGGTTTTATTTTTAGGTTTACATTAAAAAATAAAAAAAAATAATAATAATCCTTAGACAATTCTGTTAACAACAACAACAACAAGTGGATTGTATTCAATAATCCGATCATGAAGCATGAGGCAATAAGCTGAAGTATTTGCAGGAATGTTTTTGATGTTCTCATCTCCAAGCGTATATCGATAGGTCCTGTTTTCAAAGTCTCTTTTTGATGTCTGAAGTCTATAACACAAATTGGAGCACGGGATTTAAATAGATCCCAAGAAAGCAAAGGTTCAGTGTTGGTTTTATTGTAGTAAGTTCTTTGAAAATCCGTATACATTTTGTAGAACAAGCTATATCTATTTTTATGTATCATCGGAGGAGAAATGAAACGAAGGAGATTTGGCTTAAGACTAAATTTATTTATCCATACTTAAATTAACTTACAGCTAGCTTAAAACTAGAAACAAGAGAGAGAGAGAATAACTATGTTATAAAACAGTGTGGTGTTAAAACATTCGAACCGAATTACAATCATATCACTCCTTTCAACTTAAACAAAAGTTTTTAAATTATAATTAAAGCAAAATGAAAACTTTAGCACAGAAAACTTGTTAATTTTCAAAATATGATATACTTATATAACAGTTATTTTAAACTCAAAATAATATTCAAATAGGTAGGATATATTAATATAACAGTTGTTTTTGATTATTATTATTGTGTTCTAATAACTTCAAATCCATTTTTTTTTTCTTAAATTATGTATACATTTTTAATACTTCATATATTATAACAAAATTTATTATTTATAATCATTTTTCTTCTTAATTAAAATAAACAACTCTTTTTCCTCTTAATCTATCAGATTGTCGATTTGTCTTATAATTAGGTAAAGAAGATGACCTTCTCATATGTTGGTCTTTGAATCTTACATGCTTTGTGTTGGTTTTAATTATATTTGAAGGAGCAAAATAAATCTCTTTTAAATTACATTTTTTTAGTTGTGAGATATGTGCAGACTTATGTGTGCCATCAATATTTACAATGTAGACTACTTTCCCTATTTTTTTCTCAACAACTCCTGGAACCCAACTATAATGGAAATTGCTTTTCATTTTATACAATATCTTATCTCCTTTTTTTAAAAAAAAATAACGGTTTTACTACTCTACGTTGACATGCATTTGAAGATGGAGTTTCACTTTTGACTTCTTGTCTGACATTTCGAATAATTTTTTGATTAATATTATCAAGAAGAGTTTTTGGAGCTCTTTTAAAGATCATTTCATTAGGACTATGTTTTGTAGTTGTCGACGGAGTAGAGCGGTATTTTAGGAGAAAATTTCCTAATAATAACTCGATTGGAATAGTATTGGAATTCGTGTCCATCATCATCTTTTTTAGCGAAGTTTTTACCGTTTGTACTGCTCTTTCGGCAGCCCCATTGGACTGAGGGTGATATGGAGGACTTTTCATGCATTTAATCTTATTTTCATTACAAAATTTGAGGAACAAAATCGAATCGAAAGGAGGGCCGTTATCGGAAACTAAAGTGGAGGGCAACCCAAAATATGCGAAAATAGATCTTAATTCTTTCATTAGAGTTTCAATTTTTGTATTTTTCATTAATTTCACATCCACCCATTTGGTGAAACTATCTACCACTACTAAATAGCTATTTCCTTGAAAATGGAAAAAATCTACATGAATTTTTTCAAAAAACGAACTGGACTCTGGCCACGGCTGATGGTGATTCGATACTGGTTTATTGCTAGAAAAAATACAAGCCTTGCATGTCAAAACGTGTTTCTCTATATCGCTATCGATACCAGGCCACCAAAAATAATTCCTGGCTAACATTTTCATCCTAACAACTCCAATATGGGTATCATGCAGCAAGATTAAAATGGAATCCCGCAATTTTCTTGGAGTTATCAACCGTTCCCCATAAAATAAACAACCCCCTTCTTGTGATAGGGAAAACTTTTTTTGGAAATATACTTTTAAACTTGGCTGGACTGAGCTGGGCCAACCATTTTGCACCATATCGAAAACACTTTTCAATTCCCAATCCTTTTCCGTTTCCTCACAAACATCTTCAAACTTAACATTCATATAATTCGTTGAATGTATCGCTTTCACACTATCATCTTCAAAACCAGTTGCGTGCTGTAATGGAAGACGGGAAAGTCCATCAGCGTTACTCATTTGAGAACCCTTTTTATATTCAATTTTGTATTGATATGTACTGAGGAAAACAGCCCACCTATGAATTCTCGCAGCAGCCACAGCTGGCGTGGACTTTTTAGGGTTAAAAATTTCGCGCAATGGTTGATGATCTGAAAAGATTGTGAAAGTCTTTCCATAAATGTATTTATGAAATTTTTTCACCGTAAAAATTATAGTTAAAGCCTCCTTAGTTTGTGCAACTGGGAATAATTTTGATCTGACGAGCTTAAGGTACTTGAAGCAAAAAGCACAGGCCTTTCAACACCATTCACAATGTGGGATAAAATTCCACCAACTCCATATGGACTGGCATCACAATGCAATACTATTTCCTTACTAGGATCATAATGTGCCAATATATTATTTTGCAAAATAAGAGTTTTACTCTTTTCGAATGCTTCCTCACATTCATTAGACCACTCAAACGTAACTTCTTTTCTTGTTAGATGGTAAAGAGTTCTTAATTCCGAAGATAAATTTGGAATAAATCGGGAGTAGTAATTAAGAAGACCCAAGTATGATTTCAACTGTGTTATATTTCTGGGTCGTGGAGCATTTTGAATGGCTTCTAAATTTTTGGAACTTGGCTTAATACCATTTTCACTAATAATATGTCCCAAATAATCAATTTCATTTTTAAAGAAACTACACTTTTCATATTTAACCGGAGGACTTTAAATTCATTTAACCTTTCCAAGACTTTAATCAAATTATTTTTGCATTCATCAAAATTCAATCCTCCTACTATAATGTCGTCGATATAGCATTTTAGTTTAGGTAACCCTGTCAATATTCTATCCATAATATCTTGAAAAATGGCTGAGGCACACTTAACACCAAAAATTAGCCTTTTATACCTGAAGAGCCCCCAATCTGTATTGATCGTGAGAAACTCCTGACATGCCTCTTCAACTTCCACCTGCTGGTAGGCCCCTTCTAAATCCAAAACACAATAGACAGCGCAACCTGCCATCGCCACGAAAATATCTTCACTCCTAGGCAAAGGGTAATGATTAATTCTTACATGGGGATTAATGGTAACCTTGCAGTCGACACATAATCGTACATCTCCGTTTGGTTTTTCTACGGCTACGATTGGAGAAGCCCAATCGCTGTATTTGACCGGATAAATGGTGTTCTCTGATACCAATCTCTTTAATTCCGTCTCTACTTTATCCCTTATACCAAATGGAAGTGAATATGGCTTGAAAAACACAGGAACCGTGTTTTCATTTAACAAAATATTTGCTTTAAATCTCTGAATAGAGTCAGTTTTATCCCCTTTAAACACATTTGGATATTTAACAATAAGATCCTCAACACATTCTGGTGTGCTCTCCACCTTTGCACATAACTTATCCCCTGCTAAAATTGTATCTCTCCACAATGGAACTAACTTATCCAACCATGACCTCCCCAGCAACGGAACAAACACCTTAGGACCACCAATCACAACCAGTTCTAATTGAAACTCTTTCTTTTCTACCGCTAACTTGACATCAACCATAACACAACCTAATACCTCAACTTTTCCACCTGAAATGACGTTAAGATTTCTCTTATGTTCCATTAGTTCAATATTTGGGAATAATGCTTTCCACGTGTTTATATGAATAACGGACGTACAAGCTAATACCTCAACTTTTCCACCTGAAATGACGTTAAGATTTCTCTTATGTTCCATTAGTTCAATATTTGGGAATAATGCTTTCCACGTGTTTATATGAATAACGGACGTACAAGCACCCGAATCAATCTCCATCTTTAAACGCTTGCCATTACATATCAAATTGATAAATAATGCATTACTGTTCTCACCTTCAACGTTATTTAAATAACCTAAATCTACTTTATCTTGAGCATCAGAATCATTAACGGCACTAATTTTGTTCTTATGTGAATGGTATGAATTATTTCTATGTCTACTTTTTGAACGGTTTCTAAAATAATTATTATTACGGTGTCTAAGATAACAGTACTTCTGTATGTGCCCCCATTTTTTGCAAAAATGACACTGCACTTTCTCGAAACGTCCTAATCTTGACCTGGAAGTACTACGAACCATCTGATCGTCTCTTACCGTTGCCCTCTTGGAATCACTGCCACCATCACGTTTTGCTCTCAATGAATTTACAGCCACTGCTGCACCACCACTCATGTTTTGCATCTCCACCTCAATCAGCTCCATGTTCAAAGCTGTCGCACACGCTTTTTCCCATGTTAGGTCACCAGAATCGATTAATTTGGACTGTATTCGTTTATTTTTAAGACCTATAAGTAAACGATCTTTTAAGGCTTCCTCTAAAAAGTCCATGTATTTACACCCTTCGGCAAGCTGCTTAATTGCCACAATAAAATCAGAGACACTTTCATCAAGCTCCTGATTTCTATTAAGAAACTTAAAGCGCTCTGCGGTAACATTTTTCTTTGGCTCAAAATGTGCTTTTAATACTTCCACGAGTTCCTCATATTTAAGTTCATCTGGTTTTTTGGGAGCTACCAACGTTTTTGATATATTGTATAAGTCACCTCCTCCGACACCGATTAAAAACGAGACTTTATCATCGTCTCCCGTTATTTTATTTAGCTTTAATAAATGATTTAGGCGCTCAATGTAGCTATTAAAATTATCATCAATGTTGAAATATTCAATTCTGCCTATGTATCCCGACATTTTAGTTTCAGTTTTTATAATTGTTTCCTTAATTTCTTTGCTTGGTGGTTTTTTGTCGTCGGTAGACATTTAATCGATCGGTTCTTTGATTAAGAATAACTGTCTTAAGAAAAATATGCACACGCACTTTCCGTTAACCTCGTCGCCAGTTTTATGTATCATCGGAGGAGAAATGAAACGAAGGAGATTTGGCTTAAGACTAAATTTATTTATCCATACTTAAATTAACTTACAGCTAGCTTAAAACTAGAAACAAGAGAGAGAGAGAATAACTATGTTATAAAACAGTGTGGTGTTAAAACATTCGAACCGAATTACAATCATATCATCTATTTCTTTCGAAAGAAATATTAAGATCTTCATGAGGATATACATCAGAGTTTAAATACACTTTTAAGTCTGTTAAATCACAATGGTCAAACGTTGTAGGATCAGCAGATATGTTTTTATTTTTTGCAGTTTGTAGTGCAAATACAATGTATCGAGGTTTTTCTATTTGCGTTGTTGTTTTAACGTTCCAGATGTGATGGTCAGAGCTTGATAACATGGGATATTCATAGAGACCCCAGTTTCGGAAAGCAATTTTCATAAAACTATTTGCATTTATAGATCTATATAGATTTAATTTCATCGAATCTGATAAAGTCACGTGTGGTACTCTCCACTGTACCTTATGTAGTTTTACTTGTACATTTTCATCAGTTGGGGAGATTATAGCGTTTTCATCCATCCTAGAACGAGTGAGGATTAGATCATGACGAGCATTGGGAATAATTTTTTATAATCTTCAGCAAAACCCAAAAGCTTATTCAATGGAATGCAGTAGTTAAAATGAAATGGTTTCAAATAAATAACTGAATCAGGAGACCATGAAGCATTTAAAAGCATATCACTCTCATTTTTTGTCAACGATAAATAGTTTTTGATTGTTGTTGTAATCCCCACACTTCGATTGTAATCAATTTCCTTTCCATTCAGCTCATAACGTATTTCGTCGAAGAGAAAAGCCATTGCATTGTTTACAAGTCTTGTGCTGACTATTTCTTTTCCATCTGTCTTCGATAGTGATCCTCCAACATATAGAAAACTTTCCGTAGGGATGAAGAAGCAAAATTAAAATTTTTAAAATTCAAATTTTTTTCTTTTATTAATTTTACAGAATTTTGTTTTTATCGATCCAAGAGTTATGTTCTGGTGGGAATCCCAACCATTTTACAAAAACTTTATTTCCTCTCGTTTGTAGAACTTTTTCAACTAGGTATACATCACCACAATCAGTTTTCAGCAGTTCTAGTTCATAAAAGCCTCCTTGAATAGATTTTCCTTGAAAGTCTTCGAGAAGATATGTTATAGGTTTTGTTGCTTGGACTTTTCTTATTTTAAAAACCTCAGTAGTCCAGTTGGGTGTATAACCTTTTTCGAATGCATGTTTATACTTGCTAATTCTTACGTTATGAACAACTTTGAATTTTCTTTTACTAAACACTTCTTTCTTATTTTTAAAAAGTGATAACATTGAATTTTTCTTGTTTACATCTGCAGGTTTACATTTAATGGTTCGGTGGAAAGAATGATTATAATCATAAAGCAATTTCTTATAAATATTTATCCACTAATAGCTTCCATTGAAACTAAATTCTTTCCACATTTTTTCATAATTAGTTCTATTAAATCTTTCAATAATTGAAGCCTTCAATGAGCTGAATGTAGAATAGTGATTAATTTTATGTTTTTCCATCAAACTCTTGAAGTTTGTATTGAAAAATTCCTTTCCATCATCAGTCTGCAAGTTCTTTGGAATCCTAGAAGAATTAGTAAATATTTCATCCATTCCTTTTGAAATAGTAATGCATTTTTTGTTTTTCATTGGGACAACCCAAGCGAATTTTGAAAAAGCATCGATAACTGTCATCAAATAATTAAATCCATTGTTTTGGTCGCTGTAAGGTATCATTTCAACCAGATCTGCTTGCCACAAGTCATCATATCCCTTTATGATAACATGACGACGTTTGAAATTTCGCCGTGTAGCCTTATGTAACTCTTCAACAACCTTTCGCTTACTCATATTTAAAAAGAGTGACTTCATATAAATTAAACAAATCTTTTATATATTTTTATAAATGTATGCTTTTATTCCAATCTTTTATATAATAACATCAATTTCTTAATTCTAACCAAACGGTTTTCTACCATATAGCAGGCGCAAGTATCGGGTCCTAGCTTACATTGGTTGAATGCCCAGCAGCAATTGGAGTAATGATGTCCGTGAATAGTTTCAGTGTAATGTACATTATCGAATCTTTTAAGCATGGAAATGCAAGTTAAGATCTCTTCCTAATGCTCATCCAATACATTCTTGCGATGAGTTTTTAAAAAATCAAAAATGTTTTTAACTATGACTTTTGAGTCCATTTTTATAGTTGTTGCTGGTTAAAGTGTTGAATGCTTACTAACAATTTTTTACTTTTTGTAAGAGGAATTAACGTAAAATGAAAAATATTTGTAATAACAATAAAACTTTGAAAACTATTTAATATTCTTAATAATAGCATTTGTATTTGTGATTTTTTTTAAATTGGGGTGGGAATATTTTTCTTGCTTCTATTAACTATAAAATACAGATACATAAAATTAATACAAATATAACAACATTTTTTTACTTATTTTAATCTATGGGTGTAAAGGGTACATTAGGAAACATCATCTTCATTAAATATTCCACTTTATTTTTTATTTTCTTGTCAATATACTTTTCTTCTATGGATTCTTTAAGATATTTTTGAGAAATTAATTGTGATGCTTTGTTTTCTTGTTCCATACTTTTTATTGTTCCCTTTATCGTAGAGTCTATGTGGTTTTTTAGCATATGAATTTCCTTATTAAAAGTGGATAAAATTTCCATTAAAGAAGAATTTATGTGGTTTATAATGCTTGATTCTTTAAGACTTATTTGATCATCAACATATCCTTTACACACGGCTTGGTGGGGGTATTCAGGATTACTTCCAACATTGTTTAAATATCTACTTTCTATATCAAAATCACCAGAGGGTAAGAGTTTAAATCCCAATCCTGGAGGAGCCACAATACCTCTGGTTTTTGGAGTAGGTTTGAAGTTCCTACCGAACTTGTCGACGTTCATTGTTCAAATGTTAAGTTTTCTTTTTAGTATGATACTAATATATAATATTTGATTCCTTTAATTCTTCAATTATGGATGTGATTTCATTCTGATGGTTATCGTTACCAGCATTTTTAGATGCTATCAAAAGTCGTAGTCTATCCACAAGCTCATTTGGATCATTCCAGTATACATATTCAATATCTTTGTTTGTGTATTTCATTTCAGTAATACTAGAATAGGATTTTCCTATTTTTGCATTATCATTTCTAAGTCCTGCGACAATAGCCTTTATTATTTGTGTATATTTCACACCTCTGTTACTCTTAATTCGAGAAGAACTATCATGATTCATTCTGTATGCATTAGTTTTTTGGAGGATTTTCGAATATTGTTCTAAGTCATCCTTAGAATATTTTTGCTTACAAGGATTTTTCTTTAACACCAATTCAATGAGACCCGGAGTTCGAGTAAAAATTTCATCATCAATGATAATATTCTTATGACTCATTTTAAAGCTACACTTTCCTATTTTTACAGATTGAGTGTTTGCATCAAAATATGGTCCATAGGCCGTATCACGATTCGACTCTGACAATAGTTTTTGTTGATTGAAAGACGATGATTTATTAGGACTATCAAAATTTTTTGGTGTACTGAATAAAAAAGTATTATCTGGACTATTCAATTCTAATGAAGGTGATTCTGCTCGCTCATGGTCCTCCTCATCCTTTTCATTAAAAGATTTGAAATGTAGCTTACGACGTTTCGGTGTTTTAATATTATCCTCTTGTTGTGATTCTTCTTTTTTAATATTTCCAACCAATTTTTTCAACGGTTCAACGATGGGTTTGAAAGTGTTTTCCAACTCAGTTTCTCGCATCATTTTACCAGTTTTTAGTTGAAAATATTTATTTTTTAGCACATTTCGCGTTTTTATTAGATCGTTTAACACACTTTCATCCATTTTTTATAGTACAAAATATGAGACAGTATTTAAATATTTATTTTATTATGATTATATATGATGGACTAGTACCTCCAAACAGTGGTGCTGATGTAATGTGTTGCTTTCAAATGATAAATGTATATTTATAGTATTGCAATTTTATGAAAACTGTTTTTATATCGACATTTTTCAATGGTGCTTTCCTTGTCTATAACCAGAAAACCGAAATTATCAGCCCAACACTGAGAACATAATTCCTTAAACTGATTAAATGTCATATCAGAGTTTATATGATCTTTGTAAACATGCATCAAATTCAATTCATCTTGTTTGAAAAGAATAATAAAATTAGCATTGTCTCTAATTAAATGTTTTGGTATATGGGTATAGGACTGACATACTCGTAAGTAAAAACTATCAACTCCATAATGACGACCCATGCAAAAATAATCTCTTATGTTATTTTGTTTCTGGCATGCAACATCATCGAATATAAATATTGAATTATTTTTCGCGTCTGATGGGGGTATTATCTCGGAATTTTTTGAAAATGCATTGCATTCCATTCCTTTCACGGATGTAATTAGCTTTTTGAGATATATATATTTTGGTTGATGTAAGGATTTAGAATAAATATAAATATTTTCAAACTTTAATCCATTCGGGTCGAGAAGAATACTAAGCATAACATTTGTTTTTCCACAGTTTGATGGTCCAACGATAATTCCTCGAATACTGTTTTGGAATAATGAACCATGTTTTTTTTTTATTTTGACTTTGGAATCAAAGTTTTTTACTTTAATAACTTCTGACTGCTTTACGAAGCGCATAATGCCGACTGATAGCTTTTACAATAAAACATAACATTTTTATATGATTATATTCATATGTGTTTCAACCTCCAAGTAGGAAGGTATAAAAATTATAATATGATTGAGCACAACGTTCGAAGTCATACTCATAATAGTTAAAAGAAAATCAATTGAAGGAAAGGGGCTTTTGAATACGGTTATAGACAAATTACCATTTGAGCTACATCTTCTTTCATATAATTATTGTGGCCCCGGAACTAAATTGGAAAAACGATTACGTAGAGGAGATAAGGGGGTTAATAAACTGGATGAGGCTAGTCGTTTGCATGATATTACATATTCTAAGAGTAGCTCTGTCTCAGATCGACACGTTGCTGATAAAATTCTAACTGAGCAAGCGTGGAAACGATTTAAAGCAAACGACTCTTCAACGTCTGAAAAGTTAAGCGGCCTTTTGGTCACCAACATGATGAAGGCGAAAACAAAGTTCGGTATGGGTAATAAAGAGAATAAAAAAAAAACTATCCGAGCTTGTAAGAAAAATATTTTTAAAAAGGCCATAACTGAAGCAAGAAATGCTATTAAAAGCAATATCAATTGTTGTGATATAACATCTATGGCAAATATTGCTCTGAAAGCTGCAAAAAATGTTTTTAAAAATAAAAAAAAACAAAATATACAAACTCCAAGAATAATCCCACTTCCAAAGAGAGGTGGTTTTCTTCCATTTCTAGCTCCTATTCTAGCTGGTTTATCAGCTGTTGGATCTTTAACAGTTGGAGTTGCCGGAGTTGCAAAAGCACTCAATGACGTTCATGTTGCTAAAAGAGCTTTTGAAGAAAACAAACAACATAATAAGGCTATGGAGGCAGTCGCTATTCAAGGGAAGGGGTTATACTTGAAACCATATAAAAATGGTCTTGGTTTATTTCTAAACACACCTAATACAAAAAACTGATTGATTTGCTGCCTAAGAGACCCTTAAATAATCATGATATTCTACGGTTTGGAAAGAAACATCTCAAGCACTTTAGAGGAGTTTTTATGCGAGACTCATTACCAAAAACCTCTACGGATCAAGAGTGTGGCGTTATAAATTTGGATAGTGAAGCTGGTATGGGTACTCATTGGGTAGCATATATTAGAAATAAAATATATAATATTATAAAGTATTTTGATAGTTTTGGTAATTTAAGACCACCAACTGAAGTAATAGACTATCTTGGTAATCAAATAAATTATAATTATATTCGAGAACAAGGTTTTGATACATTTATATGTGGACATTTATGCTTAAGATTTTTATTAGACCAATGTTGAAATGTTTTCAAAAGTTTAAATAAAAAATGAATAAAACCATGTGAACACATCAAAACTGTCTCAATTTTCTTTTAACCAGGATGTCGCTAACATTAACATTAAGTGGGAATGAATCAAGTCTCAATGCAGAATATTTTCCACCAATTGTACTGAAATCTAATTATGTTTGCGGGCTTATAGATTTTCAAACATATAACTCTATACCAAATGTAGATGAGTTTAATAATTTGATACATGTGGACGATAGTGTTATCTCGCTTCCTATTGGTTCATATGAGATAGAAGATATAAATAATTTAATACAAACAAAACTTAATGATATTAACAAAAAAAAAAAAAAAATTAAAAAAGTGAATTTAAAATCAAGGCCAATATAAACACTCTAAAATGTGAAATTTTCAGCTCGGAAGATATTGACTTCTCTAAACCGAATTCAATTGGATCTCTTTTAGGATTTAGTAAGAAGCTGCTGAAGGCAAATAGGCAATATGAATCAGATCTCTTCGTCGATATAAATAGAGTTAATGCCATACGCATTGAATGTAATATTATAGATGGAACGTATATTAACAATCAACCTGCGCATATTTTACATGAATTTGCTGTTAAAGTAAGTCCAGGCTATAAGATCATAGAAGTTCCGAAAAATGTCATTTATTTACCCGTGAACGTCAGACGAATAACATCGTTGTGTTTAAAGTTCATAGATCAAGACGGAAAAGTTATAAATTTTAGAGGAGAGATATTAACGGCTCGATTACATTTACAACCGCAGCCATGATTGTATATGAAAATATAATTACCACAATCCCATCAATCCCATATAAAAACACCTCCGAAAATAATTCATTACTCAATCAAGCTTCGAACTCAGCCGCGGTAACACATAATCTTACAAAACATAATCAGGATTTTTTACTCTCATTGGGGTATATCATAAAATATTGAAAATCAAAAACAAAATATAACAATATGTTGAACATTTTCCAAGAGCCCGAAATCTATGAAAGTGTTTCTAAATATGAATATCATACTTACTCACCATATCAAAACAATTTTGAAAAAAATGACATTATTCAGATTTGCATACAACACCAAAATCTTAATGTTTTTCCTTCGGAAAGTTTTCTATATGTTGAAGGATCACTATCGAAGACAGATGGAAAAGAAATAGTCAGCACAAGACTTGTAAACAATGCAATGGCTTTTCTCTTCGATGAAATACGTTATGAGCTGAATGGAAAGGAAATTGATTACAATCGAAATGTGGGGATTACAACAACAATCAAAAACTATTTATCGTTGACAAAAAATGAGAGTGATATGCTTTTAAATGCTTCATGGTCTCCTGATTCAGTTATTTATTTGAAACCATTTCATTTTAATTACTGCATTCCATTGAATAAGCTTTTGGGTTTTGCTGAAAATTATAAAAAATTATTCCCAATGCTCATCATGATCTAATTCTCACTCGTTCTAGGATGGATGAAAACGCTATAATCTCCAATGTACAAGTAAAACTACATAAGGTACAGTGGAGAGTACCACACGTGACTTTATCAGATTCGATGAAATTAAATCTATATAAATCTATAAATGCAAATAGTTTTATGAAAATTGCTTTCCGATACTGGGGTCTCTATGAGTATCCCATGTTATCAAGCTCTGACCATCACATCTGGAACGTTAAAACAACAACGCAAATAGAAAAACCTCGATACATTGTATTTGCACTACAAACTGCAAAAAATAAAAAAATATCTGCTGATCCTACAACGTTTGACCATTGTGATTTAACAGACTTAAAAGTGTATTTAAACTCTGATGTATATCCTCATGAAGATCTTAATATTTTTTTCGAAAGAAATAGATATAGCTTGTTCTACAAAATGTATACGGATTTTCAAGGAACTTACTACAATAAAACTAACACTGAACCTTTGCTTTCTTGGGATCTATTTAAATCCCGTGCTCCAATTTTTGTTATAGACTGCAGACATCAAAATGAGACTTTGAAAACAGGACCTATCGATATACGCTTGGAAATGAGAACATCAAAAAACATTCCTGCAAATACTTCAGCTTATTGCCTCATGCTTCATGATCGGATTATTGAATACAATCCACTTGTTGTTGTTGTTGTTAACAGAATTGTCTAAGGATTATTATTTTTTTTTTTTATTTTTTAATGTAAACCTAAAAATAAAACCAGAAAATATATAAATAAAATACAATATTCAAAATAGCTTTTTATGGCCTTTAGTCCTACAAATCGGCGTTTCGTCCGGCTTACTCACTTGGACTCATCAGTGACGTAGTGAGGGCCTTGTCATACGCAATTTGTATTAAGTTCAGTTCAACTTACTTGAATTCTTTTACAAAAATCCACTGTAAACTATATCCAACAAGATTAGAATTCCTAATCATTAAGCTGGAAATTTTTTTGCCCGGGGCCAGGCAGAGTTTCTATTAGAAGGTTTTTTTATAATACAAATTCTATATACTACTGAAATAAATCAGCCAAGTAGAAGACTTAGCATTAAAGTTGGACTTGTTGAATTATTGATTCAAAATAGCTTTTTATGGCCTTTAGTCCTACAAATCGGCGTTTCGTCCGGCTTACTCACTTGGACTCATCAGTGACGTAGTGAGGGCCTTGTCATACGCAATTTGTATTAAGTTCAGTTCAACTTACATGAATTCTTTTACAAAAATCCACTGTAAACTATATCCAACAAGATTAGAATTCCTAATCATTAAGCTGGAAATTTTTTTGCCCGGGGCCAAGCAGAGTTTCTATTAGAAGGTTTTTTTTTGACAAGGCCCTCACTACGTCACTGATGAGTCCAAGTGAGTAAGCCGGACGAAACGCCGATTTGTAGGACTAAAGGCCATAAAAAGCTATTTTGAATCAATAATTCAACAAGTCCAACTTTAATGCTAAGTCTTCTACTTGGCTGATTTATTTCAGTAGTATATAGAATTTGTATTATATAAAAAAACCTTCTAATAGAAACTCTGCCTGGCCCCGGGCAAAAAAATTTCCAGCTTAATGATTAGGAATTCTAATCTTGTTGGATATAGTTTACAGTGGATTTTTGTAAAAGAATTCATGTAAGTTGAACTGAACTTAATACAAATTGCGTATGACAAGGCCCTCACTACGTCACTGATGAGTCCAAGTGAGTAAGCCGGACGAAACGCCGATTTGTAGGACTAAAGGCCATAAAAAGCTATTTTGAATCAATAATTCAACAAGTCCAACTTTAATGCTAAGTCTTCTACTTGGCTGATTTATTTCAGTAGTATATAGAATTTGTATTATAAAAAAACCTTCTAAAATACAATATTATTAAAAAAAAGGCTTGTGTTATTATTCAAGATTTGCTCATTCCATTTAATTTACATCACCACTTCAAAATAATATAGGAATATCATAACATTTGTATGTTTATTCATTTGCTATTAAGGGTAGAAAAGTAGTCATATACAGGATATGATCCTAAATGTCGTATTACGCATTGCAAAAGGTTTCTTTGGGGTGAAAAGTAACTAATGAAAAGAAGTATGGGGGTAATAATCCATGCTTATATCATATTGATTGCTAATAGTAGAACAATAGAGTTTTTCCCCGCATTCATTCATGCAGTTAACCTTATTATAAATTTGTATTGTTGACACTTGGGATATCATCGGTGTAAATAAGGAAGCAGTTGGATAAATGTATGTATTGCGATCATCATGAATGCATATTTTAATTGTCGGCATCCATCCCTATAGATAAAATAATGTGTTGACCTTATTTTTTTTTTTTCTTAATTTTTATTTTCCATTTTCTTAAAACTATCTTAAAGCTAGACAAAAATTCTTAAAAACTAGCCTATTTATCGATATCTTAAAACTAACTTACTGGCACCAGTCGGGCGCTCCAAGTTAAACTATAATAACTAAATGCTAATGCCTTTCGGCCTAAGAACTATCTTAATACTAAATCCAGGTCGGTTTTATTTTTACCGAGAAGAATTTACAAAAAACTCGGTATCTCTGAGTGTTGACCTTATTGACATACATTTGTATTCCGCAATAAAAATAACCCTTGGACCATTTTTCAGGATTTTAATGATAAGGGGCAGGGTTTAGTAATTTGATTGACATGATGCTAGCAAAGCAATAGATAAAGGAGGTATAGCCCTATTAGACAAATGAATGATATGATGGTAGTGAGGTATTGTTACACTAATTATCACCCCAATCCAGGAAAAATCCTAAAGCAATAGATATAGATGGTCAAGTCCTAATAGTCAGATGAGTGACATGATGGTAACGATGTATCAGGGTCTTGATATATCAATGCACGTATTATAATCGTAAATTTTAATTTCCGGCATTCATCCTTATAGAAATATAGTGCTAACCCTATTTAAATATTTTTAAAATATTTTTATTTCCGTTGACTTTAAACATCCTCAAAATTTATTCCATTCAAAAATTCTAAAGCATCAGATAGAGGGGTCAAGTTCTATTAGTCTGATGATTGACATGATGCTATCGATGCATCAGGGTTTTGATACCCCAATGCAAATATCATAATCGTAAATTTTAATTGTTGACATCCATCCTTACAGGAATATAGTGTTGATCCTATTTTATTTTTATTCCTGATGACTTTTAACATCCTTTAAATTTATTGAAAGTGTGCTACGAAAATCAGAGGGTCTCTGAAAATGTGTGGATTGTAATGGTCTGCATACAAATACTTATGTTTGTATGTGTATTTTTTTTTTTGCCCTCTTTTTTTTTTGTATAAATACTTTGAGCATTATCATCATAATCATCAGTTTATAGCAAAAATAAATACAAGCAACATGAATCATCAGGACGCAAGTATACAAATTACACAACAGATGGAAGAGTGGCTAGCAAAATATGGCTGCCAATGCTGGGAGTTCCAGCAGCTTCAGGATGCTGCTTTGGAGGAGGTTGGTAATGTGGATACTACCAACATTTACAGCCTTGTGGCAGTGGGCCACCTGCTGTATTCCTTAAAAATAGAAGCTTATAAAGGGGGATTTGATGTAAGCCCCCTACCAGCAATACTAACTATTTTTTTAAATGTTAAAATTTAATTAAAAAATAAAAAAAAATATTAAAAAATTAACATGTCTTTTTACTTAACGATTCTTTTCTCTCCTCACTCATATGGACCACCTTTTCTGAAAAACTTAACTCTTAAACATCATGTTCTGTTCATGATTTTGTTCAGTTTCCTACGTGAATTTTACGTTTTTGCGTTTTAACGTAAACGTTAATTTTACGTTTTTGCGTTTTAACGTGGACGTGAATTTTACGTTTTAACGTGAACTTTACGTTTTTGCGTTTTAACGTGAACGTGAATTTAACGTTTTTGCGTTTTAACGTGAACGTGAATTTTACTTTTTTGCGTTCTAACGTTTGCTAAGCATGGTCTAGAACCCAAAATAACACCGGTATTTAGCATAGCATAGATCAGAACCCAAATTGATACCGGTGATACCGGTGGCCTCGTACCCTCTAGTTTATACTACTTGCCTCTATACTCGTAAGAATCGTTTGTCATTTTATTCACGAGTAAAAATACTCATAATCAAAATCAAACAAATTTTTCGAATTCATTATCTGTTGCTTTTTGTATTAACAATCAAAATTACTTATAAACCAGTTGCAATTGCATTAATTTTTGGCTATTTGACTCGAAAGGAAATTTATTCGAAAATATTGCAATATTTTCTAATACTTGAGAGAAAGCTTAGCGATTGCGTGTGTTTTGGTGCGACTCCTAATTGTATATTGTTGAAAATTCATAAGAACTTATTGAAGCGTTAAATTTGAAATACAGAGTAATTTGAAAACGATTGTCTATAATGTGAACTGGTTAACTGGGCCTTAATACCGTGATTTACTAATTAAAAACAATATTAGTTCTTAATTTGTATTTTCTTTTTACTAATAATATAATTGGCAATAATTTTTTGTGCACATCGACCGATATTCACCTCTTCTCTGAAAAATTGTAGCATACACCATACATGCGTAGAATCTAAAGCGGGAGGGGACTGAACAAAATACACATTCCCAATTAATGGTGAACGTGAGTACACACAACTTAGAAGTATTTATTTTCAACACGAAAAAGTTTAATAAGCAAAAGCTCACTTTATAACTTTGGTTCCGAAGACAACAACCTTTTCCTTTTTCACCACCGCACTCAAAACTTGTTAGCAAAAAAGACAACCAAACTTTTGTTACAGTGTTGCAACGAATGGAAAATACAAAACCATAGAGATCTTTGAAAGAAACTTCACATGATTCTGATAAAAACGTAAATTTTTAGAAAACTTGCACTATGGATGAAAATTCAATGACAACACTTATTAATAATTTAATGCCGAGATTGAATGAATTATTCGACGCAAAATTAGCCAACATAGCAACAAAAGACGACATTAACAGCATCAAAAACGATATAATAGCTCTTCAAGAGAAAAACAAAACCCTTAAATCCGAAATCACGAAGCTAAAAACAAACAAAAAACACTAAACTGGAAAATTAGAGATTTCGAGAAATTCACAAAAAGATTAAACATTGTTATTAATGGACTAACTGCGGCCAACACTCAAGAAGCAAAACAGCAATTTGGCCAAATATGCAATTCATCCCTTAATGTATCCGTCACAACAACCAACACCAGAAAAATTGGCTTACCAAACAAGAACACGTCCGCATTTGTTTTCGAACTTGGAAATGTAAATGACGTTAATTCAGTATTATCGGCAACACAGAACTTGAGAAACTCCAGCTCATCAGCAGAGACATGTCATAAAATGAAAGAAGAGAGAAATACCACCTCCGACAAATCAAAAAATTGGTAACTCAAACAAATCCTAACCTAAAAGTTGACATAAGGCACTGGGCTATTAAAATCAATAGTCATCGTTACAAAAGCAGTCCCGAAGGAATCGTTACGTCTTTTAGAAAAGCAGATAGGGAATATATTGATAGTTTATTAAGTAAAACAGAATGAAACTATACTATTGTTTTAAATGAGCCAAACAAAAATATATTGGATTATCCATTTTGAATGGAAGGGGATATGGAGACAGGTCTGGCAAATTTACATTTGTGAGCAGCAGAGGGTCTTCGGCCATCGACTACTGCTGTCCATCATACAGTTCTATTGATGCAATAAAAGACTTCAGAATCGGCTGAGAAGCTTTCTCCTATCATATGCCCCTCATAGTAAGTTTCTCTACACAGGAAGTTACAGCAACCAATGATCCTATGAAACTTTTACCAAAACTGAAATGGCACGATGATAAAAAATCCATATACATATGCAGTCTACAATAAATATTACACACAAAATTTCAAGTACTAACACAGGTGAAGATCTTTGCATTGCAATTAAATAATGTGTTTACAGTGCTAACGGAGAAAATAACCAGCTTAACATGAATTTTGTAGCAATGAAACCATAGTTCTATATAGCTTGTTTTTATGATAGGAGAGATGTATTGAACTATATTAAAATGTATAGAAAGCAAAATATCATCGTTTATTGAAGATACTACCGAGTGTCGAACAAAAAATACAAGGCCTTATGCTTGCTGAAGCAACGCAATTACTATTTAAATATTGCAAATCAACTAGCGCTAGTCAAAGCAATAAGCGATTGGTGGAAACTCACTAAAATATGAGTTTAGAATGCACTTCCAAGGCCTACTCAATTCAACATCACCTGTAGTAATATCATACTAACATACCTTAGATACAGATATTCATATACCTTTGCTTGATGAAGACATAAAAATGGATGAAGTTCAATCAGCTATCGCATCAGCAAATTATGACAAAGCCTCTAGCATCGATGGTATTCCTTTCAAATTCTATAACAACACTTCACCTAATTTAATCAAAGAAATCCATCGACTATTTTGGGACATCTTTAGTACAGGAACCATTCCCGATTCTTTCAAAAGGTCAATAATTTTTCCTCTTTTCAAGAAAGGGAACCCTAATCATGTAGCTAACTACCGTGGTCTGTCTTTTATGGACACTATATATAAGCTGTTCACAACTATTCTTTTGAATTGACTTAATAGATGGGTAGAAGAAAATGGGATTTTGAAGTAGTGATTTTCCAAAACGGTGGACGTTGGGCAGCTGAAGAAAAATGGACTTTTAACAACGATAAAATAAAAATGTCTAACAAATACAAGTACCTAAGAGTATCTCTGACTTACAATATGTCATGAACAGAGCATCATACGCAGAGACTTGCAATGTCCAAAAACTCGATTAAAGCTATCTGCTCAAACTTCATGAAAAACAAAAACATACAGAGCTCAGCTAAGTACAAAATATATGAAGCTGCTTCCAAATCAGTGATGAACTACTGTGCACAAGTCTGGGGTTATTCTGAATACAAAGAAGTCGAGAAATTGCAAAGGTTTTTTATCAGAAGATGTTTTTCTTTACCTAACAATACACCAAATTACGTGCTCAGTCTAGAAACAGGACTTCCAAGAGCCTTCCTTTCAATACTTGAACTCCATTTCAAATATTTCCAAAGAGAAGCCTTCCCGAAAACAGATTATCGAGAAAACTTTCAGATGTCATCGTAAGAAAGTAGGTTTACTGGGCAAATGAGTGGTTAGAACTCTTAAAAGAAATCAACAATGAGTTTAACTGGTCAACAAAGTCTGAGTGGAAAGCTTTGCATGTAGAAACTTGTACAAAACTTATTGAAAGACATTGGATAGATCATACAAACAGAGCACTTCAATCTAAGCTTCCACGATGAGTATTGTAATTTGACAGCAACTCACGCGAGATGATAAGCACGGCTGTTTTCGGACATACAGAAGTCAATTCCTTGGAAATTAAAGCCTTAACAGTGAACAGTTCCTCGAAATCCTCAACGGACAAAACTATGTTCTACTTTACAATTTCCTTAAAAACGCTCTAAGAAATCGAAATCTAATTATAAATGAATATTCTTAAAAATATAAATCAATCGCTAAATTTTTAATGAATTTACTATAAATAACATTTTAACCTGACAGGCAACTTAAAAAGTTATTGTCATTTAATTCAATTTTTAGCATAATGAAAACCAAGCCTTTGTAAAAACTTTCTGAAAATAAAATTTTCTATCTATCTATCAATCTATTTATCTATCTATCTACTTTCTCACGTTCGTTATAAAATTTATTCACTTTTTAAATTCTCCACTTATTTATTTCACAAAATAAAACACTTTACTTTTCTTACTACAAAACAATTTATTGTTCACCACTGAAATTAATTAACTTGACTTTTATTACAACCAACCTCACTCATTCACGATTAAAAATAAACTGCGTCCTCTGCCGGCCAGACATGTGCTTTTATACTTTTCACAAAGTTACCGAAAAAGCTGCAAGGTTCTAGTGCTTGCTTTTAGGAAATTTCGCATAAATTGGCCTTTCCAAAGCTTTCAATCTGACGTTTATGGTGGACTTACTTGATTGATCTTGAACTTTAAGAAAAGTAGAGCGGGTCAGATATAATGACAAAATTCGAACATGTGAAAAAGTACAAGGGTGGTAACTCTATTTTAATTACTTTAATAGGCTATTATCTGTTTGGCTGTCAAAAACATTTGTTTTTGTTATATTTAATTTTATTTGTAGATTAGGATTCGGTTGGTAATAGTTTGTATTTTCATTCAATAATTAAATTGATTAGAAAAAATTTTTCGGTTTTTTTTCACGGTTGTTCAATAATTGCTTTGCACGGACATCTTCAAGGCTTTAAAAGAAATTTATTTACATCTCATATATTTATTGTTCTTTGTTTTTCGTTGACACTTCACATTTTTTAAAATTTTTCTTAATCAGGCCAAAATATTACAGCAAAACATACACACTTACATAACATCAACATGCGCACACAAATACAGACGAAGATGCCATAATCAAGATGAACATATTCGTCTTTACTATAATCTTGATTTCTATGTTTTACTATGATCTGGATATTATCAAAATGCTTTTGATTTCGGTCTTACCTCTATCCAACAAACGATACTTTTATGTTTTACATCCTTTTTTTTTCTTCATGAAATGAAATCAAGATACATGTAAATCCACCATTAGTACTGGAAGTTCTAAGGCTCACCAAAGCTCTTTGTAGGTTGGTTTGTGTCATGTCCGATCTAGAATTCGCTGTTTCTTTTATTCGAGAGTCGTTATAGTACAAATGTGATAGTCGTTACAATATCGTGAACATCATGAATAACCAAAGCTAATGGGATCGTGGATCGGTCGTCGGTCTTGCATCGTAGTTCTTGGTAAAATAGGTTGATTCTGTGTATTTATTTGTATCTATTCATTGTTTCTATGGCGGTTTCAATTTGCATTTTGCAATAAGTAAAACATGTTTTTGTTGTATTTTTCATTTGTATCTATAAGAGGTCTGCATGAATGTGTTAAAACAAGGATTGAGAAATTAAATAATATTTGCTGCACTCAACTCATTCTACTCACTTCTTAAAATCAGAATGAGCACACTACTTGATATCTGAGAACAATATGAGCTGAATCTTTGTACGAGTATATATACTTTATAGTAATATCATCAACATCGCTGATTATAGCGTCACGTAGCGGCCAAACAGCTTGCCTACTCTCAACACAATATACTGAGGGAAAGATTTGGATCAGAGAATATCAATTACCAAGAAGCCAATCTTTCGTACGTTTCACCCTTCAACACCCATTTGATTACATTGTTGTATTTGTAATTTCACTTCGTGTCGATGAATAGATGTGAATTGCAACAACAATGTAATGTGGTGAGATTTATTTGTTTTGACAGCTCAGTTTTTTTTCTTTTGAAAATTGGAAAATAGTTTTGAGAATTTTACAAAAACATCGATGTGAAATTGTTCAATGTACAAAAACAATTGTTATTGTTGATTAATAATATTCATCCACAATTATAATAAAATAAAAAAAATGAATACATAAAATGTCTTCAATCACTCAGATTTCCGTTTATCTTCAATGCAACTTGCATATCATACAGGGTGGCCCTTTCTTCATCCAGAATAATTTTAAAATTATTGTATGATATATTCTAAGGAAAAAAATAGATAACAAAAATACGAAATAAAAAAATGGTTTATTTATTGTTTAAGCTTCACTAAACTCTCAATTTTCACTTTATAAGTATTATGTATATTAGTATATTAATAATAATAATAATAATAATAATAATAATAATAATATTAATATTATCTTCTGTCGGGATTCGGGTATTCATCTGGATTTACTTTTAGTACAATAAAGAAATAATAAGGAATTTTCAAAATCGTTTTGATAGCACGTGTTAAAGGTTAATTCAGATACGGATTAACTTTTCTTTTCACTTTCAATAGAGAATTGAAGACAGTAAAACATAAATAGCTATTTTTGATTTTTTTTAGCTTCATGACATCTAAGCATTTGGTTTTCAGTGTTTAATAGGACTATTGAATACTTATTACTGAAATTATACTTCATAATGTAGTAAAATGAAATAGTTTTAACAAAACAATAACTTCTTTTTAGTTTTAAAACTGATAATTATTTTTTAAAAAAATCATTACAAAACAACTAAATTTGAAAAATTGATTTGAAAATGGTTTTTAAGAAATTATAGGATGTCCATGCAGCTGTTGTCTTTTTTTCGTAGTTATTTTTATCCTAAACACATTTTGTCGTAAAATTCACAAAAGTTAATTTAAACAAAAATAAAGAGTATAGCATTGCAAGTTAGTAATGCCCCTGATTTAAAATTTTTTTTATTTAAGAAAGTCATCACTCTTATCTAAAAGGGGAGAAATAATACCCCCCCCCCCCCCTCTCATACGATTTTTTTAAATCTCATTTCAGAAATTATCCTACATGAAATAGGGGACACCCTGTATTTGGTTTTTATTTGACATCTAATTGACGTCTAGGTGAATAATTCTGACAACGGGAAGTGTTCAACATATAGAGACCAAACTAGGGCCAGGTCACATTAGTACGTATTTGGCCTAAATTAGTGTGTAGCATTGTAAAACAAAGTAACGAAAATTTAAATCTACTATCCCATACCCTACTCGTAGCAACATTTTTGCGTAGTATGCTATTCAACAATCACTCCAATAATGCACAAGAGTAGGTAGTAGGTATATTCATCGAATATGAAATAAATTTTAATTTGCAACATGGAAGAGAGTTGAAAAAAAATTTTAAATTAATATCTAAAGCTACTTTATTTAGTGCCGGTTATACAAACGTGGTTCACAATTTCAATCATTTTCGGTGGATCTACTGGGCTTTAATGAGTAAGTTACTCGTATAATAGCCAATTAGATGCTTGAACCATCCTCAGTTAAACCACCAAATCAGTGAGCTAAAAGTACGGAGCTATGGATCAAAACATAAACCCCGTTTAATTAATAGATAGATACAAACACATATCGTTAAATAAATAAAGAGATATATATAATTAATTTTAATTAATAAATACCAACCTAAAACATAAAAATTATATATTAATTTTACTGAATGACCATTGAAGCGAAAGCTCCTTGGTCATTTCACCGAAGCAATATAGAGAGATTAAAGAAACATTGGTACATCTCTTCTATCACAATGATATAATTTTCACAAGAAAATATTGAAGGAAGCAGTATACTCTAATAGGGTATTTACCTCCCTTCAGAGGGGTAACAGGAGCGCTATAGAAACAAAAAACACTTTTATGTCTTTGTTTGTTGGGTATGTGGATCAAAATTGCTAAGGATCTATCGTAGTGCTACTTATACAAACAAATCAATCTATAAATCTGCTATGTAAGTATATATATGTATATTTATTACTGACAGTTAATATTGTTCCATTGAAGAAAGCTGGCAAAGTACTTGCAAGTACTTCGCCACCTCCAAAGGAAAAAGCCTAAAAAACACAGCTATTAATGAAAATAAACGATGAGATCTTTAAATACAATGCCAGTGGTCCGTTCTTTTTCTAACAATAGTTAACTATTGTTAACAATAGTTGACTTTTATCGTTCCTTTATTTCGAAATAGTTACGATTCGTAACAATATGACGTCATAACATCGTTCCTAAATGCATTTTGGAATGTCAAATAGTTACAATTTGTAACTATTTCCAACTCATGTCAAGTGTTGATCTGTCAAAGTGCATATGGGAACCGATTTGTTTACAAAAAAAAATGTATGTTGGTTTTAATAAAATTCAGAGAAAAATCAATAATTAAAATGATATTTGTGCTTATTATAAGCAACAAAGGAAATTTTTGTACTGCAAAATACACGGTTTTATGCAATAATAATGCAAATAAAATATTTTTCATTCATATTTTTTTGACACATTAACAATATCTAACAACGTTTCGTTGCAAGTACTTCGCCACCTCCAAAGGTGATTCGAATCTTAACTCTCTTACGCATCAGTTCGCTTTTTCCTTTTTTTCTCAGTATGCCTATTTGTGCTTTATGTAATAAAGTTGAACCCATCGATTATTTTTCGTGCGGTGTCTGTAACTCTTTATTGCATTTTACTTGCGCAAAAATCAAGAAAACCGATTTTAACCTAATTAAATCCAAAAAAAACTTCTTTATCAAATGTGATAAATGTCTCACTAATGTGCTTAATGACTATATAATTAATATTGACAATTTAGTGCATGGTGTACTCGTAAACTTAAATTGCCTAAAAAATGATTTTCCCTTTTTGTGCAATAACAATCTGCATAGTGCAGTGGGTGTGTCAACAAGAAGTATGACTAAAGAAAAGGTTATTGACCTTACTGCTGACAATAGTCAAAATAATAAGTGTCCCCTTCCTCCCGCCTCGCACAAAAGAAAATTATCTCTCTCATCTATACCTAAGTCACCTGCTCTAACTCAAAACTCTCGTCTACCGTCCACTAGTATGACCAAGAACAAGAGTGTAAATGTAATCAATTCAAACAAACCTGTTTTTTCTACTACTGCCGCTCACGTCTCATCTCCTGCACTTATTAACAAACATAAATGCAATGACGATAGAAAGAATGGCGAAAGAGAAAACCAAAACATTGAGTTGGTTGTTGTTGGTGCTGATTTGGGTTTCGTTGTCGCTACGACTACCTCTGCTGATGGTGATGCATCTCGCGTTGCTGCTGCTGTTGATGTTGTTGTTGGTAAAGATGTTGCTGTCGATGGTCTCGTTGTCAATGCTGCTTGCCCTGTTCCTACTTCTGGTGTTGTTGGTGGTGATACTGTTGTTGGAAATTCTATCGAATTTAAATGCCTTCCTCCCCCACCGTTGGATATTAGAAGCAATGTAAACATAAACAAAATTGATGAGATCGTCGCCGAAGCTGCTGATAGTAATCCAGCTTGCCCTGCCGCTGCCTCTGATGGTGTTGTAGGTGATCCTGGAAATACTGTTTTTGTTTTCAATGATCTAAACTCTCTCCCTCCTTCATCGTTAAATGACCTTTCTAATAAAAATGATGTTATCAACATAAACAATGAAAGTCAAATTACGAGGAGAAAGAAAAAATCTAATAAAGCTCTAAATGAGTGCTTAATGGGTAGCGGAACAAGTGATTTAAATACTTTGACCTCTTCTGTTTGGTTACACATTTCAAAATTTAATAAAGAAACTCAACCTGAAGACTTAATTAATCATGTATCTGCTCAGTCAAACATCCCAAAAAACTATTTCAAATGTTTCAAGCTGATTAAAAAAGGGTTATCTTTAACCGATGTTTCTCATGTGAACTTTAAACTAAGTGTTCCCTCTGATTGTTACAATAAACTTATGAGCGACTCTTCTATATGGCCTATGTTCGTTAAGGTGAAAAAGTTTATTAACCATCCAAAAAACGACGCTGCGAGCCAATCTGTGAATCCGACGTAACCAGCTATGAACTAAACGCCATTCCTGGACCTTCAAAATCATCTTTAAACAACGTTGCTGCTTCATCAAGTAACTTATCATTTTACTATCAAAATGTAGGAGGTATAAGAACAAAGCTTGAATCATTATATCTTACTTTTGCATCTTGCTCATACGATATTATACTATTAACTGAAACTTGGTTAACAGAAAATCAATTAACATCAGAATTATTCAACTCAGATTATATTGTATTTAGAAAAGATAGATCTTACTTAACTACTGGTATGGACAGAGGGGGTGGTGTTCTTATAGCCATTCGTTCATCCTTGTCATGTAAAGAAGTACAACTAAATTCAAATTTTACATCTACAACTTATTATGATATTGATCAATTGATTGTTTCATTAACTTTAAGTGGAAATATTGAATTATTTTGTATTATTAACTATATACCTCCAAGGAGTTCTTGTGAGTGTTATAATATATTTCTAAATAATTGTAAATCTATTCTGGAAAACTTAAACCCTTCGCAAAATATTATTTGTATAGGTGATTTTAATTTAGGAAATATAAAGTGGTTATTGGACTCAGACGATAGTTATTTAGTTCCATTTGATGTTACTTCTGAAATTGAGATCAATTTAATAGACTTCTTTAGTCAGTTTGACTTAATACAAATCAATGATGTTTTTAATAGCTTAGGCCGAATTCTCGACCTTATTTTTGTAGATAAGGAATTTAATATATATGTTGAAAAATCTGATATTCCAATTGTCAATAACTCTGTCCATCATATTGCACTAGAAGGTAACTTGTGTTTTTTTACATACATTAAAAATGTCTTAAACGATGATATTTTTGTACCTAACTACAACAAGGCTAACTTTGATGCAATGAATGAATATTTTGTTTCTATTCCTTGGGAATCGCTTTTGTCTAAAACCGAATTAGACAACGCTACTGATACTCTAGTATCTATTGTCAATGAAGCTGTACGTAGATTTGTTCCAAATAAAAAAGCTAAATCTAGGAGTAATCCTGCATGGTTTAACAAGAGACTTATAAATCTTAAAAATAGAAAAAATAAATCTTTTAAGTTACTTAAAAAAAACCGCGATGAAGTTAATTTGCGGTCTTACCATTTGACTATTCAAAAAGAATTCGATACACTCAATAAGTTTTTATATCGTGCTTATTTGTTCTCTATTGAGTCAAATATTAAATATAATATTGATCACTTTTGGAAATATATTAACTCTAAGCGTAAGAGCAATGGGTATCCAAGCTGTATGAAGTACTTGAACCAATCAGCGAGTGACGTTCAGCAAATTTGTAACTTCTTCGCTGCTTATTTTCAGTCTGTGTACTCTTCAAACACTCCTACTTATGTAAATTTACCAAAAGTTTCTACCATCGTTAATATAGGGTCTATGGTTTTATCGTCTTTTGAAGTAGAATCAACCCTATTAGGTTTAGATACCAACAAAACTGCTGGTCCTGATGGGATCCCACAAATTTTATTGCTTAAATGTGCCTCATCTCTAGCTATTCCATTGACGGCTATTTTCAACCTATCGCTTTCGAAAGGTGAATTTTTAGATTGTTGGAAACTGTCCTATATAACACCAATATTTAAATCAGGATCTAAACAAGAAATAACTAATTATAGACCAATCTGCAAAATATCTGCTCTACCTAAGTTATTTGAGAAAATCGTTTGTGACAAGCTTACTTTCCAATTAAAAGATTTTGTATCAGATTTCCAACACGGCTTTATTTCTGGAAGATCTACAGCCACTAATCTAATGACTAATTATATTATAAATAATTTTGAATCAAATTGTCAAACCGATATAATTTTTACAGATTTTGCCAAAGCATTTGACCGTGTTAACCATCATATTCTTTTACACAAACTCTTGCAACTGGGTTTTCATTCTAATTTCTTCGATTGGTTGAAATCTTATTTGACATCGAGAGTTCAAGTTGTTAAGATTGATGATAATTATTCTAATCAAATACTGGTTCCATCTGGTGTCCCTCAGGGTAGCCATCTAGGCCCATTATTGTTCTTGTTTTTTATTAACGATATTCCTAAAATCTTTCTAAAATCTCAATGTCTCCTTTTTGCGGATGACCTTAAGCTATATAGAAGTATAAAATGCTCCGATGATTGTACTTTATTAAATGATGATTTAAATAAATTAGCAGAATGGTGTAATATAAACTTTCTACAACTTAATATTTCAAAATGCCAAGTCATGTCTTGCTCTCGTAAGATTTCTCCGATCTATTATGGTTATCAAATTGATAGTACTTCTTTGGATCGAGTAGTGCAAAAAAAAGATTTAGGTGTTATCCTTGATACCAAACTTTCTTTTCTTCCTCATATCGACTACATTATAAACAAATCTAACCAATTGTTAGGATTTATCAAAAGAAATAGTAAAGAATTTACAGATCCGTATACTATAAAAACTCTTTTTATCTCTCTCGTTCGATCAGGGCTTGAGTACTGCAGCACGGTTTGGAACCCTTACTATAATAACTCATGTGTAAGAATCGAAAAAATTCAAAAAAATATTTCAAGGTTTATGTATTATAAACTCCATTGGGGTAATGATATTCCATCTTATGAAACTAGATGTCTTTTATTTGGTATGCAGAGTTTAGTTGATCGACGTACATATTTTGCGATAATGTTCATTAGAGATATACTTACTTATCATATAAAATGTGCACAACTTCTCGCACTAATATCTATTCGTGTTCCTACCTATAATTCCAGAGATTATGTTGTTTTTTACGAGGAATTTCATAGATCAAATTATGGTCGTAATGAACCGGTTTCTCGTTGCATCAGGGAAGCTAACTCAGTTTGTACTAGGTTAGACTTTTTTAGAAATTGTACAAGAGATGCCTTTAAAATTTATGTTTTAAATGTACTTAGATCTTCTTGATGTTTGTATGTATTTATATAATATATTATTTTTGTATATATTAATGTATGTAGCTTTATTGAATTATTGTTATCTATTAGTCTATAAGAGAACTTGGTTCTTTGAATGATGAATAAATAAATAAATAAATAAAGGAAAATGCCTGATGACACATCAACAACTATTTTTGAATTGACAACAATAATTAACTATAGTTAGGAAAAGAAGTGTAGAGAAAACTAATCCCTTTCAAACGAGCCATATTTTTCCATCAATTTTGATGATAATATTCCGTTGAATAATGAAAAGTACTATTTTGAAACAAACTTATAAGGTCGGGTTAGCACTTTATATTTCGTTAAAGCCTTTTTTATACTTTTTGAACGAACCCATTGTAGCCAAAGTAAATTTGAAAATAACTGAAGATTTTCAAAAATAACCGACATATTCGTGGTGTCAGCTGTCAATGTCTGCAAAAGCCAAGTGGTGGATTTAGCCCAACTGTCTATGTTTTCTTGTTTTAGTTTGTAGGAAAAGCCGGATGACAGCCGGGGATTGGCGTCTTGGTCAGAGAATATCAATTACCAAGAAGCCAATCTTTCGTACGTTTCACCCTCCAAAACCCATTTGTTTACATTGTTGTATTTGTAATTTCACTTCGTGTCGATGAATAGATGTGAATTGCAACAACAATGTAACGCGGTGAGATTTATTTGTTTTGACAGCTCAGTTTTTTTTCTTTGAAAATTGGAAAAATAATTTGAGAATTTTACTTCGGCTGATAGCAAAAACATCGATGTGAAATTGTTTAATTAATTTAAAGTGCACAAGCAATTGTAATTGTCAGTTAATATTCATCCACGATTATAATAAAATACAAAAACTGAATCCATAAAATGTCTTCAATCACACAGATTTCCAAATATCTTCAATGCATCTCGCATATTATACAGGGTGGCCATTTCTTCATCCAGAATAATTTTAAAATTATTGTTGGATATATTCTAAGCAAAAAAATAGTTAAGAAAAATAAGAAATAAAAGAATAGTTTTTCTGCAACCTGACACCAGAACTTTAGTTTTTTTGTTTAAACTCCACTAAACTGTCAATTTACAATTTATAAGTATTAAAGTTGATGTCAGGTGGTTTTTATTATCTTCTTTCGGGATTCGGGTTTTGATCTGGATTTAACTTTAGTACAAAAAAGAAATAATTAGGAGTTTTCAAAATCGTTTTCGTAGCACGTGTTAAAAGTAAATCCAGCCCTCTTTTGCAGATAATAAAACAGCAATAGCTATTTTTAATTTATTTTTTTTAAACTTCATGACATCTAAGCATTTGGTTTTGAGTGTTTAATAGGAGTACTGAATACTTATTACTGAAATTTTACTTCATACTATAAAAGAAATGAAATAGTTTTAACAAATACATTAACTTTTTTTAAGTTTTAAGTTGTATAATTATTTTTTTTTTTTTAAATGATTACGAAACAACTTAATTAGAAAAATTGATTCGAGAATGGTTTTAAGAAATTTTAGCATGACCTTCTAGCTGTTGTCTTATTTTTTAGTTATTTTCATTTTAAATATATTTGGTCGTAAAATTCAAAAAAGTTAATTAAACAAAAATAAAGAGCATAATATTGCAAGTTGCAAGTTAGTAGTGCGGTTGATTTTCAATTTTTTTTTAAGAAAGTTACTACTCTTATCTAAAAGCGGATAAATTATCCCCCCTTCCCATACGATTTTTTTTTAATATCATTTCATAAATTATCCTGCATGAAATAGGGAACACCATGTATTTTGTTTTGTTTTGACATCTAATTGACAGACCGAGGTGAATAATTTTGACCACGGGACGTGTTCAACAAATAGAAACCCAACTAGGGCCAGGTTCACATTAGGTGTGTTTTTTCCTTGTCTGAATGAGCTTGGACGAAAAAAACGACGTCAGGGCTAAACAATGCTCCGTGGTTCAAAAAATTTTTAATCCATCAATTTCTGTAGATTAACTGGGTTTTAATGATGATTTAGGTTTCATGTAAGTTATAAAAGTCAATTACATGCTTGAACCTCAGTTAAACCACAAAATCAGTGAGCTAAAAGTGCGGAGCTATGGATCAAAACAATAACCCTGTTCAATTAATACGAACACATATCGTTAAATAAATACATAGATAGATATAATAGATTATTTAATAAATACAAACCTAAAGCATTTTGGCTTACAGTAATGAGAAATAATAGAAATATGCTCGGGTGACAAACTGAATTAAAATTATAAAATGGCTAGTAGCTCCTAGCGTGACCATGTTTACTAGTATAATCAAAATAGAAATGAAGTAAAACAAACTAAAGTCTCTCAAGCCAACGCCAACAAGGAGTGACGATGAATTTTTGTTGTTGTTAAGTATTGTCTATGTTTTTGTCATATTTTGTACTATTGTGAATGATTCACTGCGAATCAATCGGTATTCGTGTTGGTTTTGGAGAGCCTTAATACTACGTTTTCGTTAGACCAAATGAGGAAATTTCGTTGAAAATTTTCAAATTTGATACGAAATCATCTCATTTTCCACACAAATTCAAATTTCGAAATGAGATAATTTCAACCAAACTTGCACACAATTTTCTAGGAAATTAAGTCAAAACCTAACGAACACACCGAATTGGGCACATTTTGAATAGCTCTGAAAAGATTTTGAACGAAAATGTTAAAACTGAATTAAAAAATTAACAACAAAAAGTGATTTACAGGCAGGGTTGAAACTCAAAAAATGAAATGAGCTGTCAAAAGAAATACCAATTTACAGATGAAAACACTTTTTCTGTAATTTGCAAAATTACCTCATTTGGGCTCTTATGAAAACGGTTAAATATGCATTATATTAATATTATCATTATTAATAACTATATTTGCCCACAAACAAGCAAATAAACAGACCATAATGCAATATCTGTAAGACCATCTCTTTAATCCCGGTTTTTCGTCACAAATTTCGACTCGACTCCGCTCCTCGAACGAGATCTAGTCAAATCAAGCTCATTTCGACTCAACCCAGGCTTACAAAAAATGACGCGAGCTTCAAGCAGGTTTAACAACTTATAAAAGCGTAGTATATATGCCAAAATTTTAGTTTGTGAATATCTTTTTTCATTTCGCAAAATTATTTAAAACTTTCTTCTTACTCACTGTAAGTTATTTTAGTAAATTTTCTACAATTCCTTATACATTTCGGGAGTTGAAAAGAAAAAAAAAACAGAAAAGACAAACTGTTTATCGAAAAAAAAGTAACTAAAGATATTTATTTTCCAGACAGGCGGGAATTAGTAAAAAGCGACTACAATTTACATTTAAAAAAAAAAACCACAACTTATTTTCATAAGGTCCGGTCAGCACTATATATATATTTTCTCCCTTTTTTATACTTTTTGAACAAGCCCATTGCAGCCCAAGTGAATTTCAAAATAACTGAAGATTTTCAAAAATAACCGACATATTCGTGGTGGGTCGATGCCAACTGTCTATGTGTGCGAATAAATCAGTGGTGGGTCGATGCCAACTGTCAATGTGTGCAAAAACCTAGTGGTGGACTTAGCCCAACTGTCTATGTGTGCGTGTTTCAGTTTGTAGGCAAAGCCGGATGACAGCCAAGGATTGGCTTCTTGGTAATTGATATTCTCTGGTCTTGGTAATTGATATTCTCTGGAATAGATTAACAATACAAAGATGGGGAACCTTCATACGTTTCACCCTCCAAAACCCATGTATTTACATTGTTGTTTAATTTAACGCTGTGAGTTTGATTTGTTTTGACAGGCCAATTTTTTTCCAAACTCTTGATATCATTTTTTTTTATTTTAGTATGTCTGCCATTCGCATCATTGTTTTATTTATTGTTTTACATTTATTATTACTTTGTTCGTTTCTTATTGAATAGTAACAAAAAATAATTGTGCCAGAAATGTTGAGTAATATTTTTGTATCAAAAATTTCCGGCAGCCAACTTTCTATTGAATTCAAGAATTCATGACCTTCGTGACATTTTTGAATTCACCTCAAGGGATGTGTTCTAAAAATTCTTGTTTTGAGGGTGCAAACACACTTTTTTAATGGAATATTATGGAAAGGTACGACTGCACCATCAATACATGTACCTAAATATAATTTTTAAAATGCAATGTAGCCAAATGGCTTGCCGTTCCTATTAAATTGTGTTGTTATTTATAGAAATAGCTAATCGGCCAATATTGTGAGATCCATTTACCCGGAGCCTGTGAAAAATTTAATTCAAATTTAACCTAATGTGAAAAAACTGGGCCTGATCCTCCAGTTTCACTTACTGGAACTTAGACATCGTTTAACCTAAGTTAATTACATTTGGTGAATTAAAACTAATGAATCACTGACTAAAATTTGAATATATTTCGATAAAGTGCAATTTTTTTAACTAGGTACATACTTAAGCAAAAACAAAATTCATTAAATGATTGTTTTAGTTATGTTTTTTGCAACTCAAAACAATTTTGCCTGTAAAAAACGACAACAAAACAAAGCAATTTACAAGTCAAATTCAGCAACAACAACATTAATACAGAGTTAAAGTAAAACTAGAATAGGCGGAAGCCAACGTAGTTTTCGTAGAAAACCTTGCGAAAGCAGGTAATATATATGACGCGCACATAATTGCGAAGTAGTACTCTTCGTTTAGTTTTTTTTAGCTTCTCCCCTCAGACTGGAGAGCGCTCACTGAACGCTCTTTCGTAAGTGGACGTGTATGCAAAATCAAAATGGAAGCAAACTAAAAAGAATTTGGCGCTTGGTTCATAGTTTTCCAGTCTTTTTTTTTTGTTCAATGTATGAAGGAAATAAAATCTTTATTTTGATTTTATTAAATTTCAACCACATCGAAATTTCGTAGTTTTGCAAAGTTAATAATTAAAGGCCTATCACCCAACTAACAAGATTGCTTCGCATTTCAGACATTAAAATGTTATTTGTTTCTGTAGCGCTCCTGTTACCCCTCTGAAGGGAAGAAACTACCTTATTGGATTATTAATGATTCCTTGAATATCTTCTAGTGCGAATTATAATAGCGTGATAGAAGCAATGTACCAATGATTCTTTTATCGCTCTTTATTCCTTCTATGAAATGACCAAGGAGCTTTCGCTTCGATAGTCATCCAGTAAAATTATTACACAATTCTTATGTAAGTTTGTGTTATTTCATTTCTATATAGCTTGTATTAGTAAACTAATAAACATGGTGATGTTTAAAGCTATAATCGGCCATTTTATAATTTATATTCAGCTTGGCATCTGAGCACATGTATTTCTTACTATATGTTTTAGGTTGGTATTTGTTTAGTAATCAATACAAGGTACAATAAGAGTTAAAAAAGGTCGTCTTTTCGAGTTTTCGACTGGTTTTATATAAAACTTGTGTTTTACGAAAACCTAAAATACAAAAAACTGTATGTGAAAACTTGTGTTTTCGATTAGGTTTTTCTCCAAAGCTGATATTTTCATGTATTATGAGATTTTATATTTTACAAACAAATTTTCTTCCACTTCGGTTCAATTAACATACTTTTATTTATTCAATTATTTATTACTATTAATATGTCTTTTATTATTTTAGTACGCCTTGAATTTAAGAAGTCAATGCAATCTTAAAATAAAATTATATAAATAATATTAACCTCTAACACATGCACTTATGATGAGCCTCTGATTGTAGGTTTGTAGCTTGCTCTAAGCCCACTACAACAAAGAATCTGAAGTGAAAAAAAAATAAATGGAAGTGAGCACTTAAAAAATCATTTTTCCAGCTTTTATACTTTATGAATATTGGGGCTCATCAGATTTTTAAAATAAATGACAAATTTAAGCAAAACCGACGATTTGTGGTGAAAACCATTAAGTTGCATTAGTGTTAGTGTGGTTAAGGTTACTAGTGCAACTTTATGACATTCACCACAGTCGGAGCTTGTAGGCTAATCAGTTTGACAGTCGAGGATTCCCATTAGAGAATATCAATTGCCAAGTCAATCTTTCGTACGTTTCACACCCCAAAACCCATTTGTTTACATTGTTGTATTTGTAATTTCGCTTCGTGTCGATGAATAGGTGTGAATTGCCACAACAATGTAACGCTGTGAGATTTATTTGTTTTGACAGCTCAGTTTTTTTTTCCTTGAAAATTGGAAAATAGTTTTGAGAATTTTACTTCGGCTAATAACAAAAACATCGATGTGAAACTGTTTAACTAATTTAATGTACACAAACAATTGTAATTGTATTAATATTCATCCACAATTATAACAAAATACAAAAAATGAATCCATAAATGTCTTCAATCACTCAGATTTCCATTCATCTTCAATGCATCTTGCATATTACACAGGGTGGCCCTTTTTTCATCCAGAATAATTTTTAAATTATTGTTATATATATTCTAAGGAATAAAATAGTTAAAAAAAACAGTTTTTCTGCAATTTGACACCGGAACTTCAATTTGTTGTTTGAACTCCACTTAACTCTCAATTTCCACTTTATAAGTATTAAAGTAGATATTAGGTGGGTTTTATTATCTTCTGTCGGGATTCGGGTATTGATCTGGATTTAACTTTAGTACAAAAAAGAAATAATGAGGAGTTTTCAAAATCGTTTTTGTAGCACGTGTTAATAGTAAGTCCAGCCCTCTTTTGGAGATAATGAAATAGCAATAGCTGTTTTTAATTTTTTTTTAAACTTCATGACATCTAAGCATTTGGTTTTGAGTTTTTAATAGGAGAATTGAATACTAATTACTGTAATACTACTTTATAATGTAAAAGAAATGATATAGGTTTAACAAATACACTAACTTTTTTTAAAGTTTTAAGTTGGATAATTATTTTAATTTTAAATGACTATGAAACAACTTAATAAGAAAACTTGATTTGAGAATGGTTTTCAAGAAATTAAAGCATGACCTTGTAGCTATTGTCGTGTTTTTTAGTTATTTTTATTTGCAATAAATTTTGTCGTAGAATTCAAAATAGTTAACTAAACAAAAATAAAGAGCATAACATTCCAAGTTGCAAGTTAGTGGTGCCGTTGATTTTCATTGCTCAGATGCCAAAATAAATATATCTAAATTATAAAATGGCCGATTATAGCTTGGCGTCACCATATTCACTAATACAAGCAATATAAAAACAAAGACGAACATAAATATTATATAATAATTTTACGGGATGACTATTAAAGCAAAAGTATCCTGGTTACTTCATAAGAGCATTATAGAGAGATTAAAGAAACATTGGTTCATCGCTTCTATCAAGCTGATATCATTTGCACCAGAAAATATTTAAGGATTTAGTAATGCTCCAATAAGGTATTTACTTTCTGTCAGAGGGCTAAATGGAGCGCTATAGAAACAAATAACACTTTAATGTCTGAAATGCGGAGCAATTTTGTTAGTTGGGTTAAGCCTTTAACCACCATTAAACCTCAGTGAAGTCAGCGATTTAAAAACATATGAACCACGAATCAAAATTTTAACTACCATTCTCTATACAAATGACTTTTAATGCAGAGATGTACGTGGACAAAAACATTACGACTATTACTACGTTTACAAGCAGGATCGAGAGCTCGAGTTGCAATAGGGTCGAATATTTGACCCACGTTTTTCGTCACTTGAGTTGAGTGCTTTATTTAGAGTTAAGTTAAATGGATTCCAGAAAAATTATTGACATATATGTATTTCAATGCTAGACAAATGTAATTAAATTAACACTGGTACTTACTACATCTGTCTATTAAAGCAAAACTATATTTGCTCCCAAACAAGCAAATAAACTAACCATAATGTAATACCTGTAAGACCAACTCCTTGACCCAGGTTTTTCGTCACAAATTTCGACTCGACTCCACTCCCCGAACGAGTTCTAGTCAAATCAACTCATTTCAACTCAACCCAGGCTTACGAAGAGTTGACGCGAGCTTCAAGCTGGTTTAACAACACATCTAAGAGTAGTATTTATGCCAAAATTCTAGTTTGTGAATATCTTCATTCATTTCGCATAATTATTTAAAACTTTCTTCTTACTCACTGTAAGTTATTTTCCGCCAAGAAAAGAGTACATTTTCTACATTTCCTTATACATACATTTCGGGAGTTGAAAAGAAAAGAAACAGAAAAGACAAATTGTTTATTGAAAAGAAAGTAATTAAAGATATTTATTTTCCAGACTGGCGGGAATAAGTAAAAAGTGACAACAATGTACATTAAAAAAAAAAAACACAACTTATTTTATTTTTGTTTATTAGGTCGTATAGTCAGGCTGGTCGCCGTCCGTGGTTCGTACTGTTGGTAAGCGATAACGCTGTCACTGCCTGTTGAGAGAATTCCTTATACGTATAGATTCCAGAATGTGTTCAGGCATTTTAATATAGAAGGCTTTTAACGTTTTTTAGGAATACATGACTAGTCAGTCAAGTATTTGATTAAAAAAGTTATTGACATGTCTTGTCTATTAACATCTTCTGTTGAACACACTGTATTTAAGTCAGTAGAAGCTGTACTAAGTTTGGATATAATTTCAGATCTGAAACGACTCCAATTAGCATTTTTAATGTCCAAAAAGTATTCTTCTCTATGCTCAGCCCATTCATTCATTTTACAAAAAAACTGGAATATGATCAGAGCTTAATTCATTAATAGTCTCAGGCTGAGTGAAGAACGAAGGGATATTCGTTATGAAAAATCAAGGACAGAAGGAGTACCTCTTGAACCAGAAGGAAAATATGTTGGACTGAACGGAAACAAGGAAGACATACTAACAAGAACATTACCCCCACGAGTTTGCACGAACACATCCCCAATCTATATGTCTACAATTAAGGTCACCTCCATAGTAGTTTTCGTTTCTTATTATCATTTTTCTAAGATCTCTCTTAAAGTGCATTCTTTTTTCTTGAGAGGAATTCTTACCTGGAAAATATACACAGAACATTTCTACTGTGCTATGATTGCTTTACCTTCCCTCTACACCAACATTTTCTATACAACGAGTCCTAATAACGGGTATAAGAGAATGTTGAATTGTTCTTTTTACTAAAATTGCGACACCTCCACCTTTTTGATCAATTCGATCTACGCGGAGGCATTTAACGGGTGATTTTTTAGCTGGTTTGGTTTTGGCAACACTGGTTTTGACAGCTGACGTGTGTTTAGTACCTTGTGTCACTGTCAAACAGCTTCAGTTTGGTTTGCAATTTAACCATCGTCTTACAAATGAACAACGCTTGCAAATTATTGAATTTTACTATCAAAATTCGTGCTCGGTTCGAAATGTTCATCGCGCGCTGCTTCCATTTTATGGTCCGCATTCTCGACCTTCTGAGCAGTCTATTCGGAAGATTGTGACCAAATTTCGCACCAAATTTACTTTGTTGGACATTAAACCACCAACACGTTTACGTACTGTGCGTAGTGAAGAAAAAATTGCGGCCGTATCAGCTAGTGTGACAGAAGACCGCGAAATGTCGATTCGGCGCCGTTCCCAGCAGTTAGGCCTTTGTTACAGCACTACGTGGAAAATTTTGCGGAAGGATATGGGCGTAAGCCTTTTAAGATACAGCTGGTGCAAGAACTAAAGCCAGCCGACCTACCACAACGCCGAATTTTTGGTGAATGGGCTCTTGGAAAGCTGGCCGAGGATCCGCTTTTTTATCGAAAAATTGTGTTCAGCGATGAGGCTCATTTTTGGTTGAATGGGTACGTAAATAAGCATAATTGCCGCATTTGGAGTGAAGATCAGCCAGAAGCATTGCAACAGCTACCAATGCATCCCGAAAAAGCCACTGTTTGGTGCGGTTTATGGGCCGGCGGCATTATTGGGCCATATTTCTTCAAAGATGATGCGAATCGCAGCGTTACTGTCAATGGTGAACGCTACCGAGCGATGACAACAAACTTTTTTTTGCCCAAAATGGAAGTTCTTGACTTGCATGATATGTGGTTTCAACAAGACGGTGCCACATGCCACACAGCACGCGAAACAATGGCGCAATTGCGAGGCGAGTTTGGTGAACAGTTAATTTCACGTTTCGGGCCGGTCAATTGGCCGCCTAGATCGTGCGATTTGACACCATTAGATTATTTTTTGCGGTCAACATTTGCATGAAATTATCTTTAAACATTAAATTGCATAAATATTTCATTCATTTTTTTCGAATTTTTTGTGTTTTTTTTTTTTAAGTTCTAAACCTCTTAAAAAATCACCCGTTATAAAGGTGATTCGAAAAAATGAATGAAATATTTATTTGAATCGATAGTTTGAACCTTGCAATTTAATGTTTAAAGATAATTTCATGCAAATGTTGACCGCGGCTGCGTCTCAGGTAGCCCATCCGCTGAGTCCAATTTTGGCATACTCTTTCACACATATCGGCCGGTATCTCACGAATGAATGCATGGATGTTGGCTTCCAGTACGTCAATCGAAGCGGGCTTGTCCCTATAGACATTAGCCTTGACATACCCCCACAAAAAATAATCTAATGGTGTCAAATCGCACGATCTAGGCGGCCAATTGACCGGCCCGAAACGTGAAATTAACTGTTCACCAAACTCGCCTCGCAATTGCGCCATTGTTTCGCGTGCTATGTGGCATGTGGCACCGTCTTGTTGAAACCACATATCATGCAAGTCAAGAACTTTCATTTCGGGCAAAAAAAAGTTTGTTATCATCGCTCGGTAGCGTTCACCATTGACAGTAACGCTGCGATTCGCATCATGTTTGAAGAAATATGGCCCAATAATGCCGCCGGCCCATAAACCGCACCAAACAGTGGCTTTTTCGGGATGCATTGGTAGCTGTTGCAATGCTTCTGGCTGATCTTCACTCCAAATGCGGCAATTATGCTTATTTACGTACCCATTCAACCAAAAATGAGCCTCATCGCTGAACACAATTTTTCGATAAAAAAGCGGATCCTCGGCCAGCTTTCCAAGAGCCCATTCACCAAAAATTCAGCGTTGTGGTAGGTCGGCTGGCTTTAGTTCTTGCACCAGCTGTATCTTAAAAGGCTTTACGCCCAAATCCTTCCGCAAAATTTTCCACGTAGTGCTGTAACAAAGGCCTAACTGCTGGGAACGGCGCCGAATCGACACTTCGCGGTCTTCTGTCACACTAGCTGATACAGCCGCAATATTTTCTTCACTACGCACAGTACGTAAACGTGTTGGTGGTTTAATGTCCAACAAAGTAAATTTGGTGCGAAATTTAGTCACAATCTTCTCTTCCGAATAGACTGCTCAGAAGGTCGAGAATGCCGACCATAAAATGGAAGAGCGCGCGATGAACATTTCGAACCGAGCACGAATTTTGATAGTAAAATTCAATAATTTGCAAGCGTTGTTCATTTGTAAGACGATCCATGGTTAAATTGCAAACCAAACTGAAGCTGTTTGACAGTGACACAAGGTACTAAACACACGTCAGCTATCAAAACCAGTGTTGCCAAAACCAAACCAGCTAAAAAATCACCCGTTACTAACTAATTTAAGAATGTCATTTTTAAGGTCAATTCTTTTACTTGGCGAAGTATTACCTCCTGGGAAATAAACAGAAATTATTTTAACTGATCGGCCATTTTCAAATGGAACTTCTATCCCAATATTTTCAATTAATTTCGTATTTACAATGGGTAGTACTTTGTGCTTAATTGATCTTTTGACAACCACGGCAACACCTCCTCCCCTTCTCTCATCTCTATCCAAACGATAACATTTATAATCTTTATTTGAAATATTTATACTATTATCCAACCATGTTTCGTTTAATAAACTTACATCAATATTATGCTTATGCAAAAAAAGCAAAAAAGCAATTTATTTTTAAATTAACATTTATCATTATTTACCTGCATATAAATACTTAATTGCTAATTGTGCAATACAATTGAATTGATCTGCTTTAGATTTTCATTGACCGAGAAGTGTGATCATCTCTGCTGTGAGAGAGTTAATTTCTTCCATAGAAAAGAGTAAGCTGCTTGTGTTGGTTTGTTGACAATTAGAACCGGTTTTGTTGATGGTTCTACTGGACCAGGCATTTGGGAAGGAACAATGACATCTTTGGCTGCTGCAGTTGGTATCGAGCTTTTGTGTGATTTATGCGTTGGAAAGTCATCATTGCTTTGAGTTATAAATGAATTTGGTTGCTGATGAAAAATTCGCTTAGTCATAGCTAAATTCGAACGCGGTTTATTTCTTGAAGAAAGTCTTTCTCTTATATTAAAGAAACTTTTTCTGCTTATGCATGCGGGGTCAGTGGACTTATGTGTTTCGTTGCAATTTGCACATTTTATGTTTACAGAGTGACAATCCTTTGTATCGTGATTCTCTGAACAGTTGGCACAATGCGTTTTGATGTTGCAATTTTTGTCCTCGTGCCCATACATTTGGCAGTTATATCACTGTGTAATTTTATTTCTTTGCTGCGAGCAAAGTCGCATTTTACTTGGGTTCTAAAGATTGAACGTATATTTTGCTTCAATTCATTTAATCTCACAGAACCGATTTCAAGATAAACCAAATAAAAAATGTCTATGAATTTATCATATTTTTTTTAAATAATTTTGATGTTTTGGCATTTAAGGCCAATTGAAGTTAATTCTTTTTTTGGGTCGTCAGTATTAAGTTCATGTAGACCATATAACATAACTTTAAATGATCTCATAGCTGGAAGATCATGGGTATAAAATTGCCAGTTACTTGACTTTAAAGCTGCACAAAGAGTTTCATGAGTCTCAAGACTTTCGCAATTAATTTTAATGCCAATGGACATTTTCTTAATACTATAGCTTGAGATTTTAAGATCACTGAACAATTTATGGACATCTTCACTCGTTTTTTGAAGAACGCACACAGATGGAATTTTAGATTGTTTTTAGATGTTTTTGGAGTAGGGTCTATAATTTCATCGCATTCGATATCACTATTATCTGAATCCGGTAATGATTGTAATGGTAGTAGTGGGTAGTATTAATTTAATTAGTACTGAACTAATAGAAACCCGTGTAAGTATTGGATAGCTAGCAGATGACATCCAGACCGCCACTTGTAAAATCGATTGTATCAACCTACAGCCTATAGCCTCTATTTACAACTCATATTTATTAGCAGATATAATGAATACCTCTACTTGCACACCTCTATCTATCTGCCAACCAGCTCCATTTCCAGCAATCGCAGATGCATCACCATCGCGACCCGCTAACCTACAACCTTCACGTGCATCTATCACCACTGCAGTGCCATCACCTCCTGCAATATCTACTCACCATAAATCAGCACTTACTGTTGCACCTTCTAACAAACCAACACTAGCACCTTCTTTAACTAATTTGCATTATCTACCATTAAACTTTTTGGCACAACGTGGCCAGACCTTACCGAATGGAACAACAAACTAAAGAAGTTAAATATCAATGCTGACAGTGTGTCTTTTTTCTTTAAAAATGCTCCTGTTATGCTGACGTCCCCTGGATAAGTAAACTATTTAGCCGTTTATTTTCTATAACCTTTTATGAATGCCAGAAGATTTCACCACCTCGCTCCAGACATCATAGCAACTTTAAAATAAGTTTTTCATTTAACTATCAGTGGCTCTTTTGCTTTTACACTAATGATGTGTTCCGAACTGGGAAATATGATTATAACCAAATGGGTGGATGAATAAGAATATCGTAGATCTAGGAAAACTAATTAACCTAGTCATACAAAGCCCGTCCCTTTTTCCTCTAGCCTCAAGAACACCAACTCAGTACTGAAGAAAAAGCCCACTCACACTCCCAGATTGGACCCAAACTGGACCTTTAAAACTTACCTTTTCCTTAGCTGTACGCCCTCCTGCATTTCACATAACCCTCTTTATATCCCTACTCTACTAAAGCCTAAAGGTCAAAGGGTTTCCTTTAACTTAACTCCTTCACAGCCTCCACGCTTTCCTCAACACCAACCGAACTACCCCCAACGAGTTCCTCTCCAAATCTCAACCTAAGCTATGGGCCAAGTACGCTAACTTTAGTAGTTCCCATATTCTTAACCCCATCACCAACCCATCTCCCTAATAACCACACATCCTCTTCTGGATCAATTCCAGCAAGCTTTATCTCTTACTCTTCAGCTAACTCTACTTCTCTCGCCACATCAGTTACCCATTCAATCTTAGCCCAATCATTTTCATCAACCCTATCCTCAATATCACCTCCTCTACCTTTATTGATCAAATATACCCAGCTATCTTGCCAATCCACTGATTATCGCTATGCTCACGAGGCTTGAAGATAAAAAACTTACGAAAATATTCACGATAAACCCGACTCCGTTTGCTTTGTAGGAAAAACTAACATAATAGTCTCAATTCAATTGGAAGGCCTTCCCACTGATGTTGCGGGTCTCAAAACACTCTTCATAAAATATTGTACCGATTCTCACATTTGTACTATAGTGACTCTCGAATGAACTATAACCACTCTCGAATAAAAAAAACACCGAATTCCAGATTAGCCATGACACAAACCAATCTGTGGAGAGCTTCGATGACCTTTAGAACTTCCAATACTAAACGTCAAAATGAAAGCTTTGGAAAGGGGAATTTGTGGGAAATTTCCCCTTTAGCAAATACTAGCACCTTCCCGCTTTTTCGGAAACCTTGGGAAAAGTATAAAAGCACATGTGTGACCGGCAGAGGACGCAGTTTATTTTTAATCGCGAATGAGTAAAGTTGGTTGTAATAAAAGTCAATTTAGTGAACTAATTTCAGCGGTGAACAATAAATTCTTTTTGTTATGAGAAAAGTAAGGTGTTTTATTTTGTGAAGTAAATAAGTGGAGAATTTAAATAAAGTGAATAAGGTTTATTAACGAACCTGAGAAAATATTACATTGGTGTCAAAAGTGGGATACAACTTAGTTTATTTGATAGTTTATTGTGATTTAACAGTGATTACAAAAAGTGAACGTGACTGTGAAAGTGAAAATAAGAAAAGACAATGGGTAAAACTATAAATGATTTAAATTTAGTTGAACTTATGGCAGAGCTGAAGAGCGTCCCTTCTTTTTATTTGCAGGACTTATTGACCCGCCCTCGACTCACATTCGGAGATAACAAAACGCAGTTAATGGTGTCCACAACGAGCTTGTTTGTAGCGATCGATTCCTTAGAGACAGTTTTCCTCCACTCATCCTCACATATTGGTCGGACCGTTGACAATTTCTCGTTCTATATTGTTCCTGAACTCCTATATATAGTAATTTGCTTGTGGCACACCCCAACGACTTAACGCGTCCCCTTAGAAATGAAATGGCGCTCGTGAAATCGAATGCAAACTGGCCCTGCAACTGCACCATTTTTAAGTGTGGGGTTTCCACTGTTTTGAATTTGAAACCATCTTGTTTGTTTTGACATCACTGATAATGAACTCGAAAAGATTTCAAGATTACAACCGGTGAAATTTTGGCACTTCAAATGATCAAGAGTTCTTGAATTTATTTGATCTTATAGAGGTTTAAACCAGTGGCGGGTCTAGGGTAGGTCATGACCCCCCAGAGGTCTATAGAAACACGTACAATCTTTACTTGTTATTCAAAAAGACAGAGGGAAATCTTAAAAGAAAATTTTAAACAGGAAGCATTAACAACGACCTACATACAAAAATCAATTATTTAAATTTTTTTCGAAAATGGGCATTACTAATAGGCATACTTTAACATAAAAGTAGAGGTTGAAACCTATTATGTGACATGTTTAAAAAGGAGTTTTATTTAAAATTCACAGAGATATAGACATTCAAACTTTACTATTTCTTATAATTTTGTTCTGTTTTTGCCCGAAAACACATTTTTTGGAAGAATTTTTGATATGGAAGGGTGTTTTTTAAAGGGTGGAGTAAACTAAGAAATTAACCCTGTCACAACCTAAGCATGTGACGCATGTTTCTAAGGTAGTTTTTAATGCTAAATCAAATAATACCAAAATCAAGTCAATACTCCCTCCGAGAAAAAAGTAATTGTGATTTTTATAGAAGCATGACTGTATTTTCAGTACGAAAGTTAAATATTACCGAAAACCAATTGAAAATAATGGTCCATTGATGAAACTTGACATCAATGGTTCGTTTGTCGTAAAAACCAATAATCAGAATAATCAAAAAAAAATATCTATGTGGTAAATAGGTGTTTGTTTTGGGAGTTGGGTTATAGTGGGATTATTACCGTAAAACCTATAAAAAAAAATGGAACCACCATGAAATATGGTAGAAATGTGTTCTGAACTATCAAAATCAAGAATCAAAAGAGTCGATAAAAATATCTATACTAAAAGGGCGTTTTTTATAGGTGCAGGAGAGTATAATACTAATAAAACAAATACTGTTTCCAAAAACAAGTAATACCGCCTTTACTCACGAAAACACCCTTTCACCCTTGATATTTTTGTAAATTTCTTTTACTGTTCACTCTCGTAGTGAATGAAACATGTTTACCACGTTTCTTGAGGCTACCATCGTTTTCAAACAATTTTGAAAAATAACACCACACTTTTCAATTGTTTCAAAAAACACTTTTCCATGCAAATTTTTTGTTTCTTTTGATTCTTCATCCTGTTAGTTAATTTTTACCAAGTTTCATGGTGGTACCATTTTTTTAATTGGTTTTATGGTAATAATCCCACTTTTAACCCACCCTCCCAAAAAAACACCTTTTTACCACAGATATTTTTTTAGATTCTTCTGATTATTGTTTTGTATGGTGAGGGTCCTATTGACTTGGTTTTGGTATCATATGATTCAGCATTAAAAACTACTTTTAACACATGTGTCATTTGCCTAGGTTAATGTAAATTTTTCCGTTTGATACACCACAACTTCCTTCCCTCTCCCCCTCAAAAAAACACCCTTCAATGTGAAATATTTATTATAGACTTTTGATTTTTCATTCTCATGGTACATGAAATGTTTTCACCAAGTTTCATGGTGGTACCAATTTTTTTTTTATTCGAAGGCCTCTCTGTACTATTTCACTATTCCAAGTGAATAAATTGGAGCTCAATGATTTCTTTGATTTCACAAAATTTCAATTTCCCAGTCTTCTAGTACTGGCTGTATAATTGCTTTCATAGATTTCCCTGCGAAATCTATGAAATAGATACATATAAGAAAGAAATAGATACATATATCTAAACACATACATACATATGTATAAACATGTGTGTGTAGGTCTTCCTACCGCTGGAACGAAGAATGATCATATAATTTGTCTGCAAGAAGGTTAAAAAAACGTGTAGAGAACCCAGACACGTTGATTTTTGACATTGAAATGGAGGAAGAGCAAGAACAAGCAAGACCATTGGACATGAGCTTGAGCAGTATGCTGTCTGAGTTGCTAGCCAAATTTGAAGAACGACGCAATGAACAAAAGAATCTCTTCGAACAATTCGAACAACAAAGCCAAGAACAAAAGAATCTTCTAGAACAACAAAGCCAAGAAAAAAAGAATATTCTACAACAATAAAGCCAAGAACAAAGGAATCTTCCAAAACTTCTCTTAGGAGCCTTTGACTACAGAATTATTGCCTTTGACGAGCGTGTCGATTAACAATTTTTGACTGTCGATAAGCAATTGTCGATAGTAGAAGCAAAGTTTGAAAAGGTCGAAGACAAAATCGAATGCATAACAAAGGAATTGGATAAAGTAAGGAAAATGAAAGTTCGAGAAAGTTCTGGTGTTTGTCCAAAAAGAAAGGAGATGCATCCACCAACCTTCGATAGACAAACTTCTTGGTCAATCTATACAAAGCAGTACCATTCATTAAGGCCTCGGCCCCTTTTGCTGTGAAGAATTCACAAACATTTGCACCAAAATATGTATGGTTTGACAATGATTGCAAAACTCTTCGTAAACTTTCATTTGTTTATCTTAAACTCTTTAGAAGAGCAAATTCACAATTTTTCAAAAATATTTACCTACGTGTCGATAATGATTATAAAAAAATGTGTTCATCTGAGAAAACCATCTATTTACAAAATAAAGCTAAGAAATTGGAGAACTGTACTAACTCTAAATTATTCTGGGATACAGTGCGTGAACTCGGTGGCCGGATTCAAGGTATAAAGTACTCTTTAGAAGCTGAGACGTTAGCGGCTCATTTTAAAACTCTACTCTCAGCTGATGAAGATCTTCATACCTATGACTATGCGATGCCTTATACTAGAGTAAGCGAGTTAGATATGGCTATTTCACTACCCGAATTGGAAGCAATACTCCAAAGAATGAAAAATAATAAAGCTCCTGGCATGGACGGCATACCTGTCGAGGTCTACAAAAACTCCACTCCCGAATTTAAAAATTATCTCGTCTCGTTCTTCAATAGACTATATAACGATGCATGTGTCCCCACCAGTTTCAATGTTTCTGTTATTTTTGCTGTCGAAAATTATAGAGGTATTTCGATTCTAAACACAATAAGAAAACTATTTACTGCATTTCTGAATGAAAGGCTCACAAAATAGGTTGAGGATAACAACATTCTAAGCATTTTTCAAGCTGGTTCCCGCCCAGGACCATATCTTTGCTATTTCGAGTATCGCAAGACAGTTTATTGATATTAAAAGGTAGTTATACGCGTGCTTTGTGGATTTAAAGGCTGCATTTGATAAAGTCAATAGACAAGCTTTAATCTATAAGTTCTCATGCATAGGTTTGTAACGAAAGTTTCTTCAAACGTATGCCAACTTTATGTCATCAACAAATGCATTAATTTTTCATTCTCGAACAGATTTGAAACAACTGCCGGTGTCCCCCAAGGATGTATCCTTAGTCCTTTACTATTTGCTCTATTCATTGATGATATCTGTGATGTTTTTCCAGGAGGGGTTAATTATGCCAATATTTAAATCAAAGTCCTGTTATACGCTGACGATTTAGTGATACTCGCTGACAATCCGTTCACACTACAAATGCAACTAAACCGACTTAATTCATTTTGCGAATCTTGGGGTCTTCAAATCAATAGCCAAAAAACGAAGATTGTCATATTTGAAAAGAGAATATTGAGAAGACGACCAGCAGAAAACTGGTCTTTTAATAATGCAAATATCGATGTTGTACAGGAGTTTAAGTATTTGGGAGTCCTTCTTACCCACAATTTAAGTTTTCAATCAACCACTCCAAAGAAAAAAGTAATGAAGCTAAAGTGGCCCTAAATTTAATGTGGCCTAAGTTTTTTTTCCAATCAAAACATGGATTTAACCTCTAAATACAAAGTTTTCAATGCGACAGTTAATGCTTGCATGTCATATGGTGAACAAGTATTCGGCTATACCCATTTCGTAAGCGTGGAAAGGAATTTCATCAAGAGACTATTTCGTTTACCAAATTCAACACCAAATTATGCCATATACATAGAATCAGGTATAACTCCTATATACATACAAAATTTTAAGGCAAGCGCGGACTAAATTACTAAAGTAATGAAAAGAGGTGATTCCTGTCTTCACAAAATCATTTTGAAAAAATTGTTCCGAGTAAATGCATCCCGTTCAAAGACTGGAATCAACTAGCTATTCGCCACGACACATCACTGAACTTGTCAGAAAATAATGTTGACGATTGGCAGGCCCAGTTTGCTGATTTAATTTCCAACGTTGATCATAAATCATTTGTAGACAACCTGTCGAGAGCAACTTCTGCATCAAGATGTATCTACAGAAATTTAAATCATGAACTGCAATCGGATGCCAATTACTTTCTAAACGAATATTCAGCATCTGTTATAAGCATTATTTTTAGAACGAGAGTTGAAATTCTAAACCTCAATTTTATAACTCATCGCGATGACCTGCCCCAGCTCTGTAATCTATGTAACAGAAGAGAGAATGAAGATATCTACCATTTTGTGGCTGCTTGTCCAATTTTACAAGAAATTCGTCGGTTATATTTTCAGGAAAGTTTTATAACGCTTCAAAAACTTTACGAAATTTTAAACGGAGCATCAGGCTGGCTCAGCCTCTTTAAATATTGCCAACATGCTCTTACATACAGAAATAGCTTTAAAAATTGCCAACATGCTCTTACATGCAGAAATAGTTTCCTTTAACATAAAGCGATCGATTTCCCACTTACTGCAATTTCATGCTAAATAATCCATTTTTGGTTTAAATCATGACAAATTGATTCATAAAATTAAAAAAATTGTGTTGCTAACCTAATCGAATTTGCAGCTTTTTCTTTTATGTTTCAAATCACATTAAAATTGAGAACTTTGGTAAAAATAATTGAACAAATAAGTAATTTATTCAAATTGTTAAACATTTTGTGTTTCAAATCACCTGTAAAATTGTGAACTTTTGGTATAAATAGTTAGTAAACTAAGTAATAAAATTGTCAAATATTTTATAAAAGACTTTTTTAAAAACAGTTAATCATGTAAGCAAATAATATTTGGTAATATTTTGTGTTTCAAATCACCCTTAAAATTTCCCACTTTGCTAAATATATCTAATCAACTTAGCAAATATATAATAAAATTGTTAAATATTTTGGGTTTTAAATCACGCCAAAATTTATAACTTCAAATATGCTACATAATTATTTTTGCGATTAATTGAACATTTTTGTTAGCAGTTACTTATGTATGTATGAAAAAACTCTTAAATTAAACACTTTAACAAATAATTTTTATTTTTATATTATACTTATATTTTCTAGAATTTTGCATTTATCTTTTTTTATTTTTTAAATCATGTAATGTTATCTCAGGCAGACGGCAGTATTGCCAGGTCCCATATTCTTATGAATACAAATTGTAAAATCTGATGAAAAAAATAAAGAATCTATCTATCTATCTAAAACACGTCTGCTCTAAGCGAAATCTTTATTAAAAAGTGATTCTTTTAGCAAAACACCAGATCGTAGCTTACAGTTACAATAACTAAAGAGAGTTAAATGTTATGTTACATAAGCAAACTGTATTTTATAAAAGTTAATAACAAATATGTGAGATGATCGATTATTTAATAATGTATACATATTAAGCTTAGAATACAGGGTGGTCAGGATTATTATAATTAAGTTAACGTTAATAATAAGTGTATGCAAATTTCAATATTATAAATCTCTTACAGCTCGACCATCCTGAATACAAATCGTCCTTGATTAAATATTGCAAACAAAAACATTTTTTTTAGTGACATTAATAGGTATGCATGAATGAAAATTTTAATTTTTAATTTTCGTTATCGAATACTTTAGTCAAACATATTTATGATCAATAATAATACCTCCCCTGCAGGTAAGGGGAAAGAATATACCCTGTCTGCCTGTCGTAAGAGGCGACTAAAATCCAAACTCCGTATACTGAGATTGATGTGTACATAACTATGCAATGAGCAAAACAATAAGATATAGTACCCCAGGTGGCAGTCCAGGTTCACTGGAAAATCCACCCTCTTCGGAGGTCGATTCTATAGATTCTGGGGAGAGCCAATTATTGCATTTAATAAATCCCTTCCTAAATAGTGCAAGGGTATCTCGATCACCACCATCTAAATCGAGTGCAAAACCATCAAAATTCGGGCAAAAGAGTTCACCCGTCACGCCTGCGTGCGCCAAAATAGACTCAGATAAAACAATAAATCTTGAAAAAGATAATAACGAACTTCGACAAAAACTAGATCAAGTAATGGAACTTTATCAAGAGCTAAAGAAAAAAGTCGATCTTCTTCGAAAAGAAAATGAGATATTGAAAAGCGAAAATCCTCCAATAAGCTCAAAGTCTAGCTTGCAACAAGTCATTAATTGTAAATATGAAACGACGAAGAAGAGCTAGCACGTGAAACGGAGAAGTCCTCAAAGAAAAGATTGAGTAAAAAGCGTAAAGCTGGCTCTTCCCCTTAAGCAGCCTCTTCTTTTGAAATAAGAGTTTCACCAAAACATGCGACAGTAAAAGAATAACCTGTTAAGGAACGGCCCCCACCACCGATAAATGTTATCGGTCTTGCGGAATATAATAAGTTGCAAACCATATTAAAGGCATTACTACCATCGGCTTTTAAAATTATTTCACTTAACAACAACAAATGGAAAGTTTGTGTGAAAGACCCCGAAAGTTATCGTCTTCTGTCACGAAAGCCAAACGAAGAAAAAGTAGAATGGTATACCTATGAAAATAAGTCGGAAAGACCCTTACGTGTTGTGGCAAGAGGTCTACACGCAGCATGTTTAAAAGGCGATATTATTAGTGATCTAAAAGAGCGCAACCTCAAAATCTTAGATGCGACGAACATTGTCAAAAGAGAGAAATGGAAAAAAGAGGGTGAAGCAATAGTGGTAATACTTGGTCTCCCACTATTTATACTTTCGTTTGATAAGACTGAAAAATTAGATGAAATTTATAAAATTAAAACAATTCTAAACATCGTAGTTAGGATGGACCCTCTAAGAAAGAGCACAAGGTTAATCCCTCAGTGTAAACGCTGCCAGGATTTCAATCACACCCATACCTATTGCAAAAAAGAACCAAGGTGTGTAAAATGCGCTGGAAAACATCTAACCGTTGACTGCAACGGAAAAAGTGAAAGTCCACCGACGTGCATTAATTGAAATGGAAATCATCCAGCAAGTTATAGGGGCTGTGAAGTAGCTAAGGAATTACAAAAGCGACGATCAAAATCTGCCCAAACACAAAGAAACCCACCAAGGCAGTTAGAAACCGCAATTCCCAAGAGTGCCAAATCTACGAAAGGTCCAAAACCTAAAACAGTGTGAGTACCTTCGGAGAAAATATCGAAGCAAGGAAATGCAGAAACATATGCCCAAATAGCGGCAAAATATATACCCGTAAATGAAGACACTGAAACAGACCCGGTTTTGAAAGTCTTTTCAATAATTTTGTCAGAACTTGAAGAACAATGTGAAACAAATAAACTTATCGTTGATAGGTTAAGTAAGCCCGCAAATTGTTTTCGACCCAAACCTCTTTCAAAAAATATATTATGGAAAAGCTTAAAATTCTAACGTGGAATGCCAACGGATTATGGCAAAAACTTGGAGAACTGGAGATGTATATGCGAGAAAATGATATTGCAATATGTTTGATATCAGAAACGCATGCCCAAAATTAATCAAATCTTAAAATCCACGGGTTTCATGACTACCACGCCATTCATCCGCCAAACAAAGCAAGAGGTGGATCATCATTGTATATAAAAGAATGTCTGAACACTCGATAGGCCTCAAAATAGAGGTGGAATCAATGCAATTGAGTAGTGTAAAAGGGTCGCATGCTATATGAAGCAGGAATGGAAAATTATTGTGACTTTCATTCGACTGGCAAGCCAACTTACTGGCTAACTACCTGACCTAATCGATTTATTAATGGTAAAAGGAATACCCTCTAACCGTATAGAAATTTCAGAGGGCTATGACCTCTTCTCAGATAATTCTGCCGTCGTACTCATTATGAGCGAAAGCCTTGTTAAAATTGAAAAACCACCCAGGTTAACTAACAGTAAAACCAACTGGAATGGATTTAAAAAAGATATCGAGGACAACATTGAGTTAAGGGTATCATTACAAACGCCTCTTGAGCTTGAAGACGCAGTAGATACCTATATTGAAATAATACAAAAAGCAGCTTGGGATAACAAACCTTATCAAAGGCTAATGCCTCGCTATAAAGATATAAAATATCCGCAAGAAATAAAAGATTTAGTGAAAGAGAAACGAAAAGCACGTAAAAAATGGCAGCAAACCCGTGCTCCTCAACATAAAGCTAATTTAAATCGCTTGAGTAATATGCTAAAAACGGCGATATCAGATTTCAAAAACCTTGAAGTTGAGAATTACCTTGAAGGCTTGACAGCGGGGATAGAATCCAACTACTCACTTTGGAATGCTATAAAAACAACGAAAAACCCAAAGCTTCCAGTGCCCCCGACTAAGAAAAGCCAAAATGAATGGACTAAAAGTGACAAAGAAAAAGCGACGGTATTCGCCGATTACTTAGATGAAACATTTAAGCCGTTCGATGGGGAAGAACTCAACGAAAATATTATTATGAATTTTACCTCAAATGAAAGCTACATACCGAGAAATGCTACACTTGCCGAATTATAAAGAGAAATAAAGAAGCTTAAGTCCAACAAAGCTCCAGGATATGATTTAATAACGGGAGAGATTTTAAAAATGCTCCCTCGTAAAGGGTTTATTAACCTCCTTTACATAATAAATACCACTCTAAGATTAGAAAATGTTCCGAGCCAATGGAAAGTTACGGAAGTCATAATGGTTTTGAAACCTGGCAAACAATCTCACGAAAAGAAGTTTTACATGCCGATTTCGCTTCTTCCTATTATATCAAAAGTTTTTGAAACAATACTTACTTAATACTTACTTTGGAGGTGTCGCAGGCGTTTGACAAGGTGTGGCACGAAGGCCTCAAATTCAAATTAACACAGGTTCTGCCTGAAGGACTTTACAACATTCTGAACGGATATCTAAATGAAAGACTTTTTCGTGTTAGACACGGAAATGACTATTCTGATTTCAAGGAAATAGTGGCTGGGGTGCCACAAGGAAGTGTATTAGGTCCAGTTCTGTACCTTTTATTTACACGCGATATACCTCAAACAGATGACACTATTGTAGCCACGTTTGCTGATGATACTGCAATACTAGCAGTAGGCAAAACGATTAGCGAAGCTACAATTAAATTACAAAATGCTCTTAATAATGTTAATGAGTGGACGAAAACATGGCGAATAGCGTTCAATGAACAAAAGTCAGTCCACGTGGACCGTACGTATAAAAAAATAAATAGATTACCCGTCTTTCTTAATACCGCTCGTGTTCCATTTGCAAATGAGGCAAAGTATCTGGGAATGACCGTAGACGCGAAATTAAAATGGAAGCCGCACGTGAAAAAGAAATGCGAAGAACTAAAAAGTAAATTAAGAGATATGAACTGGTTACTCGGTAAATATTCAAAGCTTAGTATTGAAAATAAATTGATTTTATACCGACAGGTTCTTAAACCTGTTTGGACTTATGGTATACAACTTTGGGGTTGTACCTGCGATACAAACTTAAATACTCGTAACTTACAAATTTTGAAAATAAATTGCTTAGGTCATTTGAAAATGCTCCGTGGTTTATAAGAAACGAAGATCTTCACAGGGATCTCGGGATTCCTACGGTGCGGGAGGAAATAAAAAGTTTCGCACGAAAACATAGAAATCGACTATTAGAACACGCTAATTCAACGATTATTGACATTCTTGACGAGTCGAATTTAGTACGCCGTCTGCGAAGAACAAAACCTTCCGACTAGGTGCGGTGAACAGAAAACCGCTTTAAAATCGCGGATTAAGCAGGAACTTTCACCGGAAAGTAACCTGCAACACGTTACTTAACTTCGTTAAAAATAAATTGCTAGATAAGTTTCAACTTAGTTGCAATCGGGAAGTGGAGGTGGTTTTAGTGTAGTAAGAATTTCACACTTCTATGAGCACGCGTTTTTCGATCCTCATAGAGCCTGAATAGCAGGTTTTGCAACTACCCACGGGAAAAAAAATTAATAATATAAAAAACATAATAATAGTATAGCATGATTATAATACGATAGGAATTAAATATGAAATTAAGTATAGATACATGAGAATATGTAATTTGAAATTTTCGTTCAAGTTAAAACGTATGGTTTCATATTTTCGGGACATGCCACTCCTTCATAAGGAATGCGTGAAATTTGAAGGTTTTCTAGGTCCTTTATTAGGTACCGATCATTTTGTAACTTTTTTAGAACTTCAAAAGAACCTTTGAATTTAGCTAGAAGTTTCTTATTTACAACCGGGGTAGTTGCAACATTTTTTACCATAACAAAATCACCAACATTATACTCGTGTGGTTTCTTATGATGTTTATCATAATAAATTTTATTTGATTCTTGAGTTCGAACAGTTTTTTTACTTGCTTGTTGCCTAATCGATTCTAAATTTTGCGGTTCTTCAGATAAAACTTTTTTGGTCTAAGTACTCTCTAATTGTATCACAAACAATTCCCTTTTGCTCCACACCAAAAAGCAAAACACTAGGGCTAAAACCTGTACTCTTATTGATGTGTTGTTTATCGCAAATTCGAAATTCGACTCTAACTAAATGTTTAGACCAGTCACCAGGTTCAAAATCGCTCTCCTTAGCTAACATGGGAGTAAGACATCGGTTTACGCGCTCCACCTGCCCGTTAGGGGTGAACTGGTGGCAACCTTTATATATTGAACACAATATTTTCACAAAATAAGCAAACTCTTCGGACGTAAAGCAACTACCCCTATCTAAAATTAAACGGCTTGGCCTACTGTATGTTGAAAAATATGTTTCCAAACATTGAATAACTTCCCTGGTGCTTGTACTCTTAACTGCAAATAGCATGGTGTATTTAGAAAATCCGTCAACAACTAAGAATATATGTTTCTTACAATTCCGAACAGAAGATGGCAACGGACCATAATGGTCAACGTGTATCGTGTCAAAAGGCTTGTCACCTTTCGGAATACTATTTAAAATTGCCTCTTTCTTACCATATGGTGGAGAGAAATATACACATTTTAAGCAATTGTTGATATAATTTTTATATTGGCTTTCATGCAAGGAAACCAATATGTTTTTCGCAAAAAATTGTAACACTTATCTACTCCGACATGACACAATGCATCATAATGTGTTTGTATAATACTTATCTCCATCAAAGATGAAACATAAAAATAAACCTTTTTATCAATTTTGCTAACACTAAACCGTTAATTAGTTCATAGGCAGAACTCTCCCGCTCTTCCAACATTTTGACTATTTGAAACTATTTCTTGAAAAGACGAGGCTTCCTCAGGTGAAGAGCCAGCTTTACGCTTTTTATTTAATCTTTTCTTTGAACACTTCTCCGTTTCACGTGCTAGCTCTTCTTCATCCGTTTTATATCTACAATTATTGGCTTGTGGCAAGCTAGCTTTTGAGTTTATTGGAGGATTTTTGATTTTCAATTCGTCGAATCTGGATGGCTTTGCACTCGATTTTGATGGTGGTAATGGAGATACCCTTGCACTTTTTAGGAAGGGATTTATTAAATATAATAATTGGCTCTCCCCAGAATCCATTGAGCCGACCTCCGAAGAGCGTGGAATTTCCAGTGAACATGGACTGCCACCTGGGGTATTATATCTTATTGTTTTGCTCATTGCATAGTCAAAAGCAAATATCTAAAATTTTGAGTTTACGATGAAACTGTTCCAAAAAATTATTTCTTATAAACTATCACTCCTAAAAAAAATAAATATTTCTTTTGTATAAAGGGTAACATAATGCACAAATCATGCAAAAATTTGAGCAGGTCTGTAAGAGATGTGAAAACACCAGTGCATGCTCGTACTGCAGAAAATATTGCTACTGTTGGTGATAGTGTGGCTGAAGAGCCGTCCACCTCAACTCGTCATCGTGCCCAACAATTGCACCTCTCACGCTCATCGTTGATGAACATTGTTCATGAAGACTTGCATTTACACGCTAACAAGATGCCACTGACTCAAGAACTAAAGCCTCTTGATCCTTGATCAAGCGTTGTCAATGGTCAGAATGGTGGCAAGAAATGGCAAAAGTGGATAATCAATTTTCGAAGAAAATCATTTTCAGTGGTGAGGCACCTTTTCACCTCAGTGGATTCGGCAATAAGCAGAATTGCCGCATTTGTGTGAATGATAATTCAAGAGTTATTGTCAAAAAACCAATGCACCCACAAAGAGTGACTGTTTGGTGCGGTTTATGGGCCAGCGGCATCATCGGGCCGTATATCTTCAAAAATGAGGCCGGTCAGCCAGTTACTGTGAATGGTGTTCGCTATCGCGAGATGATAACGAACTTTTTAAGGCCCGAATTGGAAGATATGTGTGTTGACAATATGTGGTTTCAACAGGATAGTGCCACTTGCCACACAGCTAACGAAAAAATGGCTCTTTTGCGCGACAAATTCAACGTCCGTGTTATCTCACGTGGTGGCGAAGTCAATTGGCCACAAAGATCATGTGATTTGAGACCGTTGGACTTCTTTCTTTGGGGTTATTTGAAAGAAAAGGTGTACGTCGATAAGCCAGCAACAATTCAAGAGATAAAAGAAAAGATAATTCAGCACATTAACAGCATAGAATCTCAATTATGCCTCAGCGTTATCGAAAATTTGGACCATGGAATAGAGGGTTGTCGCCGAGGTCGCGGCGGCCATTTGGCCGATATTTTGTTCTATACATAATTGAACCATACCATTTTTATCATAATAAAAAGAAATGACAATCATTTTCTCAAATAATTTGTGTTATATTCAAAATCAACATCGGCCCTTAAAATTTAACCACCATTTAGAAAATTTCAATAACCTACCAAATAAATTCGAATCAAGAGCTATAAGAAATAGCATTGAATTCGCAGAAAAAGTAAAAGAATTGAATATATCCAATAAGGCCCAGTCAGATTAGGAATTTAAATCGCATTTTTTTATGGAATCTGTTTGGGTACGCCTCCTTAGTATAAAAATGAGTTTTCGGGATTATCGAGCTTAGGGAAAAGCCGCCATCTTGAAAAAGATATTGATTTCCTTTTCTTAAAGCTCTTTGATTTTCCATTTAACACACTGTGCAACTTAGGGTAAAATTACTCGTATCTACAAAATAAACTATTACGACTTCTGTCAGTTGTCTCATCTTGAAGTTATAGTGGGTCAAAGCTAACCTATGAGTCACGTTTTGGGGTGGTATGACGTTTCTTGTAATATCTCGCCTTCCTTTGTCTTTTTTGGATAATGCTCAGAACAATTTGTAGTCATTTCAATAACCTATTAAATAAGCCCTCGATTGATATTATTGGATACACATTAGGTATGTTCGTTGTTCCCTGCCCAGGGCACACCAGGGAATGTCATTCAGATGTCAAAAAACTGGTAGCTGCTCAGGTTTTGGTTTCACATCTACATTTTTATATGTCAAAAAAGTAAAATTGCTTATTAACTTGTTTGTGCACCTTTAATATCTTCATGAAAGCACTAGGTTAGGTAAGGTTAGGTTAAGGTGGCTGTCAGGAAAACTACTGACACACTTATGCCAGAATAGGTCCATTGTGATACCACATAAGGATTTCGAGGTAATCCTCGTTAATTAAACCAGTTGGAGCTTTTAATAAAGTGATGGAGACTGTGAATGTCGATTTTATTTAAGTCACTGGGATCATTAAAGAAAAAAATTCCTAAGTATGTTTTGTGTCTTTGAGAAAGAGCAGGACATGAGCAAAGAAGGTGCGGGATAGTTTCTTCCTCCTCCTCGTCCATGCAGCTTCTGCAGAAATGATTTGAAAAAAACATCGAGTCTATTGGCGTGTTTATCCATAAGGTAGTGCCCAGTAATGACACCAATTGTAGAGCTAATATGCAATCTACTCAGAGATAACAAACATTTCGATCGCTTCGGATCCAGTGTTGGCCAGATCTGTTTTGTCGCCAGACAAGTAGTGATACCTGTCCACGGATATTCAAAGTAGATATTACGTTTTCTTTGACAAGATAAAACTTCTTTTATCGCCTGGATTTCCGCTTGGAACACGCTACAATGATCAGGGAGACGGAAGGAGAGACTAATGTTTAGTCATTCTGAGTACACGCCGCCACCTACTCCCTCTTTGGTTTTTGAGCCATCCGTGTAGAAGTGAATTGCTTCATCTCTCAAGAATTCATTATCTTCCCAAGTGGATCTTGTTGGAATTGTTACTTGAAAATTTTTGCCAAAAACCGGCTGAGGGATGGTGTAGTCGGAGTGTTTAGGGATTGATTCGAATTTGTTCAGAATAATAGTGTGGCCAATAGAGTTATTGGACCATTGAGAAATGGCTCTGAGACGAATAGCTGTGTTCTCCGCCACTCGTTTAGTGTATATATCGAGGGGTGTGATGTTAAGCAGTATGTCTAACGCAGCGGAAGGTGCCGAACGGAGAGCTCCGCTGATACACATGTAAGCCGATCTCTGTACTTTGCTTAGCTTATCACGATAAGTTATTTTATCTAAAGCAGTCCACCATACTCCCACCCCACAAGTGAGTATCGGTCTGATGACCGCGTTTCCAATAGCTTTTTTACAGGAGAAAAGTGCCACTGTGGCTTTTCTAATTCTTTCTTGTATATTTGGTTTCCAGCTCAACTTTTTGTCTAAAATCAGACCCAGATTTGTAGCTTGATCTGAGAAGTTAAGTGGAATACCATTTATTGATGGAGGGTCTATACTCGGAATTTTATATTTACTTGTAAAGAGGACAAGTTCAGTTTTGTGGGGACTTACACCTAGTCCACATTTGTCTGTCGATTCAAGTAGTTTGTTGAGAGCGGTTTGCATTAATTCTGTTATGATTTGAAGATGCTTTCCCGATATTGGAATGGCAACGTCATCAATCAGCATATGCAATAACTTTGAAACCATCCGCTTCTAGATTGACTAATAGGTCATTAATTACGATGTTTCATAAGATTGGCGATAGGACTCCACCTTGCAGTGTTCCTCTGCTAACAGATCTTCTAACAGAACATTCACCTAATGTTGAGCTAATTATTCTGCTTCTTAGCATGAGGCTGATTTACTCCCAAAGTGAGCTATCAACATTCAAGCTCTTAAGCGCGGTTGTTATTGCCATATTGCTGACGTTGTTGAAAGCACCTTCGATATCTATGAATGCAACCAGAGTGTACTCTCTATGATGAAGGGAATATTCAATAGTGCGTACCAAGTTATGCAAGGCCGTTTCTACCGATTTCCCTTTGCGGTAAGCGTGTTGTGCCGTAGAGAAAAGATTGGGTTTTATGGCACTACGCAGATGGATATCAATCAGTCGTTCTAGAGTTTTGAGAAGGAATGATGATAGGCTGATAGGTCTGAGATCCTTTGGATTTACATAGGAGATTTTACCCGCTTTGGGTATGAAAACCACTTTAACTTCTCTCCATAAGGATGGTATGTGTGTAAGGTTCATACACCCTTCCAAAATTATCTCAAGGATAGGGATGATGATGTCTGAAGCCATTTGCAGTTCAGCTGGTATTATACCGTCAGGTCCAGCTGATTTATATGGATCGAAGCTGTCGATTGCCCATTTGAGATTTTCTCTAGTAATCAGACCTAGTTTATTTATTGTTATATTGTTAGACTCTATTGAGTCAAAATTGCATATATTTTGGGAGCTACCTGGGAAGTGAGTATCTAGTATCAAGTCGAGTGATTCCCCACAAGAGTTAGTCACTATGGGATTTGACGAGAGGATTTTTCTGAATCTTGAAGCTTCTGAAGAATCTTCTATTTTGTTACAGAAGTTTCGCCAATTGTTTTTTATACGTCTTGAGGGATTCTTTATATAAGTCCCAGTCAGAGATTTCTTTGGAATATTTAGCTCAGTTGAAAAGATTTCTACATTCCTTCCTGAGCGATTCTAGTCCTAAGTTCCACCAGTGAGGTTTTTTCTTTCCTCTTATTTGGATAAGAGGACAGGATATGTCCATTGATTTGTTGAGAGCTGAGGTGAGATCATTGACTTTATTGTCAAGATCGATTCTGTCTAAGGGGATACTTAATAGGTTAGGTTTAATTAATCAGCTAAGAGTATCTCTATATTTCACCCAGTTAGTTTTGCGATGATTCCGGAAAGCTATCTGTTTCGTAGTTTCATCGTTTAGATTGAATTGTATATACCTGTGATCAGAGAAAGAGTGCTCTTCTGATACTATCCAATTCGTGATCTTTTGATGAATCGAGTCGGAGACAAGAGTAATGTCTAATACTTCCTGCCGGTTTCTGGTTATGAATGTTGGTTCATTACCAATATTGCTTACAATGTGGTTAGTGCAGAGAATAAAATCAAAAAGTGACTTACCTCGATCGTTTATATCAGAGCTTCCCCATACTGTATGGTGGGCGTAAGCATCATATCCAATGATGAGGCAGATTTTGTGCCGTTCAGCATCAGCGATTAACCTCTTTAGCGTGTCGCCAGGGAGAGGGCCAATGTGGTAGTGGCCGAGGTACGCAGACGCAAGCCAGTAGGTACCTTTCTCGGTCTGGAGGCTGACTGCGGTTACGTCTTTATCGCTGTAATCAGGGAGTAAATATACATTAGTGGTACTTCTTACCAATATGCAGGATCTAGGATCACCTTTATCCGTTACATGCAGCAAGTAGTAATCAGAAGTCCTGAATCCTTGAATTGTGGATTCGTAAATCCAGGGTTCCTGGATCAGGACGACATCTTCCCCATTTTTCTTGATGCGGAGAAGAATGGAGGCCGAAGCCTGTTTTTGAGTGCTGGAGGTTAATCTGAAGTAATTGCAGCATCATTGCTACGATTCTTCAGATCCGCCTCCACCACGGTTTCGTTGAGCTCCTCTTCAGATTCTGACTCAGAAGGTGACCGAAGGAGATCATCCTCACTGAGCAGGACTTCGGGCATGCGATCAGTCTCCATGTCAGAGAAACTGTCGATGGTAGCCTCAGGAGTCGGGTTAGTAGGGCATATTCTCGTGTTGGAAGTACCCGGTGCATCTACTTCCATTGCTGATTGGTAAATGCAACGAGTATTTTCCTCCACAGAGGATATGACCTGTGACAGTAGAGGTGGAGGTGTTTTCTCATCTTTTTTGTAGACTTTCAGGATAGCGGTAGTCCAACCAAACCTAATAACACCTTGAGTTGACACTATTAGAGCCAGAGATTCCTTATTGAGTACCATGATGGCAGATCTATAAGGACCAACTGGATCTTCTAGCTTCGCAACCTTCCAGTCGTGAGTAGGGAGAGTTGGATTACAGTACCTGATCATCTTTAGGATTGTATCCTTGCAGGATAGATTTGCTGGGATTCTGATGTGAGCTCTAGGTCTGCAAGGAATGTCTTCCTTAGCCACGACTTCGAGCCTAGTAGCAGGCCATAGCCCCTCTAACTTACTAACAGCAAGCTTATATAGATCATATGAGGCATATCATATGGTTATCAAAGGCGACGAGTTTGGCCTGACCCTGGTGCCACCCTGCATCTTCAAAGACAACAGGCTCTCCTGGATTCTCCATCATAAGAGTCCAGTACGATTCCTGAAGTTTATTTGAGACCGTCGTCCACTGATCAGAAAAGATCATACCATCCACATTGCTTCTGTCGATAACAGCTACAATAGTCTTATCCTTTAGCACGTCACTAAAGGACAAGTCTTTTTGGCATAGGAGGTGTTATGCACCTTTGGTTTTTTGGGGTCCGGAGTGCCTCCCTCTACAGACCGTTGTTGCTTCAACGAGAAGTCCTTGCTGGTCGTAGGTTTAGCAAGAATGCTCTTGGCCCAAGTGAGTTTAGCGGATTGCTTTGAGTCTAGATCGGTCGGTGGCATACTTCCAATGACTTTCACTATTCTCTCTGCTGCCCGTCTCTTGCTGCGTGAAGTGTTTTTGTTTCTCTCGCTGGTGGAAGATGAGCTGTTTGTCGGCAGTCGCGACACCTACCTTTTGAACGTATATCCCCGTTCGATTTTGCTTTCTTTTATTTTTACCTTTGTCCATATTTGTTCAATTTTTCTAACATTGAGGTTTTTGATTGAGTTATGTTGGTTGTGTGGATCTGCAGCTGGATTGCTAGAGAACCCCACGTAAGCACCCCCACCAAGACAAGGTCAACTCGTAGGAGGTGATGAAAGCACTAGATTTCCATACATTTTCCTTACCATTTTGTTTATAAATATAACGGGTGATTTTTTAAGAGGTTTAGAACTTTAAAAAAAAAAAAACACAAAAAATTCGAAAAAATGAATGAAATATTTATTTGAATCGATAGTTTGAACCTTGCAATTTAATGTTTAAAGATAATTTCATGCAAATGTTGACCGCGGCTGCGTCTCAGGTAGCCCATCCGCTGAGTCCAATTTTGGCATACTCTTTCACACATATCGGCCGGTATCTCACGAATGAATGCATGGATGTTGGCTTCCAGTACGTCAATCGAAGCGGGCTTGTCCCTATAGACATTAGCCTTGACATACCCCCACAAAAAATAATCTAATGGTGTCAAATCGCACGATCTAGGCGGCCAATTGACCGGCCTGAAACGTGAAATTAACTGTTCACCAAACTCGCCTCGCAATTGCGCCATTGTTTCGCGTGCTGTGTGGCATGTAGCACCGTCTTGTTGAAACCACATATCATGCAAGTCAAGAACTTCCATTTCGGGCAAAAAAAAGTTTGTTATCATCGCTCGGTAGCGTTCACCATTGACAGTAACGCTGCGATTCGCATCATCTTTGAAGAAATATGGCCCAATAATGCCGCCGGCCCATAAACCGCACCAAACAGTGGCTTTTTCGGGATGCATTGGTAGCTGTTGCAATGCTTCTGGCTGATCTTCACTCCAAATGCGGCAATTATGCTTATTTACGTACCCATTCAACCAAAAATGAGCCTCATCGCTGAACACAATTTTTCGATAAAAAAGCGGATCCTCGGCCAGCTTTCCAAGAGCCCATTCACCAAAAATTCGGCGTTGTGGTAGGTCGGCTGGCTTTAGTTCTTGCACCAGCTGTATCTTAAAAGGCTTTACGCCCAAATCCTTCCGCAAAATTTTCCACGTAGTGCTGTAACAAAGGCCTAACTGCTGGGAACGGCGCCGAATCGACATTTCGCGGTCTTCTGTCACACTAGCTGATACGGCCGCAATATTTTCTTCACTACGCACAGTACGTAAACGTGTTGGTGGTTTAATGTCCAACAAAGTAAATTTGGTGCGAAATTTGGTCACAATCTTCCGAATAGACTGCTCAGAAGGTCGAGAATGCCGACCATAAAATGGAAGCAGCGCGCGATGAACATTTCGAACCGAGCACGAATTTTGATAGTAAAATTCAATAATTTGCAAGCGTTGTTCATTTGTAAGACGATCCATGGTTAAATTGCAAACCAAACTGAAGCTGTTTGACAGTGACACAAGGTACTAAACATACGTCAGCTGTCAAAACCAGTGTTGCCAAAACCAAACCAGCTAAAAAATCACCCGTTATAAGTCAATAAATAGTAACAAAATCGTCTACAAAATATATTATATTTACTATTAGGTAATATCGTCATAAAAATTCGCAAAGTAAAAACCTAGGGTGCATCGGACTGACTTCAGTGCACGCCCTGAACCCACATCGAACACAGTGCAATAAACTCGAGAGAAAAAAGTGTCACATAAAACACCTAAGTACGATTTCAGGCGACCCAGTGCCGACATCGAACAAATCTATTGTATGACCAATCTAACGCCAAAGTACACACTTTTTCAGAATCCAAAAATTGAGTTATTTTCGATTTTTTTTCCGAATTTTTGTATGAAAACTTTGTATATAAACTTCATAGTAATATCATGGAGTCGTTTTTATTTATGCGCTGTTTGTCCAGTGGTGCGCTCGCGTCGCTAAAGTTGCTTCAACATTTTGAAAATTGAATTCTTTTTTCTCCGCGCTCGTGTGTTTTTTCGTTCTTGATGATTGAATTTTTGTTCTTATTGGATATTTCTTCTATTTGTAAAAGAAAAATATATGATGATGGTTTCAAGCAGAGATTATCAATATTATTATAATTGATAATCTCTTGTTTCAGGATAAACTTTGTTATTTTATAAATTTGTCTATTTTGACTTCTTATTTCTGTGGGTGGAAAATATTTATTTCTTTTCATTTATTTATTTTTTCAGTAGGTAAATAAAAAAATAACAATAAAAAGGTATGCCATTTAGGTAAATGACAGAGGTGATTTGATTGAAAAAAATATTTCAATTAACAATTTGGCAAAGAAAAGAATACAAATAAATAATTTCGGTTCACCGTTTTCGTCAAACGGGAGAAGTGAATTCGGAGAGCTAAATAAAAACAAATATCTTTGATTTGAATTTAATTTTATTTATAATTTATTTAATATAGAATAAGGCCCGCTGCCTTTGGCTAGGCTGCAACCTTATTTTTTAATGTGTGAATATTAACTCTGGCCTTCTTCCCATTTGGTTCTCTATTTATTAGTTTTACCATCACCAAAACCAGGTCACTTACCATCCCCAGAACCATGCCACTTCAATTCAGTTCACCAGGCCACACACACCGTGGTCATAATTCTTCATTTATCGTTACGTAGAACATGCTTAAACCTTTTGGAATCGTATGGTGACCCACTCAAGAACTTCTGGGTGTGTCATGATCGATCGCAGTTCGAAGGTTTCGTATTACACATTGCACTTGACATACTCTATTGTAGTGCAGTTGTTTGTTTACATATCTGCATTCGTTACAATAGAGGTGCGCATATGGCTTGAGTCATTGTGGGGTGCATATGCATAAGTGAAGCATTGTTCTATAATAAGAACGAAATGGAAATTATGCTTGGTTGGTGTTTTATTCCATGGTTCTTTTGTTGGGTGACTGGTCGATGGGAGTTGGTTCTGAATGAACAATAATGCAAGATTTATTTGGCGTTTGAGAATAGTTGTGGCTCTCGGGTCACAACATCCTCCCCCTCTTGAAAAAAGAAAATTCGTAGCCTAAGAAAAAAGGTTAGGAATTTTCGCAAAAACGTGTTGAGTTGAACCAAGTGCGAAGAAGTCTAGAGTTTTACAAAACAATTTTTTTTTTACAGATGCATGTGTTTGTTTTTATTGTATCACTAGTTTATATAATAGATAATAATATGGTCACATTTTCAAATTATTATTATTGTTATTAATTCGTTTATTCAGTTATACACAGACACATTTAATAATTCAGTGAATGTATATTTTTTGTAATATACAGTTTATTATATCGTTCTTAAACAATTGTTCTATACTGTTTTATGATTATAAGTAATAAAAAGAAAAAAAATTCTAAAGAGATTTTTTCAAATTATATGTGTTTTATATGTATGTATGATGATGATTTTATTTTTATAATCTAATATAATATAATTGTACTTAAAAAGTGGATGACATTAAAATTCTAGTTATAATAATTTATTGTCAATAACGATATAATGACATAATATATTTTTGTTTTAGGTAATTGCTTAACACAAAAATTGGCATTTCGTTTTCCTTTTTGTTCATCTGGACAATATTACCTTTTTCTAAACTCTTTGTTTTCTCTTGTTATAATTTATATGTACGTATTGTATCGTCTGTAGCAAAGTGATATTAAGAGAATCGTGAAGATTATATATATAACCGTATAGTTATGTAAGTCATGTTTGTCTATTGTTTTATTAGGTGTTAGTTCTTTAGTTTTTTGAAATTGTATACTAACTCCTGATTTTTGTTTTTGATTTAGTGTTTTCTTTGTGCGTGTAAAAACGTTTTTGTATGTGTTTGGCGTGTAAAAGTTGTATGTAGTTATTCGTTCACAGGTTGTAAATTGTTGTTGTGAATTAGTTTTGATTTCTTACCCACTCTTACTACAGTATTTTCATCTGAATGGATTCTTATGACCTCATATGGTCCGTCCCACAGAGTCGAAAGTTTATTCTGTCTGGTTTGATTCTTTACTAGGACTTTATCTCCTACGTTAAATATTTTGGGTTTAGTATTTTTGTCGTAAAGAATCTTTGATTTCTCCTTTTTCTTTTTAAGGATATAGTTTGCTGTCTCATATCCGAATTGTAATCTAGCCTTAAGTTCGTTAACGTAGTTATCATAGTTATAAGAAATCATAGGTTTTTGTGACAGAACACTTGGGATATTAGCGGGAAATCCGTATAGGAGTTCATAGGGTGAAAATCCAGTACTACTGTGTGGTGTTGTATTATATACAAACATAGAATAAGGGATCCAGGTATCCCATGACAAAGGATCTTGGTTTAAATAGTGTCTTAGGTATTCGGCTAATGTTCTATGGCTTCGTTCCAATGCTCCATTTGTCTGAGGATGGTAAGGGGTTGTATTCAACTTTTTTATCTTCATTAGACTGCACATTTCTTTGAAAAGGTCACTTAAGAAATTTGTTCCTTGATCAGTTAAAAGAGAGAGAGGGATTCCGTGGCGACAAACTATAATTTCCACGAATGTTTTAGCTACAGTTGAAGCTTCAGCATTTTGTATTGGCATAGCTTCTGAAAACTTTGTCAAATCATCCTGGAATGTACGGGAAGTGGTCCAACTATGTCTAGAGCGACTCTTTCAAATGGTCTAACACTAGTGGTTGTTATTTTCATGGGGACTGGTGGGTTTTTTTCTACTTTTATTCCGTTGACAAGATGTGCATACACTCACATGCTTTTGTACATCAGCTTTCATGTTTAGCCAGAAGAATTTCGCCTTCAGTCGGTATTACATTCGTGAAACACCTTGGTGTACTCCGAATGGGGAATCATGGTACTCTGTCAGAATCTTTGAAATTGTATCTGGATCATTCAAGGAAATCCTTTCGTCTATGTGTAGATAACGGGTGATTTTTTAAGAGGTTTAGAACTTAAAAAAAAAAAAACACAAAAAATTCGAAAAAATGAATGAAATATTTATTTTAATCGATAGTTTGAACTTTGCAATTTAATGTTTAAAGATAATTTCATGCAAATGTTGACCGCGGCTGCGTCTCAGGTAGCCCATCCGCTGAGTCCAATTTTGGCATACTCTTTCACACATATCGGCCGGTATCTCACGAATGAATGCATGGATGTTGGCTTCCAGTGCGTCAATCGAAGCGGGTGTCAAATCGCACGATCTAGGCGGCCAATTGACCGGCCCGAAATGTGAAATTAACTGTTCACCAAACTCGCCTCACAATTGCGCCATTGTTTCGCGTGCTGTGTGGCATGTGGCACCGTCTTGTTGAAACCACATATCATGCAAGTCAAGAACTTCCATTTTGGGCAAAAAAAAGTTTGTTATCATCGCTCGGTAGCGTTCACCATTGACAGTAACGCTGCGATTCGCATCATCTTTGAAGAAATATGGCCCAATAATGCCGCCGGCCCATAAACCGCACCAAACAGTGGCTTTTTCGGGATGCATTGGTAGCTGTTGCAATGCTTCTGGCTGATCTTCACTCCAAATGCGGCAATTATGCTTATTTACGTACCCATTCAACCAAAAATGAGCCTCATCGCTGAACACAATTTTTCGATAAAAAAGCGGATCCTCGGCCAGCTTTCCAAGAGCCCATTCACCAAAAATTCGGCGTTGTGGTAGGTCGGCTGGCTTTAGTTCTTGCACCAGCTGTATCTTAAAAGGCTTACGCCCATATCCTTCCGCAAAATTTTCCACGTAGTGCTGTAACAAAGGCCTAACTGCTGGGAACGGCGCCGAATCGACATTTCGCGGTCTTCTGTCACACTAGCTGATACGGCCGCAATTTTTTCTTCACTACGCACAGTACGTAAACGTGTTGGTGGTTTAATGTCCAACAAAGTAAATTTGGTGCGAAATTTGGTCACAATCTTCCGAATAGACTGCTCAGAAGGTCGAGAATGCGGACCATAAAATGGAAGCAGCGCGCGATGAACATTTCGAACCGAGCACGAATTTTGATAGTAAGAGTAAGTAAGTATTTGTAAGACGATCCATGGTTAAATTGCAAACCAAACTGAAGCTGTTTGACAGTGACACAAGGTACTAAACACACGTCAGCTGTCAAAACCAGTGTTGCCAAAACCAAACCAGCTAAAAAATCACCCTTTATATTAAAACTTTATTCAGTATATTTTTGAAGGTATGTCTAACTTGGTTATCTGGGATGGGTAGTGAAAAAGAAATAGTTTTTTCATCTTTAATTAGTTCTTTAATTGTTTGGAGACTTTTTTCGGTTATATCTTCGTCCTTTGTCGTTCGGAACGGTAAGGGTAACGTAACGACAATTAAAGAATTATATACATTGATTTTGCCTACAGGGGGTTTTGTAAAATTTTCTATCCTTTTTGCTAGAGATTGCTCATCTGTTGAGTCTATTAAGGGTAAAGTTTTGATTTTGTGGTTTGAATTTTTATCTATATATATAGATTCGAATTTTTCAATTATATTGGATTTGGGTCTAGAGTCACTAATAGGTGCTGTATTTGTTTTACTTTGATTGTTATCATTGTCTTTGTTTTTGACCTCGAGTTACAACCATTATTTAATTTCCTTTATTTTCTACCGATTCACTTATGTTTCGACTCAAAGCATCCGCGTTTATATTGATTTCATCTGGTTTATGCTTAATTGTGTATTCATACTCAGATAGTAAGATTTTCCATCTTGCTAGTCTGGGCATAGGATCTGTACGTGAAAATAACCATTGTAGAGGTTTGTGATCAGTACAAATAATAAATGGTCTACCGTAAAGGTAGGGACGAAATTGTTGTATACCATAAACGATTGCGAGTAATTCTTTTTCTGTAGTGTTATATTTGATTTCCGTATCATTCAACGTTCTACTTGCAAAAGATATCAGTTTGTCTTGTCCGATGGGGCCTTGTGACAAAATAGCTCCTATTCCGACATCGCTAGCATCTGTGGTCACAATAAATTCTTCTTTGAAATTGGGGTAGGCTAAAACTGGAGGATTTATTAGTTTGTTTTTCAGATCTCTGAAAGCTTCATCGCAGAAGGCATCCCACTTAAAAACACAATTTTTCTTTAGCAGCTTCGTAAGAGTTTTTGCTATCGTAGAAAAGTTTTCTTTAAACTTTCTATAATAGCCAACGAAACCTAGAAAAGATTTTATATCTTTACCATTTTTAGGTGTAGAATATGTTCTGACGGCTTTAATTTTTTTCTGGATCTGGTTTTAGTCCATCTTCAGAAATAAGATGTCCCAGCTACATGAGTTCGGGCTTAAAAAAATTGCACTTCTCCGGTTGAAGTTTTAGGTTATGTTTGCTTAGTTGATTTAGAACTTTCCTTAGCTTGGAGTTATGATCTTTAAGGTCATACCCATAAAGAACTATGTCGTCCATATAGACAAAGCAATCGAACCCTTGCAAGCCTGTGAGAACATCAAGCGTTGAAAGGTTGCAGGAGCATTTTTTAAACCAAATGGCATCCGATTATACTCATAATGGCCAAAGGGAGTGCTAAATGCAGTCTTGCATCGATCTTTATCGTCCATCAAGATTTGGTGAAATCCTTTAGCCATATCCAAAGTGCTGAAATATTTAGCTCTACCCAATTGATCGAATATGTCACTAATATTTGGTAATGGGTATGCATCGCCGACTGATAAGTCGTTCAGTTTCCTGAAATCTACAACAACTCTCCAGCGTTTGCTTCCATCACATCCAGGTTTCTTTGGAACGAGTGGCAAGGGTGAGTTCCAGGGACTGGAGCTTGGTCGTACGATGTCACCGTCTAACATTTCTTGTACCTGTTTATGGATTTCCTCTTTTTGGCTTTCTGGGAGTCGATAAGGTTTTATGTAAAGGGGGGCTTACTCTCATCAGTACCGATTTTATGTGTAATGGAATCGGTGTTGGTGAGGTGATCTCCCTCTAGATAGAACAATTCGTTGTACTCTTTACAAATCTTGAGGATCGATTCCTTCTCTTCGGTGTTGCAATGGTCTAACACCAACATTGATTCTAGTTTCTCCATTCGTTTTTCTATTTTGTTGCGGAAGTTACCTATATCAGCTTAGTCGTACTCATCTAAGTTATCATAATTCAAATTTATATTGTTTATTTCTATCGTTTTTTAAGTTTCTAGGGTATTCATTGCTAGTATCTTTATTATATTATTTTCTGGTCTAACAATAGTTTCACCTAGATAAACACCTGGGATAATTTGGTGTTTCTGAACAACAATGTTTTCGGGAGTATTATCATGTTTAGTAAATGGAACCTCAATCATTTGTTGACTACGGGGTGAAAGGGTTATAAATGAATTTAAAAAATTGTTTATATTGATACTTTTGGATGCTTTTGGATGTGTCTTCCTTTAAATTTACTTTGGTTAATGCTTCGGCCGCTTTTTTGTCTGAAGTCTTTTTAATTTTCGCTTCAGTTTCCTCGCCTTTTTGGCTTTCGTTTTCTGAAGTCTTTTTTATACTACCTGCTACACCATCTATCAGTGTAGTCTCATTGGTAGTTTGACCTTCTTCTTTTGACAAAGAGGGCGGCGATGATTCTCCGCTGCTGGAATCAGTATGCATGTTATGCTTATCGGAATTTCGGTTGATGGTGGCTTTATTGGATTTTAGAACAGAATCGTTCTCCTCAGCCTTATCATCACCTTTCGATTCCAAATCGTAGCCCGTAGGCACCGCCTCGTGAGGGGTAGCTTTTTGGATACCTTTTTCTGCCACAGAGTTATCACTCAGACTCATGTCGTTAATTTTTCTAATATCCCTTTTTTATAGTTCACCTTACATTTGTGCTTACTGAGGAAGTCGTTCCCCAGTATGCCATCGTAAGTTAAATTAATTCTTTCCGTTAAAACCTGGAAAGGGTGTTTTAACGAAAGACTCTTTTCTTCGTTTACTATAATTGAGCCTAATATTTCACCTAGGGTGAAGACTGAACTACCCGTGATCGTGGATAACGAGCAGGATTTTGCTTGTTTCGCGTTTACCCCCGGTCTGTATTTATACAGGCTGACTTCCGCTCCAGTGTAAACTAAGAATGTGGAGTATTTTTTTCGGAAGGCCGGAATTGAATTCGTATGACAGGTTCGTAGAATTCAGGGCAAAGCGAAATTGTTAAACATTTTATTTTTAGTGTTGTGGGTCGGTTGTCAACTCCAGTCGGGATGGATGACCCACCTCTTCCTCCCGAGCATATTCGTTTCCCGAATTTTGAGGATAAAAATCCTCACGAGATCTCCAATTCTTATACCCTTGTCTGGCATTGTATTGCCGGATGTTGGTAGAATTTTGATTGGGTTTGTTCTGCGAGTTGTCCCTAAATGGGTTAGGGTTGCTCTGACCAAGTTGGGACCGTTAATAAATAATAAACGTATGGAAGGGTAAATTCTTAAAAAGACTAGCTTTAAGTTTCTGATTTCGGGTCGTAATTTTGGAAATTTATTTATTTTTCGAGAGAGTAAAGAGGAGAAAAAAAAACTATTGGTCCAGGTAGAACAAAATGAAAGTTGTACAAATGAATAAATAATTAAAAAAATGTTTTTATGTGTATGTATAGGTATAATAAAAATACTACTAAAGTTTATTGTTTTTTTTTTTGTTTACCTTAAAAATATATAATTGTTTGTTGTGGTATTGTCGATGCTGTTGCTCCTGATGTTATTATTGTTACTGCAGTTGTTTCTTGTTGTTGTTTTTGCTGCTACTACAGTTGTTATTGCTGTTGCTTTTAGTGCTGCTACTGTTGCTGTTGCCAGGCAAGCTTCACACCCTATAGCTGATTATTACAACCTTGTCTTTACCACTGCCTAAACATTGCCTCCGGCGTCCGCTTGGGCATTCGTCAGGTCTTACTTTTATAGGACTTTTTTTTTCACTGCCCAAATTGTTTAGGACTTTTTTTCCACTGCCTAGATTTGTAGGACTTTTTTTCCACTGCCTAAATTTTTAGGACTTTTCACACACATACAAAATATAAAACTTTCTGGTGTTTAGCCCCAGAACGCCTCAAGAATGTTTCTTGTATTTGAGATTTTTATTTAGGTATCCCACCACTGCCACCAATGTTACGGTTCACCGTGCTTCTGTTTTCGTCAAACGGTAAGAGTGAATTCGGAGAGTAAAATAAAAACAAATATCTTTGATTTGAATTTAATTTTATTTATAATTTATTTAATATAGAATAAGGCCCGCTGTCTTTGGCTAGGCTGCAACCTTATTTTTTAATGTGTGAATATTAACTCTGGCCTTCTTCCCATTTGGTTCTCTATTTATTAGTTTTACCATCACCAAAACCAGGTCACTTACCATCCCCAGAACCATGCCACTTCAATTCAGTTCACCAGGCCACACACACCGTGGTCATAATTCTTCATTTATCGTTACGTAGAACATGCTTAAACCTTTTGGAATCGTATGGTGACCCACTCAAGAACTTCTGGGTGTGTCATGATCGATCGCAGTTCGAAGGTTTCGTATTACACATTGCACTTGACATACTCTATTGTAGTGCAGTTGTTTGTTTACATTTCTGCATTCGTTACAATAGAGGTGCGCATATGGCTTGAGTCATTGGGGGGTGCATATGCATAAGTGAAGCATTGTTCTATAATAAGAACGAAATGGAAATTATGCTTGGTTGGTGTTTTATTCCATGGTTCTTTTGTTGGGTGACTGGTCGATGGGAGTTGGTTCTGAATGAACAATAATGCAAGATTTATTTGGGGTTTGAGAATAGTTGTGGCTCTCGGGTCACAACAGTAGATGTCTCTACCTGATTTTTTTTCGTAAATGGGTAGGTACCTGGATTAGATTAATTTATTTGTTGTTGCGAGAAAGTCAGATTTAGTAGGTTTGTTTTAGATATAAAATTTTTTTCAGGAGATACCGATTTTAGGACGATATATGATGGGTATATACATATGTAGATAATTTTAATTTCGAAAATAATTTCTTTTAAAACACCATTTAATTGATATAGGTATGTAATCATAGTAGGTGCTTTTACGGCCATTCCCAAGGAATGGAGAAGACAATCAGACGCTTGAAATGAGGTTTTTTTTTATAAGAAGGTAATATTTGTTCACGAAACTCAGTGGTTTTTAAAAATTCATCACAAAGTAGATGACACATACGCTTCACCAAAAAATAATTTAATGTAGCAAGTTTATACTACTTATGTACAAAAAAATAAATGGTTACGGAGTAGACACGTTCGATTTATAGATTTCCGGCCTCTTTCTTAAGAGTGTTCCGGACTCAAATGGTGATTTTAAGAAAAAAAAAGATTGCGGAGCGTTTAGTTTTCCAATCAAAACGAATAAGGTGTCTATGGACAGAAAAACTTGTTTTCTAAGACGTCATTGGAAAACAATCTATTATTTGGTAAAAGCCTTTAAGAAAACGAGAATATGGCGAAAATGCATGTTTTGCAAATAGAATGTAGCATTTTTTGCAAAAAATTGTTAAGTAACATAAAATTCCATATTTTCATTAGGGCATAAGAAAATGAATAAATATAAAAATTTTAGTAATACACGGAAAGAATTCTTAGATCAGATCATGGAAAACGAGCTGCAAATTACGAAAAATGAATCCCGATTTATACCTTGGCTCCAAATTTCGTAATTTACGACTTTTTGTTTGCAATTTGCAAAACTAAGCAAAATGAAGATATTGATCATCAAATATCGTAAGTCAACCCTATTAAGTATCAAAAATAGCGAACAACAAATCGTAATTTGATTCAAATATTCCTCAATCGCACAATTTGTAAATTTGCAAATAAGATTTGTGATCACCACTTTTATTTCATGATATTGCGACTCTGAAAGATCAATCTTAACTCTACCCTCCCATTGCAGGTATACACATTTAATTTAATTCAATTGAAATAAATACTTTAGGCTTGACTCTACTTGGATTTGAACTCACAACCCTCGAGTTGCGGAGCGAGCATGCAACCACTAGGCCAATTTGCATTAGATATCGTTTGTGTCACACATTAATCATTAGATACATACCATGTTTGGTTGCTTTATCTCTTCGAGAAAAAAATTGCGATAAGAAAGTCGTGATTTAAAAATTTTTTCTTCGTGATTTGCAGTTATTCTCACAGAGTTGCAAATTGCGACAAAAAAAAACGTAAATCTCTGATTGAGCAATGTAAATTACTTGATATTTATCGCAAATAAATATGTTTAAATGGTTTTTGTTAAATTATTCTTTTGGAGAGTAAATTACGCTAAAAAAGTTGTATTTTGCTATGAAAAGCACAAGCTTGAATCATGAATTTTAATTGCAAATCACGAAAACACAAATTTTGCAAATTGCTACGTTTTGAAAGTTAAATTATCAGTTTTTGTATTAATTTGGGATTAAAATGCCTTGATTTACGGATAAAACTTGATTCGTAAATTGCGATTGCAAATTTTTCAATTGGTGATTTTTCAATTCTTTCCGTGTACAAATAAAAATGCTTGTAAAATGCATCTTTGACATTCAGTTTTTAATAGCTAACGGTATTTTTTGAAGTTTTTTTCTAGTGGATATAAATTCAATTTATTAACGATTTTCATTTAGTATATAATTATAATTATATTATTTGATATTGAAATTTTAAGTTCTAAAACCTAACTTTTTGACAGAAAGTCATGTAAATTTCGAAGGTAGAATCAGTTACTTTTACAAAATGATTTTTTAGTGCATAAATACCATTACAAGTGCCCAATTAGTAAAAATAAAAATCGTTATAAAATAAAGTACGTGATGAAAGTGAACAAAACGACCTTATAAATCCAAAAAAAGTAAGCAAATGACTGGTTTTGTTCAGTTGGGAACACTTTTAAAGCTAAAAATTGTGCGCAGTCCATCAAAATAAGAAGTTGATTTTCTTGCACACTTTCATTAAGGTTACATATACTAAAAACCATCTTTGGTTAAATGCTTGATTTCATTTTACTTTCATAAAAAATGTTAAGGATGGTAACAAAGAAAATAGCTAATGGTAACGGAGAAGACGCGTACGATTTAAAATTCTTTTTTATTCTTTGGTATATATTTTTATTTGAATTTTTAAATTATTGTCATCAATGAGAAAAGTAATCAAGGTTGTTGAAACAAATTTGTGTAAAATTTAATAAAAACCGGTTGACGTTAACACCGTTCTAGCGTGGACCTTCGTACAAAAAACATGGGGGTTTCACAGTTTTACTCAAAATATCAGCAAAATTGTAAAAGTTTATGGAAAATCTTTAAACTTGCCAAATAAATTAAGTAAGGTGTATTAATAAAATATTTTCAACAAATTTGTTGAATATTAGAAGGTTTTTTTAATACAAATTCTATATACTACTGAAGTAAATCGGCCAAGTAGAAGATTTAGCATTAAAGTTGGACTTGTTGAATTATTGATTCAAAATAGCTTTTAATGGCCCTTAGTCCTACAAATTGGCGTTTCGTCCGGCTTACTCACTTGGACTCATCAGTGACGTAGTAAGGGCCTTGTCATACGCAATTTGTATAAAGCTCATTTCAACTTACTTGTAGGACTAAAGGCCATAAAAAGCTATTTTGAATCAATAATTCAACAAGTCCAACTTTAATGCTAAGTCTTCTACTTGGCTGACTTACTTCAGTAGTATATAGAATTTGTATTATAAAAAATCCTTCTAATAGAAACTATACCTGGCCCCGGGCAAAAAAATTTTTAGATTAATGATAAGGAATTCTAATCTTGTTGGATATAGCTTACAGTGGATTTTTGTAAAAGAATTCATGAAAGTTGAACTGAACTTAATACAAATTGCGTATGACAAGGCCCTCACTACATCACTGATGAGTCCAAGTGAGTAAGCCTAGTGCATTCAGTTTATCACGTCGTTTTGTCGGATTAAGGACATTAAGGACAAATACAGTTGTGCAGCCATTAAAGTTAAAAATTCATTTAAAACCCAAAGACTTCGTACAATACACAAATTATCCCAAGATATTTTTTTACAAAATTTTTGAAAAATATTTCGCAAATTCAACTGAATTTTATTTGTAAAAATACAAAAATTTCGTAGCATTCACGAATGAAATAAACAAGGCTATTTGTAATTTAACGAAAGTCAATTAGTGCATATTAATAAAAATATTCGTGGTTTTGCACCACGAAAGTTTTGACAAATAAACGAACTTTTTGGATAAATGCACTAATTATTTTTTTGGGTGTAGGAATTTATTGAATTTAAAAAATCAACATCCTACAAACAAATAAATCGAACACACCCACTACTCACCCTTAAAAATCAAAACGGAGAAATTTTACATAACAACTTTACAATATATGTTAGGTACCTACCTACATATGTACATACATTCATATCGGCTCATACCGAACAGAAATCCCTTAAATTATATATTAACAAAAAAGAAAACTCTTGCCATTATTAAAAGATCGAAAAGAACAATAATAAAGTTATACCTGCAAGTGTACACACGCAAATGCACAAAAAAGGACAAGGGAAAGCTAAAAATTAAAAAAAAAAAACAACCGCCAACAAGGCAATTATAATGTTTTCCCGCCGCAAACGAGAGAAATCCTCCAACTTTTATTTAAAATATTTGTATTTCCACAAAAATTCTGAAAAGAAGATACGAAATAAAATTCCTGACAAGATCGAGGCATATGAAAATAAAATATACACATACACACGCAGATGCACAAAAAAGGGATAGAGCAAAAGTAAAAAAAATCATCAGAACGAAAACGTCACTTAACCAACAATCCACCCCACCAACCATCTAACAGAACGAACCACGGACGGCGACAAGCCTGCCTATACGACCTACATACCAGCAATACACAGTACACAAATAGAAGGTATTATATTGCGCAGGTTGTCTAAAATGAGAACTGTCAGAAGGAATTAAAGATGGCCATTCTCGTGATATTTTTGCCGAATTACAACAACAACAAACGCAAAAGAAATTATTTAAATAACACTAAAAACCAATTTTCTTATTGTCAAATTAATAAAATAATAATTATAAACATTAAATATGTCGAAACAATTTTATTTTCTTATCAAGTAACAAAGGAATACACACATAACATACAATAATTTTCAGTCAAATAACACGGGATCCACCATTTTCCACTGATTTTGAGATATGCGCAGAACTGAACAAAAATGAAAACGCTAACGATATAACCTTCAATATGTGTATCGTGCCTGCAATAAACAACAAAAAATGTATTAATTTCTGGAGCGCTGAGCGGCAACCCATCCCTAACCAATGCATTCTTATGACTGATCTGAAAATAAAAACACAAAAACCCACAAAAGTAGAAGAAGAAAAATGAAACAAAAAACATCCAAATGTTTCCCTCAACATTTTGTGTTGAGAGTAGGCAAGCTGTTTGACCACTACGTGACGCTAAAATCAGCGATGTTCATGATATTACTATGAAGTTTATATACAAAGATGAAAAGCAATAAGTTACAATATTGTCCACAAGAAACAATATGAATTAAAAACGTATGGTCTGTTTAAGGTGCATCCCTGGCGCAGAGCGTCATAGCTCAACTGTAAAGTTATGATGCTTTGAGGAAAGTATGTTAAAAATTGGATCAAACTTCGTGCAATGCACAAATAATAGAACGGGTTTTTTATAGTACGTTATAAATATATATCGATATCTTCCCGTAAGAATGTATCAAGCAACATTTCAAAAGGCATCGAAATAAACCTCTGGATTAGTTTTTTATGTGTTCATCTAAGGAAATAAAAAAAATTGAAAATTAATTTTCAATCCAAAATCCGTTTAAAAGTTTGTTTATTACTACAAAATACACAAATAAATAATTAAAAAAAGGCTTTTAAAAATTTTAATTTGAAATTTAAAAAAAAACGCTTAATACATTCTTACGGGAAGGTATCGATATGTATGTTTATTCAAAGCTTACTGGTAGCAAGTTTAAAAGATAATTTGCAATTGAATTGAAAATTAGAATTTTCCTACCAAGAAAGCTTCTACTTTGGTCTTTGTGTATTTTATTATTTAATTTTAACTTTAAGTTATAGTGAATTATGACAAATTAAGAAATACAAGAACTAGTTAAAGTGAGAAAGATGATAATACTGTTTCATTTTTTTTTACAAATTTTCTTTAGTTCTATTTTCGTTTTTATGTGAACGGTCGTTTAGTGTTTTATTTTAATTCTCATTTTGTGAAAACAAATTATATCAACAATTAATAATGTTTTCATGCAATTAATATTGAATTTGCATATTAATTGTAGATATAGTGTGTAGTAGCAAATTCTGCAAAATCCATCATATAGTGTGATGAATGTTTAGTGTGTGTGTGTGTAATATGTTGTGCTCCAACATGCTCTCCCCTTCACCAGGAAGGTTGGAAAGTTGAAGTGATTGTATTTCCAAAAGCAGAGAATATCAATTACCAACTGTCAATGTGTGCAAAAACCTAGTGGTGGACTTAGCCCAACCGTCTATGTGTGCGTGTTTCAGTTTGTAGGCAAAGCCGGATGACAGCCAAGGATTGGCTTCTTGGTAATTGATATTCTCTGTCCAAAAGTCTGATCTTGAATCGGCAATCGGTATGTACACATGTTGATCGTTTTTATTGCTTAAATTGTTTCGTCATCATTATCATCACCCATGTTATCTTATGTTCATGGCAGGAGTGTTACCAAAAAATAAAATAAAAGATGCATCAGTGTTTTGTTAAAATAAATGAATTGACAATATTAAAAAGCAAAATTAAAAAGTGTTTATCTGTTGGTGGTTTGACCATCCCTTGTTGTTTTGGATACTTCTTCGCCATCTTCATTTGGTTGGATTTGTACCTGTTTTTTGAAAGAGGGTGCGTTCATTAGCAGGTGCATGCATTTCAGGTGCATTGGAGTTTATTCATTTGCTTGGTTTAACCATTTTTTAGGAGTTATTTTTTTGTTAAAGGTATTGATGTGGGCATTAAAAATGATCACTTGATTAGTTAATTAGATTAAGATTAGATAGTAGATAAAAGTTAAATACTGCCATTGTTATTATTTGAGGGATCACATATAGGTAGAAGCGATAATTTTGCGATCGCTCGTTTTAAAATTGAGGTTGTTGTTTTTATGGTTACTACGCGTGTCAAATCATCCGAGCCAGGGTATAATTCGATAACTCTTGCTAAAAACCATGCTGATGGAAGATTTTCTTCCTTTACTAGAACGACGTCTCGTTTCAATATTTCTTTGACGATTGAGCCATTTTGGACGTTGTTGCAGGAGATGTAGATACGATGAGCTCCACTGCATCCAAAATTTTTGTGTAAGACGACTTCCATTTTTTAAGAATGTTGATGTTGTGTTCCTTAAGGTTCCTTTTCGGAAGAGTGGGGCTCCAATAAGAAAATGTAATAGGGCACAGTGGTCTGAAGCTTAGACACGCCTCAATTCGAGCAAAAAGAGTTGCGTATTCCCCAAATGTTAGTCTAGAGCAGCATCTAGAGCAACTAGTTTTTCGTTTTAAGTGAAACTTAATTGAATTCGCACCTGCCTCCTATAGGCCTTTAAAGGGTGGGGATGAAGGAGGATTAAAATTCCAGTTTGTATTTTGAGAAGCAAGACTTTCGCTTACTTCTGTAGACCATTCAGATGAAATGAACTTGCTATTCTTCTTAGCTCGTTACTTACTCCCTTAAAATTTGTTCCGCAGTCGCTGTATATTTTCGCGCAACTTCCTCGTTAAGCAATTAATCTTCTAAAGGCTGCGGTGAAGGCAACCGCGCTTAAGTCACTGACCAGTTCAATGTGAATGGCTTTTGTAGATAAGCAAATGAAAACAGCTATATAACCCTTTGTAAATTTGTTGCATCTGCCCTTCTACAATTTGATTTCAATCGGCCCGGCATAGTCTACACGAGTGTTTGTGAATGGCCTGGATGCCAAAACTCCCTCTGCAGGCAAGCTGCCCATAAGCTGTTCCTGCATCCTTGCACTGTATCGATGACATCGAGTTCATTTATATATTATAAATTGAACTGATCGTTTCAAATTTGTGATATAAGTTACGAATTTTCGCCATCATAATCTGTTGTCCACCGTGAAGTGTAGTTTGATGAACGTCATTAATCAGTATTTGACAAACGGATGAGTATCTTTTAATATAATTGGATGTTGTTGATCAAAGGTAAGTGATGAATTGGTTAATCGCCTCCTACGCGTAGCATGTCATCACTAGCAAGGAAAGGGTTGAGACCTCGAATGTGGTTCTTACTTGGAATAGGTTTTCATTGTTTTAAGTTTAAAATGTCTTCAGGAAAGATTTCTTTTTGCACAAATCTAATTATTTGATTTTGGGCTGAGATCAGTTCCTTAGCTTGCAGTGGGTGTGTTATAAGTGTTTTTTTATTGTCTTTGTGTAGAAGGTTGAAAACTATCTCCGCCATATGGCAACACTTCGTACTAGGCGGTTAAGAGTAGAATATTTCTGAACGATTGAGCTGATGTTGAACGTGTAAAGTGGCACAATGTGTACAATGCTGGTTAGTGAAATCATTTTGTTTTCTTTAACAAAAAGGGTTTTGTTTTGGAATTTGTGTTTGCTTTTTTAGTTTTCAAATCGGTTTCGAATTAAGTTCTTTGTCTCGGGTGGCGTAAAGTTTTGAAGAAATGGAGGCCCATGCCACCACATTTTAATATAGATGACATCGTCTGGTGACATTCCCTGGGAACTAACGTCAGCTGGTTTTTTTTTGCCTTTCACGTGGTGCCGAACAGTTGTTCGAGTGAGAGACTGGATCTCAGTTATTCGATTTCTAACGAAAGTAGTTCTGTTTGCTGGCCTTTCTCTGATCCATGCTAATGTGATCATAGAATCGGACCAAGCGAATATTTCTATGTTTTCAAACTGCATGGCATTTGATACACGATGTACCAGCTTTGCAAGCGATAACGCTGCACAAAGCTCGAGTCTGGAGAGCACAATGCTCTTGATTAGAGCAATTCTTGTTTTTGAGGCTATTAGATAAATGGCCTCTTTTCCATCCTTTACAACCATTGCGTAAATGACTGCTGCAAACGCCTTCTCTGCAGCATCACAGAATCCATGAAGCTGAACCATAGATGAATTTTCGAAATTAATCCAGCGAGGTATTTGGACATTTTCTAATTTTTTGAGGTTGCTTCTTAGTTCAAGCCAGGTTTTCTTTAGTTCTTGGGGTATAGTTGAATACCAAGATAACTCATCGACCCATAATCGTAGCTTTATAAGTTTAACCTTGAAGACAGCATGATGCGAGAGGTAATAATGATTACCTTCAACTATCATTGTCTCAGACGCCGCTTCTTCCATGTGCCCCATTGCCAAATACTCATTGATGCAACTAGTGTACTCTTCCCTCAATTGTATATTGGATGCCATTCGTCTTTCCAATTGAAAATATCTTGCTCTTTTAGAGCCACCCAGGACAGGGCGGATGTTATCCTTAAAAGGAAGTTGGACTTCATATCTCCCACCTGACTTCCTCTGAAATGTTTCTTCGTAGTGTTGTTGGCATTTTTCTTCTTCTGACGTTAGATTACGTTCGTCGAGATCTTCTTCTAACTCCCAAAACCGCCTTAGTTGTACATCGAGGGAGTTGAAATGATTCTGAACTGCTATTGTATTTGATTGGGATTCAGATCTAACAGAACCAGTCAAAATCCACCCACCCACAATTTCTTCCTTTATAAGGCCTTGCAGAATGATGGATGCATAAATGTCTGCGCCAAGTAGGAGACCTCAGAACCAGGATCAATCAGTGCTTTTAGAACATGAGGGGTATCGTTGGGAGCAAAAACTTTTACCAATGCGGTGGCGAGCAATGCCTTCGGCCGCGTTTGTTTCAAAAGGGTGTTGAAAGTTTGAGAATTTGTTGAACTCTCTTCTTCGCTATCCCTAGCGATAGAATGATTTGGATTTTGAACTAGATGAACGTTATAGTTTTCGTTATTATTGTTTTGTCTTTTAAACCGATTTTGGTGGCGATTTGTTGTTTTGTCTTTGAGATGACGTTCTCTGAAGATTTGTATCGTTATTTTGTTGTGTTTCTATTTGCAACATAGTGTGTTGCTTTAATAAAAGTTTAAGACAACGATTGCTACTACTTCATGGTGATGATAGCGGTCATATCCTAAACAATTTCAACAGATTGAGTTTTGCTTTGTTGCTTCTATTCTTGCTTTCACACTCATATTCGAAAACTGTCTACAGAAACGGATCCCATGATTTGCCCTACACAGGCGGCGTTGGAGCTGCTAAGTCGAAGGCTGTGATTTCACATGAAACGCAGCTGCTGGCTTTTTATAAGAAATATTAGGAACTGGATTGTACCCGTTCTCCTCATTGATCTTTTCAAGTGAGCTAAATCGTGCCTCTTTAAATGCTTCAAAACTTTTCCAATCTGGAAGAACCTTTGAAGTCCCTAAAAAATACTCCCACTACTTCTGAGTTTGAAGGGCAGTTTTTGATAAACCAAATAAATTAAAATGCAGTCCCACGCATCTACCTTTATGTTCGAATTTGCGAGTGCATGAATGCACGATGTCGAAACATCACGCAAGGATTTCAAACCCGACGCCGTTTCATGTGTGAGTTTTTCTTGACTAATAAGGTTTAAAGGTCTTTTTGCTTATGAAGAGAGCAAATATTGAAGTTTTTGTATCTCGGAGAGATCAATGTTTTGATGAACCATACTCTCAAGCATATTTTGAAATTTAAACCAATCCTCGTTTTCACCAGAGAACGGTTTAGTTTCAATTGGCTTGAGTTTTATTTCACATACCGACGATCAGGATGTATTTAACCGAGAAGAGTCAAGAACAGTTATTTCACTTTTATAAGATAGTAGATCAACGAGATCCTTTATTTTACCAATTAAACTAAAAAATAGCTGTTTTATTTGTGAAAGTACTTGTTTTTGGCTGGATCGACAGCCGTATTCACAAAATGGACGTGTGGTCCTTTTTCGCCATTTTGAAAGTCTCTTCAACTTCCAAAAAACACGTGCTCAAATAACCTTTCGAGGTTCGTATCGAGCTATGTTTTGCTAGTTTTTCACAGAACTTTTCATAATCATTTTGGACCTCTTTTAACCTTAGCTCTTGAACTTCTATTATCTTAGCTAACTTTGACATTTTGGAAAATATTTCACTCACAAGGAAATGTTATATATGAAATGTTTGATTTTATTTTTATATATTTAGTTTCAAATAAAATCTATTTTTAAAGATTTGTGATAATTACCACCTCCAAAACTAAGGGTTAAGTTGCTGGTACCGTTATTTCACTGTTAATTAAGGCTGCAGTCGTATGACCTGTTCCGTTAAATTTTCCAGCGGGAACTTTCCTCTCCAAATCGAATCAAAAATGATGATTTTCGATCGCCGTCGGCAAAATAACTTTTTTAAACACCGTCGGCGAAAAATGTCAATAATATTCAGTATTTAGTATTTATTGATATAAAACAGCTATCGTATTAAGACATGGTATGGTGTCTTTTTTGTTATACTTAATACATTAGGTAAACAAAATTAATTGGAACAACTAATAATTATAAATGAGAAAAAAGAAGAAAAGAAAAATAACAAAAGATTTCACTAAAGATATACATTGGGTACATTAGCGAAAATCTAAAATCAATTTAATTTGCAAAAAAAAAGAAAAGTTTAGAAGAATTTTAGCATCTATAATGATTTTTCAAAGAAACCTTAAAAGTATTGTAATCGTTTAGTCCTCTCAGATCCGCTGGTAGGGAGCTGCAAAGACTAGCCGCATACACAAAAAATTGTTGTTTAGAGTTTCTGTATTTAAAAGGAGGCACAATAAGAACTTTACTTTTGTTAGATACAGGCAAAATAAGTTTTTGAAATAAGTATTCTGGATTTTTAGTAAACATGAGTAGAAAAGTCAGTACTAAAACATCTAGATGTTTGTTTAGGGGCGTATCAAAGACATTTATTGCATACATAGAAACATGGTAAAACGACGCAAGCCATATATAAGGAACTCTGATAACTTGGAATTTGCAGAAACCACCTGAGATCTTTCGGTAAGATATTCTTCAATAAGAGATAAGGCTGAGCTTTCAAAACAGAAAAATGTTGTAACTTCCCTAATAGTATTCTATGAGAGACAGTTTCAAATGCCTTTGGAAAGTCTAAAAGAACCAACGTTGTTAATAGGTTCGCATCAATTTGCAATCGTATGTCGTCCACAATTTTAAGTAGCGCTCTTGTACAGCTATGATGTCGCCTAAAACCTGATTGGGTAGGTGTAAGCAGATGATCAGTGTCTAGGAAAGTTTCTCAAATGCCTTCGAAAGAAACGGCAGAATAGAGATTGGTCGATATTCTTAGCACTTAAGTTTGACTTTTTAGGGACTGGAATAATTTTAGAAGCTTTCCAAAGCTTTGAGAAACAGGAACTGATTAGAATAGTACTAAAGATATGAGTTATGAAAGGTGATATAATAGGTAGAATTAATTTAACAAGTCTGGGATGCATGTTGTTGAGACCAATAGCTTCCGATTTAATTCCAGCTATCGCTTTGAACACTTGTAATTCCTCAACTCTTTCGAATCTAAAACCTGTCAATATATTAGTATTCCTATGCAAAACAATATCCGTATGATTATTAGTGCAAGAGGAAGAAGCCGCAAATATTTTGTTCAGCTCGTTAACGTTTGAGGCATAAAATCTTCGTTTTGAATTTTTATTTCAACAACTACGGTATTTCTCAATCTTTTATAATAGTCAAAGAAGTGCTGAACTCGAAATTGTTTCCAGCGCTTATATGCTCCATTTCTCTTAGCTATGAGTAGTTCGATATTGTTATTAAACCATCCTAATTCTTTATTTCTTGTGCGAACTGTTTTTATTGGAACAGAAGTATCAAATAGATTATTGATTGTGTCGGTGAAAAATTGGACCTGTTCATCGACATGTGAAAGAAGATATATGCTTTGAAGGTTAGAGTTCAAAACATCAAGTATTAGGTTTTGCATGTTTACAGATTTGAAATCTCTAAACGAATAGGTTTGATTGTTGAAATTTGGATTTATGTCGAGATTATAAAAAGCAAAAATAAGATCGTGCTTTGAGAAACCTGGTGCATCAAGCTGTACATAAAAGTTTATAAAGGTAGGCTGGCTAACGAGAAAAACGTCTAGCAAAGTCAAGTTTGTTGAGGTAAAATGCGTGGGGTACTTCCGCTTTATAGGGAAGAGATTAAGAGAAACCAGGCTATCGTTTAAAGATTTGACATTACTATTATTAACATCTAAGAGGTTCACATTCAAGTTTCCGGCAATGAAAATGTGGTTGTAGTTCACAGTTAAAACTTCTAAAATATCTGAAATAGAACTAGGATCAGTCACTTGTGGTGGTTTGTAAATAACCCCAACTAGGCATTTTTCAGTAGCTATCATTACTTCAATAAAAAGGAATTGTAGACTATTATTGCTGTCAGAGAGCCAACAATCCTACTGTTAAAACTTTTCTTGATAAAAATGGCCACCCTACCTCCCCTAGATTCCATACGATCAGATCTATACACCTTATAGTCACCCGTATTTAAAACACAATTATCAACTTGTTCGGTCAGCATTTGTCTCAGATACACACACAGTATCCACGGATGAGTCATTGAAAGTGCCCTTAAACTCATCCAGATGTTTGCGAAGACTTTGAGCATTTATGTGGCAAATGGCTATCCCACTTTATCTCTTCCAAAAGATGTTAAGCATAGCTTTAGTTTTGTTAAAACTTGTGGAGCTGCAGGCCTGAGAAACCCCCCTATTGTCAATTAATAGCATGTTCGCAATTACCAGTTCTTGGCAACTTAGAAAACCGCCTAAGAAAGACCAAACAACTACAGAAAATAAGGAAATTAAACCTACCATAAGAAGATGCTAAAATAATTTTACAATTTTTAAAATATTAAAAGATTATTAAATTTAATAAAGAAAAATTTAAGTTATGTTAAAATAATAATAGTTTTAAAATATTAAAGTAAATGAAAATATTAAATAGTAATAGTAAAGGAAAAACTGAAGCACTATTAGTAGTTTTATACTTTTGCAGATGACAGCACTGGATGCTAATTTCTATTAATATTTGGTGCATTTTCATGTCCTTCTCTTTGCTCGTCTTCTTCATGATGGTTAATTGAGCGTTGTTTACGAATAGAGGGTTTACATGGATAAACATATCGTTCAACATTGTTGACAACCACCCATGTTAGACCATTTAAACGCAATAAAAAACATGTTGTCAACGTGTGTTGCATGGTTTTCAAACTATTTTGAAAACTTGTTCCGGTTCCATCAAGCAATAATGTCATCAAAGTTGATCCATATAAACCCCCCTACTGTGTACAATTGAATTCAGTTTCTCTAAGGTGTTAACGGTAATAGCCGTATGACTGCTAAACAGCACTTAACTAAACAGTTTGATGCATACGAGGCCGTTTGCGGTAAAAGCAGAAAAAATTGCGTGTTGACGTCTGAGGTTCATTGCTTGGCGTAGTATAACACGATTGTTTTTCGTTAGACTCTCGTGAAAGTAGATTGGAGAATCTGAGGTTCCGCCGAGATCTCTTAATAAAAGTTGTGTGTTATTTTTACTGAAATTAGCGAATGCCTTAAGTGTTTGGTTTTATCGAGTGCGCAGAAAAATTTAACTATGATAACAGTCTTCCCTCGGGTTTGCACGGAAAATTCTACATAGTTGCGGCGATTGAAAGTTCAACAGGTGACAGATATTGTTGAGTGTTTTTTTAGAACTTCTCCTGATTCTAAAGGAACTCTGATTAGAATGGCGTCTGTGGCCAAAGCTTTTATGTTAAGGGTCTCAATCTGTGACCTTAGGTTTTCCACTTCAGAGCAAACGGTATTGTTTTGAAAGTTGTTTTCTACCGTGTTTGTTGTTGTATTTTAAATTTCATTGACTTCAGCTTCCCGATTACGGACTCCGGTAAAAAGTGCCTCAAGAACAGTGACGCGATCATTCAATTGTTTTATATCGCGGTCCATATCATCGATCTTTTTCATTTTTAATTCGATGGCGGAAATTCTAAAGCTTAAATTTTCCTCCATAGCTTTTAACTGCAGGGAAATTGACTCCCCCTGAGATTTTAACATTGCAACAACTTTGGTTACGTCATATGCTCTTATTGATTCCGCGAATAAGCTTGGTTGTGCGTGTGCGGGGTATTATCTAGCGTTTTTTGCTGTTGGACTATCGATTTGTATTTTGGTCGTAGTTTTTGGTGGTTGTCTAGATGATGACGAAGAGGATGACAGAGAAAGAGATGGTGATGGTGTCTGTGATGGAGCGTTGTTTGTTATTGTTGATTCTGCGGTAATGTTTGGTTTGGTTCATATTTTATTGCGGTTTTATTGTTTTGCGTTTTGGTGGTCGTCCAGATGATGGGGAAGAGGATGACGGTGAATGAGATGGGGATTGTGTTTGGAGTGGAGAGTTGTTTAAAGATTTTACTGACCTAGTGATGTGTTGACGGTGCATTTTGGATGTATTAGTGAGTTAAAAACTTTTATACAGTGTTAAACAAACTTTAAGAAAATTAAAACAATTCGTTAACTTAAGAAAAATTACTTTCAATTAAGAATTCCAAATTTCAATGTTGTAGGAACTTTATATAATTAATCTTGTTAATTTATAACTTGGTTAAATAGGCAGAAAATTATTAAATAAAAAGAAGCAGCACTTAAAAGACGTCTGTTTACTACCACATTTAATCAAATATTGACCACTTTTCAGTTAATAGGCTTAACTGTTTTTTTTTTAGTTTATATGTCTTTTAGTGGCTTTGACTTTCATTTTTAGTGTGTTCACTGTTTAATCAAAATTTAAAAAAAAATCGCGTTGTTCTTTGATAATGCTCGAAGGACCATGTTCTTGGCTAAAGGCGTGAGCTCAAGAATGCTTAATAGAAAGTATAATTAAAATTTAATCAAACTTCATCCAATGTACAAATAAAAGAAAGGTTTTTTTAAAGTACTCTATAAATAAATATATGTGTGTTTATTCAAAGCTAAGTTATAGCGAGTTTAAAAGGTAATTTGCAATTGAGCTGAAGATTTGAATTTTCCTACCAAGAAAGCTTCTACTTTGGTGTTACTGTATTTTATTATATAATTCATTACAGCTGATTCTATGTAAAGGGTCAATAACTTTTAATAGGGAAACTACTTTAAATTTAGTTTTTACATAAGGTACGTATTTACTTTTCAGAATTCTTATTTCTTTATTTTTATATTCTTATAAAAGCGAGATGAAATTATACAGTGAGTGTCAAAAGTGAGTAAACACACATAGGATTTAAACAAAAAAGTAAACAAAAATTGGATTCCAATAATACAAAACAAAAGCTTTACTTAATAGCAATAACTTTTAACAAAAATGAAAATTCAAAACAAAACTAATACATTTTTTTCTAATAAAAACTTAACTTTCTTCATATTTCACACGTCAAAATTAAATAAACAATTATAATTAGTTAATAAAATCAATGAACATTATTTCATTATTTCTTCAATAGCAATAAATTAAAACAAAAATTAAAATAAAAATAAATATAATGCATTTTTTTCCTAATAAAAACTAAACGTACCCCATATTTAACTCATCAAAAGTGATTAAACATAATGCAGCCTCCTCTTGTTTAATATTTTCCAGTTAAATTTACTGTTATATTCTTTGATATATATAAGACGGTGGACCAATGGAAAAGGGATTATGAACAACTTTGTGACGCATTATTGGATTTGGGGTCAATGGACTTACTTCTTGTGGGCGATTTTAACGCAAGGATTGGACTGTCCCAAAATAATTTTGTGAGTGGATCCACCCCATCAATAATAAAACCAACCCGAAAATCAAAAGATGAACTGTGCGATGCAAAAGGTGCTAAAATTCTTGAAATTACTGATTGTCTTGATGCAAGTATTTTAAATGGAAGCTGTGAAGGAGACGTAAATGGCGAATATACATTTATACGAGGAACAGCCTGCTCAATTATTGACTATTGCTTTATGTCTGGAAAGTGGAATGAAATTCTGAGTAGTTTTAAAGTAGCTGCACAAACTTTCTCGGACCACATGCCGTTGGAGATTTGCTGTATGATGTTGGGAGTGGAGGGATCAGATAACGCAAAACATCTAGAGTTACTGCCAAAGTTGAAATGGAGAAGCAGTTTCCAGCCTGAGTACCAACAGAATTTAAACAAACAACTTACTAAACGAAGGACCGAGAACAAATCTCTACACATAGAAGACCTTAATCAAATAATAATGGAAGTTGTCCCAGTTAGCAAAAAGAGAAAGAATATGGATATATTTAAGCAAAAATGGTTTGATGCTGAATGCCTTAAAGCAAGAAAAAAATCTTTTGCTTGCTTAAGACTCGTAAGGGACTTTAACTCACCATTGTTTAAAACTATGTACGCGGAAGCAAATAGAAAGTTTAAGAAGTTATGTTGGACTAAGAGGAAACAATTTGAGCAAGAAAATGTAGCCATTTTAAACACAACAAGATGTTCAGCCGAGTTTTGGAAGGCTGCTAGAGCGATCAATGGGAGAACTAACCAAATTTCTACATCCTTACAAGCTCCGGAACTTCGAGACCATTTCAAAAATTTGCTTAATATACCGCTGTTTTCACCTTTGTTGATCTATGCAGCTCCATTTTTTGTCGACGAATTTTTAGATGCTCCATTTACAGTTTTCGAGGTACAAAATGTAATTGAAAAATCAAAAGTTGGAAAAGCCCCCGGAGAAGACAGAATACCAGCTGAGTTCTTCAAAAATAGTTCGTCTGAATTTGTATCTGCATTAACGACCGAATACAACAGGATCTTCGAGACAAGAAGTATTCCAGAGAGTTTCAAAAGAGCAATTATATTCCCTTTGCACAAAAAAGGATGTTATGAGAACCCTGAAAACTATCGTGGCATATCGTTCTTGAATACTTCGGTGAAACTGTTTAGTACCTTAATTTTCAATAGGCTCACGATTTGGATGGAAAACAAAAGAATATTAAACGAATTTCAAGCTGGGTTTAGGAAGAATTATTCGACCCTTGATCAAATATTTACTCTGATGAACATTGCTGAGAGCTACAAGAAGAGGAAGAGGAAGCTTTATGCCTTCTTCGTCGACTTCCGTGCTGCTTTTGATTCCATCTCCCGTGAAGCCCTCTTCTACAAGCTCTATAAAAATGGAATATCGAGCAAAATTGTAACGTTATTAAAATCAATGTACGAAAACAACGTGGCATATGTTTGGGATGGAGAGCTTGTTTCGGAAGACTTTGTAACACAAATGGGAGTGAAACAAGGATGCGTCTTGAGCACATTGCTGTTTACCTTATTCATAAATGATATCATAGAGACGGTTGGAGGTGGAATTCAGCTTGGTAGTTTGCAGATACCAGGTTTGCTTTTTGCGGATGATATAGTTTTTCTGTCGGAGTCTGTATCTGGAATGCAGCTTATGATGAATAGACTTGAAAGCTACTGCGAACTTTGGAATCTAACAGTGAATCTAGGTAAATCCAAAATGATGATTTTCTGAGATGGCGGTGGTAGATATTCGCGAAATGAAAAATGGACCTACAAGGGAGAAAATGTGGCAATAGTTCGTGAATACAAGTACCTAGGTGTATTAATCACAGCGAATCTTAACATGAAAAAGCACTTCCAGAACAAAGTAGCTGAGGCAAAAAGAGCTGTTTCTTCTGTTTGGGGCCGTTGCGTTAACAACAAATATATTGAATATAGTTCAAAATTTCAACTATTTCGTGCCACTGCTTCTGCAATATTGCTCTATGGAGCCCAAGTTTGGGGATATCGCCAAATTGAAGATGTAGAAAGATTTTTGAGATACTTTTTAAAACGAATTTTCCGCCTTCCTTCTAATACACCAAATTATATGCTGCACTTAGAAACAAAAGTACCACCGTTATTTTTGGACACTCTTAAGCTGCATTTTGAGTATATTATAAGAGTATTGGAGATGGAAGATGTAAGGTTACCTAAACAAGTGCTTACATATGTTTTAGCTAGAAGAGGAAATATTGTAAAATGTTGGGAAGACCTGGGAGCCGATCTAAGTGAAAACGTGCGCATTGCAGCCGATGTAAGTCCGGAGGAGTTGAGGAACGTGTTCAATACTTTGTTGAAGGGAGTAAGCTACTCTTGTTATGAAAGGTGTAAAACGGATGCACAATCTTCACAGTTTAGAATCATCTACAGTCAACTGAATTTTGAGCTTCACGATAATACTTATTTCCAAAATCGATTTACTCTCAACATGATAAACACCATTTTTAAAATAAGAGGAGAATTACTTAAGTTGAATTACATTCCGCATCGGGAAGACTTACCAATTCTGTGTGACTTATGTAATTTAAAGGAGAGAGAGGATGTGTTTCATTTCATTGCTAGATGTCCCATTTTAAATGAGTTCCGTACGAGATACTTTGGAGTAAGCACATTGGATACGAATGGAGTGCTGAACATTCTGAATGGTAACCTTGGCTGGGAAGTTTTGTACAAATATACATCAACCGCACTTGGTTATAGACAGCGCATTATTGAAGGAGATTTTTAATGAAACGAAAATTATATGATGCAAAATATGAATTTGTCAATCTGGTAGACGGCCTTTGGCCAAACCATATCAAACTTAGTATAAAACGAATTGTAAATTGTATTCAAATAATATTATTAAATAAAGTTTCTTTCAACTAACTAACTAACTATAAGACGGTGGAGATAAACCCTTTATTTAACATCACTTCAGAGTGTAAGTTGGTCATGCTTAAAGCCTTGATAGGAGTGTAATTTATTTTTTTTACAATGAGAAGTGAAATTTCTTTGGATGCGCGGAAAATTATAGTGGATTTGAGGAAAATCATATCGGGATATTGGCAAAATTTAAAATAGGAACCATGTTTCAGTGAAAAAACTATTGATAAGTTAGAAAGATTTAAAACATTAGAAAATTTATAACGCACAGGTAGACCAAAAAAGCTAAATGAAAGAGAAGAAAGACAAATTGTGTCTGAAGCGAGAAAAAAATCCTAGTTCCAGTGCCGTTAAAATTGCGGAAAATGTATTAATTAAATCCGAAAAGTCAATACGTGCGAGTACTGTACGGCGAACATTGCACAGATCCGGCTTTCATGGAAGAAGTGCCAGGAAAAAACCAATGATATCTAAAGTGAATACAAAAAAACGTTTAAAATTTGCAAAAAAAAAAAATACATAAATAAGGATATTTCATTTTGGAAAAATATATTATTTACAGATGAAAGTAAATTTGAAATTTTTAAAAGTAACACAAATAAAAAAAATTTGGAGAACAAAAAACAAAGAATTTAGTGAACAAAATATAAGAGTAAAACATGGTGCAGGTTCGGTGATGGTGTGGGGATGTATGGCGGCATCTGGGGTCGGGAATCTTGTCTTCATTGAAAGTACAATGAAGAAGGAAGACTACCTTGACATCCTAAGGAATATTGGGTATGCTTAGCAATTGGATCTTTCAGCAAGACAATGATCCTAAACATACCTCGCGGCTCGTTGAAGAATGGTTGCTTTATAGGACTCTAAAACAGCTGGATCATCCCCCACAATCACCAGACCATAACCCCATTGAACATTTATTTAACCATTTGGGCCGGAAAATTCAGAAAAGGACCATAAAGAACAAAGATGACCTAAAAAAGGCTTCAATTGAAGAATGGGCTCAAATATCTTCCAATGTAACTAATAATGTGGTATCCATGCCCCGCCGACTTAAAGAAGTTATGAAGTCGAAGGGCGGTCAAACAAAATACTGAGTTTTTAGTTTATGAAATAATGTTCATTGATTTTATTAACTAATTATAATTGTTTATTTAATTTTGACGTGTGAAATATGAAGAAAGTTAAGTTTTTATTAGAAAAAAATGTATTAGTTTTGTTTTGAATTTTCATTTTTGTTAAAAGTTATTGCTATTAAGTAAAGCCTTTGATTTCTACAATTGGAATTCCATTTTTGTCTATTTAATTGTTTAAATTTCATGTAAATCCAGAAATCATATGTGTGCTTACTCACTTTTGAAACTCACTGTAAATGTTTCGTTAAACTTTAAGTTATAATGAATTATGACAAATTAAGAAATATAAGAATTAGTTAAAGTGAGAAAGGTAGTTCAATATGATTATACTGTTTCATTTGCTAACAATTTTTCTTTAGTTCTATTTTTCGTTTTTATGTGATCGGTCGTTTTAGTTTTACAATTTACTTTAGTTCATGTTTTAGTGTTTTATTTCAATTCTCATTTAGTGAAAAGAAAGAAACTTAAGTCCAATAAAGCTTAATAACGGCAAAGATTTTAAAAATGCTCCCTCGTAAAGTGTTTAACCTCCTTTACATAATAAATGCCACTCTAAGGTGAGAATATGTTCCGAGCCAATGAAAAGTTGCGGAAGTCATAATGGTAATAGATGGCAAATCATCTCACAAAAGAAGTCTTACAGGCCGATTTCGCTTCTTCCTTTAATATCAAAAATTTTTGAAAGAATATTACTCCTACGCCTGCAACCGATATTAGAAGAGAAACAATAATTAATACCTGAACATCAGTTCGGATTAAGAAGCAAGCATTCGACAATTACTTGGTCAATTGTATAGAATTACTGACGTAATTGAGAGAGCTCTTGAAGAAAAGAAAATCTGTTCTACAGTCTTTTTGTACGTGTCGGAGGCGTCTGACAAAGGGTGGCACAAGGTCTGCCTGACTGACTCAATAACGTTCTAAAAGGATTTCTAGATAGCAGACTTTTTTGTGTAAGACACGGAAATGACTATTTTAATTTGAAAGAAATAGTGGCTGGGGTACCACAAGGAAGTGTATTAGGTCCAGTTCTGTACCTTTTATTTACACGCGATATACTTTAAACAGAAGACACTATCGTAGCCACGTTTGCTGATGATACTGCAATGCTATTAGTAGGCAAAACGATTAGCGAAGCTACAATTAAATTACAAAATGCTCTTAATAATGTCAATGAGTGGACAAAAACATGGCGACTATTCGCAATGAACAAAAGTCAGTCACGTGGACCTTACGTATAAAAAAATAATTAGATAACCCGTCTTTCTTAATACCGCTCGTGTTCCATTTGCAAATGAGGCAAAGTATCTGGGAATAAATGGCGTGAAACTAAAATGGAAGCCACACGTAAACAAGAAATGCAAAGAATTAAAAAGTAAATTACTCGGTAAATATTCAAAGCTTAGTTAATAAATTAATTTTATACCGCCAGGCTCTTAAACCTGTTTGGACTTATGATATACAACTTTGGGGTTGTACCTGCAATGCAAACTTTAATAAAATTGCTTAGGTCATTTGTAAATAATCCGTGGTATATAAGAAACGAAAATCTTCACAGGGATCTCGGGCTTCCTACGGTCCGGGACAAAATAAAAAGTTTCGCTCGAAAACATAGAAATCAACTCTTAGAACACGATTCAACGATTATTGACATTCTTGACGAGTCGAATTTAGTACACCGTCTGTGAAGAACAAAACCTTCTGACTTGGTGAAGGTTTCTATGAGCACGTGGTTTTCGGTCCTCATAGAGCCTCCAGCAGGTTTTGCACCTAGCCACGGGAAAATAAAAAACAAAATTTTTATGAAAACAAATTATATCAACCATTAATAATGTTACTATGCAATTAGTTTTGAATTTGCATATTAATTGTAAAGTATTTAATTTGTGAATTTAATGAAAGACGTTTTCTTCGATAGGTAGGTTAAACAGGAATGAATTTATTTTTCATATAATCATTATAGGAACTATAGTCAGAGAACAGAACAAAGGAAAGAATGTGCTGTGTGCACGAAATAAGAATTAAATAGAAATAAGCGTGGGTTGAGTATAGAGATAAAGTGTCGTCATATTGCAGAGTATGCAATAAGATTTGAAGTATGAGTTTAAGTTTAGAATATACATAACACCTCCCTCCTTAGAAAAAGAAAATAGTAGAAAGAAATTGGTTGAAATGAGAATTTACAATTTTCTTACAATATTTTCTTATTAATTGCTTAAAAGATTTTGCTTAGAACTATTTTGTACAGTTTTTTTTTGTTTTTAATGTAATTAAAAAATTATAATAAAGCAAGTTTGCTTATATTATGTACATGTTTAATTTATTTTCAATCGGAAGTAGAAAATACGGCTGATAAACTGTCTGGATGATGAAATTAATCGTCTGGAAGAAATGTAGTTGGTACGAGTTTTTGAAGATTTACTGTTTGGTTCTATTATAGGTAAACTGCTATTTTCTCGTTCTTGAATTGCATGCATGGTTATTGGTGGTGAAGAATATGTTTCTGAAGGTGATTGACCGCTACACTGATTGTATATATTAACAAGCATCCTGAAGATGATCCTCGTCTTTTGCGTTTACAGCATAGTAGTCGGAGAAATGTATATAATCCAATACAAGAAAACATCTTATGTAAAATACTGCATACTAACTATTATAAAAGCGATTATTTTAAGGGCTATTATTAACCAATTTCCATGTTGAATTATGGTATGATTATTTATCATGTGGTCAAGTTGATCATCAATATATTTTAGTCGATGAGCTGCATGTTTTAGATTATCAAGTTTAATATTTGTAAGATGAATAGGTGAAAGATAAAACGTGGAATTTGTTTTATTCATTGATGCTTTGGAACAACAGTCGTCTTCAAGGATATTTATGGTTGGAATGATATTGTGATATTCTGTGCTTATTTTTCCAGTTGCAATCAGTTGGACAAGTCTGGAGTAAGCGCGACATCCTTCTGAAAGTTTCAGGATTCCTGTATCTTTTATGATTTCATCAAATATGTCTTTGTTTGGACAGTCGACAGTAATTCTTTGTGGTTCAGTACATAAATCCATTGATTGAATTTGAGTGGTTGCCAGATCTCTAGATTTCCTTTAATTGTATTGACTTTACAGGTTTTTGTTGTTTGCTGAGATGAGAATTGTTGTTTCACATATCGGCTTATCCATTGTGGAATACACCAATTGATTTTGGCAGATGTAGTCTTCTTCATTTTTCATTTTTCCATTTGTTAATGTTTTTACATTGTTATCGAGTTCATTTATAAATTTTTTAGGAGTTATAATACATGGATGTATGATATTAGCTTTAATAAGTAAAATTGCATCTGTTAATAGGTCAAATTGTTCATCGAGTTCATTACTTAAGTAAGTTAAATAGTTTATATGATCTAATAATATGACAGAATTTTCAATAGAACTCTTGGTTTCTTTAAAATTTGCAATAAATTTATTTAGTTTGTTTATATTAGCACTAAAAGTATCTTCATGCATTTTCAAAGCACTTTTGTTGTTCTTTCATTAAATTTTGTAAATTTGAATTATCTTCTTCAAAATGTTTAATAGCTTCATTGTAATATTGTGCATCGTCTGCATCTGGATTACCGAAAAGCCAGTTAAGTACATAACCGCCACCATTGAATATACCTCTTTTCTGTTTTCTTTTCTCATGTGGATGATTCAATAAATGGGATAGAGTTTCTTGTTTTTGAAATAAGTTATTAATTTTGATAGACAAAAATTTTAAGGTTTGAGAACAATGAAATGAAGGATTTTCTTCGGGACAAAATGATTGTGTTTGTTTAAAAACTTTTTCGATGTTATTAAGTTTCCTTGAATAAAAGGAAATATTAGTATAAATGATTAATTCATATTTATCAGAATAAAATTTTACATGACCTATTTGCTCGTAGTATATGCCACTACTCGTTTTGATTGATTGAATCTCGAAAGAAGAAACTTCTTTATCAACAAGATGATTAATCTGGAAGAGAAGATAATGGTTTTAGTCTATTGACATGAACACGAACAAATTTATTTCTGATTTTAATTGTTACGTTTTGATTCTTGTGAACTTTTACTATTTTGTAGGGACCCTTAAAGTCTGGGCTAAGCTTTTTGCTTTTACCAGGTTTACTTTCAGTAGACTCTAAATAAACTTCATCATCTATTTTATATTCGTAAACGTTAACATTTTTGTCATAATGTTGTTTTGAATTTTGCTTTGAGCGCAATATATTATTACGTGCAATTTGATGAGTTTTGTTTAGTCTATATTTTAAGGAGTCATGATACGAATCATAAGAGTACCTAAACTCTGGATTGGAAGTAATTGAACTAGGAAGAATAGCTTTGTATCCAAAAAGTAATTCAAAAGGCGTAAATTTTGTAGAAGCATGGACACTAGTATTGTAAGCAAACATTGCTAACGGAATATACTCATTCCAGTCTGTTTGATTTGAGTTGATAAAATGCTTCAAGTAGTCTTTCAAAGTTGAGTACGAGCGTTCGAATGCTCCGTTGGTTTGCGGGTGATAAGCAGTAGCAAACTTGTGTTTAATATGTAGTAGTTTAGAAACATTTTTCATTAGATCTGAGGTAAAGTCCGATCCCTGATCAGTGAGAATACTTTTAGGTATACCAAACATGGTAATGAAATGCACAAGGTTTTCTCCTACTGTTTTAGCTTCATGATTTTGTAATGGAATGGAAGGTCATCTTGCATAGTTAATACAAATTTGGAACCATCCTCCTCCACAAAGGTAATGGACCGACTATGTCAAGTGCTAACCTTTCAAATGGTTGAAAGCTTGTACTCGTTATTTCCATTGGGGCTTTATGTTTTTTCCTAATGGTTTTATTTATTTGACATGAAGTACAATTTTTTATATACTTTTGAATGTCTTTCCTCATTTTTGGCCATTTATATTTGATAGAAATTCGTTTAAACATCCTATGGTAACCACAATGCCCTGAAAGAGGACTATCATGATTTTCTTTTAAAATGATAGGTATTTGATCGCTCGATGGATTTGTAATAGTATCGTTAAATAAAACGATTTTAATGTTTGAATTTCGGAAAACAAACAATATTGTCTGTTTACATTTATCGTATTTAAATTGGTTGAAATCATCAACAGGATTTGCGATTGCTATTGAATTGATATTATCTTTATCTAATTCAATTTTTAAATTTTGTATTGTATAAAAGAAATCCGCGTATAAAGGTTTTTCGAAATACATATGTTTGACAAAACAATGATATATATTTTTTCCATTTTTGTTTTGAGATTTGGAAATGGAATAAAGCCCATGAGAAGAACTAGTAATGATTTCTCGATCTTTTGATAATGATAGAATGTCATCCATGTAAGGATTATCTTCGGAAAGATCAGTTGCAGTTTAATAGGCTATATGATCTTGAGATTTAAGTATAATATCTGAACTTTCGGTAAAGTCATAAATATTTGGAGTAAGCGAATTGTAGTAGAATTTAACGTAATCTTCAACTGATTCTATTATCTCGGTAAACAAAACATTATTATTTGAATTTATTCGTGATAAGCAGTCGGCATTCATATTGACACGACCAGGCTTATAAACAATTTCGTAATCATATTGTTCAAGCTTAAGTCTCCAGCGGACTAATTATGAACCCCGATCTTTTACGTTAAATAACCACACTAGTGGTCTGTGATCCGTTACTATTTTAAATCGGTGACCATAGAGATACGGTCTAAAATGATTTGTAGCCCATACAATGGCTAATAATTCTCTTTCGGTTGTACTGTAATTAGATTCTGAACGATTAAGTGTTCTGCTTGCATATGCAATCGGCAAATCAGCACCTATTACACCTTGACTTAAGACTGCTCCAATTGAAAAATTAGAGGCATCGGTTGTAACGATAAACTCCTTGGAGAAATCTGGATACTGTAATAATGGTTCTGTAGTCAGTATCTTCTTTAAAGTATTAAAAGATTTTTCTTGATCTTTTGACCGTACAAATATAGCATCTTTTTTTAGAAGCTTGGTTAAAGGTCTAGTTATAAAAGAGAAATTTTGAATAAACCGACGATAATAGCCAGCCAATCCAAGGAAGATTTTAATATCTTTTGGATTTTTAGGAATAGGATAGGATAAAACGTCTTTTATTTTATCGGGATTGGGTTTGACTCCATCTTTTGTGATGACATGACCCAAGTATGCTACGTCTGTATGCATAAATTCGCATTTATCAGGCTGTAGTTTGTGATTATGAAGTCTAATTCGATTGAATATTTTTTTTATTTTCATTTCATGATCTTGAATATTGGACGCGTAGATGACAATGTCATCGAGATATACAAAACAATATAATCCTTGATATCCTGAAAGAACTGAATCCATTAACCTTTGAAAGGTCGCAGGAGCGTTCTTCAACCCGAAAGGCATTCGATCGAACTCGAAGTGTCCTAATGGTGAAGAAAAAGCAGTTTTAGAAGTATCATTTGAATTTACTTTTATTTGATGGAAGCCAGTGGCTAAATCAAGGGTTGTGAAATATACGGAATGACCTAATTGGTCGAGGATTTCAGATATGTGTGGGAGGGGATATGCATCTCCTACAGTTACATTGTTTAGCTTCCTATAATCTACTACGACACGCCATTTTTAGTGCCGGAAGCATCTTGTTTCTTGGGAACTACCCAAAGTGGTGCAGACCATGGAGACTTAGATGGTTTAATAATATTTTGATCAAGCATTTGCTTAATTTGTCGTTTCACTTCGCTTTTATGAGCTTCTGCATAACGATATGTTCTTGCAGCAATTGGGGGTGAAGATCCAGTATTGATATCATGTGTTATGGTATCAGTACAACTCAAAGAATCTCCTTCTAAGAAAAATATGTCATTAAACTCTTGACAAATTTTCAGTAACGAAGTTTTTTCTTCATCATTAAGATGTGAAGTTCTTATATTTTTTAAGAGTTCATGCTCTCTTGTTTGAGAAATATTGTTTGGATCATTTCTTGAACTTGATTTATTCAAATTTTCTGGAATAGGTTCAAGACATAATTCGATTTCTGGAAGAGTATAATCTTCTTCAGTAGTATTTAGAATAGAAGCATACGCTTTGGACTTAGAGCCGACTTTAGTAACAGCCTTACTTAAAAATACTCCGTTTTTTAAAATTATGTTAGGTATAATACCCTCTCTGATTCCTGGATTTTGGACTATAACCTCAATAAGAGTTTCTGTTCTAGGTTTAAGAATTTGAATATTATTGATTTGATTTTCGGATTCATAAAGAATAGGAATTTTTTGCTTGTCAACTATAATCATGTGATTTTCGTAATCAACTGAAGTATGCTTTCAAGAAGTCATTACTTAAAATTCCGTAAAAAGGAATGTTTGAATTTCGATTTAGAACATGAAATTGGTGATTAAACAATTTTCCTGATATTTTCAAAGACAGAACAGAATAACCACTCGTTTCAATTGAGTGATCAGGACTTATACCATTAAGGATAATTTTGTTATTAAGATATACCACTGTGTTTTCTTTTAAACATTTTGCTTTAACAATAGATACATTTGCTCCAGTATCGATAAGAAGTTTGAGTTTAGAGTTTTTTGAACAATCACATAATATAGAGATAGTTGAGGAACATTTTCCTTCAAGTAAAATTTCCTCTTCTTTAAATGAATGATTTTTTAATCATGTTGCTTTCTTTATTTATTCTTCCAGCAGAGCAACTACTGTTGAAGAATTTGATCCGTTTTTTGGATTTTGATCTGAGTTTGAAATATTCTGCTGTTTTTTATTATTGTTATATGTTCGTTTACGGCATTCATCTATAAGATGTCCGTATTTTTTACAATATTTGCAATGTTTTTGATTAAAACTCTGAGATTTGGGACTATTTGAGTTTCCAGAGTTTGAGCCAGAAGCCTGATTGATATGTTTTGAATTATTTCGAGGTGGATTTTGATACATTTTTAGAACTTGCTCTTCAGCTATAGCAATTGATATTGCTTCGTTAAGTGTTTTAATTTCTCTTATCCGAAGAGAATTTGATATCCGTGGTAAGGAAAAGAAAATAAATCTATTTATAGCTATTTCATTCAACTTCTCTAACTTTACAGTAAGGAAAAGAAAATAAATCTATTTATAGCTATTTCATTCAACTTCTCTAACTTTCCAGTAAGATGATAACCTTCTGGTGTAGCATTAATGGTTCGTTTTAAAAGAGTTTCTACTCGATACACAAATTGAGCCACGGACTCATCAACATTTTGCTTTAGATTTGTTAAATCACATAAAAGTTGAGAGTAATGTTTTTTGTCTTGATACATTGTTTTAAGAAATGCTTTGAGCTCATCCCAATTATTGAAATTTCTATTGACACAAGCCGCTTTGGCTTTGCCAGAAATTTGTGTTTGTATATAGTCAAATAGAATATATTTTTGGGTTGCACTTGCCAAGCCAAAGGCTTTATTACAATCTGCGATAAACCCATTTAATTGATCCCTGTCACCGTCGAAGTTTTTAATGAATTTTATTAGGAAAGTAATTGGGAGTTCCGAAGAAGAATCTCCACGAAAATATTTTTTCTCTTTATCTTTATCATCTTTGTCTTCATTTTCACTTAAAGCTTCATTTTCACTTAACTCTCCTTCTCTAACACTATTTACATCATCATTCGACATGATTTTTAATTCAATGAATCACCACAAAAAGTCAAAGCACAATTTAATTAAACCTAATGCGAAACCAAAAAAATGTGATATACCAAGTACTTACATTGCTATGAACACCATACTTGTATTGAATTGAGTTTGTTACAATTTTTTTTATATTATCTTACTTCTGAGACCAATTTGTAAAGTATTTAATTTGTGAATTTAATGAAAGACGCTTTCTTCGATAGGTAGGTTAAACAGGAATGAATTTATTTTTCATATAATCATTATAGGAACTATAGTCAGAGAACAGAAAAAAGGAAAGAATGTGCTGTGTGCACGAAATAAGAATTAAATAGAAATAAGCGTGGGTTGAGTATAGAGATAAAGTGTCGTCATATTGCAGAGTATGCAATAAGATTTAAAGTATGAGTTTAAGTTGAGAATATACATAACATAATTGTTGATATAGTGTGTAATAGCAAACTAAGCAAAATTCATTTAAGTTCTTCTTTCGGTTTTATGCTTGTGGTTGTTTTTTTTTTTTTTTTTTTTTATTTGTATTGGCTCCCCTAAGGGTTACAAGTCTCCCGCTTCCTTACTCTGCTCCCTCTCCACCCCTCTCTATCATCTTATCTTTTCTCACTGCCTCTAGTTCCTTTATCCACTCTTCTCCCTTCCCCGTTTCGTCCATTATTTCCCTCATCCTTTCCCCTATTGATTTTCTTTCATCTCCGACAGATCTGCATCTTTCTAATACATGCTCCCATGTCTCTTGTTCACCCTCACATATTCTGCACTTCGCGTTTCCAGTACCATCTTTTTCTCACCTCATTCCCTAGCCTGACTCTTGCAATTCTCCTTGTTCTTTCTGTCTTCCAACCCGCTGTTAAATATTGTGGAATCCCTTCTGTCATTATTTCTTTATACCAACTGTTGTAACTGGATTCTCTTATTCTTTCGCTTCTTTCCTTCTGTTGCTCTCCCCAGTCTTCTCTTTCTATTGCTTCGTATCCATTCATACTGTCTTCTCTTCCCTTTATTTTTTCTCTCCCTTGTTCCCATCGTGACCCTCTTCCCCTTTCATCTCTCTGTCTCTCTTTCATCTCCTCTAAACATTCCCTTGCTATGTCACTTCCTTTTCCATCTGTTAATTTCTGTTCATAATTCCATGCCCTTTTCCGTGCTCTAATCATTATCTTATCTCGTTTTGTTTCCTCTCTTACCATGTACCCTAGAGTTTGCCATTCTACCCCTAGCGTCCACTTGAGGTACCTCTCTTGCACCCTTTCCATTTCTTGTCTCTCCCCCCATCCCCATACTTCCGCCCCATATCCCATCACCGTCCACACCAGAGTGTCAAAAAGCCACATCTTCCTCTCCCAATCCTTCTCAAATTTCCTCCTTCCAATCCCCGTTACTCCTCTGTATTCTTCTACCTTTGTTCCTACACCTTTCTTTATTATCGGGGCAATTACTCCCTCTTTCCACCCCTCTGGCCATCCATCTCCTCTCCACACCTTCCAGCAGATGCCCCATGCTACCTCTATAGCTTGTTCTCCTCCATATCTCCACGCTTCATTAGGTATACCGTCTGCTCCCATTGCTTTTCCTTCTTTAAGTTTTCTAACCACCTTTCTGATCTCCTCCTTACTAATTTCGGTCTCATCTTCCGCTCTTCTTGTTACCTGTTCTCCCATTCTCACTCTTTCTTCCACCCCTCCAATTAGACTCATAAAATATTTTTTCCATTCCTCTTCTCCAATCCCTTCCCCCATCGTCTTTCTCTTCTTTCTATCTCTATTTATTATTTCCCACACTTTGTTTTCGGTATTGGCCTCTGCAATTTCTCTTATCATCTCATCCTGCTCCTCTCTTTTCTTTCTCTCAATCATCGCTTGATATTCTCTTTTTCGCTCCCTGTATTTTTCCTTCGTCCCGATACTCTTCCTGCACCTCCTTAACTCCTTTCTTACTTCTTATTTTTTCTCCCTACATTCTTCATCCCACCATCCTCTCCTTTTTCTCCTTTTCTGTTTCCTTTGCCTTCCCCCTACCTCCTCACTTTGTTCAATCTATCTCTTAATCCTCTCCCCTATCTGATTTTCTGAATCCTCTGCTCCCTCTTCCAAGCTCACTCTTCGCATTCTTCTCTCGAATTCCCGTTTCATCTCCTCCGACCATCTTCCCATTTTTATTCTTTTTACTTCCTTTGCTTTATCCCTCTTTCTCCTTCTTCCTGTCTTTATAGTGATCACCAATGGGTGATGATCTGACATTACTCTATCTGTTACTTCCATCCTTTCTATTCCTCTTCTCGTCCTTTCGTCACCTAGTACATAATCAATTACTGTCTCCCCTCTGCCTCCTGTATACGTGAACTCTCCCTCCTCATCCCCCTCTATATTCCCGTTAAAAATTTCCCACCCTAATTCTCCTATCACCTGCGTTAGTTTCTTACCTTCGGTGTTCACTTTTTTATCTTTCGATCTCCTCCCTCTCTCTTCGTCTCCTATACCCCTCACTCTCCCACCCTCCAATCCTGTTCTCGCGTTGAAGTCCCCCCCTATTATCACTCTTTCTTCATCTGACTGCCTCTCCATCCATCTTCTTAAGCTTTCCAACTTCTTTTCTATGTCACCATTTACATACGTTGCTACTATAACCCATTCATCCGTACCTGCTTTAACTTTCCTGCTCATTAATCCTTCTTCTTGTTCCAGAATCTCATCACCCTCTATCGCCATTTCTTCTCTAACTCCCATTATCATCCCCCCCATTGCTCTTCCCTTCTTGTTCTTCTTTTTTGCTCCCTGTCTTGTCCATTTATACCCCTTTGGCAGTTGTGTTTTCCATTTTTCCCAATTATTTTCCTCTACCCACGTTTCTATCATCACTACAACTTCCCATTCTTTGATCCCTTCCCAGAACTCTTTTTCTTTATTCGCTAACCCCGCAACATTCCAGAAGCCTATCTTCCATCTATCCTCTGACTCTTTTCTACTTGATTTATCTCCTTCTTCTTGTTCCCTTATCCGTTTTTTGACTCTGAGTTATCTTCTATTCCTTCTTCCCCTTCTTGTTTTTCAATATTCCTACTTTCACTCTGCATTTGTTTCTCCTGTTCTCCCTCTTTAGCTATTGTCTCCCTTATGACCTCCCTTTTTTCATCCCAAACCCATGTCTCCCCATTTACTATCAGCTTCCCATATCTTATTATGACGTGCTTCCCTTTTCTCTTTTCTTCTTCTGCTCGATCCCTTATCAGCCACTGCATTCTTCGTTCTTTCCACGTTAAGTCCTCTTCAATTCTTTCCCTTCTTCCTCTTAGGTTGGCTTTCTTCCTCATCACCTCTGTTTTACCGTCTAGAGTTTCCATTTTTACTTCTATCATACCTTCTTTCCCGTCTGCACCTCTCCTTCCGACCTCCCTTGCTTCCCCTATCCTTGCTTGGACTCCTATCCTTTCGAATATTCTTTTTACTGTGTCTTTTATTGTGCCTCGTATCTGCACGTTTTTAATCATTATATTCCTCCTTCGTTTTTCTTTTTCTTGTCTTTCTATCCTTGCTTCCATCTCGTTCATCCTCTCCGCTAGGTTTTCTTTTCCATCTATACCACTTATTGTGCTTGTTCTTTCTTCAATTTCCGCTCTACTATTTTTTATTCTCTCCTCTATCTCCCGTGTGCCTTGTGCTTTCATCTCTAATTCTTCTATCCTTCTTGCTAGCCCTCTTACTTCTTCTCTCTCCTTTTCCCCTCTTCTTATTTCTTCTCTCATCTTTCCCAGTTCTTCCTTCATCTCCATTCTCAACTCTTTCACCTCTTGCTTCACCTCTTGCATCTCCCGTTTGAATTCATATCTCATCTCCTTCAATATCCTCTCTACTTTCGACTCCTCTTGTTCCTTTTTCTGCGGCGATCGTGGGATTTTCTTGCTGGCTTGGAATACCTCGATTCCTTCCTCATTCTCTCTTCCTCTTCCATAAGTCACTAATATCTCTCATCGATCCCGTGTTCATATTCCTCGACAATCTTTCGAGATTTGTCGGCCTTCCTCTCCTCTTCATTTCTTCCTCACTACACTCTCCTCTTATGTCCGCCATGATCTCTTATCTAATTTATTTTTATTATCTGCTTGTGGTTGTTGTTGTGATCATTTATAATTAATGTGATGACGTGTGATGAATGTTTAGTGTGTGTGTGTGTAATATGTTGTGCTCCAACAGACGCTGTCAATAAATATCAATCAAGATTTGAGTTCTTGTTCAGTTTTACTCCCCATTATTCCTTTAAAACAACTAACAATATCGTCGGCGCTGCATCGGCTTAGGTTTAGAATGAAAGAGATAACTCTGTTTTTAAGAACAATTAACGTTGGTGTCATGGTCTCCAAGGTTGACTCATGACGTTCTGTGTCACGGATGCACAGACCATATTTGTTTATTTCATATTGTTTTTGTGGCCAATATTATAAGTAACTTTTTTTCGTACAATTCGAAAAAAAATTCAAAAAACTCAACTATTTTTCGATTCTATTTTTAACTAATTTGACTGGGCTTATAACGAAATTCAAGTTTCGTTTGATGTAATATCAAAATGTTCCAATTGATGAAGCTTTAAAATTTCTTAAGGAATGGTTTAGAAGAAATCCTCCAAAATAAGAAGAAATTAATGAACTTTTCAGCCCTAGAAATTTATGCATAGATGAAAATTGGTTTCAGTTCAAACACAGATTCTATCGACAGAAATTTGGTTGAAGTATGGGCTCACATTTGAGTCCGTTTTGAGCAAACTTATTTATGTCATATTTAATGTCTAAAATGAAAAAACTAAACAGAGGTATATAGAAGATGATATAATTGAGATAGTTGAGATATAGAGATGATGGTGGGTCATAGTCAAAAACCAAGAATTTCGAAGTTTAACAAACTTGCTAAATAAAACAAAATATCCATCAATCAGATTACTTATGAAGAAGAAATAAATGGAAGACTGAACTACTTAGATTTAACTATATTTAAAAGAGTTGAAAAATTCGAACTCCTATATCTTTAACAGAAAAAACATCAAACTTGAAATTAAAATTAAAAATCTGATAAGTGGATCAAAAGACAAAATTTAAACATTTCAACAATTAGGAATTTGCTCAATTGCATGTAGCGATTGTAATAAGGTCTTCCAGAACAGACAAGAAGACTAATTGTTAAAGAAACATTTTGCACATGTAAGATACAATGAGCCAGAAAAGTCGAGAGTAGCACACCACATGTCGGGTAGTAACTAAAATTTTAGTTTACAAAATTTGAAATTAATTTGGAGGGTATATATACACATACATATAGTAATATTTTCTCAGGTTCGTAAATAAAACTAATTCACTTTATTTTAATTATATTATTCTCCACTTGTTTACTTCACAAAATCAAACAATTTACTTTCCTTACTACAAAAATATTTATTGCTCACCACTGAAATTACTTTACTAACTTTACTTTTGTTACACGTACTTTACACATTCACCATTAAAGATAAACTGCGTTCTCTGTTGGCCAGGCATGTGTTTTTATACTTTTCACACAGGTTCCCGAAAAAGCTGGAAGGTTCCAGTATTTCCTTCTAGAGATTTCCATAAGGGAAATTTCCGCTAAATTTACCTTTCTAAAGCTTTCATTCTGACGTTTACTGTTGGAAGTTCTAAGGCTCACCAAAGCTCTCCGTCGGTTGGTTTGTGTCATGTTTTATCCAGAATTTGATGCTTTTTTATTAGAGATTTGAGTTATAGTTCATTCGAGATTTCTATAGTACACTTTTAAGTGTTATTACACTGCACCCTCCTTAGGATTGATCGTCCCGAAAAAATCCATCACTTCCTTCACATTATAACGGACTAAACGGTCACTGTAAACTACTTTTAGTTTACCTCTTTGTCCTCTCTGAATGCGGTAGACGACATCGTTTATTCGTGTTACAACAGTATACGCGCCTTCCCAATTTTGTTAAGGTTTCGGTGGAAGTCCCTTCCGACGGTGGGGATTATAAAACCACACAAGTTCTCCCACTTGGAATCCGTTTGTTGTTGCTTTTGTGTCGTATCGTGTTTTCATCCGATTACTTGATAGCTTTATATTTGTCCTTGTCCTTTCGTGAATGTCAAGAAGCTATTCTTTCAGGTTTTCCACGTAGTCGTCTATTTCTTGGGGCTCATTACCATAACGTCCAAATTTTATTTCACTTGGCAGTCGTATTGTGTTCCCGAGCAGGATTTCTGATGGTGTATGTCCTGTTGAGCTATGTGCTGCACTTCGATAGGCCATCAAGAATAATGCAAAATAAAATATGTCGATCCCAGTCAAGTCGGTTGTTGCTTACAACTTTGGAAAAGTGTTCTTTAAGGGTCCTGTTGAATCATTCAACCATTCCATCAGATTGTGGATGAAGCGGTGTTGTCCTCGTCTTACTAATGCCAAGGAGTGCACAAACTTCCTGAAAGATTTTGGACTCAAAGTTTCTTCCTTGATCTGAATGGAGCTCTATCGGTACTCCAAACCTGCTTATCCAGTTGAAAACAATCTGATCCACGACTGTTTTGGTTTCCTGGTTTGGGATGGCAAATGCCTCAGGCCACTTGCTGAAGTAGTTCATTACTACCAGGATGTATCGGTTTCCACTTTTGGTTTCTAGAAAAGGTCTCGCAACGTCTATTGCAATCCTCTCAAAAGGCGTGTCCACGTTATACTGCTGCATTTTACTCTGGATTTTTCTGCCTGGTCCCTTGCTCGCAGCACAAGTATTACATTTTCGGCACCAATTTTCAACGTCTTCTCTTGCATGTATCCAGTAGAATCGCTGCCTTACCTTCTCCAGTGTCTTATTGGTCCACAAATGTCCTCCGGAAGTTCCCTCATGCATATCTTGAAGAACTTCATTAACTTTGGATTGAGGTACGATTAGCTGCATCACATATGATTTGCCGTCTGGGGACTCCCACTTACGACTTAGCACTCCTTCTTGCACATGAAGTGAGTCCCATTATGCCCAATACGCCTTAAGAGTTGGACTTCTATCGGAGATGTCACCCCATTCTGGTTTCTCCTGGTGTTCTTTCCATGCCAGAATGGGTTCAATGTCCGAGTCTTCTTGTTGGGTGATCCTCAGTTCCTTACTACTCCAACCGTAAAAGGGATCGATTTTTAATCGCTGGATGGCAGCTACCTCCTTTTCTTCTTGACGTGTGCAATGCTTGCAGTCTGGTTTGCAGGGTCTCCAAGACAAGGCATCTGCGTTTGAGTGCAACCTTCCTCTTCGATGTTGAATCTGGTAGTCGTATGTCTGCAATCTCTCGATCCACCTTGCCACTTGATCTCTGGATTTTTGAAGTTCGAAAGCCAATTAAGTGCGCCATGGTCTGTTCAAAGAAGGAACTTCTGTCCATAGATGTACTTATGGAAGTGTTTTGTAGCCAATATTAGAGCTAAAAGTTCTCTCCTGGTCACACATTAATTTCCTTTTGGCTTTGGGAGTACTTTGCTGTAATAGGCGATGACCTTCTCTTCTCCATTATGAGCTTGTGTCAGTATGGCTCCAATTCCCACGTTACTTGCGTCAGCGTCGATGATGCAAGGTTTTCCTGGTGTCGAATAGGCCAGAACAGGTGTATTGCATAGGCGCTGCTTGAGTTCCTGAAAGCTTTTCTCGCACTCACTTGACCATTTGAATGGTTTGTCATTTTCGGTAAGCTGATGCAAACTTTTCGCGATCCCAGCAAAATCCTTAACAAAACGACGATAGTACGTGGCTAGACCAAGAGAGCTCCGAAGTTGTTGTTTATCTTGTGGAGTTGGCTGATTCTTAACAGTGTCCACTTTCTCAGGATCAGTCTTCACTCCTTGGGACGAGATGATATGTCCCAAGTATTTAACCTCAGACTTGAAGAATGCACACTTGTCTGGATTTAATTTCAAGTTTGCTTCTCGAAGCCTCTGGAACCCAGCCTTAAGGTTTTCACAATGCTCCTCAAATGTTTTACCATAAACGATGACATCGTCCAGATAGACCAGGCATTACTTCCAAGTAAGTCCTTGTAAAACGCACTCCATCAAACGCTCAAATGTTGCCGGAGCGTTGCATAATCCGAAAGGCATTACTTTGAATTGCCACAGAAAGCCGTCTTTTCTCGATCTTCTGGATGGATTTCTTTCTGCCAGTAGCCACTCTTCAAGTCCAATGTTGAGAACCATTCAGCTCCTTCCATCGCATCCATCGCTGATTCTTGGCAGTGGGTCAGGTCAGTAGGTCTTTCTTTGTCAACTCGTTCAGCCTCCGATATTCCACACAGAATCGAGTACTTCCATTCTTCTTTTTGACAAGGACGACTGGGGATGCCCAAGGGCAAGCGTCAGAGCTATATATTTGTCTTCCTCGTCCCAGCCATTCGTTGCTGCGGCTGCCTCAAACTGTTTCTTGTAGATTGACCAAGAAGTTTGTCCATCAAAGGTTGGTGGATGCATCTCTTTTCTCTTTGGACAGTCGCCAGAACTTTCATGAGCTTTCATTCACTTTACTTTATCCAATTCCTTTGTAATGTATTCGATTTTTTCTTCGAACTTTGCTTCTATTGTCGATTATTGTTTATTGACAGTCGAAAATTGTTTATCGACACGCTTGTCAAGGGCAATAATTCTGTTGTCAAAGGCTTCTAACTTACCTTCGAGAAGATTCCGAAGATTCCTTTGTTCTTGGCCTTGTTGTTCTAGAAGATTCTTTTGTTCTTGGCTTTGTTGTTCGAATCGTTCAAGAAGGTTCTTTTGCTCATTGCGTTGTTTTTGGCTTTGTTTTTCTAGAAGATTCTTTCGTTCTTGGCTTTGTTGGTCAAATCATTCAAGAAGATTCTTTTGTTCATTGCGTTGATCTTGGCTTTGTTCGAGGATATTCTTTTGGCTGGCTGAGACATCAAAGTTGTTATGTCTGGCGTACTTACTTGTTCTTGCCCTTCCTCGATTTCAATGTTAAATATAAACGTGTCTGGGTTTTCTCCACGTTTTCTTCAACCTTCTTGCCGACGAATTGTAAGATCATTCTTTGTTCCAGCAGTAGGAAAACCTCGTTTGTTCAGCTCTGCCATAAGTTCAACTAAATTTAAATCATTTAGAGTTTTACCCATTGTCTTTTCTCATTTTGACTTTCACAGTCACGTTCACTTTTTGCAATAATTGTCTGTTAAAGCACAATAAATTATCAAATAAACTAAGTTTCATCCCACTTCTGACACCAATGTAATGTTTTCTCAGGTTTGTTAATAAAACTTATTCACTTTATTTAAATTCTCCACTTATTTACTTTACAAAACAAAACACTTTACTTTTACAACCACAAAACAATTTATTGTTCACCACTGAAATTAATTCAACATTTTACTTTAATTACAACGAACTTTACTCATTCGCGATTAAAAATAAACTGCCTCCTCTGCCGGTCAGACATGTGCTTTTATACTTTTCACAAGGTTCCCGAAAAAGCTGGAAGGTTCTAGTATTTGCTTCCAGAGCTTTCCATAGGGGAAATTTCCCATAAATTTCCCTTTCCAAATCTTTCGATTTGACGTTTAGTATTGGAAGTTCGAAAGTTCTCCGTAGGTTGGTTTGTGTCCCGTCTAATCCGAAATTCGGTGTTTCTTTAATTCGAGAGTAGTTAAAGTTCATTCCAGAGCCGTTATGGTACAAATGTGACAGTCGTTACAATATTCGGGTTTCTCCTGGTGTTCTTTCCATGCAAGGATGGGTTCAATATCCGAGTCTTCTCGTTGGGCAGTCATCAGTTCTTCACTATTCCAACCGTAAATGGGATCGATTTTTAATCGCTGGATGGCAACTACCTCCTTTTCTTTTTGACGTGTGGAATGCTCACAGTCTTGTTTGCAGGGTCTCCGAGACAAGGCTCCTGCGTTTGGGTGCAACCTTCCTCTTCGATGTTGAATCTGGAAGTCGTATTTCTGCAATCTCTCGATCCACCTTGCCACTTGACCTTCTGGGTTTTTGAAGCTTAAAAGCCAATTAAGTGCGTCATGTTCTGTTCGAAGATGGAACTTCTGTCCAGCGGTTTCTATTCACCGCACCACGTCGGAGAGTTTTGTTCTTTGCAGACGTAGTACTAAATTCTGCTCGTCAAGAATGTCAATAATTGTTGAATTAGCGTGTTCTAATAGTCGGTTTTTATGTTTCCGCGCGAAACTTCTTATTTCGTCCCAAACCGTAGGAATCCCAAGATCCCTGTAATTATTTTCATTTCTTATATACCACGGAGCAATAACAAAGGACCTAAGCAATTTATTTTCATACGTTTGTAAGTTATTTAAGTTTGCATCGCAGGTACAACCCCAAAGTTGTGTACTATAAGTCCAAACAGGTTTACGTACCTGTCTGTATAAAACTCACCTCCTACGAGGTATGTGGTATGACAATGGGCCTATTCTGGCCTTAGTGTGTCAGCAGTTTTCCTGACAGCCACCTTAACCTTACCTAACCAAACCTGTATAAAACTGAGTAACCAGTTCATATAACATATATTTTATATATTATATATTTTATATATTTTAATTTTTCGCATTTCTTTTCACCTGCGGTTTCCTTTTTAATTTCGCGTCTAGAGTCGTTCCCAGATACTTTGCCTCATTCGCAAATGGAACACGAGCGGTATTAAGAAAGACGGGTAGTCTATTTATTTTTGTATACGTAAAGTCCACGTGGACTGACTTTTGTTCATTGAGCGCTATTCGCCATGTTTTTGTACATTCATTGACATTATTAAGAGCATTTTGTAATTTAATTGTAGCTTCGCTAATCGTTTTGCCTACTGCTAGTATTGCAGTATCATAAGCAAACGAGGCTATGGTTGTATCGAGTGTAAATAAAAGGTACAGAACTGGACCTAATACATTTCCTTGTGCTACCTCAGCCACTATTTCTTTGAAATTTGAATAGGCATTTTCGTGACTTACACGAAAAAGCCTGTTATCTAGATATACGTTTAGAATGTTTTAAAGTCCGTCAGGCAGAACTTGCCTTAATTTAAATTTGGGGCCTTCGTGGCACACCTTGTCAAACGCCTGCGATACGTCCAAAATGACTGTGGAAAAGGTTTTCTTTTTTTCAAGAGCTCTCTCAATTACTTCAGTAATTCTATTGACTTCATCAATTGTCGAATCCTTGTTTCTAAATCCGAACTGATGTTTAGATATTAATTGTTTCTCTTCTATTATCAGTTGCAGGGGCAGGAGTAGTATTCTTTCAAAAACTTTTGATATTTTAGGAAGAAGTGAAATCGGCCTATAAGAATTCTTTTCGTGAGATGGTTTGCAAGGTTTCAAAACCATAATGACTTCTGCAACTTTCCATTGGCTCGGAATATATCCTGACCATAGTGTGGCATTTATTATGTAAATGAGGTTAATTAATCCTTTACAAGGGAGCATTTTTAGAATTTCTGCCGTAAGCTTTATTGGTCTTAAGTTACATAATTTCTCTTTTTAACTCTGCAGTTCTTGCTATGTAGCTTTCATTTGAGGTAAAATTCATATTAATATTTTCGTTGTCGGCGAATACATTTTGGTTTTTCTTAATTGAAGGCACAGGAAGCTTTGGTTTTTTCGTTGTTTTTATAGCTTTCCAAAGTGAGTAGTTGGATTCTTTCCCCGCTGTTAAGCCTTCAAGGTAATTTTCGAATTCAAGGTTTTTGAAATCTGATATTGCCGTTTTTAGTATAATACTCAAGCGATTTAAATAAGCTTTGTGTTGAGGAGCACGGGTTTTCTGCCATTTCTTACGTGCTTTTCGTTTCTCTTTCATTAGATCTTTTATTTCCTGAGGATATTTTATATTTTTATAGCAATGCATAAGCCTTTGAAAAGGTGTGTTACCCCAAGCTGCTTTTTGTATTATTTCATTATAGGTATCTACTGCGTCTTCAAGCTCAAGATGCGTTCGTAATGATGCCCTTAACTCAACGTTGTCCTCGATATTTTCCTTAAACCCATCCTAGTTGGCTTACTGTTGTTAACCTGGGTGGTTTTTCAATTTGGCAAGGGTTACGCTCATATTGAGTATGACGGCAGAACGATATGAGAAGAGGTCATAGCTCTCTGAAATTTCTTCACAGTTAGAGGGTATTCCTTTTACGATGAATAAATCGATTAGGTCAGCTATTTTGACGGATCAGTTGGCTAGTATGTAGATTAGCAATTAAGTTTGGGCCTAGTGACTTTATTAATGTCGTAAGACTACCAACAAAAAAAAAACGATTTAACTAGTTGAAATGTCGGTTTATATCGACTTTTTTGCATGTAAGAATACTTATTTTGGTTACTAGTTCATTAAACTTTTAGCTTCGAACTTAGACAAAAAGTCAGCAGCCTAAAAAGAATGTGGAGAAAAGGATCGACTTTGATCGAATTTTTGATATTTCTTCCCAATATTTAGTACATAGAAAAAAAGTTGATATAAATTGATTTTTAACCTGTCGACATTTTTATTTTTAGTTCGATAATTTTTCTATCGTTAATTTCATTCCAACGCAAAAAAACGCAAAAAAATCAACAAAAACTCTGATCATACATTCTTGTCTGACTTTTAAACACGAATTTAACACTTACTATTAATTTTGTATTATGTTTAAAATACATTTTTTTTGATCGTATCGATCGTATATTCGATTGATGACAATCCAACGCAAGTTAAGCGTGCTTTTAAACATTATTCCCTAAACTATGAATTGATCACAATATCGGTAAATCAAAGTCAATTTGTTCATGAAATGATCGTCGTTTTTTTGACGCAGAAAGCGTCATGACAAATAAAATGTATTCGTCCTGTTTGTTGAAAATTTGTTTTCATCAACGCCAGTCAATTTACTTGCTAAAGCTTTTGACATTTATAAACATGCTCTCTGCCTTTTCAATAATCATCAACTCAATTTTTATACTGCTCAGTTGCACCGTAGATAATGTATTCAAATTCGTGACTTAAGCGAACTTGACTATTGAACACAATACTAACGCAGTAGAATTTGTATTTGCATTTTGCGTATTTTGTATGTTTCAATTATCATGAGAAAACACATTGAGAAGGTAATTTTAAATTTACACATATTTTAAACATTTTTGAAAATTCGAAGACCATTTTGCGTCTACATTCAATTTTTTGATCTACGGCCAACGATTTACGATTTTTTTATTGAACATATATATACAATTTGAGTTAGCTTAAAATACATTGAAATTATAAATCTTATGGCACAAAGGGGGCCTATTGTTATACATTGACTTAGATTTAAAAAGGAATATTAATATATATCATACATGTCAACTTAAAATTAAGAAAGTCAGTTGAGTTTGATGTTCTCGGGGTGTTCCGTCCCGCTTGTCCATTAGTGGTTTGGGTATGGATTGGTGAAAAGGCTTGGCTTTTAGCCGCGGTAGTAAGCTGACCCTTTGTCAGCGTAGAAAGAAACGGCTGTTTCGTCGTTGTCAGTGAAAATATTGGCGTCCAGGGTTTCCATCACACTGAGGTACCTCGGCTGGGGATGTCGTTGCTCGGTGGCCATTCTTCTCATTAGCTGATTGGGGTGATTAACGGTGTTCTGCACTAGCTTCTTTGCCGAATTTAGCAGGTATTTGTCCAGTAGTATTATCCTTGCTTTTCTGTACAGATCCTCATTCCTGTAATGTTTTCTTCGCTGCCGATCGAAGTGGAGTCCGGTGCAGATTCTTAGCATCTTCCTCTAGAAGATTTGGAGTTCCTTAATCGCTGTTTTTGTGATCGTGAACCACACCGGGAAACAGTAGGTGATGAATGGCCGCAAAAGTTCCTTGTACATAAGTATCTTCGTCTGTTGGCTTAGTCCTGATCTTCTCCTCATCAAGGGGTGTAGTTGGCAGAATGCCCACTTCGCTTTTCTGAGTACTCTTTTTGAGTGCGGGTTGAACCTTAGCAACTCGTTGAAGTTGATCCCCAGGTATTTGACGTCCCTTTTGGCAGCAATAGTTGAACCATCTGGAAGCTTCAGAACTAGGCTTCTACAAGTGGCTGCTGAGCAACTTCTGCCGTTTCGGGGGGTCTCCTGAAGCAGATAAGCTCCGATTATCCGGACTGCGACTAGCGGTGTCATTGAAGTCACGTATGTAAGCGAGTCATCAGCAAACAGCAGGTTTTCACAGCCAGCTGGGACGGGTTGATCTGATGTCATCAGGCTGTAAAGGAAGGGGCCAAGTTTTGAACCTTGTGCGACTCCGGCTTTGATGTTCTTCACAGTTGATGAGCAGTTTCCCAACTGCACAAAGAAATTCCTGGAAGAAAGAAAAGAGAATTTTTATTAGTGGCGGGGGTAAATGTAACAGATGTAGTTTATGTATAAGGGCATCTAACCAGACGCTTTCGCACGCTTTCTCGACATCCAGAAAATATCCAACGGTGACACGATGACTGTTGAGCGCTATAGTGATGTCATGCTGGAACTTCTGGAGTGGGTGTAGTGTTGAGTGCTTCTCTCTAAAGCCAAACTGCATGTCAGGAATTAAGTTGTTTTCGCTGCAAAACTTCTTCAGTTTCCTTAGTATCAGCTCTTCCAATAGCTTGCTTAAGTTGCTGAGGAGGGATATTGGCCTGTAGTTGGAGATCATGTTTCTAACACCTTTCTTCGGGTCGCCACGATCTTCGCTGTTTTCCATTTTTGAGGGAAGTAGTTGTTGTTGACACAGTTGTTTAGGATGATGGTAAGAAGGATCAAAACTATCTCTGGCATCCTCTTTATGATGAAGTTGGATATTCCATCTGGTCCTGTTGACTTCTTCGGCCTACAACTGCTAATTATTTCAACTATTTCTTCGCGAGTGCTTAGGTTTGGGCTTTTAACTGGGTCACTCGCTGGATTGGTATCGCTGAATATTGCTCTGTCCATGTTAGGTGCCAGTGTTAGTTGGATGGAATCCTTCACTTTATCCAAGAAGACTGGGTCTGTGGATGGGTTGGGAGTGAAGTTTCTTTCGAAATATTCAGCAAATGCCTCAGCTTTGTCCTGCTTCGTTAATGTCGGTAATAATGGTTTCAGGCATCGGTGGTGCTTTCCCAATTAGTTTGTTGATGTTCTTGAAGGCGTCAGGTCCAGGTTTGATGGCTTGCAGTCTCTTGTTGAATTGGTTATTGTTATGGTGTTGGATAGAGTTCCGCAACATAATATTGACACAATTTAGTTCGCTCCATACTGTCTGGTAGTTGCTATTTGTTGTATTCACTTCACGCTGATGGATCCTCTGAAGACCTTTCCTTAACTGTTGTCAATGAATGTAGAGATTCTGGATATACTCAGGAAGGTGCTGGTATCTGTCCTTTGATGTCTTGGGCTGTTTTTGGATATCTAGCGCACTAGAAACAGCTGTTTCCAGACAGTTAATGGCTGCATCAATTTCTGTGTTCTGCAGGTTCCTGTTTTGTGGTGGCAGTGTTATGGTGGCTTCTATGTCACGTTGAAATCTATCCACATCCAGTCTCCTACAGTTGATGATGTGGCAATGTAACTTCTGCCACAACCTTTAATATTAAAAATGGTCTTCAGCAGGGAGCGGTCAACTCGCCGATTCTATTCAGCATTTACACCAGCGATCTGATAAGTAGTCTAACTCAGGCAATTGCGTATGCCGACGATCTAATTGCGTACAGAACAGCTGCAAAAGTCGAGGACATCAGAATTCTTTTGCAGAGTGACTTCGATGAGATTCAACGATATTGTGATGACTGGAAGTTGAAAATCAACTTTCAGAAATCAGAAACTATCTTGTTTAGGACTCCGTTGCGTGGAGCCACAAGGGATACGAGAAAGAACTGGCGCAAGCTGGTGATCGTAGGGCCAAATGGACATCCACTGGCGAGTAAAAGTGTAGTAAAGTACCTTGGCATCTGGATGGATCAGTATTTGTATTTCCACAGACATATAAATGCTGCTCTGGCCAGGGCTAGGGGAGCTTTTGCCCTGACGAAACGGTTGTTTTATAGCAGCCGGCTTGACAGCAGGGTGAAGGTGATTTGCTACATGGCCCTTATCCGGCCGATGATTGCCTATGGATGCCCGGTTTGGTTCAACGTTGCCCCATCTCAAATGGAAAAGATTCGGGTGTTTGAGAGGCAGTGTCTTCGACGCTGCCTTGGATTGCACAGAACACCAGAGTCGGAGTACAAACACTACTATTCCAACCTGGCTCTATACAACGGGGCCAACATAAACAGGATAGATAATTTCTTGCTGAAGCTTATTCGGGGTCACATTGCAAGAGCGATATCCTCGAGCAACAGCTTAATTTTTGGGGCTTATTACCCCAACAACGAATACTACGAGAGTGTGCGTCTAAGCGGCTTTATTCCGCCCGATGCATTCCTCTATCTAGACAGTCGAGGGCTGATCCAGGATAGAGCGGCGGTTCCGCTAATCTACCACGTCGGCCGGAGAACTGTAGATCGGCGGCTCCTTTACAGTCGAGACATCCTCGCACAAGACGGAGCTGAGCACCTTCGGTTCAGTAGGACTGTGTCCGAACGGGACCGAAGGGATAGGGTAAGGCAGGAGAACCAGTTCTGGTGGTTAAAATATGAAGAATGAAGTTCCTTCAGATATTTAAAAGTTGTCCTTGGTTTTTCTCTGCCATGGCCGACCTACATAGGTTTAGGTAGTTAGTTTTATGTAGGGACAGTCAGGGTGGCACCAAAAAAAAAAAAAAAAAAAAAAAAAAAAAAAATTATAAAACATACAAAAACACAAAAAAAATATAAAATCCACAAAAATACAAAAAAATATATAAAAACCGGAAAATGCTTGCTGTGGCTGTTCTAGTTAGTAAGTAGGTTGTAAGTAGCTTATAAGTAGGTTGTAATTAGTTTATAATTAGTTTTAAATAGTTTTAAGTAGCTTTAAGTAGTTTTAATTAGTTTTAATTAGTTTTAATTTAGTTTATGTAGTTTGTAAGTTTTATAAAAAACCAAAAAAAAAAATAAAGACAATGATACCGAGTTTTTTGTAAATTCTTCTCGGTAAAAAATAAAACCGACCTGAATTTAGTATCAAGATAGTTCTTAGGCCGAAAGGTATTAGCATTAAGTTATTATAGTTTAACTTAGAGCGCCCGACTGGGGCCAGTAAGTTAGTTCTAAGATATCGATAAGTAGGCTAGTTTTTATGAATTTTTGTCTAGCTTTAAGATAGTTTTAAGAAAATTGAAAATAAAAATGAATTATATATAAAAAAAAAAAAAACAGTTGATGATGTGCTCAGTTAGTTCTGTCGTCAGGAAGATGGGTTGTTGGAGTTTGATGTTTAGCTGAACTGCTTCATGGTCCGAGTCCCCGGGTATTAAAGAGCAGGTGTAGTTTCTGAGTTCTGGAAGAATACAAGAAAAATTCGAGGTAGACATAAAAAAATCAAGTATAGATGGTATTCTGGGAAAGGTTGGTTTTTGTTGTGAAACAACCACTAAGGAGTGTTGATCGTTGTTGGCCTCCAGCCAGTCAACAATTGCCTTTCCCTCGGGTGAGATCGTTGTATCCAGCCACAGGTGATGTCTTGCGTTGAAATCACCGCCGATGAGTCCATATGTGCTTCTTTTCAGGGTAGTGTTGAACATTTTTAGGTCATTGTGAATATTTCTCATGCTGGATTTGCACTTAAAATAAACACTGATGATGGTGAGGGTTTCATCTGTTCCTAGTTCAATGGTGACGGCAGTGGCTTCGCTGGTTGTGAGACCTGTGATGATGGTTTCGGTGGCTTTGGAGGAAATATTCTTCTTTACGTAGATTGCCATCCCTCTACGGCCCTCATCCTTGTCCTTCCGGAAGGTTTTGAAGCCAGCCATGTCGATGCTGTTGCGTCTGGTGACGTTGGTCTCATTATGAGAGCGATGTCCAGGTTGATGTTCTTCATCCATAAGCTGAATGTTGTCCTCTTTTCTAGGCTGTACAGTGAATACACATTGTACGTCAGGATGCGAAGCTTCTTTAACTGCATATTTGGAACAGAAAGGTGGCCAGTGCCACGGACTTCTCACTTTCGCTAAGCTGAGCATAGTTCGGAGGAACTGCACTCTGAGCTTTTCCCATGACTGTCAGTAGGTCGGATCCAAAAATCCTTTGGACCTCGGTGTTCAGATTTGTTGGTGGGGCTGACGTGGGTTTGGTTGGTCCACTCCTTGGTGTTGTTGTCAAGGGTGTGACCACTTTAGCTGGAGTCGTTGCGTCTGTTGGAGCACAACATATTACACACACACACTCTAAACATTCATCACACGTCATCACATTAATTATAAATGATCACAACAACAACCACAAGCATAAAACCGAAAGAAGAACTTAAATGAATTTTGCGTAGTTTGCTATTACACACTATATCAACAATTAATATGCAAATTCAAAATTGATTGCATAGTAACATTATTAATGGTTGATATAATTTGTTTTCATAAAAATTTTGTTTTTATTTTCCCGTGGCTAGGTGCAAAACCTGCTGAAGGCTCTATGAGGACCGAAAACCACGTGCTCATAGAAACCTTCACCAAGTCAGAAGGTTTTGTTCTTCACAGACGGTGTACTAAATTCGACTCGTCAAGAATGTCAATAATCGTTGAATTAGCGTGTTCTAATAGTTGATTTCTATGTTTTCGAGCGAAACTTTTTATTTTGTCCCGGACCGTAGGAATCCCGAGATCCCTGTGAAGATCTTCGTTTCTTATATACCACGGAGCATTTACAAATGACCTAAGCAATTTTATTAAAGTTTGCATTGCAGGTACAACCCCAAAGTTGTATATCATAAGTCCAAACAGGTTTAAGAGCCTGGCGGTATAAAATCAATTTATTTACTAAGCTTTGAATATTTACCGAGTAATTTACTTTTTAATTCTTTGCATTTCTTTTTTACGTGCGGCTTCCATTTTAGTTTCACGCCATTTATTCCCAGATACTTTGCCTCATTTGCAAATGGAACACGAGCGGATCAGATTGTTTCAACTGGATAAGAAGGTTTGACGTACCGATGGAATTCCATCAGATCAAGGAGGAAACATTAAAAAAGATGAGGACAACACCGCTTCATCCACAATCTGATGGAATGGTTGAACGATTCAACAGGCCCTTAAAGAACACCTTTCCAAAGTTGTAAGCGACAACCAACGTGACTGGGATCGGCATATTCCATTTTTCTTGATGTTCATCGAAGTGAAGTACATACATTCCTCAACAGGACATACACCATCACACATCCTGCTCAGGAACACAATACGACTGCCAAGTGAGTTCAAATTTACATGTTATGGTAATGAGCCCCAAGAAATAGACGACTACGTGGCAAACCTGAAAGAAAAGCTTCTTGACATTCACGAAAGGACAAGGGAAAATATAAAGCTATCAAGTGATCGGATGAAAACACGATGCGATACAAAAGTAACAACGAAGGGATTCCAAGCGGGAGAACTTGTGTGGTCCACCGTCGGAAGAGACTTCCACCGAAACTTCAACAAAATTGGGAAGGCCCGTATACTGTTGTAACACGAATAAACGATGTCATCTACCGCATTCAGGGAGGACTTAGAGGTAAAATGAAAGTAGTTCAGAGGGCAGTGTAACAACTGTCACATTTGTACTACAACGACTCTCAAATGAACTATAACCACTCTCGAATAAAAGAAACACCGAATTTCTAAATAGACCGGACACATACCAACCTACGGAGAGCTTTGGTGAGCTTTTGAACTTACAATACTAAATGTCAAATTGAAAGCTTTGGAAAAAGAAATTTATAGGAAATTTCCCCTATGGAAAGTTCTGGAAGCAAATACTAGAACCTTCCAGCTTTTTCGGGAACCTTGTGAAAAGTATAAAAGCACATGTCTGACCGGCAGAGGAGGCAGTTTATTTTTAATCGTGAATGAGTAAAGTTGGTTGTAATAAAAGTAAAGTGTAAAAGTAGTGTTTTAGTTTGTAAAGTAAATAAGTGGATAATTCAAATAGATTAAATAAGTTTTATTAACGAACCTGAAAAAAATATTATTATTAATATCATTAGCTTCTAAAATTTCGTAAGCTTCAACCATAGTTTTACAATTATATGGTATAACTATCACTTTTTGTGAAGGGTTTAAATTATGTTTAAACGCTTCAAATACCAAAACTTCATTATTTACCGGAGTATAGTTGTGTTTTGGTATGCAATTTCTGCAATAAAAAGTCTAATTTTGTATACAATTTAAAAGTATTATGCTCTATAATTCAACCGACTTCTTGCGATAACTTTATATATGTTTCTTTTATTGAAAATAATCTAATTAGGTTTACCTTAATGTCCTTCTATGACGATAGATGTGGTAAACTATTGATCGCCCTTACCGCTTCTCCTTGAATTTTTGCATGGATAGTTAAAGTTGCCTTTATAATATTTTCCTGCAGCAATATCTTGTTTAAAAAATACTCCACTGTAGATATGAACAGTGCCAGATTGTCATCTTTTAAATCTTTGTATGGATTTATTTTCTCCAAAAAACGTTGTAACGTTCTAACTTTATTCCTCCTTCTGAACATCGTTCAATGTGGGTGTTGCTTCTGTCATTTTTAACAATTTTTTCACGTCTAGATCACTTTCACTTTCGGTATCACTTTCGTGATATTTGTTTAGTCTTCTGTTTGATCTGTCTTTATTTAATTTTGTTTCACTAAATTTTTCTTCACTAATCATCTGCTAAATATTCTCTCTACGAGATTTCGCAACATACATTTATTGTAATATGTGAGATGCTATATTTTCACAAATGATTTTTTTTCAAACTATATTCAAAATTAATATTCGATTAATTTTTTTTTTTATATTTGAAAAACTTTAAAATCGAGAATTGCATTCGTATCACTGGAACTCATATGTCACTGTATTTCACTTGAACAGATCGCATTGAAAATCCTACCGACTGCGCCAACTAACTTTTTAGAGAAAACAAAAGAGTTTTTAAAAAATCTTTATTCAAATAAACAGAAAAGTCAACTAAACTGTATGAAGGTAGAACTAGAAGTGTGTGATCATTTTCGGGTCGGATCAAAGAGCGTTCAATGTTTCTGCTATCCGATGTGAAGTGGTGGTTGTTTATCGCATTGGGGATTGTCCGATGTTCAGTGACAGCACTGGTTCTGACTGTGTTTCTTGTGTTGTAAATCGCTTGTGCCTATTTGTGTGTATTTCTTTTGATTTTAATAATTTTAATTACAAAATTCTAAAAAATATAATTTGTTTAGTGGTAAACTTCGTCAATTTTATATAATATTGTATTAAGCAAGTTTTATTATTATTTATTTAATAAAAAAAATTGTTTGAGTGATATTATCTACTCATTTCAATTTCTTATGTAGGTTTTTCTGTATTAGTCTCAATTTCCTTAGTTGATTTTTGTGTGTTCCTATTCATGCATGTTAGTGTAAATTCAGTCGTTATTCTATCTTACATTTCCCCTCATTTTATTTTTTGTTTCCCTTACTAGAATTTATCTGTCTGGTACATGTAGTTAGTTTTATCTCTTTCGTTTCATTCTCTTTCATTCCCACTTCACCAACTAGAAATCATTTAATTGCTTACAAATACAATTGGTGAACACCCAAATTTAGGTGCTCGGTAGCCTTGGTCATAGGTGATCGGAGTTCAAATCTTCATAGCGTGGGTTCAAATCCTGAACTTCCATTACAATTTTTTTGTTGTTGCTTTTTTTTAAATTAATTTGTTTTTTTTAAATTAATTTCTTTTTTCTTATTTTATTTGTAATTTTTTTTTTACTTTTCTTGAAAAATGGCCTGCTCTGCGGAAAATTGTTCCGAATGCTCTAATATTTCCCCACTTTTTGCCTGCTTTGGACCTTGTGGTAATCTTTACCATGCCAAATGTATTGGCTCAACTAATGCATTTATCGAAAAGATAACTCATTCAAAGTTTGCTTACTGGTATTGCACCGCTTGCCGTTACTTATCTTTGTCCCAACTTGCTTTTAAAATGTCCTCTTTTAAAACAGATACTAATAAGATTTCAAAGGGTTTTGAAGAATTACTAATTAATTTTAACACTGCAGTCTCTAAAATTAATTCTTTTTCTTTTAAAAACAATTTAGTCGATACCGCCACCTTGACTGAAGATTTAGTGCAGGAAACTATTTTGATTTCTCAAAATAGTGAAGACCTTCTTGCTCAATCTAGCTCTTCTGCTTCAACTGATTTCGCATTAGGTGAAAATAAAAGTAAAAAAAGGAGTCGTGATAACTACAAAGTTGTTAAAAACTCTAGTCCCCCCCCTGAACGCACAAATCTCAGATATGTTTCAAATCTACCTATACCTTGTTCTGTCGATAATGGGAATCAAATTTTTATTCCGGGTCCAGGTACAGTCTCCGATGAGACTCCTGTACTTATAGCTCACGCTAGCAATCATTTAAGACCTAAAAAGGCTATATCTAAACCTAAATCGATATTTGTTTCTCGTCTTGAACCTGATATTATTCCTGATGATATTGTTTCTCATCTAGTTTCTAAAAACTGTATCCCTAACAAAATGTCTATCAAATGCACCAAAATAAGTAAAGCAAATAGCTTCGTGTCGTCTTTTAAAATAGTAACTCAATCTTCTTATTATGATTCAATTTGCGATAGAAGTAATTGGCCAAGTGAAGTTCTTATAAAGGAATTTACTACTAAAAGAAAGAAGAATCCTAAACACTCCCTTCAAAATATTACACCAGCAAAAAACTAGATAGAATTCTCCTCTTCTACCAAAATGTAAGAGGGCTACGCAGCAAAACTGGTGATATTTATATGAACTCTCAGGCAGCTCAACATGACATCTTTGCTTTGACCGAAACTTGGCTCAATTCATGTTTTTTGGACACAAAACTCTTTTGTCAAGAGTTTTTAGTTTATAGAAAAGATCGTCATGTGGATAAACCAAAAGAAATGGGAGGCGGCGTTTTGATTGCTGTGCGTAATAATTATACATCTTCTTCTGTTTCCTTTCCTTTCAATTTATCCATCGAATTAATCTGTATAAAAATAACTTTACAGTCAAAATATATTTACATATTAAATGCATACATACCCCCTAAAAGTTCTGACACAGTTTTTAATGAGCTTTCTATGGCCTTAGATTTTGTAATAGACTTATGTTGCTCTTACAGCAATATTTTACTCCTGGGTGATTTCAATCTTCCGTTTATAGATTGGGTCCCTTCTGAAGATGAATCATGCCAAGAAGCTTCTTTAAATTCTGCACAATCGGAGCTTTTCTTACTTGATAAAATTAGTACTAGTGACTTACAGCAAGTAAGCTGTATTAAAAATTCTAAAAATCGAGTTCTCGATTTAGTATTTTCCTCGGACGCTATTAATACTCTTGTTCTAAAATCTAGTTCTGGGATTACTAATATAGATAATTACCATCCTCCCCTGGGTATTTTCCTTGACAGAGTAGCCATCTCACAATAAATAGTAATTCTTGTGATTGTTCTTACATGTTTGACTTCAAAAAGGCTAATTATGAATTGCTCTCTGAAAAACTTGTTAGTTCTGATATTGGTAACATATTGCCAGCATGTGCTAATATTGATGAAGCAGTTTCTGTTTTTTATTCAATATTTTATAGTTGTATGAATGCTTCTATACCCCTTAAAATATCGAAAAACTCGAACGTTTGCCATGCATGGTATACGAAGGAGCTCAGATCACTCCGTAACAAGAGAAATAGGGCGTGGAAAACTTACTTAAAAACTAATTCACAAATTGATCACAGTTCTTATATTTCAATTTTTGAAGAGTTCCAAACTCTCTCAAAATCACTTTATACTAAGTATTTAAATGAAATGAGAAGCTTTTTAACAGAGGATCCTAGGTCGTTTTGGAAATTTATCAACACAAAGAAGAACTCGGATGGCTATCCGGTGAATTTTGTTTACGAAAACTGTTCTCTACAAAATAATACAGATATTTGCAATGCATTTGCGAATAATTTTCGTGATTCTTTCGTTGATACGCCTATCGTTGTTGACGAAGGTTATTTTAAAAATGTACATATCTATTCCCAAACGAATTTCAATAATATGCCTGTGCAACTGAGCACTGTTTTAGGATATCTCTCATCGTTAAATAATGATTACTCGTCTGGTCCAGACGGAATTCCACCAATAGTATTAAAAAGGTGCAGACATATATTATTTCAGCCCCTTCAGTCTTTATTTCGGCTTTCTTTAAAATCAGGGAAGTTTCCTTGCTTATGGAAAAAATCATTTTTAACTCCAGTTTTCAAAAAGGGTGATAGGAACGATATTAAAAACTATAGGCCTATATCAAAACTGTCTTGTATACCGAAGCTTTTCGAAAAAGTTATTTGTGAAAGCTTGGCATTTCATAGTAAAAATTTAATATGCGAAAAACAGCATGGATTTATGCAAAGAAGATCAACGGTAACAAATCTCCTTACCTTCTTACACAAATGCTCCAATGCTTTAGAAATTGGTAGTGAAGTTGACTGCATTTACACTGACTTTTCTAAAGCATTTGATTAACTTAGTCACAATACTTCTAACTTCTTACACAAATGCTCCAATGCTTAAGAAATTGGTAGTGAAGTTGACTGCATTTACACTGACTTTTCTAAAGCATTTGATTAACTTAGTCACAATATTATTTTGTTCAAACTTAAAGCTTTCGACTTTCCACCCTTCTTTATAGATTGTATAAAATCGTACCTTAAAAATAGATCCTACCAGGTAAAATTTCGACAGGGAAGGCATTTGGGCCCTTTTCTATTCATTCTCGCTATAAATGATGTTGTGTCATGTATACGTTCTAGTGAAATTCTTATATTTGCGGATGATATGAAGATTTTCAAGACAATAAGAGCTGATCATGACCACAGTCTGTTGCAGGATGATATTGACAATGAATGCGGAGTGACGACGAATTTTTGTTGTTGTTTAGCATTGAGTATTTGTTATATTTTGTACTATTGTGAATGATTCGCTGCGAATGCGGAGCGATTCGCGTTGGTTTGGGAGAACCTTTACTCTATGGTGTGATAAAAACGGTCTCAACCTAAACCCAGTTAAATGCCAAACAATTACTTTCTCAAGAAAGTGAGTTGCAAGTGCTTTTAATTATTCTATTTCGCAGCACAAACTTTACCGTGTCTTTAACTTCAAGGATTTGGGTGTTTAGTTTAGTTCTAATTAAGAATTCACAGAACACATTAATTACATTGTAAAAAAAGCAAACTCTATGCTTGGATTTATAAAACGTTGGGCAAAAGAATTTAACGACCCGTATATTACCCTTTCTCTATACAACTGTTATGTAAGACCTCAACTTGAATATGCCTCTCAAGTTTGGTCACACTTCTATGAAATTCATAAAAGTCGTATTGAATCAATACAACATAAATTCATTCGCTTTGCTCTGAAAGGTCTCCCTTGGGCTGATCCTTATAACCTTCCACCATATGAACATCGGATCCAACTGCTGCAGGTCCAAACTTTATATCAAAGGCGGGTTAATAATGACTTAATATTTCTTCAGCAACTTTTAAATGGGGAAATTGATGCTCCTGACTTGTTAGCCTGTATTGGCATAAATTATGGCAGAGGATCTCACCACCTGCGAAGATTTGAACTTTTACATGTCGATTTTCATCGTACTAACTACGGAATTCATGAACCTTTAAGCCAAATGTGTAAGCTTTTCAATTTAAATGCTTCCTCTGTTGATTTTAATATAGGTAAAATGGGATTGAAAACATTGTTTCGAACCAGTGCTCCACAATCGTGACCGTCTTATATATCTATTAGGATACTTTAAATGTTTTTTTTGTATAATTTTGTAAATTAGGTATTGATTTTTGTAATTTTGTAAACTAGTTGTTTTGTAATTATTTGTAAGCATGTGTTAGTTTGCATTATTTTACTAACCACTAACACATGCACTTATGATGAGCCCTTGTTTGTAGGTTGCAGCTTGATCTAAGCTCTCTACAACATAAAATCTGAAGTGCAAAAAAAAAAAAAAAATATTACTCGATGTGGAGTGGTGGTTGTTTATCGCATTGGAGATTGTCCAATGTTTATATTACTCGATGTGAAGTGGTGGTTAACCAATGTTTACATTATCGCTCCGGAATGTGGGAATGTGATTAAATTTTAAGCGACATTGCTGGTCCGGTCTCTAGTGGCTTATTGAAGCTATCAGTATTGTAAGGGTGAGAAGATGCATACGTAACTTCAGCTCAGTTTTGCTCTGGGTGACTCCTAAACCACAGCTCGTAGCCCTGTTGCTAGCCTTTATCAGAGCCATTTCTGTGATTTCGCTTAACACAGGAGTGAACTTTCCTGATACCAATATCACATAATCGTCCGCGACCACCTTTACACCACATCTCTCCAGTTAAACGAGGATTTTGTTCATGACTAGTAGCCATAGGAGTGTTGACAGAACCCAACCCTGGGGTGTTCTTCTACTAACGTGTTTTGTCAAGTTTGCATTACCTTAAGTGTCATGAATCTTTCTGTCGTTGAGGATGGATATTATCTATTCTCTGATGTAGTCCTCTACCCCAAAGTAAACGAGTACCTCATGAATGGATTCGGTTAGCACGTTATAAAAGGCCCCTGATGCCAAAACGGAGTTTGTAGTCAGTCTCCTTGAGTGCCCTTAAGCTTTCCTCTCTAATCATCAGAAGATAAGAGGCGCTGTTCTTCTGCGGTACCTCGGTCTTGATGACCGCCCAGTCATGCATCGGAATCAACGGATTTAGTCTGTGAAGACCGCTTCCTGTCCGCTTGGCTTGATGCTCATGAGGGGCAGCCAAATGCACGGTTTCGGCTGTCTTGGGATGTCCTTAGCTGGGATTAGCTTGAGCTTCAAGCCGTCCCAGTCATTGTTGATCTTAACAATGCACGTCCCAAGGAAATCCCTAGAAAATAAATCAGCGCACTTGATTACCCTGAATCCCCTGAGCATCTCACCATAGTCAAAACTAGGATAGGGTCCCTCGCTTGCCGTGATAGTGTAGGAGAACACCATCTCCGAGAGCTTAGCCTCGATGGAGTTCCACAACTCCAGCAGACCTCTGCTGTTAGTGGAGAGCTCATCCACAACCGATACCTGGAGGTCATCTCTGATGACCTCACTAAAGATACGTGGTTGCGCCGCTCTGGGAGGTGACACCTTCTCTACTTTCTTCGGGCAGCCAAACTTGTTCCTCTTCAGAGGTTGGTTGGTCTCGTCTCGAGACCAGTTTCGTTTGACAGCTTTTTCTCCCTTTGTTTTTTCATCCATAGCCAGAAGACTGTCGTACTCCTCAACAGTCTTCTGGTACTTGATTTTATCAGCGAGGTCTCTCTCAAGAACAGCTCCAGCTTCCTCATTCTTGGCAATCTTGTCAAGGATGAAGGAGGCCTTTCGGAACTGATACTTGAGCAAAGCACCCGCCGATTTCTTTTTACTGCCCCTTACAGCGTTGCTATGACTGGCGTTGCTGAACGAGGGTTCGAGATTGGTGGTCGGTCGGGACACTGGTGTACTATGACTGGTACTAAGAGGGCTCCCTGAGTATATAGGTTGCCCCACGATGGTCTCCTGACTGGAGGCCAAAAGTTCATCCCCAGTGTCGGCGGATGGTAGGTCTGTTATGTCAATTTCGTCCATGTTAAATAAAGAGTAAAAATGAAAGTCCCATGAGTAGGCTGGAAGAGATGGTCAGCCCTGGCAGAGCCGATATACTGGCTTAAGGCAGACTAAGATGGACCCTACCAAGGCATCCGAATGAGCTCGTTAGTGACTGGTTTGCCCCCAGGCCTTCCATTTCTTTGGCACGAATTATGAAAAATCACTCACACCACCACTGAAAATTAGGGACTCGCATCTATGGTCAAATCAAATTGCTGAGAGTTGAGCTATTAAGGAGTAAGGCAACACCTTAACAATTTGACCTGACCTTAGCTGATCCCAAATCCTGTCAATACACAAGATCAACTGTGGTGATCATTGTAAAACGCATTCCATCAATCACCCAAACGTTATCGGAGCGTTGCATAGTCCTTAAGGCATTACTTTTGACTGCCACGGACCATTTCCTGTAGAGAAAGCCAAATTTTCTCGATCTTCTGGATGGATTTCTACCTGCCAATGGCTACTCCTCAACTCCAATGTGGATAACCATTTAGCTCCTTCCATCGCATCCAAAGTATCATTGATTTTTGGCAGAGGGCAGCTGTCTTTCTTTGTCACATCGTTCAACCTCCGATAGTCCACACAGAATCGAGTAGTTTCATCCTTCTTTTTGAAAAGAACGACTGGGGATGCCCAATGGCTTTTAGAATAATTTTCGATAGGCCCATCTTTCTTCATTGTCAATATCATCTCATCAGATTCGGCTATTTTGGTTAACGGGAGACGTCTCGCTGGTTACTGAATGGGTCGTGCGTCTCCTGTGTCGATTCAATAATGCACCAGTTGTGTTTGACCATACTGCCTACTGGGTGAAGAAAGCATATCAGCGCACTTCACTAAATTAAGATGACTTCAAAAGTTTTGCCTTTATAGGGTTCAATTTCCCAGGTTCCACAGATTGTTGAGTGTCCACTTCTGTGATCTAAGCTATTGCAGACACTGATTCACACTTTCCAACAACTTCTCCTATTCTACGGTTTGATGTTAAGTATTCGTACGGGCACCATGTTATTGTTAGGTGCCACAAAACTCTTCCCTAGGATGATGTTTTGGGAAGACTGCTCAGTGTCTGGCATATATCTTCCTTCATGACAGTCCTAAGAGCTTGTGTGGTTTCATTGCCATAAACCATAGGAATCTGAACACTTCGGTACTCATGAACTTGCTTCCCGATATCAAGGATTTCTCCTTGCTCTTTCATAAAGTTGATTCAAACGATGCACTTGTCACATATATCTGCTATCAGAAACTGATGTGAAAACTCCAGCTCTGCAAACGGATCGTAAGACGAACCTCTCCGTACACTATGGCTGCCTCGATAGGTGTTGGTGTTATGCCGCCATGTCATCTTCACGAAGTCTCTTCGAACAATGGAGGCAGTGGCACCATTGTCGATCGTAGCCACTTGTTTCTTGCCGTTTAATGTTGCTTTCACAGTCAGACATTTGATGTTTTGTTTAGTCTGTTAGACTTGAATAGTGGCCTTGGAGCCGTCGATACCAGAAACCGGTCACAGTACCAGATTCTACAGAGAGCTTTAAAACGTACAATACTAAATGTCAGAATGAAAGCTTTTGAAAGGGTAATTTATGGGAAATTTCCCCTATGGAAAGCTCCAGAAGCAAATACTGGAACCTCCCAGCTTTATCGGGAACCTCTGAGAAAAGTATAAAAGCACATGTCTGGCCAGCAGAGGACGCAGTTTATTTTTAATCTTGAATGAGTAAAGTTGGTTGTACCAAAAGTTAAGTTAGTGATATAATTCAGTGGTAAACAATAAATTGTCTTGTAGTAAGAAAAGTAAAGTTTTTTACTTTGTGGCGTAAGTAAGTGGAGAATTTAAATAAAGTGAATAAGTTTTGAGAAAATATTACATTGGTGTTAGGAGTGGAAAAAAACCTAATTTATTTTTATTTAGATTATTTATTACACTTTAACAGACAATAATTACAAAAAGTGAAAGTGAAAATAATGTTGTTTTCGATTGGATTGGACTGTTCTACTCCTTTTTGATTCCAATCGAATATGAAACCACCGAATGAATGAAGCCATTTTACAAAATGGCTTCTTCAAGTATTTATCACTTTTGACAAATAGTCCAATAAAAACTGTGTATGTATGCGTGTGTTCCAAATCTACTCCTTCTCCAAATCGGGAAGAGAAAAAGAGTCCAAAAACAGTACTCCGAACACCCAATCGAAGGCTTTTGAAGTAGTTCGAGTAAAAATGGAGTAGAAAAGTAGTACTCCGAACGTCCACTCGAAACCGACATACGAAAAGACAATGGGTAAAACTCTGAATGATCTAACTTTGGTTGAACTTAAGGCAGAACTGAACAAATAAGGTCTTCCAATGCTGGAACAAAGAATGATCTCATAATTCGTCTGCAGGAATATATGAGAAAGCGTAGAGAAAACCCAAACACATTGATATTCGACATTGAAATGGAGGAAGAGCAGGAAGAAGTTAGATCATCGAACATGAGCAATAGCTGTTTGATAAATTTTGAAAAGAATCTTCTAGAACAACAAAGCCAAGAACAAAAGAATCTTCTTGAATGATTCGAGCAACAAAACCAAGAACAAAAAAATCTTCTAGAGCAACAAAGCCAACAACAGCGCAATGAACAAAAGAATCTTCTCAGACGATTTGATCAACAAAGCTTAGAATAAAGGTATCTTCCAGAGCAACAAAGCCAAGAACAAAAGAATCTTCGAAATCTTCTCGAAGGTAAATAAAATGCATTTGACAACAGAATAGTTGCTTTTGAAGAACTTGCCGATAAACAATTTATGACGGTCAGTAATCAATCGTCGACAATTAAAGCAAAGTTCGAAAAAGTCGATGATAAAATCAAATCCATTACAAAAGAATAGGACAAAGTAAGGAAATTGAAGATTCTAGAAAGTTCTGGCGACTGTCCAAGAAGAAAGAAGATGCATCCACCAACCTTCGATGGAAAAACTTCTTGGTCAATCTACAAGAAACTGTTTGAGGCAGCCGCAGTAACGAATGGCTTGGACGAGGAAGATAAATTTATAGCTCTGACGCTTGTCCTCAGAGGAACTGCTGCTGAACTGCTACAAACCATACCAGCAGATAAGAATTTCAGTACTCTTGTTCAGGCCATTGACATTTGAAATTGGCCATATGCAAAAAGTTTTCTACGTCCAACTCAATACTAGAGTCCAGAAAAGAGGAGAAAGTCTGCAGCAACTCTAAGCAGATATCGAACGGTTGGCGCATCTGGCATATCTGGCTGCAGGGGATGAAATCATCAACCAATTCGCAACACATCAACCTTCAGTGAGCAATTCATACTGCCGGAAAACGCACTCTTCTTGAAGCATTAGCATTCGCTCTAACTATGGAAGCAGCAGAACAGGCTTCTCAAGGAGTTCATCGGGTAAAAGAATAAGAAAGTGAGGAATGTTCTTGCCAACGGACTATGTTCCAAAGAAACCGACGAGATGGACCTGCTTGATCCCGCAATTTTATCAAGACCGATTATCTCCAGTCCAGTGCAGATTGTCACCTAGAAGACCTACATGTTGAAATTGCGGCAGCAGAAACAGCAACAACAATGGAAATACTCTCACTCGACCGGTCCTCCAACCGGGAAACGAGTAAGAACCAACTTCGAGGGGCAGATGACTGGTTCCTGGTATCGATGGCCCAGAACCACCATCCAAATCTCACAGACTAAACCAAACAACAAAATTCTGACTGTGGAGACAACATTGTGGCTACGATCGACACTGGTGCCACTGCCTCCATTGTCCGAAGGGACTTAGCGAAGATGACATGGCTGCATAAAAACTGCAACAGGAGAGGCAGCCAGAGTGTACGGAGAGGTTCGTCACAAGCTCCATTTGGCAGAACTTGAGTTCTCATATCTGTTTCTGGTAGCAAATATAGGTGAGGAGTGCATCGTTGGAATCAACTTTATGAAAGAGCACGGAGTAATCCTTGATATCGGGAAGCAAGTTCTTAAATACAGAAATGTTGAAATTCTGATGGACTGTCATAAAAGAAGATGTTTGCCTGCCACCTTCATCAAAAGTAGTTTGGATAAAAATAAAGGCTGATTTGGGTAGCCATCGCTACCAAATGGCTGAGTCAGACTCTGAGTAGTGATCCCAAAACATCATCTTGGGGAAAACTCTTGTGGCACCAAACAACAAAATCAAACCATACGAAAACAAGCTAAGAAAAGGAGAAGTTGTTCGAATGTGTGAATCAGAGTCTGCAATAACTAAGATCACAGAAGTGGACACTCAACAATCTGTCGACCCCAGGAAATGGAACTCTAAGGGAAAAACTCATAAGTCATCGAAATTAAGTCAACGAAAACTTGGTGAAGCCTCCTTCACGAGTTTCCTGATATAATTTCTTCACCCAGTGAGCAGTATGGTCGAACACAACTGGTGCAGCATCGAATCGACACAGGAGATGCAATACCAATTCAACAACCAGCAAGATGTCTCACATAAGTTAAACAAGACGAAGTTGAAGAAATGATATTGACAATGAAGAAAGATGGGCTAGTCGAAAATTCTAAAAGCCCTTGGGCATCCCCAGTCGTTCTTGTCAAAAGGAAGGATGAAGGTACAAAGAAAGACGGCTACCCTCTGCCAAGAATCAGTGATACTTTAGATGGAATGGAAGGAGCTGAATGGTTCTCAACATTGGACTTGAAGAGTGGCTACTGGCAGGTAGAAAATTATCCAGAAGATCAAGAAAAGACGGCTTTTTCCACAGGAAATTCGAAGTAATGCCCTTCGGACTATGGAACGCTCCGGCAATATTTGAACGTTTAATGGAGTGCGCTTTACTAGGACTTACTTTGAAGTTTATGATTAAACATTTGTTGAGCATTGTGGAAACCTTAAGGCCATGTTCCAGAGGCTTCGTTAAGCAAACTTGAAATTAAACCCAGAAAAGTGAGTTTTCGTCAAGTCTGAAATAAAATACTTGGGACATATTATCTCGTCCCAAGGAGTGATGACGAATCCTGAGGAAGTGGACACCGCTAAGAATTGGCCAACTCCACAAGATATACATCATCTACTATCTTCGATCTGTTGAAGATTTTGCTGGGATCACAAAAAGTTTGCATCAGCTAACAGAGAAAGCCAAGTGAGTGCGAGAAAAGCTTTCAGGAACTTTAGCAGCGCCAATGCAGTACACCTGTTCTGGCCTATCCGACATTTGGAAAACCTTTTATCATCAACGCTGACTACCTGATCCAACATCGAAGAGGAAGGTCACACTCAAACGCAGATTGAGGATTGCCCAACAAGAAGACTCGGATATTGAACCCATTCTTGCATGGAAAGAACACAAAGAAAAACCAGAATGAGGTGACATTTCCGATAGGAGTCCACCTCTTAAGGTGTATTGGGCACAATGGGACTCACTTCATGTGTAAGAAGTAGCGCTAAGACGAAAATGGGAGCTCGCAGACGGCAAATTATATGTAATGCAACTAATAGTTCCTAGATCCAAAGTTAAAGACGTTCTTAAAGAGATGCATGATGGAGCTTCTGGAGGACATTTGGGGGATAATAAGACACTGGAAAAGGTAGCAGCAATTCCTGAGGCATTTGCCTTCCCAAACCAAGAAACCAAATCAGTCGCATATCAGATTGTCTACAATTTGGTGAGCAGGTTTGGTGTACCAATGGAACTCCATTCAGATCAAGGAAGGAACTTCGAGTCTAAGATATTTTAGGAAGTTTGTGCGTTCCTTGGTATTAACAAGACGAGGACAACACCGCTACATCCACAATCTGATGGGATGCTCGAACGATTCAATATAACCCTTAAAGAACACCTTTCCAAAGTTGTGAGCGTCAACCAACGAGACTGTTTGTGACTATTGTGACTATTTTGGCCTATCCAAGTGCAGTACATAGCCCAACAGGACATACATCATCGGAAATCCTATTTGGAAACACAGCTCGACTGCCAAGTGAAACTAAATTTGGATGCAATGCAAATGAGCCACAAGGAATGGATGACTATATGGACAACCTCAAAGAAAGACTAATTGACATTGATGAAAGGACAAGGGTGAATATAAAGCTTTCAAGTGATTGGATGAAAACAAGATACGATACAAAAGCAACAGAAACAGGGTTCCAAGCGGGAGACCTTGTATGGTTTTATAATGCCCACCGTCAGAACTGACTCTCACCGAAACTCTGGCTTGCAGAGGACGCAGTTTATCGGGAATGAGTAAAGTTCGTTGTAATAAAAAGTAAAGTTGGTGAATTAATTTTACTGGTAAACAATAAATTGTTTTGTAGTAAGAAAAGTGAAGTGTTTTATTTTGTGAAGTAAATAAGTGGAGAATTTGAATAAAGTGAATAAGTTTTACTAACGAATCTAAGAATATATTAGTATTGAATTTTTACTATTATCAATCAAAATTTTGCTATATTTAAATACTGCTTACTGACGACGGAATAGCTTCCAAAATGTACATTTAAGCAAATAAATATTATAAATTATTTACTCAATGGGTTACTTCGACAAAAGCGCGTAATAGAAGTAAATTTTGCTATTATTTTCGTCGTGAAATAATTGACAGGGTCAACTAGCATTGGCATTTCTTGTCAAAAATACTGCCTATGAATAAATTTAAAAAAAAATATTTAATTTCTGATGTATTCATTTTCTACTTTAAAGGCTTTGTGCTGGATTTTAATAATCACCCTATCAAGAATGCTGACATATATGCGAAAAGCAAAAATAAAGCATACTATACTAATTTAACGAACGACGATGGAGGATTCATTCTGCATAACGTTCCATTAGGTAGTTTAACAGTTGAAGTTAAATCACCTGGACATTACCCTTCCTCACGAATTATACAAGTAAAGAAGACAAACTGCAATACCGTTTTCCGATTGAAGAAAGATGACTACGTAATGGCTATACCACGCTTGATCTTCGTTTCTACAGCTGGAATTGTGTTGGTTTTTATTGTCGTTGCTTTTGCCTTTGGAATTCAATGCATCCAGGCAAAAAGACATCATGTTAAAAAGTACTACAGTTTTTCACTTCTTCCCCAAAAGGCAAAAGAAGTCTTTGAGGATGAGGAGGAAACCGAACTATTTCGTTCTCCTATAGAAAGTTTGTTAATATGTTATGTTATGTCAATATGTCTTTTCTAAATAATATATCATTTTCTTGCAGAAAATATGACTTTGAAACCATATTTCGATGAAGATCTACAAGTTTTTAATAGCGAATATGAAGAGGATAGTGATGAAGAGGATATTATAATGCTGGATCAAAAAACCAAGGAAAGTGTTTACGTAGATTAAATGTAATCGTTAAATTATCTTAAAAAGTTAGAAGTACATATAATTGTATACTAACATTCATATCATTTGCTTCAAAACCGATTTAGCTAAAAAATTGACTATTTTGAAATAAGTATAATAGGTATATACCTAGAACATATATTTTTGTTTCTTTTTTACTACGCTTACATCATTTATTTTAATATCTTTCTCAATAATTGCATAAAAGGGTGCATTAGGTATCAACTACCTATTTCTGGAATTTCATGAATTTCAAGGAAATCTCCTTCAATTTTTTGCTGCTCACAGGTTCGTATATTCAAGCTGTTCTTTTCGTAAATTGCACAATCATTGTGGGGAAATAGCAAACATGAACTCACACACCCCTAACCCTCACGCAAAAGTTATAATATTTAATGTTTGCGTACCTATATTCTTTTTCACATTATAACTTTCAAGGTTTCCGCGGTTGTTTACAATGAACAATTTTAAAATCTTCGTATTAGTCTTAGTATCAAAAAATATTTAATATTCAGAGAGTACTCACCCCGAATGTTTCGCTGAGAATTGCATATAGCGTGGCCACCTTGAAACTGCCAAAGAGATTTTGGCTACGCTACACGGGTTGTAACGCCGCGTCGCAGGTTCTATTTCTCCCCGATGTTTTGGTTGTTGGTTTGCAAGTTGGGACCAAACTATGCTCACTGTATCTACGATGATATGCAATGGCAATTGGATCGACCTTGTGGAGTTAATTATGGGATCCCATGTTTTTGACAGCTTGAAACTGTCTTTGCGCACCAGACGAGGGATGTAGTGAGGTTTGTTAGCTAGATCCTTAGCCTTATCGAAATGAATCCAATGGTGTTTGTCTGGGTTATCGAAAATATGCTCACATATGGTGGACTTCTTCCTTTGGTTTTTGCTAACAGCGCTGATATGCTCTTTCAGACTTGTGGCAATGCCTCTCTGAGCAAGAAACAGAACCTTTGATGCATCGTTACAACCTGCATAGCCAAAATCACCCATAACATCTCTTTGGCAGTTTCCCGGTGACCACACTCGATGCATTTCAGAGGGAAACGTTCGGGGTGAGTACTGTATTGAACTCGCTAAATATTAAATATCTATAACGTAGTTAATCCGAAAAGCTTAAAATGTGCTTTTCACATTATTTAACAAAAGTCACACTTTAGTTATTAGAATCTTTTTTATAAAAATAAAAAATTATTTAATTTTCACAGTAAAAATAATGATCCTTATGCAACTCTTATCATATAATAAAACAACAAACACGAATTTTGTGGTACAATTTACACGATTTACAAAAACCGAAGGCATACTTTTAAGTCCGTTAAATACTAACGTTTTACATAAAGGTTATATTAAAAAGGTTTATATATCGTTGGAAAGGTTTTTTGACACAGAAGTGTAGAATGTAAAGATATTATACAAAATTATCAATAATTGCACCGCCAAAAGTAAAAAACAATAAAAGAAAATTACATAATAAGTGCGAGCGAGCCAGAGTAAGAAAAGTACGTACATATTTGTTCACGACACTAATTATTTACATATCTACATTCATTACAACTACTAAAAAAATGATTAATTTGTTTTTATTCATCTGTATAAAAAATAATAAAACGTTAAGTTCATTTGTATATTGTTTTTTTTTTTTATTTGTCGTAACCTAAATGTGACATTTGATTTTATTCCACCCACCAACCAACCAATTTTGCAGCACTGACTGGAAAGATTATCGGAATGCCCGATATCAGAGTTCAGTGCTGCAAAAATTAAATATAAGTTTCTATTATTCGGTATTTATATGACCCGATTTTTTCCAAAATCGGGTGAAAAACGATCTTTTCGGTCCGATTTCTGTCTCCGAACTCCTTATACTTTATTGCTGTCCTTTTCATTTTTCGTGCAGAGGTGGGCGTCACATTAACACCAGCGTTGCTCTAATTGCAGTATTGTATTTATCTGTTGTACAACAAATCTACTGCCTCATAAAATACTTTTTGGTTCTTCGAAAAAAAAACAAAGTCAACAAAATTAAATCCTCTATTAATTTTTCAATTCTATCTTTGAAAATTCTTTGAAAATCAGTCATTGAGAGAGGACTTAGAGGCGGTTGTTCACAGTGACCGTTTACACCGTAATAATGGTTAAGGATGTGATGGATTTACTGGAGACGATCAATCCAAACGAGGGGCATTTTAACGACTCTCACATTTGTACTATAACGACTCTCGAATGAGTAATAACCACTCTCGAATAAAAGGTACACTGAATTCCGAACTAGACATAACACAAACTAACCTACGGAGAGCTTTGGTGAGCTTTAGAACTTCCAATACTAAACGTCAGAATGAAAGCTTTGGAAAGGAAAATTTCCCCTATGGAAAGCTCTAGAAGCAAATACTAGAACCTTCTAGCTCTTTCGGGAACCTTGTGAAAATCATAAAAGCACATTTCTGATCGGCAGAGGACGCAGTTTATTTTTAATCGTGAATGAGTAAAGTTGGTTGTAATAAAAGTGAATTAATTTCAGTGGTGAGCAATAAATTGGTTTGTAGTAAGAAAAGTAAAGTGTTTTATTTTGTGAAGTAAATAGGTGCAGAATTTGAATAGAGTAGATAAGTTTTATTAACGAACCTGAAGAAATATTACAATATCGTAATTGTTTGTTTTTTTTTAATGGGGAGTAGTTTGGCAATTTTCCACGAGTACGGGAAGTACCCATTGTTTATACAGTTGTTAAAGAGTATTATAATACATGTTCGAAGAGTCAAAGGTGAAAACTCTATCTGGTTTAGTGAGGTAGGCTTGGCGCGCTGAGGAGAGGGCTTCCTCAGTGACTATTGGGTTAAAGGAGGGGGTTTGTTCAGTGAAAATTTCTGGAAAATGATTTTCAAAGGTAATTGAGATATCCCTTTCGTTACTAATAGAGATGTCGCTAACCGAGATTTTTTCGCAAGAGAAACATTTTCTACGTCCCGCAAGTTTATAAAATTCTTTAAACGCCTGTGGCTAAGGTTTAATTTTTGAGAGCCTATCGCAAAGTTGTTTATTCATCCAGATAGAGATTTTTTCCTGTATGATTTTGTTGAGGAGCGAAATTTTGTTGGACAGTTCATAATATTGAGAGTTTACTCCATTGAAATGGTTGTGGTATATGTATTTTAGGTGACGTTGCCAAGAGTGTTTCACTTTGTAGACTTTTTCAATATATCCCGGGAGATTATTATATTTTTTTTTTGTGAAATGTATGCTTGTTGAATGATAGTTAAGGGAACTTAGTAGGGTATGATTGAACTAATAGATAAATTTGTTGACTTCTGTGTTCGAAAGACAGCGAAAATGGGTGGCAAAATCAGTTAGTAGAGAATTGTCAAGAAGATCTTGAAAATAAACCCAATCAGTAATTTCAAAAGATTGATATGAAGGAGGGGTGAGGATAGGGATAGCAATTTCCTCAAGGCAAAGTTCAAGTACTACGGGACAGTGGTCAGTAAAAGTGTGAAGATTAAAAACATTATAGTATTGATTGGTGTGATTCAGTGTTTGATTGAAGAATAGAAAATGGTCTAAATACGAAGAACTTCTGGGGAACAAAGGGGTAGGGGATGAAATAAGAGTAAGGGAAGGATTTAGTTTTGAAACCAATCCATAAAGGTTTTACCATTGGTGTTGGTCTAGAATCACCCCAATCAGGGCTTCTAGCATTGAAATCTCCATCTAAAATGACACCATCAAATGAGTTTGCCAAGGATACAATTTCGACTAGTTCGCTGGAAATGGTAGCGTTAGGACAGTTAGTGGAAAGGAATATAGAACCAATTAAATTTTTTTTTGAAATTGTCGTTGTGTCTGAATGGGAGGCTTAAGAATATGCAGGGAAAGAAAGATTGGGTGGAGTTCCAATCAACCCCGCTGTATTGTAAGTTATTTTTAATGAGGATGGCGACACCATGGTATTGGTAATTTCAGAGGATGCTATAAGAAACAATTGTTACCTGTTTACTATTTACAGTTTAAGTGCGTCTCCTGAATAAACGCAATATCTATGTTGTTTGCCTGGAGAATTTAAGTAATCTCAATTCTCCTGGAGTGTGCGATAGGTGTCAAAATGTTAAAGGTGAGGATTTTAAAGATCATAGCTGCTAAATAAGAAGTTGATTGACTAGGTCTAGGTAAGCCAATTTTTTTTTCAAGGGGTGAGTCGAATTTATGAAATTTAGACATGAAGTCTTGTATTTTTGCAACAAGTGCATGCATTTCGAGGCCAAAGTGATCCTTAGATAGGTTACCGAATTGGTTAATAATACTTTGCCCTGGGTGCGGATAGAGTAAGAGTCCGGTTTGATAGACTTAGATACTTGAGAGATGGGGACAGAGTTAAAGTGGCTGGCGAAAGAAACCTCCGGGAGGAAGCCATTATTTTTGTTTGACAACGCCCTATTTACTAACGGAATACTCGATTCCCGTCTGTTTTTAGCCGAGCTTAGAAGAGTTTCCTTCCTTTTTTTGAAGTCCCTGTATGACCTTCAGCCTCTGAAGTTGGCCCGATGAACCTCCCCACAGTTAACACAGACAGCTTTGCTATCAACAGGTTTAAAGGTCAGGCACATTCCTGGTTCATATTTTTGTAAGCATTTAATGCACCTCTAATTCTAATTGTTAGTGCAGTTTTTTGCTGGGTGACCAAATTGCTGGCATCTTCTGCATTGCAGAAGGCAAGAATCACCTCTCGGTTTTTCCCAGGCTATCTTTGTGTTAAAGAGGAATTTAATGTCAATTATGACGTTAGCACTTGTTCCCGGAGAAAGGCAAACCAGAAAGAGGTTGTTGTGCTTTAGAGCTTCCAATACTAAATGTCAAAATTAATGCTTTGGAAAGGGAAATTTATGGGAAAGCTCTTGAAGCAAATACTGGAACTATCAAGCTTTTCCGGGAACTTGTGTGAGAAGTATAAAAGCACATGTCTGGCTTGCAGAGGACGCAGCCCTGGTATGTTAAATGTATCCGCTATCCGATGAGAGACGATACCATGTCAAGTTATAGTACTGTGGGTAGGTATGTATCTGCTTGGTTAAACAGCCATACCTCTGGTATGCTGTGTAATAGCTGTCGACGGTAGTGATGATATCACCTAAAGCTGTAGGTATATGTCCGATGGTGTCATCAAAATGTGTCTAAATTTGATGTTGTTCATTGTACTGAGCATAGTACTAGGCAGTATGGAATATGTCAAATACGACTGGATTGGTGGTGGGTGGAGGGGTGTACCAAGTAGTAAGGCACATTTTGCTATCGAAGCACTGACGGGATTTCTTTGGGTCGACGGTGGATGACGGAACATCCTGCCCGGTCGAACCCCTGGTTCAAAATGTGTTGTGATGTTGATGGACAGAATTCTGCAGGTAAGAATGATCCGAAGTATTAAGGCAGCTTCGATCAGTCAACAAAGCTTCTCCACGGGGTGGCAGCAATCACCGGAGATGGTGTACAGGGTTACGTTCCAGGCTATTCCATCTCTACCCGGATGAATAACTGATACACGAACAAGTCGCTAGTGGGTGGGAGGTAAGTTGTTATGTCGCACAAGCACAATATCATCCAGGTTGATGTTGGTGTCTCACTTTTCCCCGTTTGTTGCGGTGTGAAGGGATCGCACCAGCGACCACTTAACTAATTGCCGCCAAACAATTAAGAATACATTCAACCTGCTTCGATACTTGATACTCGGTTTCCCGTCCATATCCATCACACATACTTTGTCCCGTCGCGTCGGTCACCGCGTCGGCAATAGCTATAGCTATAGAGCCGAATCATAATAAAAAAAGTATTCATATTTCTATTGACACACTTTGTGCATAATATACTCATATAGTTCAACAGGCACCTTCAGTGCAGGAACTATAGGAGAAATACAAAATAAACAAAAATACTCATATGACACTTTAAGTGCACGAGTATTCTTGTATTTCCAATTTCAAGTGTCGTTGATTTTTGAAGCAAATGCATGGTAAGGTCGAATGCTGATTGTGCATATTGTGGAAATATCGATAGAACGTTATCGATTATCGAAGTATGGTTGGATGTATACGAAGTAAAAAAAATTTGTGTATAAATAGGAATAGTAAAAATATATTGGGGGACTTCAAACCCTGAAGCCAACGAAGTCGATTCTTTTACTTAGCAACTCGCTGGAGGTTCGATTAAGTTAAATTCAGTAGTTCAGACGCCCTACAGAGCTATCCGCTTTTGCGTTAAGGTATACTTGGCTACTCGCCGGACCAAGTCTGCTCTACGGAAACAATACATATACTGAACCTCCACGACTCCCAATCAGGGGTACAACCATTACATGGCGATCTTGCCAGAAGCAGCAAAACATTGTCTATTAGATGGCCCGGCAAACCCAACTGGCCCTAGCAGCCAATTTAATTAAAGAAGCCCAGGCACTACTAATAGAACCAACAAGGCCCAAAGAAACCGAACAAATCACAGTAGGTCCCGAACCCCTAACCATCGAAGAGTATTTGAGGCGAAAGTAGTCTAAAGTAGAAGAGGTCATCGTTAACAATAACGGGCCTCAAATTAATAAGTCCAATGATAAATATGAATATGGAATAGATGTAGCTTCCATCATAATTATAATTATTATTATTTTTCTGGCCAAATATATTAGAGACTTAATCGTAAGGAAATTTAATAAGGCAATTAGAAAAGTAATAGTCAAAAACAATATAACCAGAAGAATGTCTGTATAATTTTTTTTAAATAAAAATATGTAAAATAAAATTTTCTTAAAATTTTTATATTGGTTAATGGATTTCTCGACTTTGGAAGAAGCCTTAGACACACTAAAAAACTGTTATCTAAAGCCTAGTACGCAGATCGAGCTAAAATTCCGCTCCCACTTTTCTCTCCAAACACCAGCTAAAATCCTAGCTAAATTTTGACACAAAATTGTTGTGGAGAATACATCACAACAAACAGCTGTTTTCTGAAAAAAAATTATTCAACAATTTCAAACTTTTTCTTTTTTTATTTCAAGTGAATATAATCAACTAAAATGGATTTTTCCCTTTTTGGCATTGTTAAATCATTTGTCCTTGAATATTTCTCGTTCTTAATTTTCATTTTCACAAGTAAAGCTCACGAAAATCCCACAAATATAAAGACCTGCCACAATTTAGCTCGAGAATTAATGTGCCGCACAATTATTTCACGCGCTAAATTTTGACAGATAGGTCCCGTACAGTAAGAAACAAAAATTTGATTTTTTAGCTGGAGCTGCGTACCTCTCAGCTAAAATGCTTGGCTGAATTGTAGCTTGGCTTAATTTTGGAGAGAATTTTGTATGGGAGCGAAATTTTAGCTTGATCTGCGTACTAGGCTTAAACCTAAAAAAATCCCCAAATCGCAAAAGAAAACTCGAAGGGGCAAACAAAACATTAAAAGAAATTTTGCAGTTGTGGAATATTTTCCTTGAACACTTCACAACTTTTAATCGACAAAATCTTACAGAACAGGAACATAAGTATCTGACTCAGTTGACATCCACGGCTAAAGATTATAGGGAGCTTGCAGAAGCAATCGTACAAAACAATATACAAGAAAATAGTTCAAAAGAACCAGGTTCAGACCAAGAAGATCAGGAAATTAAGTCAGTCCCCGAAACTCATGAAAAAGTGCCATTATCAAGTTTGAACAAAATGGCCGAATTTGATTTCAGTAAGGCACACAAATTGCCTGTACTAACCTGCGAAGAAAATAACAAACGCACCGAAAATATTAGGGATTTTCTCATTTTACCATGACACCTTAAAGAAAGATTCACAGACTATGCTAATCAAATTTTTGTTGAAATGTAAAATTCAAGGTAGGGCATTAACTGAACTAGGAACTGAACAACTAAAAGCAAATTTAGTTTCCAAATGTGGAGACAAAGATACAATAGAAAGCATTCAGTCCAAATTAGATAGGTCGCGTCAAAGAAACCGACCTATGCGAGAATTTGTTTCTGAAATAGAACAACTGATATCAAAAATGACTGAACTGGAAATAAGTATGCAAGGGGAAGAAGCTCGAGAAACACTCACTATAGCAAATGAACATAGAGGATTAGCTTTTCTCAAACAGGGAGTTAATGATAGATATAGAATCATTCTGGATAGTGCAAGACATACTAAAATGCAAGATGCTATTACCCATTTGCTAGAGTTAGCTCCCAGTACTGTACCAATAACGGAAACTGTCAGGTATGCCCACAATACCAATTATTCCCAACACCACAATCGAAACCAAAACCGAGGGTATTTTCATAATTTCTATCAGTCAGGTTATAATAATACTAACTATCCCAACAAAAATTTTACGAGACAGAATTATTTTCGTAGTAATAACTACTATCCCAATTCCCCAAGACAAAATAATTTTAACAATAACTATAATCAAGAATTTTCTCAATCACATCACGGAAATCCGTCATTACAAACTAATAACAATCGTCTTAGCACAAACCGTCCTAATGACAATAGAAGTATACAAAGTAATAATAGGAATAATGTTAATACGAGGACTAATTTTTCCCGAGACAGAAACCCTAGTAGAAATAACACACCTACCGGTACTAACAATAATGGTCACAGAGTATTAGCATTGGGAAACGATCTACCCACCGAGGGGGAAGCCGACCCATCGGAGGAGAATTAAATAATCCACCAATGCCAAATGCCATTTGCACTGCTGGAATATCAAACGGCATTTACGTCATTTAAAACTAGACTACGATCAACATATAAGATTTTTATTAGACACAGGAGCTTCAATTTGTGTAGTAAAAAACAGTTCAGTAAACACAAACATACCCATATACAAAAATAAAAGCACAAAAATTCTAGGCATTTCAGGAGATTTACAAACAATAGGAACATGTAATATTCAAATCCATTTAGAAAATTTTATAGTTCCATACGAATTTCACGTAGTACCCGATAATTTCCCAATTCCGGTTGAAGGTATTATAGGGGCTAACTTTCTGTTAGAGTTTAACGCAATACTTGACTTAGAGAAATTCCTATTAACAACCAAAAAGGGAAGTAACATTATTCATCTGCCCATATGCTCCCACGAGAATATTAATACCATCTCAAAAGCCCGACGATGCGAAGCCACATATTGGCTAAACAGAAAACACACCGCAGCTTGAGTATTTTACCCACAGCAATTATGCGAAAACGTTTTTATGGCAGGATCATTATCCACTGCCAGCTTCAGAACACTACATTTTACGTTGCAACCAGACGGATAAATCAATAAACGCTCGAGTTAATAAAATAATTAACGAAATAAATTTTGACACATTAAATAGCGAAGAAAAAGCAGAAATTGAAGCCATATGTACCAAATACCAAGACATCTTTCACGTTGACGGTGACAAACTCACGTATACACATATTGGCAAAGCGGATATCTCGCTTAAAAAGGATGTATCACCAAAATATTCAAAAACATATCGTCTCCCACACACACAGAAACAATATATAAAAGATGAAATACGAAAGATGTTAGAAAACGACATTATAGAACCATCTGTTTCGCCTTGGAACTCTCCAATACTAATAGTACCTAAAAAGAAAGACCCTGTTACCGGTCTACAAAATTCCGTATGGTGATCGATTATCGTCACGTTAACGAGCGAATTGAAGATGATAAATTTCCACTACCCAACATAACCGACATCTACAATATGGTAGGAGGAGCAGCTTACTTCTCATGTATAAATTTAAGCCAGGGATACTACCAAATGGAGTTGGATGCCAATAGTAGACCAATCACAGCGTTCTCAACAGAAGATGGTCACTACCAGTTAAAACGACTACCCATGGGCTTGAAGATCTCACCCAGCAAATTTTCCAGAATGATGTCCATAACGATGTCAGGACTAACATATTCACGATGTTTTGCCTATCTCGACGATCTCATAGTCTTTGGTAGAAGTTTAATAGACCACAATAAAAACTTAATACAGGTGTTTGATCGGTTAAGAGAAGTAAACCTAAAAATACATCCTGGAAAATGCTCTTTCTTGCGAAAGGAAGTATTATACCTAGGACACGATATTTCCGATAATGGCATCCTACCCGATCCCACTAAATCCTCCGCAATGAAAAGCTACCCCACACCCACCAACGCTGATGAAGTAAGAAGGTTCTTTACATTTGCCAACTACTATCGTAAATGTATCCCTAATTTCGCTACCATTCCCATCCCACTACACCGATTGCTGAAAAAAGATGTCGAATTTAATTTTAATAAAGATTGTGAAAAATCTTTTGAATTGCTTAAAGAAATTTTAACTAGTCCTAAAATTTTACAATTCCCAAACTTTAGCGGAGAATTTATTTTACGTGCAGATGCCTCAGGTTTCGCTCTAGGAGCTGTTTTATCCAATTTCGACGATAAACCAATTGCCTATGCAAGCAAAACTTTTAATAAAGCAGAGAAGAACTATAGTACAATTGAGAAATAATTACTTGCTATTGTATGGGCAGTTAAGCACTATCGTCCCTACCTATTCGGAAGAAAATTCAAAATTTTAACAGACCATAGACCTTTAGTGTACTTGTTCTCACTTAAAGAACCTAGTAGCAGACTAACCAAATTTAGACTACTACTAGAAGAATATAATTTTTACATAGAATATTCTCCAGGTAAAGATAATTGTACAGCCGACGCACTGAGCCGCATAAAAATAGACTCTGAGGATTTGAGACAATTGTGCATCTGTGTTGTAACAAGAGGTCAGTCAAAAATATGGAAAATAAAAATCATGAACAAAAACAAATAAATGTAAGGGATACGAAAACTGATGAAACAACTCATAACCGAACTGCTTAAATTACCAGAAAATGGACTTAAAGTCATAGAGCTGAAGATTGTTGACAACTTCGAGGAAGATTCAGTTAATTTCAAGGATACGGACATTATCATTGGTCCCAACAAGGTTTTGGCGTATATCCCAAAAGAGAATTGTTTACTCCTAAAGAAGTCCAAGGACAGCACTACAACCCAATCGACAGTATTTGGCAAAATATTGTCGAGGGATGTGCAGAAACTCTGCGGATTGAACTGTATTAAAAAGATATATATTACTAAAAATGAAATAAAGAAGCTCGTATGCGGCCGCAAAGAGAGCAATATTAATGAATTAAAAAAATTATTAGGAGAAATATTTAAAGAAAGTTACATTAAAGTGCACATTATAGAAAAAAATATCGAAATAACTGATCCTTGTAAAAAGAAATTAATACTTAATGACTACCACATTCTTCCAACCAGTCGACATGCAGGAATAAACCACATGCTACAAAATATAAAGAAAAAATACTTTTGGTCAGGTATGCAAAACGATGTGACGACATTCGTAAAGCATTGCCCAATTTGTCAACGAAATAAATATATTCAGCCAAAAAAGCAACCAATGGCTATCACATCAACAGCCGAATCGGGTTTTGACAAACTATTTTTAGATCTCGTAGGACCCTTAGAAGAATCAGAAGATGGATTCAAGTATATCTTAACTATACAAGATGAACTAACCAAATTCACGGAAGCAGTACCCATTTCAAACAAAGAAGCAAGTACAGTGGCAAAAGCTCTAGTAGAAGGTTTTGTTTTAAGATACGGAGTACCACACACAGTAGCCTCCGATCAGGGAACTGAGTTTCTAAACCAGGTTTTCCAAAAAATATGTAAATTATTAAAAATAGAACAGTTGCAATCCACAGCGTATCACCATGAAAGCATAGGAGCCTTAGAGAACTCCCATAAAGTCTTAGGAGCATATCTGAGAAGCTACGTTTCAGAAAAGCATACCGATTGGAGCACATGGCTACCATACTACGTTTTCTGTTATAATACATCAGTACACTGAGAAACCGGATAAACACCTTTCGAACTAATATTCGGAAGACAGTGTAACTTACCATCAAATTTGGTTAAGCAGGTAGAACCTGTTTAAAACTATGACGATTATTTGATTGAGTTAAAACATAAATTACAAAACGCTCATAAAGATGCTCGAGAAACTCTGATAGGCAAAAAGATAGCAAGAAAAAATAGATTTGATCTAGAGGAGCGAACAAAAATCTCAAATTTTGAAATAGGAAGTTTAGTTTTACTTAGAAACGAAAATAGAAAGAAACTTGATCCAATCTACATAGGTCCATACGAAGTTTTGTCCCAAAAAAGTGTGAATTGCGATATAAAATATGAAAACAAAAAGATAACAGTTCATAAAAATAGACTAAAGCCATTTTATATATATTTAACTCTTATCTAAATATTAAAAGTTGACAAGAACTTTCTAGACTCAGACGAATTCCATTAACTAATAATAAAAACAAAAAACTTATAAGAACTTGTAAACATACCATTACATACTCCGTAAATACCAAAATATACGAACAAAAAAAGAAAAAATAATATTAATATGATGTATAGATAAACTTGTAAATATAGATTAACATAAACTTAGGTGCACCTAGAGAAAGAATTTAAAAAAAAAAAAACAACAATAAACCTAGAGAAAGAATTAAAAAAAAAAAAACATACAATATTCAAGGTTGAAAATCAGCATCAGCGTGGAAATATCGATAGAACGTTATCGATTAGTAGATTAGAAGTATGGTTGGATGTATACGAAGTCAAATAATTTTGTGTATAAATAGGAATAATAAAAATATATTGGGGGACTTCAAACTCTGAAGCCAACGAAGTCGATTCTTTTACTTAGCAACTCGCTGGAGGTTCGATTAAGTTAAATTCAGTAGCTCAGACGGTATACGTGGCTACTCGCTGGACCAAGTCTGCTCTACGAAAACAATACATATACTGAACCTCCACGACTCCCAATCAGGAGTACAACCATTACAGCGGGTCTGGAGTGTTTCCAAGTACTTGTCACTCCACCGCTTACAAAAGTTCTGATAAACTTTTCGTATCCATTGATACTGTTTCAGTCGGTTGAGGGGGATGTGTTCCATCTGAGGTTCTGACACGGTGATGATGAGTGGAGATCCGATCAGGAAATCGCCTGGAGTCAGCGCCAGCTTATCCTCTGGGTCATCATGTAATGGGACCAAGGGTCTTTAATTTAGACAGGCCTCGATCCGAGCTGCCAACGTGTGAAATTGGTGGTACCAACTCGATGCTCGATGCAGGATCCTGCTGAATAGTTCCGTGAGGGAAATCATCATGTCATCAGCTTGTGTAGTAACTAAAACAGGCCTCACACAAATCATTTTGGCTGACATTAAACAAGCTATTTGATTCCCTTAAAACTTGGCATCACAAGTGCTACACAATTCAACAATTCAATAACCTCCCATCAACAGTGTATTAAGGCCTTAAAAAGACAAAATATTGCTCAACTAAACAAGTTATCATATGACAAGAAATGGCTTGTATAATAAGACCTTTGAATATAGGTCGTATATAGAGTTTTTATTAAGGCCTTATAAGAGCCACTCAATGCAGTTGTATAAAAAAAAACTTTTTGCTCTAAATTTTAATTTTTACTTACATAATTTTATTTTGTTTGTTTATTTTCTCTTTATAAGGGAGCTTGGACTGCATTTTTCTTTATTCTCAAATCAGAAGAATTTTATTTTATTTGAAAAAATGTTACTTATTTACATGACTTTTCCGAGGTTTGAACTAACGTTCTTCCAATCACCGATCCAGCGCGCTACCCACTAGGCCATTGCCAATTCAGAAGAATCATATACAAATTTTAATGAGTTTATACGCTTTAAGTATACTTCATATCCTGGACAATTCTACTACCAATATAAATGAGCAGTAAAGGCCATGTGTTGAAATTATCAAAAATCTAACTCGAGTTTTTAATCAAAATTTATATTACACAATAGATTTAAAGATAAGTTAACTTCTTTATTGTCTGAACCTCAACCTAGGCTAAACCGCACATTTACGATTTTCTTGAATGCTACCTTTTCTTAAGTTTCACATGTAAATCAAATGATTCCTTACGAAATGTGTAAGAGCATACGAGTTTTTGAATAAACCTTTAACATTTTTTCCGTACACTCTTATGACAAGATCTTTGAAAATAAATAAATGAATGATTTTAAAAGATCACAAGTTATACTTTCATTTTTACTGAACCAAAACTTTGATATTAAATTTTTTGGTTCTTAAAAAGAAAAACTTAAATCCTTACATTCATTAATTTCATTATTAAATTTCGGGTAAATGATTATTGTTAATGCCATAAATTTTATATTAAGTATAGAGTTGATTTACTAAAATAATTTGCTTTGAGAAAAACCTTCTTTGAAATAAATAAATAAATTAAATAGTACTTAATTAAACTTAAAGGTTAACACTTAAAACTATGCTGAATAACTATCAATTTATACTTAACGAAACCTAAATACGCTCTTCAAATGAAATATAAATCATAATTAATTACTAGTCGTTGAGATCTTGAAATTATACCACACGTAGTTGCAGCAATTTAAATTTGATATTAAAACATATATATAAAAGTTGAACTGTTTCTTTTACTTTTTTCGTTGAACAAAAAGTGTGAAAACTATCACATTAAACAATTATATTATAAAGTTAGCTTCAGAAAAAACTCGATTTATAACGGCAAGTACGTGCGATTCATTAATGTTTATTATTAAATATCTTTCCCAAGCAAAACGAAATATCTCTCAAAAGAAGGCAATAATTTCTAAAAGTTTGCTACCAACAATTTATTAAACCTAATATTTCTTTACGCTGGGTAATACTTAAGACCAGAGAATATCAATTACCAAGAAGCCAATCTTTCGTACGTTTCACCCTCCAAAACCCATTTGTTTACATTGTTGTATTTGTAATTTCACTTTTTGTCGATGAATAGATGTGAATTGCAACAACAATGTAACGCGGTGAGATTTATGTGTTTTGACAGCTCAGTTTTTTTTTCTTTTGAAAATTGGAAAATAGTTTTTAAAATTCTTCGACTAAAAACAAAAATATCGTTGTGAAATTGTTTAATGTATACAAACAATTGTAATTAATAGTTAATATTCATCCACAATTATAATAAAATACAAAAAATGAATCCATAAATTGTTTTCAATCACTCAGATTTCCGTTCATCTTCAATACATCTTGCATATTATACAGGGTGGCCCTTTCATTATCCAGAACAATTGTAAAATTTTTGTTGGATATATTCTTAGGAAAAAATAGTTAAGAAAATACGAAATAAAAAATAGTTTTTCTGCAATTTGACACCCGGAACTTCAATTTGTAGTTTAAATTCCACTAAACTCTCAATTTCCATTTTAGAAGTATTAAAGTAGATATTAGGTGGGTTTTATTATTATCTTCTGTCGGGGTTCGGGTATTGATCTGGATTAACTTTAAGTACAAAAAATAAGACAGGAATTTTCAAAATCGTTTTTGTTGCACGTGTTAAAAGGTAATCTAGGTGCGCATCTCTATCGAATATAATAAAACAACAATAGCTATTTTTGATTTTTTTAAACTTCACGACATCTAAGTATTTGGTTTTGAGTGTTGAATATAGGAGTATTGAATACTTATTACTGAAATTATAATTCAAAATGTAAAAAAATTAAATAGTTTTAACAAAAACACTATCTTTTTTTTACTTTAAAGTTTGAAAATTATTTTTTAAAACATCATTACGAAACAACTTAATTTGAAAAATTGATTCGAGAATGGATTTTAAGAAATTATAGCATGACCTCGTAGCTGTTGTCGTATTTTTAAGTTATTTTCATTTATCCAAAAAAAAATTAATTTAATTTTGATTGATTTTTATTTTTGTATCTCTAATCTAAAAGGAGAGAAATAATCCACCCCTCTTAAACAATTTTTTTTCTAAAAATATTATTTCATAAATTATCCTGCATGAAATAGGAGACACCCCGTATTTGGTTTTGTTTTGACATGTAGTTGACAGACCGAGGTGAATAATTCTGACCACGGGGCGTGTTCAACAAATAGAAACCAAACTAGGGCCCGGTTCACATTCGAACGTATTTGGCGTAAATTAGTGTGTAGCAATGTAAAGGCTCTCCCAAACCAACGCGAATGCGGAGCGACGACGAATTTTTGTTGTTGTTAAGCGTTGTGTATTTGTTATATTTTGTACTATTGTGAATGATTCGCTGCGAATCGCTCTGCATTCGCGTTGGTTAGGAAGAGGCTTTAAACAAAGTGACGAAAATTTAAATCTATTTTCACATTCCTTACTCGTAGCTACATTTTTGCGTAGTAGGCTTTTCAATAATTACTTCAATAGTGCACAAGAGTCGAATATGAAATATATTTTAATTTGCAAAATGGAAGAGAGTTGACGAAAGTTTTTTCTATTATTGTTAAGCATTGTTTATCTGTTATATTTTGTATCATTGCGAATAATTTGCTATAATTTGGTGTTGGTTTGGAGGAGCTTATAATTCAATTGCACTCATTAAGCCTGAATTAAAAAGAAAAACGGATTTAGGTGTGGATTTAACTAATATCCTACCTAATAACCTATCCTGTTTGTCGTCTATATAAACTCTGTGTTCAGCCTTCCATTCGTTGGTAAGGTAACGGCTTTTGCTGACGATCTTGGTATAGCTTATGCCTCACCTAGCTCTCTAAGCCTTGTGGCTGATTTAAATTTTGATATCCACCTACTGCGTATCTGGTTTGCAAAACACAAACTTAATGTGAGCAACAAAACTAAATTAATGTATTTCAGTCTAAGAATACAAACGATTCCAGATGTAGATATATTATTCCATGCTCAAAACTGCCAACGTTATAGAATGTTAAGCTGTACATGTAATGGTGGTGGTGCTATATCGCGATTTGATGAAGGAGAAGTCTGTTGTGGCAATTGTTTTAATGTTGAAATAGTTAATGATTTTAAATACCTAGGTATTTCGATTGATCAAAATATGAGTTGGACAAATCACATTTCAAATTTGAAGCAATATCTACGTTCATCAATCCGTGGTCTTTACCACCTCAAAAAATGTTGTGATCACAAAACCTTAAAAACAGCCTATTATGGAATATTCCATTCCAAACTTCAGTATGGGATTAGTTGCTGGGGTGGTGCTTACCTAACTAAAATTCAGCCTCTGGTCATTTTGCAAAAGTGTGCTATCAGAAAAATCTGCGGGGTCAACCGGTTGTATCCTTCTATGGTGCTCTTTAGATCACTGAACATTCTACCTGTGAGACATTTATATTATTTTAAAGTTTCTAAAATATTCTTTATGAGATGTGGATATCTACAGAGTCCAAACTCTGAGGTCCTCAATTTGCGAAGCAACCATGACAGCTATGTATCCGTCCCCTCATTTCGAACGACTCACTTTAGAAACTTCTACTCCATTGTGTCCTACAAGCTCTTTAATATGTTTCCTGAAAATATTCGTTGTATTCGAACCTTAAAATTATACTTGCAAAAACTAAAATATGGCTTCTTGAAATTGATCATTACCAAATCGAAGTTTTGTTGACCTACATCAATTAGTTTTAAACTTAATTAATTGTCTTATATATCAAAAATAATGTTTATTTTTTCCTTTTTTAATTCTTGCATCTAATTTTTGTATTTTCGTTATATTAATCTTTCCTTAATATTGTTCACCCCACATAAGTCATTTATTTATACTGAGTGTCATTTATCACTATTTAAATTGATAAATATAAAATGTCACTATAACTATTCTTTATTATAATATCTCTTTTAAAATTTGTATAATTATCCTTTGTTACTTTTATAAATGTATTATTATAATAAGAATAATGAAAATAAAAAAAAAAAAATAAAGGCAACCACAAACCAACGTGAAATCATAGCGAATCATTCGTAAAGATACAAAATATGGCAAGCACACAACCTTTAATGGCTCTCCCAAATCAATGACAATTTGAATCATTCATTCCCAAAAATATGACACATACACAATGCTAAAAAAACAACAAAAAATCGTCGTCGCCCTGCATTCGCTTTGGTTTAGGAGTGGAACCGGACATTTCGGTCCGAATCTTCACATTTCCCTATACAGTTTTGAAATTTCGAAATGTGCGATTTCGGTGAATTTAAATAATTTCGAAAGAGACAAATATCTAATCTCACAGTTTGCACTAATTTAATTTCAAAAAAAGTAATGACTCAAAAGTTATCGTGGAATAGCAGAAATAATCCCGTGTAAACATCCAACACCAATGAAAATAAAGATAAAAACAATTTGTCGCTATATGTTCCCACAAAAATGAAATTCGAACTCGTGGTTAAAAACTATTGATATTTCAAGTATATGGAACAGGATTTCTTGAATATTTCGATGAAATCTCAACAAAAACTCTAGATCGGTTTCGTGGGAACGTAGTATTAGATTGCGTATTAAGCCTTAACTACAAGTCTGTTCATGTACTTCCCATTACTACGAATTTTATTTATTTAATATGAGCTTGAACAGAACTTTGGGCTAAATTCGTGGAAATTTGTATTTTTGGGAGTAAGTGAACAGACATTACAGTGGCACATTTTTGCAAAATTACCAAAGTAAAAATATTTCCCCTGAGAGCAGTTGTTTTATGAAAAAGAATATACACATTTTTTCTTTAACCAAAATTTATTTTTATTTTTTATTTTTGCAATATTACACAAGTAAAAAAAATCCCGCTAGAGCAGTTGTTTTGTGAAAAAGAATACACAAATTTTTCTTAAATCAAAATTCAAGCTTCCTGCATCATTTTCATAAGTTTCCCAGTGAGAAACACTTTCCCGAAAAAAACAATGCTCGTGTAAACAAGAAAAACTCAGGTTTTAAAACCATGCTTTTACCATTTTGCTCTCGTAGTTTATAATATGAAAATGACATACTATAATATCCGTACCACTTATTTGTCACGGGTATTAATTAGTAACCTACACCTTTTTTTATTTAAAGTTGCTCCAAATCTTCCACATAATTTTAATTTGGATGATATATAAGGTTAAGTAGGCACTTTAAGTTTCGTTCTTCAGGTTTTAATACTTTTTGAACATGTCCACGAGTTTCAAAAATAACCGACAAATTAATTCACCATTCCTATACAGACTGTGGTCAGTGACTAGTTGCTTCTATGTGTGCGGCTGTCACTAGTGGTGAGTGACTAGTTGATTCTATGTGTGCGGCTTGTACTGCTTTTCACTAATACTTTGCAAATATAATCATTGCAGCTGTTCGCTTCAGCTTGTAGGCAAATCAAACTGACAGTTGAGGATTGCCATCTTTATTAGTTTATCTATGATCAGCACTAACAGATAAGTCTATGGAAGAAGTCATAGATAAACAATGTAAAGATGGGAAACCTTCGTACGTTTCACCCTCCAAAACCCATTTTTTTACATTGTTGTTTTTGTAATCTGACTCCGTGTCGATGAATAGATGTGAATTGCAACAACAACTTAACGCGGTGAATTTGATTTGTTTTGACAGACTAATTTTTTTCCAAACTCTTTGGATATACCTATTTCTTTTTTTTTTAATGCGTCTGCCACTCTGCATCGTTGTTTTATTTATCTTTTTTATATTTGTTCTAAATGTTTTCGTTTTTATTAAATAGTAATAACAAATAATTTTGATAGAAAATTTGAGTCATATTTTTAATTGTATCAAAAGTTTCCGGCAGCGACTTTTCATGAATTCAACAAAAAAAACCTCGTGACATTTCTGAATTCACCTCAGGGGATGTGTTCTAAGAATTCTTGTTTTGAGGGTGCAAACACACTTTTTTAATGGAATATTATTGAAAGGTACGACTGCACCATCAATATATTTACCTAAATATAATTTTTTAAAACGCATTGTAGCCGAATGGTTTGCCGTTCCAATTAAATTGAGTTATTAATTATATAAATCGCTAACTGCCAATATTGGTAAGTTAGATGCATTTAACCAGATTCTGTGACTTACTTACTACAAATTTAACGTAATGGGAACAAATTGGCCCTGATGCTCCATTATCACTTACTTGATGTAAAAACAAAATTCATTATGATTGTATTAGTTGTGTTTTTTGTAACTCAAAATAATTCTTTCTGCGCACAAAAAAACGACAACAAAACAAAGCAATTTACTAGTCAAATACAACAACAACAATATTAATTCAGAATTTAGGTAGAACTAGAATAGGCGAAGCCAACGTAGTGGTCGTTGGAAACCGGGCGAAAACAAGTAATCCATATGACGCGCGAAGTGGTACTCTTCGTTTAGTTTTCGTTAACTTCTCCCGTCAGACGGGAGAGTGCTCACCAACCACTTTTTCGTAAGTGGACGTGTATGCAAAAACAAAATGGTGGAAGCATAGTTTTCCAGTCTTTTTTTTTGTTCAATGTATGAGTGAAAAAAAATCTTAAATTTTATTTTATTAAATTCAAACCAAATCGAAATTTCGTAGTTTCGCAAAGTTAATAATTTAAGGATATCACTTTGTGCTATAAATAAGTAAAAAGAAATTAACATAGAACAAACAACAATTAAATGTCACATGTTTGATGGTTATATAAAGTGGCAGACCAAGGCAAATGTTGAAATGTCCCGATGTCGTTTTTTCCCCCAAAGTCCATATGGACATGCAAAAAACGTAGCTATTAGTATCCAGACTAATTTTGATAGTTCGTTTCTGCGGAGACCATAAATCTGTGGAAATATTCCTGCAAGAAATACAAATTATAATATTTTATAATAATAATAATTAATAATAGGATTTTCACAACAAAATCCAAAACCAGTTTTCGGCGAAAACTTTTCAAAAACTCAAAAACCATTCACACCAAACATTACACTATACGTTTTTGTTTGACATTAAAATTTTTTCACCAACCACTTACAATTTTCTTTTCATTTTGTTGTTTTCTTCACTTTTATGGAAGTAAAATGGTGATTTTTATATAAATATGATCCATATAAAAGCATCCAATCAGTTTCTTTTTTGACATTTTACTAGGCACTGAACTTTCTTAAAGGTACGTTTGTTTCGTTCATCTTTGAATTCCAAAAAGTTTTCGTCTGGTTTTATATAAAACTTATGTTTTTCGAAAACCTGAAGCTCAAAAAAATATATGTGAAAGCTTGTGTTTTCGATTAGGTTTTTCTCCAAAGCCGATATTTTCACGAAAACCGCGATTTGAGTTCGATGTAAAAATGCTAACATATGTATCTTCTATGAAATTTCATATTTCACAAACAAATTTTCTCCCACTATGGTTCAATGAACATACATTTATTTATTCAATTATTTATTACTATCAATATATTTTTTTATTATCTTAGAACGTTTTGAATTAAGGTAGCCAATGCAATTTTAAAATAAAATTATGTAAAGGGAAGTAAGCACTTAAAAATTCACTTCACCTGTTTTTATACTTTATGAACATGTCCATTGGAGCTCATAAGATTTTTAAAATAACTGACAAAATTTAAAAAAAACCGACGATTTGTGGTGAAAATCAGTAAGTTGCATTAGTGTTAGTGTGGTAAAGGTTACTAGTGCAACTTTATGACATTCACCACGGTCGGAGCTTGTAGGCAAATCAGTTTGACAGCCGAGGATTCCCATCTTTATATTGTTTATCTATGGAAGAAGTCATCAATGTCATTAAGAAATAAATCATCAATACCGAAGATCGTGAAGCAGAAACAAAATAGATGCAACCAAAATAAGAAGGAAGTGAGATCTACTACTAGATGCAAACAAAACTAAGAAGGAAGTGACATCTACTGCAAGGCCAATCGCAATTTTTGTCTCTTCCGAACAAACTTTTTCGGAGGGGAATAGGTGTTATGTGAGATGCCGGACACACTATAAACATAACTATAATAACACATAAGCATGACCATACCCAAAAATAATAATATTTTAACTTAATACCAAGGTCAGCCACAGCCAAGCAGAGCAGTAAACAATTCGATTCGTCGTACTCAGCAAAAATGGTACGCGATCGTTTTGTTTACAAACAACCACAGCACATGGTCAATGCAACCTAAGCAAAATGCAACCCCAGCAAAACGAAGTATTCGCTGGAAGGTAATCGACCGATGGCTGGATGACACACAGTAAAAAGAATATATGGTAAACTAAACTGCGCCAACAAAAATAACAGAAGGTGCGATGTCAGCTGGACACCGATCGGTGAATGACGTAAGCGTTAAATATTTGTATGTAGGAACTAGGGAAATGCTCATCTAGCACTCATAGTAGTATTTCAATATATTATTTTATGAATAACAATTACTAACCTAGATAAACAATTGTGAAATTTCATAATTTTGGAGTTGTCAAATAAACAATTATGGAATTTCATAATTTTATAAGGTAATTTTTAGGTATAAATAGTTAAGAAAAAATAGAAGTAATGGTGAGAAATAAGCAGTAGTTAACCGATTGTAATAAACAAAGTGTTTTTAAAAGACGGCTTTTATGTCAAAGTGGAGACGGAGACAAATAGACAAAAAGGGTAAAACCTAAAATTAATAAATATTTCCTATTTTCAGAAGATTAAAGCATGGGGTTCCTAAGAACCTAGAAATAAGCCCTTTGGGTTGGATAGTCTGGGCCACCACTGGCCAGATAAAAAAAGGGGAATTCCACCGCGAGGTAAGATTGAGTAACTCTATTCTAATCCCTCTCCCCTTCCAATATTCATAGTATGAGTAGTTTTATCCACCAGGTTTCGCCGAATGCCCCGTCCGTGCCCCCAAAAAGAATAACTATCGAAGAATATCGACAGAGGATGTGGGAGGAGCTCGAACGTAACGAAATACCCCTTGTAATAAACCCTTTAGAAATAACAACGGCTCAGGTAATTTTTCAAGTAGACAAAAAAAGCAGCATCCCGAACCTATGAAAGCAAGCACTATTTATTCATAATTGAAGCAACCCACACAATTCTAAAATTCAGGACAAGCAGGTCCTTCGAATTCTTTCAATAGAGAAATGCACAATATTAATACAGGACAATTTCAAGGCCCAAATTACCCTGAGCAAGATGATGGAAATGAATATATAAGTTATCTTGATAATCATTACCAGGACTTAGACACAAACTATTACGAAGAATTTCAACAAGGCCTCGATTTATTCGAAGCAGAAAATCATCCCGAAAATACTGAAAATGTTCAGTATGTAGCCTCTGGGAACCAATCGGGTTCATAGACATAAATAAACATGAAATTATTTTACCCTATATTAATATCTCAACACCATTTGGCAGACCCTTTAGGTTCTTGATCGAAAGTGGAGCCTCCTCATCCTTCATTAATCCCGAATTCGCCGACCCCCAATTCCAAAATCAAATTAATCCAACTATTGTAAAAACAATATTTGAAGAACACACAATCAATAAAGGAATTGATTGTCCCTGCTTCACAGAGCTTCGAACAAGTGGAATATTTAAATTCCTGACATTCAAATTCCATGGATACTTTGATGGTCTAATAGGTTTAGACATCTTAGCTTAAAATAAAGCCAAAATATACTTTGAGAAACAAAGACTCATCACTGTTAACGCTAGCATTCCCCTCCTTTTTAAACCGAATTACACATCATACCAATATACAATTCCCCCACCTTTAAAAGTCATCTGAAGCCTCCCGGTAGTCATACAAAACGGAGACGGTAGTTTACAAAAAAAGTCAACCTCTCACTTTCACAAAGGCTGTCAAACATAGAATACCAACTAATGACGATGTTAATATCTACACTAGGTCATATAGATACCCTTACATACATAAAATGGAAGTAAATTCAAGAATTACTAAGACAAGGTATTATCCGTCCTAGCCACTTACCTTGGAGCTCTCCATTGTGGGTAGTCCCGAAAGGAAAAGAGATACCAACTAAAAAATGGCGACTTGTCATTGACTTCCGTCATTAGAATGAAAAGACAATAAGTGACAAATATCCACTCCCCAACATAACTGAAATCCTGGATAAATTAGGTAAATGCATGTACTTTTCAACGTTAGATCTAGCTACCGCGTTTCATCAAATCGAAATGAACCCAAAGGATATACCCAAAATAGCGTTAACTGTAGGAGGGCATTCCGAATTTGTTCGGATGCAATTTGGGCTGAAGAACGCCCCATCAACCTTCCAACGCGTTATGAATCATATATTAAATGAACTTGTAAGAAAAATATGTTTAGTCTATTTAAACGACATTATAATTTTCTCGACCTCATTACAAGAACATATAAAATAAAGGGTGATTTTTTAGCTGGTTTGGTTTTGGCAACACTGGTTTTGACAGCTGACGTGTGTTTAGTACCTTGTGTCACTGTCAAACATCTTCAGTTTGGTTTGCAATTTAACCATGGATCGTCTTACAAATGAACAACGCTTGCAAATTATTGAATTTTACTATCAAAATTCGTGCTCGGTTCGAAATGCTTTTTTATCGAAAAATTGTGTTCAGCGATGAGGCTCATTTTTGGTTGAATGGGTACGTAAATAAGCATAATTGCCGCATTTGGAGTGAAGATCAGCCAGAAGCATTGGAACAGCTACCAATGCATCCCGAAAAAGCCACTGTTTGGTGCGGTTTATGGGCCGGCGGCATTATTGGGCCATATTTCTTCAAAAATGATGCGAATCGCAGCGTTACTGTCAATGGTGAACGCTACCGAGCGATGATAACAAACTTTTTTTTGTCCGAAATGGAAGTTCTTGACTTGCATGATAGGTGGTTTCAACAAGACGGTGCCACATGCCACACAGCATGCGCAACAATGGCGCAATTGCCAGGCGAGTTTGGTGAACAGTTAATTTCACGTTTCGGGCCGGTCAATTGGCCGCCTAGATCGTGCGATTTGACACCATTAGATTATTTTTTGTGGGGGTATGTCAAGGCTAATGTCTATAGGGACAAGCCCGCTTCGATTGACGCACTGGAAGCCAACATCCATGCATTCATTCGTGAGATACCGGCCGATATGTGTGAAAGAGTATGCCAAAATTGGACTCAGTGGATGGGCTACCTGAGACGCAGCCGCGGTCAACATTTGCATGAAATTATCTTTAAACATTAAATTGCAAGGTTCAAACTATCGATTCAAATAAATATTTCATTCATTTTTTCGAATTTTTTGTGTTTTTTTTTTTTTAAAGTTCTAAACCTCTTAAAAAATCACCCGATATTTAAGAAAGGTATTCCTAAGACTCCAGGAGTTCAACTTCAAAATTCAGCAAGACAAGACAGAGTTTCTTCACAAAGAAACTGCCTTCTTTGGGCATATTATCTCTAGGGATGGAGTAAAGCCCAACCCAGATAAGATAAAAGCCGTAAAAAACTTCTCTATCGCGAAAGCCCAATAAGAAACAAAATCATTTTTAGGGCTATTGGGGTACTATCGGAAATTTATGAAAGATTTCGCTAAGCTCACTAAACCTTTGACGGAATGTTTAAAGAAAGGAAGACTGATCACCTTAGACAAAAAATATATCACGGCTTTCGAAATGTGTAAAGATCTTCTCGTAAATGACTCCAATACTCAGATTTTCCCCGTCAATTTGTTCTTACCACAGGCGCGAGTAATTACGCCATAGGTGTGGTGCTTTCGCAAGGAGCAATAAGTAAAGACAAACCTATCTGCTATGCCAGACAAACCCTAACAGATTCGGAATGCAAATATTCCACCATCGAGAAAGACTTTCTGGCAGTCGTTTGGGCAACGAAATATTTCCGCCCTTACCTATTTGGTCACAAATTAAAGATTCTTACAGGCCACAAGCCCTTGCAGTGGATAATGAACCTTAGAGACCCAAATTCCAAACTCGTTAGGTGGCTACTAGATAGTATACAAAAAAGGAGTTCAAAATCTAAATGCCGATGCACTTAGTTGAATTAAAAATGATGATACAAAAATTGAACTGAATATCAACGAAATAGACCAAGTCAATCCTAATTCTAGCGCTTCCACAATACACTCAAGGTTAGAGAACCTTGATGACCATATTTATATCTCTGAACTTCCGCTGAATGAATTTAGCATACAGCTTGTTCTTAGAAAGGCTAAAAAAGATAAATTACCTCTAGTAGAAGTGCAATTTAAAAACAAATTAAGACGCACAATCGAAAAACAGAATTTTACAGAAAATATTATCATAGATATATTTAAGAAATGTTTACCCACAAATAAATATTGCGCTATTTACACAGACGACGAAACATTTAAAACCATCCAAAGTGTCTACTCCGATTTTTTTTCGAATAACAAAAATTTTAAACTAATTCATTGTACAGAAAAGTTATGGAAGTATTAGAGAGTGACAATCTGTGAAGGGATCGCACCAGCGATCACTTAATTAATTGCCTCAAACCTCAAAACAATTAATAGAACATTCAACCTGTTTCGATGTTTCATATCCATATTCCCATCGCATTACATTTCATGATCAGCTATAGCAAAGCCAAAGCACAAACAATACAACATTCATATTTCCGTTGACACACTCAGTGCATTGTGCATATACCTATAAATAAATGCTCATATAGTTCAACTGGCACCTTCAGTGCACAAGCTATATAATATGACACCAAATATACAACAACACTTTCAGTGATTGAAGAAAAACAAACATAATTAAGGGTCGCTGACTTATGGTAGTAAAATATGCATCCTAAGCAAGCTAGCCCAAAACACTTGAAGTGCATGGCTATTATGCTGATGCTGTATTTTATGGGAATTCTTATTGAATATCGCAGTATTGTTGAATACCAATACAGGCATTATTTTATTGACAAATTTTGTATAAAAAGAGAAGAATAAAATTAAAACACTCACATCTTCTTATTCTACATTCAAAGATTGTGTTTCACTAAATTAAGCAACTCGCTGGAGTCAAACCAATTTTTGATATAATTATAGTAATATAGACGCCCTATGGAGCTACTCGCTTTTGGGTCAAGGTTTACTAGGCTACTCGCCGTACCACGTCTAAATTGCTAAGGAGAAAAAGTCAAAATATATATATTCCAAGCGTTACCCAGCTACAGACTTTGCATGGCGATCCTGCCAGACTAAAGAAGATGACTTTGAGCGAAGCTGACAAGAAGATCTGCTCGAGCTCCGACAAGACAACCTGTGCTGCAGATTTGATAACTTTCAACCGGTCAGAGGCATTTACACCATTGACATCGTCGACGATATCTACAACCAACAAGAAGAAACAAGACGTTGCGTAGGACACATCCACTTAGATGTCAGAGAAAATTCGCCTGGCTTTGGCAACCAATCTAATAGAGCAGGCACAAGCTCTAATTAACCAACCGAAAACAGTGGAGGCAGGACCAAAACCTATCAGTATAGAGGATTATAAAAGAAGAAACAGCATAAAACGGACATCTGAAGCAAACATTCCACCAGTAAGCAAAAGAGGGGGAAAACAGGTGAAGCTTAAACAACACCTCATCAAGCTGCATAGACTAGCAAACATACCTAGCCTATCCACAGAAGGAAGACAAAAATATCTAAAAGAGATAAGAAATCTAAAGGGAGCTATCCGCTCCTCTAGGCAGAAGAAAAGAAGACAAAGACAACAAGACGAAAAGGAGTTCCATAACCTATTTGAGAAAATGGTAGAAAACAACAAAAAGCGTCTCTAAATAATGGGTAAAGGACAATCGAAAATAGAAGAGGTAGTTGTGAACAACAACGGACCTCAATTGAATAAACTTAATGAAAAATCTAACTATGAAATAGACTTTTTATCAATTTTATTAGTTATAATAATGATATTCTTCTTAAAATACGTCCACAGGACAATTAAGAGAAAATTAAATAATATCATAAAAAAAGAAATCATAAAAAATAATATTATAGGCAGACGATCTGTGTAAAAAAAAAAAAAAAAATAAAAATTTTTTTTTATACATATGTATTCTTTAAAACTATTATGTATCAAAAAACTTATGGAAAATCTGACTAATATTATCGAAGAACTTCACCACATCTTGAGAAACCTGAGAAAAGACGGACCGAATAGAAAAAGGTCAAAAGAGTCAGGAAAACAAAAAAAAAAGAACAAGTTGAAGAAATTTTTAAAAGAGCGCGTATTCAGGCTAAACTCTTAGAACAAACATTATCCGAACAAGGGAAAAACGACCTTCGGCCACTTTACCATAATTTATATAGATATCATAAAGAGGCCTTAGAAAGAATTACAGCTCAGCTAGTATAAAGCAAGAAGACATAGAAAAAGAACCAATTTTAGTAACAACAAAAAATACAGACAAAATGGCAGAATTTGATTTTAGTAAGGCACAAAAGTTGCCTGTACTTAATTGCGAGGCAAATGACAAAAGAGCAGAAAATATTAGGGATTTCATAAATAATATAGAGTTTTACCATGATACATTAAATGAACTTTCAAAACCTATGCTAATCAAATTTATATTGAAATGTAAAATCCAAGGAAGGGCATTGACTGAATTAGGAACCGCAAAAATTATAACAATTGAACAATTAAAACAAAATTTAATTGCGAAATGCGGAGATAAGGACACAATAGAGAGTATTCAAGCTAAACTAAATAGATCACGTCAAAAAAATCGACCTATGCGAGAATTCGTGTCAGAAATAGAACACTTAGTATCAAAAATGACAGAATAAGAAATAACCATACAAGGGGAGCAGTCTAGAGAAACATTAACAGCAGCAAAGAACGTAGAGGCTTAGCGTTTTTAAAACAAGGATTTAATAATAGATACAAGATAATTTTGGATAGTGCAAGGCATACAAATATGCAAGATGCTACAACACATCTTTTAGAGTTAGCTCCAAGTACAGCCCAAGTAACAGAAAATATCAGATATGCCAACAATTTTAGTTATTCTAATGCCCAAAACCAAACAAACCAGGGTTTTTCACCTCGGAGTTTTCACAATAACTACCGAAATAATGCTAATAATTCTAGTAACATGAATAGAAATTTTCCACGACAAACAAATTTTCGTAGCAATTACTTTCAAAATTTTCCAAGGCAAAATAATTTTAACAATAATAACAATTACCAACGATCATATTACCAACCACGTTTTAATTCGCCACAGAATAACAATTCTATTCAATATAATAACACTAATAGAACCAATCCAAATAACATAAATAGACAAAATAATAAACAATCTAATTTTTATAGAAGGGACAATACTTTTCAAAATAATTCCAACATAAGAGGCAATGAAAGAAACGCGGTGAAGAATAACCGAAATAATAATAGGGAAAGGGAAACAACTTATATTATAAATGAGGGAAACGAAATACCCACCGAGGGGGAAGCCGACCTATCGGGGGGAAATCTGTAAGCCCAATACAACACATAGCTTTATGTGCAGGGGGCATAACAAACGGCCTATATGTAAAATTTAAGATTAACAATAAATCAGGTATAAGATTTTTATTAGATACAGGAGCATCAATTTGCACAATTAAACAAGGAGTTCTGGATAAAAATACAAAAATAAATGAAAATAATAAAATAACAATACAGGGTATTTCCGGTAATTTAAGAACAGTAGGCACTAGCATAAATAGCGTTACAATAGGACAACACGAAACATCCTATACTTTTCATGTAGTACAAGACTCATTTCCAGTACCTGTAGATGGAATCATTGGTGCTGATTTTCTTAAAGATTTTGGGGCAGTAATAGATCTAGAACACTTTGTATTAAAATTATCTTCAGAAGCTTTCCAAATTTCACGGTAAAATTCCAATTAAAATTTTAAATACCCGAGAATCCGAAGTAAGAATCAAATGGATAGAACCCAAGTCCACACCAATATCAGAATACCATACTATAGCATACGAACAAACTATAAAACCTAATAAATAAATAAAAAACTAATAAATTTCGAAACTCTTAATGAGGAGGAAAAATATATACTCAAAGCTATATGTTCTAAATTTCAAGATATTTTTCACCTAGAAAGCGACAAATTAACATACACACATATAGGTCAGGCCCACATATCACTCAAGGAAGGAGCTACTGCAAAATATACCAAACCATATAGATTACCTCATTCTCAGAAAAAAGATATTCAAATAGAAGTAGAAAAGATGCTCAAAGATGATATAATAGAACCTTCAATATCCGCCTGGAACTCACCTATTCTTGTAGTTCCCAAGAAAAAAGATCCCATAACGGGAATACAAAAAGTCAGATTGGTAATTGATTATAGAAAAGTAAACGATGTTATTGAGGATGATAAATTTCCATTACCCAATTTAACTGACATATTTGATATGGTTGGAGGTGCAACATATTTTTCATGCATAGATTTAAGTCAAGGTTATTATCAAATGGAATTAGAGAAAAATAGCAGACCTTGCACGGCCTTTTTAACAGAAACAGACATTATCAAATGAAACGACTTCCCATGGGTTTAAAAATATCACCCAGCACTTTTTCAAGAATGATGTCTGTAGCTATGTCAGGTCTAACTCACTCACGTTGTTTTGTATATCTTGACGATTTAATAGTCTTCGGTAGAAATTTAGAAGACCATAATAAAAATTTAATGGAAGTTCTTGAAAGATTTAGGGAAGTGAATCTTAAAATCCATCCTAGAAAATGTGCTTTTCTTAGAAAAGAAGTTTTATATTTAGGACACATAATATCCAGTAATGGTATTATACCAGATCCATCTAAGTCGAATGTAATGAAAAATTACCCAACTCCCAAAAACGCAGATGAAGTAAGAAGATTCGTAGCATTTGCTAACTATTACCGAAAATTCATACCAAACTTTGCTACACTGGCAATACCTTTAAATCGGTTATTAAGAAAGAACGTAGATTTAAAATTCTCTGAAGATTGCAAAACATCTTTTAATTTACTTAAAGAAGTGCTAATAAGTCCAAATGTTTTACAGTTCCCAAATTTTGAAAAAGAATTCATACTCCGAACAGACTAGCATCTGGATTTGCTTTAGGTTCTGTGTTATCCAATTATGATGATAAACCAATTGCTTACGCAAGTAAATCTCTTAACAAAGCAGAAAAGAATTATAGTACTATAGAAAAAGAATTACTTGCTATAGTTTGGGCAGTAAAGCATTTCAGACCGTATCTTTTCGGAAGACGTTTTAAAATATTGACCGATCATAGGCCTTTAGTATATCTATTTTCACTTGAAGAACCTTCCAGTCGATTAACCAAATTTAGACTATTAATAGAAGAATATACTTTTTATGTAGAGTATACACCAGGGAAAAACAACTGCACTGCAGATGCTCTAAGTAGAATACAAATTCATTCAGAAGACTTACAAAAACTTTACGTTTGTGTCACAACAAGAGCTCAATCAAAGAAATCCGATATAAACAAAGAAAATCCCCCAAAAGAAAAAGTACAAAAAGAAAAGATCATCAGTGAACTTTTAAAAGCTCCGGAAACGGGTTTGAAAGTAGTTGAGTTAAAAATAATTAGCAGTTTTAAAGAAGAAGATGAAGATTTTGCAAAAATAAAGGGAACTAGAGTATTAAGTCCAAATCTTATGTTGGGATATATTCCAGGAAGTAATTGTTTAATTTTAAACTGGTCCAAGATAAGTACTAATGCCCGATCGGCATCATTAGACAAAATACTGTTGAGGGACGTACAGAAAAATTGTGAACCGCAAATGAATAATGAAAAGGAATCCAAGAATGGCACTATTGACCGATCAGCATCATTTGACAAAATGTTGTTGAGGGACGTGCGTACAATTTGCGGACCTTTATCAATTAAAAATATTTATATTACTAAAGAAGAATTTAAAAAAATAACAAACGGCCGTCATAAAGAAAAAATAAATATATTAAAGAAAATGATAGAAGGAATATTTAAAGAAAGTAAAATAAAAGTGCACATAATAGATGAAAAAATTAAAATAACAGACCCTTGCAAAATTAAATTAATACTAAATGATTATCATATGTTACCAACGAGAGGACATGCTGGTATAAATCGCATGTTGCGAAACATTAAAAAAAGATATTATTGGACAGACATGCAAAACGATGTGACGACATACGTTAAGCACTGCCCAATATGTCAACGTAACAAACATATACAACCAAAGAAGCAACCTATGACTATAACGTCAACAGCAGAATCAGGCATCGATAAAATTTTTCTTGATTTAGTAGGACCCCTTGACGAATCAGAAAATGGGTCAAAATATATTCTTACTCTTCAAGACGAATTAACTAAATTCACTGAAGCAATAGCTTTACCAAATAAGGAAGTTAATACAGTAGCTAAAGGGCTCGTCGAATCTTTTATTCTTAGATATGGAGTTCCTGGAACTATAGCATCTGATCAAGGTACCGAGTTTACAAATAAAGTTTTTAAAGATATGTGTAGTTTGTTAAAGAAAGAACAACTACAGTCCACTGCTTACCATCATGAAAGCAGTGGAGCGTTAGAGAATTCCCATAAAGTTTTAGGAGCTTATCTTAGGAGTTATGTATCGGAAAAACATACAGATTGGAGCAACTGGCTACCCTATTATGTTTTCTGTTACAACACTTCAGTACATTAAAAAAACAGGGCACACACCTTTTGAATTAGTATTTGGAAGACAATGTAATTTACCTTCCAATCTCACAAATAAAGTAGATCCAGTGTACAACTACGAAGACTACGTGATAGACTTAAAACACAAACTACAAATAGCTCATAAAGACGCTAGGGATACTTTGATAAGCAAGAAAATTAATAGGAAGACGAGGTACGATACAGATGTAAAAGCAAAGGCTTCAGATTTTAACGTAGGAAGTCTAATTTTGTTAAGAAATGAAAATAGAAAAAAGTTAGACCCAATCTGTATTGGTCCATACGAAATACTATCTCAAAATGGGGTGAACTGCGATATTAAATATGAAAACAAAACAATGACAGTTCATAAAAATAGATTAAAACCTTTTTATATATATATGTTATTATTGTAGGATCATTAGAATTAAGAGATTAAATACTAAATATATGTACATGATTTAAAAAAAAAAAAAAAAAAAAAAGCAGAAAATTGTAAATACAAACAAAAAATATCAAATAACAAACTAAGCAAGATCCCTTGATGTACAAGTATCGCATAAAAAAAAGAAATCATTCCATGTTATGATTTCTCCTTTTATCCCAGAAAGGGTGGTGTGAAGGGATCGCACCAGCGATCACTTAATTAATTGCCTCAAACCTCAAAACAATTAATAGAACATTCAACCTGTTTCGATGTTTCATATCCATATTCCCATCGCATTACATTTCATGATCAGCTATAGCAAAGCCAAAGCACAAACAATACAACATTCATATTTCCGTTGGCGCACTCAGTGCATTGTGCATATAGCTATAAGTAAATGCTCATATAGTTCAACTGGCACCTTCAGTGCACAAGCTATATAATATGACACCAAATATACCTGGTTCTATACAACGGGGCCAACATTAACAGGATAGATAATTTCTTGCTGAAGCTTATTCGAGGTCACATTGCAAGAGCGATGTCCTCGTCTAACAGCTTAATTTTCGGGGCTTATTACCCCAACAACGAATACTACGAGAGTGTGCGTCTAAGCGGCTTTATTCCGCCCGATGCATTCCTCCACCTAGACAGTCGAGGGCTGATCCAGGATAGAGCGGCGGTTCCGCTAATCTACCACGTCGGACGTAGAACTGTAGATCGGCGGCTCCTTTACAGTCGAGACGTCCTCGCACAAGACGGAGCTGAGCACCTTCGGTTCAGTAGGACTGTGTCCGAACGGGACCGAAGAGATAGGGTAAAGCAGGAGAACCAGTTCTGGTGGTTGAAAAACGAAGACGAAGTTCCTTCAGACATTTAATAGTTGACCTTGCTATTTTCTCTTGTATGGCCGACTTACATAGGTTTAGCTTGTTAGTTTTAAGTAGGGACAGTCAGGGTGGCACCAAAAAAAAAAAACCCCGGTAAGCCATTAGATATAATCCACATTGACATCTATTGCATTAATAATCAAAAAATCCTTAGAATTATTGATAAATTTTCGAGATTTGCTGCGGCATATACAGTTACAGTAAGGAATAGTCTTACAATTATAAAATCACTTTGGCATTTAATGAGCCTCCACGGCATTCCAGACAAAATTGTTTCAGACCAAGGTGCGGAATTCACCTCCTCCGTTTTCAAAGATTTCATCGGACAATACCATGTTATAGCCACCACTTAACTTCACTCCAACAATCTAGTAGCAAATCTCCAGTGGAAAGACTCCATTCCACCTTAACTGAAATATATAGAATCATTCTTACAAAAAACAAAAACAGAGACCATGACGACATACTCCATGAAACCATCATTACGTACAACAACTCTATACATTCCGCAACAAAACTAACTCCTAACGAGCTATTTTATGGTAGAACGTATAAGTTTAAGAATATAAAATATAATAATGTTCAAGGCTATCTGGACAGACTTAATGAATTTCAGGCAGAATTATTTCCCTCCATCGAAAATAAAACAGGAAAACAGGTAACTGAAAACTTAAATAAATTAAACAAAAGTAGAGAAAAACCACTAACCATTAAAACAGGGTCATTCATATTTAGGAAAGCGAATAGAAGAAATAAGGTAACGCCTAGATTCAGTAGACATAAAATTAAAAATAACAGTACTAACGACAAACAATCAGAAATAACAGAAATCAAAAATTAAAAGAAAACGCAAACTTCAGGTTAATAATCAACATACTGCTGACAACGACAAAGATATCGACAGGACAAAAAATAGAGATACATGATTTCACGAACAACCACGGACTTTTTGCAATAAAATTGGGAACAGCAAAGATAATAACACTTAAGAACTTGGATCACATAGTGCAATTAGACAAATACGATGAAAATGTAAAGGCAATAGGAAATTCCATCGAAATTTTTTGCAAGAAGACGGTTTCAATAATTTAGCAAAAGTAATTAACATGAAATACGAGCAATTACAAAAGAAGCTCAAATCACTAACTCCTAATTCTAGAAAAAAAGAGGTTTAATATATGGACTAGGTACAGTGATAAAGAGCATTACAGGAAACATTGATGCTGACGACGCTATAAATTTAATCAAAGAGATAGAAACCTTAACTCAAAAAGAAAACAGCATTGAAGAACACGAGCACAATGAAATTAGACTCAACAATCAAATGATAGAAAGGTTTAATAATATCACAAATCATATAAACTATCAACAAAAAATCATTGAGAATTATTTGAATAAAACTGAAAAACTCCTAGGCAATAGAATAAGATTGGAAGAAAGATCTACATATTAGGTACATTCAGTATTTAAATCAAATCAACTTCAATATAGAGCTGCTTGACAATTTAAAAAAAATTAAAAATAATTTCTAAACATATATTGGACACAGAAGAATTAGACTTTATCTACGAGTCGCTTAAAAATGAATCCATTGAAATAAATTCAAATGAACATATGTAGGAGTTATTGGAACTACAAGCCTATTATAACCATTCAAACATAATCTTTAACATTCAGATCACATCCTTTAAAAACGAAACATATTCCTCTCTTAACTTAATACCTTAATACCAAACCTTTTTGTACTCTGAATATAAATGGAATTCAATATTTCGACAATAAGTGTGAACAAATAGAGGGGGTGTACTGCTGCAAAAACGATGTTAAACCAGAATTCAAAATGGAATCCAGCTGCGTAGAAGACTTACTCCGTAACAAGCGAACCAATTGCAAAACTTCACTCGAAATCACGAAATCCTCCATCCAGAACCAGGCTACTTACTATTTGTCAATAGCCTAGATACAACAATAAAGTCCACTTGCGGCCCGAAGATCATCGCCTTAACGGAACATTCGTAAACCAAGAAACCTAGAAAAAAACACCAGCTACAAGATTATCCTCGACTATACTACAATCATGACGATACCCATGCTTGGCCCCGGTCAATAATACCAACAACTTCCCATAGAAACATTATTGCATTGTCATAAGAATATCATATATTCGTATTTTATTTTCATATCACATATCATATTGTAATATTTTCTTAGGTTCGTTAATAAAACTTAATTCACTTTATTAAATTTCTCCACTTATTTACTTTACAAAATAAAACACTTTACTTTTACAACCACAAAACAATTTATTGTTCACCACTGAAATTACTTCAGCACTTTACTTTTATTACTACCAACTGTACTCATTCAGGACTAAAAATAAACTGCGTCCTCTGCCGGTCAGACATGTGCTTTTATACATTTCACAAGGTTCCCAAAACAACTGGAAGGTTCTAGTATTTGCTTCTAGAGCTTAGGGGAATAGGGGAAATTTCCCATAAATTTCCCTTTCCAAAGCTTTCATTCTGACGTTTAGTATTGGAAGTTCGAAAGCTCACGAAAGCTCCCCGTAGGTTGGTTTTTGTCATGTCTAATCCCGAATTTAGTGTTTCTTTTATTCGAGAGTGGTTATAGTTCATTTGAGAGTCGTTATAGTACAAATGTGACAATCGTTACACTGCCCCCTCTTTAAGATTGATCGTCCCGAGCAAATCCATCACATCCTTCACCATTATAACGGTGTAAACGGTCACTGTGAACTACTTTCATTTTGCCACTAAGTCCTCACTAAATGCGGTAGACGACATCGTATATTCCAGTTACAACAGTATACGGGCCTTCCCAATTTTGTTGAAGTTTCGGTGAAAGTCCCTTCCGACGGTGAGGATTATAAAACCCCACAAGTTCTCCCACTTAGAATCGTGTCGTGTTTCCATCCGATCACTTGATAGCTTTATATTTGCCCTTGTCTTTTCGTGAATGTCAAGAAGCTTTTCTTTTAGGTTTTCCACGTAGTCGTCTATTTCTTGGGGCTCATTACCATAACATCCAAATTTTATTTCACTTGGTAGTCTTATTGTGTTCCCGAGCAGGATGCCTGTTGAGCTATGTACTTCGATAGGCCATCAAGAATAATAGAAATTGCCGATCCCAGTCTAGTTGGTTGTCGCTCAAAACTTTGGAAAGGTGTTCTTTAAGGATCCTGTTAAATCGTTCAACCATTCCATCGGATTGTGGATGAAGCGGTGTTGTCGTCATTTTTGTAATGCCAAGGAGAGTTCCTGAAAGATTTTGGACTCGAAGTTTCTTCTTTGATCTGAATGGAGTTCCATCGGTACACCAAACCTGCTTATCCAGTTGAAATCTGATTACCGACTGTTTTAGTTTCCTGGTTTGGGATTGCAAATGCCTCAGGCCACTTGCTGAAGTAGTCCATTACTACCACGATGTATCGGTTTTCACTTTCGGTTTCTGGAAAAGGTCCCGCAATGTCTATTGCAATTCTCTCAAAAGGCGTGCCCATTGCTGCATTTTACTCTGGATTTTTCTGCCTGTCCTCCAGAATCTCCCTCATGTATCTTTTGAAGAACTTCATTAACTTTGGATTGGATCAAGGTACGATTAGCTGCATCACATATGATTTGCCGTCTGTGGACTCCCACTTACGTCTTAGTACTCCTTCTTGCACATGAAGCATGTCCCATTTTGGCCAATACGCTTTAAGAGTTGGACTTCTTTCGGAGATGTCACCCCATTCTGGTTTCTCCTGGTGTTCTTTCCATGCAAGAATGGGTTCAATATCCGAGTCTTCTTGTTGGGCGATCCTCAGTTCTTCATTACTCCACCCGTAAATGGGATTGATTCTTAATCGCGGTGTGGCAGCTACATTCTTTTCTTCTTGACGTGTGCAATGCTTGCAGTCCGATTTGCAGGGTCTCCAAGACAAGGCATCTGCGTTTGAGTGCAACCTTCCTCTTCGATGTTTAATCTGGTAGTCGTATGTCTGCAATCTCTCGATCCACATTGCCACTTGACCTTCTGAATTTTTGAAGTTCAAAAGCCAATTAAGTGCGCCATGGTCTATTCGAAGAAGGAACTTCTGTCTTCTTCTGAAGTTCTCTCTGGTCACACAATAATTTCCTTCTGGCTTTGAGAGTGCCTTGCTGTAATCGGCGATGACCTTCTCTTCTCCATCATGAGCTTGCGACAGTACGGCTCCAATTCCCACGTTACTTGCGTCAGCGTCGATGATGAAAGGTTTTCCTCGTGTCGGATAGGCCAGAACAGGTGTATTGCATAGGTGCTGTACAAACTTCAATGTTTGCACACAACAAAAAATAATTTTATTTGCATATTTTGCATAATAATTGTCAATAACTCTTTTACATTTATGTTCTTTTTCTTTGTAACGAGAGCTCCTGTGTGAACGATTGATTTTAATGGTTCACCAGACGAACTTTGTCATTTTAATTCGTTTGCATATTCCCACGTTCACGGGAATATAAAGAAAATATATCACACAGTAGCTCATCGAATAATATGTTTGTACATAAATTTATGTGTAAAATAAATCAATATAGTTTCACCTTCCAACCACAGCAGTTGTGTTTAATTTACTTCTTGTGCACTTCGTTAAGATATTTTAAATTGTATTTTTGTTTTACTTTGAATGTCCAATAATTTTTTGTATTGAACAATTTGGCGACCGTGACAGGACACTACTAAAAGAATTTAGTGTGCCTGAGTTTAATTAACATTAATTGTATTTTGCTTTTTTATTAAGAATATACCAAACTTGTGTGCTTGCGTTAGCATTTGAACCAAAACTAGAGTGTCGGGTATTCAGCTAACATTAATTGTGTTAATAAATCATAAATATAACAATTTGTGGGTTCGTATATATAACATCTTCATCAACAAAAAATAATAATATAAAGCAATTATCATGTCACAGACTCTCAAGGAACTCACTGACCTTCAAGAGCAAATCGGAACCGAGATCTGCGTCCTATCCCGCAACTATGGGAAGGATGGTAACGATCGAAAAACGGTTACAAAATTACAGCAGAGGAAGGAAAAGTTGGAAAATCTTTGGGATTATTTCGATATCAACGATAGCGAAATTAGAGATAAGTACTCAGGCCATCTACAGCATGAGTACTTCACCAAGGAGTACTACGAAGAGATTCGAAAGGTTTACGAAGCTATGAAGATGGATATCATCAGTCGGTTGACAAAATTGCAAGAACGGGGGGACGCTGACCATATCCAGGAGGAGCCACCAGCAGCACCGCCATCAGTATTAGGATTATCGATCACACCGCCAGCAGCAATACCAACTAGGATGAATCTACCTGAAATTAAACAAAGGCTTGAGCTTAAAGCTTCTAAGCCAAACACGCTTTCCCCAAGAGAAAGATTCAAGGTGCTCTCAAGGCATCTACAAGCATCATTGGACAATTGCTCACTAAAGTTAAAGATCACCGAACCTCAAATGTTTCAAGTTAAAGTAACAAACATAAAAGAAAACTTTGAGAACATTAAATCGTTATATCAGCGACTGGATGGTGACCTAGATGAAGAAAACATTGAAAATTATTTTCATCTTCAACAACAGTTGGAGTTAAGGCAGATTGGACTTCCAACAAAGGTAACAGATACATCTTGTATACAGGATCAACCTATTTCAAGCACATCATTGAAACTGCCGAAAATTGAGTTGCCAAAATTTGACGGGAATTATCTTAAGTGGCGTCAATTTTATGATCTATTCAAACCAATGATCCTTGAGCAACCAATATCACTTGCCCAAAAGCTCTATTTCCTGCGATCTAATCTGACCGGAGAAGCGCTTGGTTTAATACAAGGATTCCCAGCTACAGACAGCAACTTTGAAGCAGCTTGGCAGACGCTCATGGATAGATACGACAATAAACGTCTTCTGTTGTCAGCTCAACTAGAAAAACTTCTGAGTCAACCAGCAGCACCTGGAACTGCCTCCAGTTTAAGGAAACTACACGACAACACGAAGGAAGGAATCCAGGCACTCATCAATCTGGGGTTTCACGCTCATGACTGGGATCCCATAGTGGTTCATCTGATGCTCAAGAAAGTGGACAAGGAAAGCAGGACACTGTTTGAGCAATCGCTAGCTGATCCAAGGAGCAGCCCTTCACTAAAAGAACTACTGAAATTTATTGAATCCCGGTTTCAAACCCTTGAAACAATAAGTAATACAGACGAGAGAAGGAAGCCAACAACCGTAGTAGCAGCCAAAGTTGATGGCTGCCTTATGTGCAGCTCAGGTAGTCATAAAATATTTAACTGCAAATCATTTCTTTCTCTTTCAGGTGGTGATCGTGAGAGAGCTGTTCAACGGCTTGGAATTTGCCGTAACTGCCTTAAGTCAGGGCATGCCTCCAACACATGCCACTCTAGAGGATGTCTAAGTTGTAATGGCAAACATAATACCCTTCTGCACCATAAGAAGGATTCAAGGCAATTTTTGAAAACAAAACCAATTAATAATCAAATCCATTCCATAGGTAGCCAGCAGCAGCAACCAGCTCAAAGGGGGGAAGTTCAATCAAATAACTATTTTTCACATTCCACAGGTAGCCAACAGCAGCAACCAACTCAAAGGGGGGAAGGTCAATCAACATCAACCTACCAATATACGCATTCCAATGCAGCTACTTATTGTAGATCAAAACCACGTCAAGTTTATTTAGCAACAGCATTGGTTAACGTCAAGTCAGCATGTGGAACATGGTTTCCTTGCCGTGCCTTGTTAGATTCAGGATCACAAATTCATTTTGTGACTGCCGCTTTTGCACAAGCACTGGGTCTACCGAAACACCGATCGGAAACTTCAGTAAGTGGCATAGGAGGACATGACACACAAACACAGTTTGCTATATCACTCACGCTTGAATCAAATAATTCAAGCTTCAAGGCAAGTATTGAAGCAACCGTACTAGCCAAAATTACAGATTACCAGCCACGATGTGAAGTTCAGTCACAACATTGGGAAATTCCGTCTCATATTCAGTTGGCTGATCCAGGAGTTATGACTAACCAAAAAATCGATATGCTTATCGGTGCCGAATTGTTTTTCGATCTTCTTCTTCCAGGGGAAATAACTGTTGGACCTCAACTTCCTACACTTCGTAACACAAAACTAGGATGGATAGTTGCAGGTGGCGTTCAAGCTTCAAACCTTGCCGTTTGCACCATTGCCACAAGGCCATCTCTCTCCTCATTAGAGAAACTTGTGAGTAGGTTCTGGGAGTACGAGACTCATGACACTCAAATCAAACGCATGAGTAGTGAAGAGCATAACTGTGAGGAATTTTTCAACTCCAGCACAAAAACTGTATCAAATGGAAGATTTATGGTAAGTCTTCCTTTCAAAAAAAATCCATCTTGCTTGGGTGCATCTCTCGAAAGGGCACGCAAAAGATTTCTTTCATTAGAACGACGATTAGAAAAAGATTATGCATTGTGTGAGCTTTATTCTCAGTTCCTATTAGAATACGAAGAATTGAGCCATATGAGTCCGATTGAGAACTTTGGGATCCCACAAAATCATTACTTCATCCCGCATCATTGTGTGTTGAAGCCAGAAAGCTCCTCAACAGCATTGCGTGTGGTCTTTGATTGTTCAGCAAAAACAACATCTGGATTTTCACTCAATGATGTTCTAGGCGTTGGACCAACAGTCCAACCTGACCTGTTTTCAATAATAATTAATTTCAGATTAGAAAGGTATGCATTTACAGCAGATATAAGCAAAATGTACCGACAAGTACTGGTAAGCCCAGAAGACAGAGCCTTTCAATTAATTCTTTGGAGACCTCAAAGCAATCAACCTCTGAAGACATACAAACTTAACACATTAACCTACGGATCAGCTTGTGCTCCATATTTAGCAACCAAATGTCTTGCACAGCTGGCCGACAATTATCAACAGCTGCACGAAAGAGCATCCCAAACTATACGTGAAAATATTTACGTTGATGATCTACTTGCTGGAGCGGACACAGTTTCAGAGGCCAGAGAACTGCTTGAAGACATAACGCTTCTTCTAGAAAAGGGTAAATTTGAATTAAGAAAATTCTGTGCTAATAATAGCAACATACTCAAGAATATTCCTGATGAACACAAGGAAAGGTTAGTTAGATTCCATCAGTCTGACGTAATCAAAACCTTGGGATTGATATGGAATCCAACTCTCGATCAATTTGAGTTTGGATTTAACTCAGACAAATTCACAGCACCAAAAACACCTATAACACGTAGAACTGTCTTGTCAGACCTAGCACGACTGTTTGATCCTCTAGGTCTATCAAGTCCAGTCATAATGCTTGGCAAACTTTTTTTACAAGACCTGTGGAAGACGGAGTTCTCATGGGATGACCAGCTTCCTATGGACCTGACCGAAAAGTGGAACAGGTATGTTAATCAATTCTTTAAATTAGAAAACATAAGCATACCTCGATTTGTTATGTGCCCATTGCCAAAAAGAACCGAACTACATGGGTTTTCGGATAGTAGTATGTCTGCCCTTGGAGCGTGTGTTTACGTCAGATGCATAGACGAATCAGGTAACATCTATAGTAAGTTACTTTGCTCAAAATCTCGCATCGCTCCGATGAAGGCCGTTACAATCGCTCGTCTCGAACTTCAAGCTGCAGAGCTCTTGGTTGAGCTGGTAAGGAGAATACTCCAGACATTTAAGAAGTATGTTCATAAGATAGCATACTACACGGATTCAACAACTGTACTGGCTTGGATTAACTCTCCTTCTTATGTCTGGGATACATTTGTAGCAAATAGGGTAGCTAAGATCCAAGCAGAAACTCAGATATCACAATGGAATCATATTAAAGGAGAAATTAATCCAGCTGATTTGATAACGAGAGGATGCCCTCTCGTCGACCTTTCATCATCATTGACATGGTTTGAAGGCCCATCTTTTCTTAAACTAGATGAGTCATGTTGGGAGCCAAGTAAGTACATCATTCCACAGGTGGTTCCAGAATTGCGAAAAAACAAAACGGCATTGATGACTGCAACTCACGATCAAGATATATTAAATAGAATTAATCATAGAAACTCTTTCCATACATTGCAGAAAATATTCTCATATTGTAGCAGATTCTTAAGGAACACCCAACGGCCTGACCTCCTAAGAAGGAGTGGCATACTTTCTGCTGACGAACTGCGTGAAGGAACCCGCCTTCTCATGGTATACACTCAACGTATGGCTTTTCCACAAGAATACAAAGCCTTAAAAGGCAATGTAAGTACAAGTACTCAATCAACTTTAGCAACATTAACGCCCTATTTTGATAAAAAATATAACTTAATTCGAGTGGGAGGTAGATTATCAAATTCTGTACTTCTGCCGGATGCAAAAAATCAAATACTATTGCCTAAGAACAACATTGTCACAAGGTTGCTTTTGGAGCATTTACATAGAACAAACTTACACATATCCCAGAGAGCTCTTATAGCAATTTCGCGACAACAATATTGGATACTAAGCATTGGAAGAGAAGCAAGATCAGTGATCAGAAAGTGAATCATATGTGCGAAGTCCAGACCAACATCCATAACACAGCTGATGGGCGACCTACCGATGGAAAGAGTAACACCGTCTCGCCCATTTTACTATACAGGGGTTGACTTTGCTGGCCCTATAAAATCACATTACAAAATCAGAGGTAAGACTCCTTCAAAATCGTATCTAGCAATTTTCGTATGCTTTTCCACAAAGGCAATTCATATAGAAGTTGTTGGAGACCTCTCAACTGAGTCGTTCATCAATTGCCTTAAAAGGTTTATAGGCAGACGTGGACTGTGTCACACTATTTTCTGCGATAATGCGACCAATTTCGTCGGTGCAAGCAACAAACTCAAGGACCTTAAAGGAGTCATGCAATCAAAGACAATGGAATCAGCAATTCATTCATCATGTATTCAGACGGGAATTAATAGGCAATTTATTCCCCCACGTTCTCCGCACTTTGGGGGACTCTGGGAGTCAGCTGTAAAATCGGCTAAGGGATTGTTGGTTCGACACCTGGGCGAGGCTTCGTTAACATACGAGGAGCTCATCACAATCACAATTCAGATAGAAGCAATACTTAATTCGAGGCCTTTGACGCCAATTTCATCGGACCCAAATGATCTAGAAGCTCTTACCCCCGGACATTTTTTGATAGGAGCACCACTACTTTCCATAGCTGAGTCCGATGTCACAGACAAAAAAGTAAGTTCTCTCAATAAATATCGACAAATCCAGCATGTTCAGCAATCATTCTGGAAGAGATGGTCGGGTGAGTACTTACATCTCTTACAACAACGAGCTAAGTGGAAAACTGAGTCCCAAAACTTAAAGCCAAATACTCTTGTTTTATTGAAGGAATCTAACATGCCACCAACAAAATGGAAGTTGGGACGTGTAGTAGAAGTGATCAAAGGAAATGATGGATTGGTTCGTGTTGCTAACATAAAGACCCAGGGAGGAATTCTCCAGCGAGCTATCCATAACTTGTGTCCCCTACCGGTAGAAGAAGCAGACAAAACAGATCTTTCACCAGATCATACAGAAAAGCCACCTCTAAAAAATGATGGAGAACCAAATAAATTTCCAACATCACGGAGACTCAGAAGCGGCAGAGTTACAACGGGATCTTTATTTGTATCCCTTTTCATCGCACTGTTAATTGCGCCAGTTAGCACAGCGTACACAGACAACCATGTCATTATCAACCAGCTTGATAACGCAGTCGGAATATACTTTGAAGACATTGGAACTCTGCGGATAGTGAACAATTTTTGGAGCGTTTATGTTTATTACAATCTTACCAATTATTGGTTAGAATTAACCGAAATCAAAACTTATTTAAATGAATTGGAAGGCGCTTGCGCGGCAGATAAATCGGAAAAAATTTATTATTGTCATCAGACTATCGACATTTTTCGACAAAGAGTAGCCGTCATTGACCAAAACAACGAACTCATTATTGGCTTTAACACCTCAAGCCGGACAGCGATTCGGCATCGCAGATCTCCATTCGATTTCGTTGGTAGCGTGGCACATAGTTTGTTTGGTGTTCTCGATCAAGAAGAGGCTCAGCACATTCAAAATCAGATTGACCTAGCAAATAATCATCAAATTCACTTATCTGCTCTAGTTAAAAAACAAAGTTCTATTTCAGATTCGACCACAAATATTTTAAGACGCAATACAATAGAAGTAAAAGAGCAGTTCCAGACATTGAACACATATCTGGCTAGAACGTTTAATGCAATTGAAAAACAAGAAGATGGCATTGGCACGAATCAACACTTTGTTTCTCTAACTTCGTATTTAATTATGATTTTAATAAATTTTCAGAGCGCTCAAGACATTCTACTTGATGTCATACTGGATTTGAATCATGCAAAAATTAATCCTCAGCTCATCACACCAAAGCAACTTAACGACCAGCTGCAGCTTGTTCAAGGAAATCTCCCGTCGTCTTTGAGATTACCAAATGTTTCAGTGTTGGACATGTTCAAAATCATTACAGTCAAGGGACGAACACTTAAGGATTCAATCGTTTTTGAAATACTGATACCACTAGCCCAAGATCAAGAATTCCAGGTGTTCAATCTAATCCCATTGCCTATCAGTCACAACAATATGAGTCTTCTAGTGGATATACCTAAACCATACCTAGCAGTTACATTAGCAAGAGACAAATTTTTTGGACTAACGGAATATGAGTTTTCATCCTGCAAGCCTATAGCCACGAGAAACCATCTCTGTACTCAGGTTGTCCCGACTAATATCCATCAACACAATTTACAAGTTTGTGAAATGGCTCTACTGAATCACGAAGATAATGCATTGGCCGATTGCATCTTGAATGAAATACCACCTCAAAATCGGTGGCTCGCACTCAAGCAGACTAATAGTTGGTTATTTTCATTGATTACTAATTCAACAGGTCTTCTCATTTGCAATGGAGTAACGAGCAGCATAGCCTTAGCAGCCAATGGAGTGATTGAGTTCAAAGATATGTGCACTCTCAAAATAGGAAACACCATCATAAACGGACGCTCAAACTTCAAACCTACTATAGCCAAGTCGTTCATTCCGAGTGTAAGAATCCACAACTGGATTGGAACCCGTAATTTTTCAAAAGACCTTGTCCCCCCATTGAAGGTAAGCACTATTGATTATGACCAATTCAAAAATCTTACGCAGGAAATAGAAGACCTGAAGAAAGATTTGACATCACCTGAAGAACCCCAATTGAACATCCATGATTATCATCATTATGGTTTGAGCTCCTTGCTGCTGATGACTACTATTGGAATGATTATCTTTTACTGTCTACGGCAGAGAAGGCCAATTCCAACACCAAGAAGAACAGTTCCTCGCTTTGAAGCCACCTTATAAATTGAAGGTTAGGAACCTCCAAGGAGGGGTGTATGTACAAACTTCAATGTTTGCACACAACAAAAAATAATTTTATTTGCATATTTTGCATAATAATTGTCAATAACTCTTTTACATTTATGTTCTTTTTCTTTGTAACGAGAGCTCCTGTGTGAACGATTGATTTTAATGGTTCACCAGACGAAATACGAACTTTGTCATTTTAATTCGTTTGCATATTCCCACGTTCACGGGAATATAAAGAAAATATATCACACAGTAGCTCATCGAATAATATGTTTGTACATAAATTTATGTGTAAAATAAATCAATATAGTTTCACCTTCCAACCACAGCAGTTGTGTTTAATTTACTTCGTGTGCACTTCGTTAAGATATTTTAAATTGTATTTTTGTTTTACTTTGAATGTCCAATAATTTTTTGTATTGAACAGGTGCTGCTTGAGTACCTGAAAGATTTTCTCGAACTCACTTGACCATTTGAATGGTTTGCCTTTTTCGGTAATATGTGAACAACAGCATGGGTTTGTGAGAAGAAAATCAACAGTAACAAATCTCCTTACATTCTTGCATAAATGTTCTAACGCATTAGAAAATGGAAGTGAAATGGATTGTATATATACTGATTTCTCCAAAGCGTTCGACCAACTTAGTCACAACATTATTATCTTCAAACTAAAATCTTTAGGGTTTCCAACATTTTTTATCACCTGGGTAAAATCATACCTTGAAAATAGATCGTACCAGGTGAAATTTAGAAACTGCCTTTCAAACTCATTCAAGGCTCACTCCGGTGTGCCCCAGGGAAGTCATCTAGGCCCATTTCTATTTATTCTTGCTATTAATGATGTTGTCTCAAGTATACGTTCAAGTGATATTCTTATATTCGCTGATGACATGAAATTTTTTAAGACAATAAAAGCTAACCATGACCATATTCTTTTGCAAGCCGATATTAATAGTTTCGCTACTTGGTGTGATAAAAACGGTCCTTCTCTTAACCCTGCCAAATGTCAAACAATTACTTTCTCTAGAAAGCGACTTGCAAATGCTTTTAATTATTCTATTTCACAACACAAACTCTGTCGAGTCTTTAGTTTCAAGGACTTGGGTGTTAACTTCAGCTCAAATTTAGAATTCACTGAACACATTAACTTCATTGTTAATAAAGCAAGCTCTATGCTTGGGTTTATAAAACATTGGGCAAAGGAATTTGACGATCCGTACGTTACGCTTTCCTTAGTAGTGTAGGATATTTAATTTAAATGGCTCCACGGTTGATTTTAACGTTAGTAAGATGGGATTGAAAAAATTGTTTCGAACCAGTGCTCAACTTTCGTGATTGTTTTTTTTTACTTTTAGATCATATTTAATTCAAATGTGATATATATTATGTTTATTGTTTGTTTGTTTAACTATGTAAATGTATTAATTTTATTTGTATGCATGTGTTAGCTCGAATTATTTTACTAACCACTAACACATGCACTTATGATGAGCCTCTAAATGTAGGTTTGCAGCTTGCTCTAAGCTCACTACAACAAAGAATCTGAAGTGTAAAAAAAAAAAAAAAAAAAAAAAAAAAAGCTGATGCAAACTTTTCGCGATCCGAGCAAAATCCTTAACAAAACGACGATAGCACGTGGCGAGACCAAGAAAGCTCCGAAGTTGATGTTTATCTTGTGGAGTTGGCCAATTCTTAACAGTGTCCACTTTCTCAGGATCAGTCTTCACTCTTTGGGACGAGATGATGTGTCCCAAGTATTTTACCTCAGACTTGAAGAATGCACACTTGTCAACTTTGCTTCTCGAAGCCTCTGGAATACGGCCTTAAGATTTCCACAATGCTCATCAAATGTTTTACCATAAACGATAAACGACATCGTCTTGATAGACCAGGCATGACTTCCAAGTAAGTCCTTGTAAAACGCACTCCATCCAACGCTCAAATGTTGCCGGAGCGTTGCATAGTCCGAAAGGCATTATTTTGAGTTTAAACAGACCATTTCCTGTGGAGAAAGCCGTCTTTTCTCGCTCTTCTGGATGGATTTCTACCTGCCAGTAGTGGACTATTCAAGTCCAATGTTGTGAACCATTCAGCTTCTTCCATCGCATCCAATAATCGCTGATTCTTGGCAGAGGATAGCTGTCTTTCTTTGTCACTTCGTTCAGCCTCCGATAGTCAACACAGAATCGAGTTGTGATATTTTATGTGTATTTGTGAGCCCTAAGCTATATTACATAGCACGCTTTATATTGCTGTATTAAGCGCAGCTCGCTTCAAACAGTGGCTAGGGAGCCGCAGTTAAAATAATTCAACTTTATGATTTTCAAGTTAGGAATTAATTTTATTTACAATTCTTACAGCTATTTATACCTAAATTCTTTTACAAATTCTTGGGGCTATCCCCACTTACTATTAATTAATTATTTATAACAATTTTATTACTCATAACTTTGCATTCTGGAGCAATGTAATAAAATACAGTCTATGCCACTCATAATGCATAGTCACCAAAACGATGTTTTTGCACTCGATTTTGTTGGTCAAAGGGAACAACAAAATTATGATTGAATACTATGGTTATACGTATAATGTATCAATGAAAGTGCATTTTACTATGCGGCTCTGTTTACATTTGGTATTGTTAATGTTTTAATTGTGGCTCTTTAAGAATGAATGTTATTACATTACATCCCTCCCCTTTAAAAAATGATATTTGCTTACATTTCTAAAATTAAAACAAATATCATGTCTTTTGTTAAGTCCATGATATTTGGATTTAGGTGTGTGTTATTTATCGATGTGTGGTACTTATTGTAAGATCGCATTTCTAGCTTTAGTTAAATTATTATTACGTATTTCATAATTCTTATCATCTAACAGAATAGTACTGTTTACACCGTTTTGTGATATAATTTTATATGGTCCTCTAAAGGGTTTGTCAAATTTTCTTTTACTTTGATTTTTTTAGACATACATACATAATCACCTCACTGATCTCTATAGCACACTGGATAGCGTATCGACATAAGAAAGTTGCTTCCATTTGAAGAATTGACCACTTTTTTGTATAACAATATGACTGTATAACAATTTACACAAAATAATCCACTATGAAGACGTCAAATTTCTGTTCGTTTCTTATCCCCCCCCCCCCCCAAATCTCTTTGCTAACATTGTTGTGTTTGTAATTTTATTGCATTCAAAAATGGTTAAATGAAACGGAATTACAAACGTAAAGAGTGTGACAAGGATGTAAGATCGTAAAAAAACACAGACTATGTAATTGCATTCTCCTCATCACACTTATCAGTTGTTTTGTTCAACTTGTTTGCAAACTGAAATAATGAACTAAGTCGATGGCTCCAATATCCCATCTATATAACGGGTGATTTTTTAGCTGGTTTGGTTTTGGCAACACTGGTTTTGACAGCTGACGTATGTTTAGTACCTTGTGTCACTGTCAAACAGCTTCAGGTTGGTTTGCAATTTAACCATGGATCGTCTTACAAATGAACAACGCTTGCAAATTATTAAATTTTACTATCAAAATTCGTGCTCGGTTCGAAATGTGAAAAAAAAAATTGTGTTCAGCGATGAGGCTCATTTCTGGTTGAATGGGTACGTAAATAAGCATAATTGCCGCATTTGGAGTGAAGATCAGCCAGAAGCATTGCAACAGCTACCAATGCATCCCGAAAAAGCCACTGTTTGGTGCGGTTTATGGGCCGGCGGCATTATTGGGCCATATTTCTTCAAAGATGATGCGAATCGCAGCGTTACTGTCAATGGTGAACGCTACCGAGCGATGATAACAAACTTTTTTTTGCCCGAAATGGAAGTTCTTGACTTGCATGATATGTGGTTTCAACAAGAAGGTGCCACATGCCACACAGCACGCGAAACAATGGCGCAATTGCGAGGCGAGTTTGGTGAACAGTTAATTTCACGTTTCGGGCCGGTCAATTGGCCGCCTAGATCGTGCGATTTGACACCATTAGATTATTTTTTGTGGAGGTATGTCAAGGCTAATGTCTATAGGGATAAGCCCGCTTCGATTGACGCACTGGAAGCCAACATCCATGCATTCATTCGTGATATACCGGCCGATATGTGTGAAAGAGTATGCCAAAATTGGACTCAGCGGATGGGCTACCTGAGACGCAGCCGCGGTCAACATTTGCATGAAATTATCCTTACACATTAAATTGCAAGGTTCAAACTATCGATTCAAATAAATATTTCATTCATTTTTTCGAATTTTTTGTGTTTTTTTTTTTTTAAAGTTCTAAGCCTCTTAAAAAATCACCCGTTATTTACTATTATCTATTTAAACACCTTTCTATTGATATAATTCTAGTGCCATTGGAAAGTAATACCACAAACAAAATGTACACAACGAATAACTTAATGAAAAAAAAAATATATAATAAACTCCCACAAAGTGTTTCCCTTTCATATCATTGGTCTGTTTCTGTTTCTTCAGATTGAAATTTTGGAAACAGGTTTTTTTGTGTTAATGTAGACGTCAAATTATGAAGCCGACCACTTAATTGCCATCTGCAAATGGAAGCAAAAAAACTGTTATACATTATAAGGAATACACTATCCAGTGTATAAGTTAACACGATCGCCTAACATCCGCCGAGCCACACATCGTCGTCATCAATAACGAACCATGCTGACACAGCTGATTCTATAAACGAGACAGACTGGTGTCAAGAACCGACGACGACGAGAAGGATGAAATGCGATATCTGGCACGAGCTGCAAGGTATCCAAAGCATTGCATGTTTGAGGGTTTTAGATATTAAGTTTGTAATAAGTTAGGTAGTCTTTTACAAGTCTCAATAAAGGAACAATAATAAAATTGAATTCAAACGAATCTCATTACTGGCGCCCAACTTGAAAGAACTTTTGGAATACTAAACAATATCAACCGGAATCAACCAACTGAAAAAAAAAATCATCATTCATCGGTTACGAGCATTAAGAATTATTTTCTTTTATGTAAAAATGTAAGAATTTTTCTATACTTTGAATATTTTTATTTGTAAAGCTTGCAAGTGTTATTTTTTTGTTGTTTGTGAGTTTTTTTTGATATTGAAATTAATTAAACTGCATATAAATATTATCTACCGTTAATGAGTGAACCTGAGAATATTGAAACACTATTAGAAAAGTTTAATTACCTACAAATAGGAAAAAAAATAGAAACAAAAATGAATGCTACAGATTTAAAAGTGTTAGTAGAATCCGCAGTCAGTGGTGCCCTTGAAGCACAAAAATTGGATTTTGAACGAAAGTTAAGTGATGCAGTGAAAAATTTAACAGTGACACAAAATAAACCTGAAGTTGAAATTTTTAAAGAAATTGAAATTGTGGAAGGTCATAGGTGTGAAGAGTGTCTCGACATAGTTAAATCTCTCCCGGAATTTGAGGGCAAGCAGGGCACTTATGTCTCTTGGCGTCAAGCGGTTCACTCTGCCTACAAAGTTTTCGAAAAATACGATGGTAGTTCTAGACATTACCAGGCAGTTGGAATAATAAGAAATAAAATAAGAGGCCCAGCCGATGCTGTTCTGGCTTCATTCAATACAGTTTTAAATTTTAAAGCTATCATAGCTAGGTTAGACTTTACGTACGCCGATGTACGTCCAATTTATTTAATTGAGCAAGAGCTCAGTACATTGCGGCAAGGAAACCTTACCGTTCTAGAATATTATGACGAGATTGAAAAAAAACTTACCCTCCTTACAAACAAAGCCAATATGTCATATGACAGTGCATTAGCCATTGCATTTAACGAAAAGTACAGAAGAGACGCCCTTAGAGTTTTTATATCTGGGTTAAAAAAACCATTAAGTGATGTATTGTTTTCGGCGCGTCCGTCTGATATGCCTACTGCTTTGGCTTTAGCTCAAGAAGTTGAAGCAAACAATGAAAGGTATCTGTTTGCGGCAAGTTATGCGAAAAATTCTGAAGAAAAATCTCTAAGGTCCGAGATCAAACGATCGCCGAACCGTTACCAAAATAATAATAATAGTAATAACTTCAATTATAACAGCCTAATTAATAAGCAAGGCAAAAATCCCTATTTTAACAAAAGGCAAAGTTATGAAAATGACAAACAATTGGAACTTAACAGTTCTAAAGTCCCCAGCAGTCGTGAAAAAATGGATGTCGATCCGACATCATCACGTTTACGCCAATTTAATAGCTATCAACACCAAAATAGTAACGATACCTATGATCAAGGGCAAGAACAAAGGAATAAAAGACCAAGTAGCTTTCAAAGACAATCGGGACAGCGTCGCCAAAGAGTAAATTATTTGCAGGAAAATCCTCCACGGAATAATGAAGGTGACTATGAAGCCACAGCTGCGTTGCAGGTAGATGAAGTGGAAGCTGAGGTACATGATTTTGACTATGTTAATTTTTTAAGGGGAAGCTCCCAACTACCGTTTATTCAAAAAACAGTAGGAGGGAGGTTAGTAAAGTTTTTAATTGACACAGGTGCCTCGAAAAATTACATCAGGCCATTACAAGAGATAAAAGGCTTAGTGCCAGTAGACGCATCTTTTTTAGTAAAATCAATTCATGGTTTTAACAATATTGAACTCAAATGTTTTATAAATATTTTTGGGAGAAATAGCACTTTTTTTATTTTACCCAATCTGTCAACTTTTGACGGAATTATTGGTCTTGACCTGTTAACACAAGTTAACGCCACAATTTGCTTAAAAGAAAATTCAATTCGCTTCGATTCAGGGTTAGAAACTATTCTCTTCCATAAATGTGACAATGTGAACTTTACGAAAGTAGAGGACATTAAGGTTCCATCATCCGTAAGCGTAGATTTTAGAAATATGATACGTAATAGAATAAAAACATTTGCAGATTCAAATGAATCTTTGCCGTATAACACTAACATCGTTGCCACAATTCGTACAGTAAGTGAAGACCCCATTTACTCAAAATTTTACCCATATCCTATGGGTGTGACAGATTTCGTAAATAATGAAATTAAGGATCTTCTAAAGAATGGCATTGTTAGACCGTCAAGGTCACCTTACAATAATCCCATTTGGGTAGTTGATAAAAAGGGAACAGATGAGTTGGGCAATAAAAAGAAACGTTTAGTAATGGACTTTCGAAAGCTCAACCAAAAAACCATAGACGATAAATATCCTATCCCAAATATTACAACGATTTTGTCAAATTTAGGCAAAGCACGATTTTTTACAACTCTAGACTTAAAATCAGGGTTTCACCAAATTGAATTAGCGGAAAGGGATCGGGAAAAAACTGCTTTTTCCGTTAACGGTGGAAAATACGAATTTTGTCGCCTTCCGTTTGGGTTGAAAAACGCCCCCAGTATTTTCCAACGGGCTATAGATGACGTCCTTCGTGAACAAATTGGAAAAAATTGCTATGTTTACGTCGATGACGTAATTGTTTTCTCAGAAACTGAGAATGAACATGTCAAAGATATTGATTCGGTTTTAAAAAAATTGTATGAAGCGAACATGAGGGTTTCGCGAGAAAAATCAAATTTTTTTAAGACGGATGTAGAGTACCTAGGCTTTATAGTGTCGAGGGATGGTATAAAAACTTGCCCTGCTAAAGTGGAGGCGATTAAAAATTATTCACAACCTTCTACACTCTTTGGAATAAGATCCTTTCTAGGTCTAGCTAGTTATTATAGATGCTTTATTAAAGATTTTGCATCAATAGCTAAACCACTTACTAATTTATTAAAGGGTGAGAATGGCAAAATAAGTGGTAATCAATCAAAAAAAATTAAAATAGAATTAAAAGAAAAAGAACTCCAAGCATTCAATAAACTAAAAGAAATTTTGGCGTCAGAAGACGTCACATTGTTATATCCAGACTACACGAAGCCTTTCGATCTTACGACGGACGCTTCATCACATGGTCTTGGAGCTGTTTTATCACAAAACGGAAAGCCTATAACAATGATTTCAAGAACACTCAAAGGTAAAGAGTTGCAATTTGCAACAAATGAAAGAGAACTGTTGGCCATTGTGTGGTCATTAAAGAATCTACGTAACTATCTCTATGGAGTGAAAACTCTAAATATTTTTACAGATCACCAACCTCTTTCATTTTCAGTTTCGGATAAAAATACAAATGCAAAAATTAAGCGCTGGAAAGCTTATGTAGACGAGCATAATGCATAATGTAGGTTTTTGAGGAGGGGCAGAAATGCACTCTGGATACCCGAAAAAACTTAAGCGTTTTTGCGTTAAAACTGTATTTTTAGATTTTATTGTTGTTTATTGAAGTGTGATTAAAACAAAAAATTGACTTTTACAGCTTATGAACATCCAAAAATAAGAACAGCCAAAAAAAGTCGACCTGATAGTACAGTCGAACTCGCTTATTTTGAATTTTTAAAATCATATTCATATAAATAAATATAAAATTTGTGTATGTGTAGGTATAAATGTACATAATAGGTTAGAGGTCCGATTAGGTGGGAAATATAGGTATACCTAAGCACCTGAGTTGATTGATTTTACTTACAAACACGAAAGAATCAAAATTTGTGGTTTAAAACGTTTTTTCATTAATTTTACTATTGTATATTGGAACATGATTAAAAATAACAGTCTAAGAACTACCAAAAAAAGTCCGATCTGATGGTACATTCAAACACGCTTATTTCGATTATTTAAATCAATTTTTTTCATTTATTTTCCCCCTGCGGGTGAGGGGCCCCAGGTGGCAGTCCAGGTTCACTGGAAAATCCACCCTCTTCGGAGGTCGGCTCTATGGATTCTGGGGAGAGCCAATTATTGCATTTAATAAATCCCTTCCTAAAAAGTGCAAGGGTATCTCGATCACCACCATCTAAATCGAGTGCAAAACCATCAAAATTTGGGCAAAAGAGTTCACCTGTCACGCCTGCGCGCGCCAAAATAGACTTAGATAAAACAAAAAAATCTTGAAAAAGATAATAACGAACTTCGACAAAAACTTGATCAAGTAATGGAACTCTATCAAGAGCTAAAGAAAGAAGCCGATCTTCTTCGAAAAGACAATGAGATATTGAAAGCGAAATTCCTCCAATAAACTCAAAGTCTAGCTTGCCACCAGTCAATAATTGTAAAGGGTGATTTTTTAAGAGCTTGAGAACTTTTTTTAAAAAACGCATAAAATTTGCAAAATCTCATCGATTCTTTATTTGAAACGTTAGATTGGTCCATGACATTTACTTTTTGAAGATAATTTCATTTAAATGTTGACCGCGGCTGCGTCTTAGGTGGTCCATTCGGAAAGTCCAATTTTGGGTAACTTTTTCGAGCATTTCGGCCGGAATAGCCCGAATTTCTTCGGAAATGTTGTCTTCCAAAGCTGGAATAGTTGCTGGCTTATTTGTGTAGACTTTAGACTTGACGTAGCCCCACAAAAAATGGTCTAAAGGCGTCAAATCGCATGATCTTGGTGGCCAACTTACCGGTCCATTCCTTGAGATGAATTGTTCTCCGAAGTTTTCCCTCAAAATGGCCATAGAATCGCGAGCTGTGTGGCATGTAGCGCCATCTTGTTGAAACCACATGTCAACCAAGTTCAGTTCTTCCATTTTTGGCAACAAAAAGTTTGTTAGCATTGAACGATAGCGATCGCCATTCACCGTAACGTTGCGTCCAACAGCATCTTTGAAAAAATACGGTCCAATGATTCCACCAGCGTACAAACCACACCAAACAGTGCATTTTTCGGGATGCATGGGCAGTTCTTGAACGGCTTCTGGTTGCTCTTCACTCCAAATGTGGCAATTTTGCTTATTTACGTAGCCATTCAACCAGAAATGAGCCTCATCGCTGAACAAAATTTGTCGATAAAAAAGCGGATTTTCTGCCAACTTTTCTAGGGCCCATTCACTGAAAATTCGACGTTGTGGCAGATCGTTCGGCTTCAGTTCTTGCACGAGCTGTATTTTATACGGTTTTACACCAAGATCTTTGCGTAAAATCTTCCATGTGGTCGAATAACACAAACCCAATTGCTGCGAACGGCGACGAATCGACATTTCACGGTCTTCAGCAACACTCAGAAACAGACGCAATATTCTCTTCTGTACGCACTGTACGCATTCGTGTGGTTGGTTTAATGTCCAATAAAGTAAACTGAGTGCGAAACTTGGTCACAATCGCATTAATTGTTTGCTCACTTGGTCGATTATGTAGACCATAAATCGGACGTAAAGCGCGAAACACATTTCGAACCGAACACTGATTTTGGTAATAAAATTCAATGATTTGTAAGCGTTGCTCGTTAGTAAGTCTATTCATGATGAAATGTCAAAGCATACTGAGCATCTTTCTCTTTGACACCATGTCTGAAATCCCGCGTGATCTGTCAAATACTAATGCATGAAAATCCTAACCTCAAAAAAATCACCCTTTAGATATGAAACGGACGAAGAAGAGCTAGCACGTGAAACGGAGAAGTCCTCAAAGAAAAGATTGAGTAAAAAGCGTAAAGGTGGCTCTTCACCTCGAAATTAGGGTTTCACCAAAACATGCGACAGTAAAAGAAAAATCTGTTAAGGAACGGCCCCCACCACCGATAAATGTTATCGGTATTGCGGAGTATAACAAGTTGCAAACCATCGGCTTTTAAAATTATTTCACTTAATAACAACAAATGGAAAGTTTGTGTGAAAGACCCCGAAAGTAATCGTCTTCTGTCACGAAAACTAAACGAATAAAAAGTAGAATGGTATACCTATGAAAATAAGTCGGAAAGACCCCTACGAGTTGTGGCAAGAGGTCTACACGCATCATGTTTAAAAGACGATATTATTAGTGATCTAAAAGAGCGCAACCTCAAAATCTTAGATGCGACGAACATTGTCAAAAGAGAGAACCAGAAAAAAGAGGGTGAAGCGATAGTGGTACAGCGTGGTCTACCACTATTTATACTTTCGTTCGATAAGACTGAAAAATTAGATGAAATTTATAAAATTAAAACAATTCTAAACATCGTAGTAAGGATCAAACCTCTTAGAAAGAGCACAAGATTAATCCCTCAGTGTAAACGCTGCCAAGAATTCAATCACACCCAAACCTATTGCAAAATAGAGCCAAGGTGTGTAAAATGTGCTGGAAAACATCTAACTGTTGACTGCAACGGAAAAAGTGAAAGTCCACCGACGTGCATTAATTGTAATGGAAATCACCCAGCAAGTTATAGAGGCTGTGAAGTAGCTAAAGAATTACAAAAGCGACAATCAAAATCTGCCCAAACACAAAGAAACCCACCAAGGTCCAAAACCTAGTATCCGCAAGGAAAAGAAAACAGTGTCAGTACCTTCGGCGAAAATATCGAAGCAAGGAAATGCAGAAACATGCCCAAATAGTGGCAAAAAATATACCCGTAAATAACGACACTGAAACAGACCCGGTTTCGAAAGTCTTTTCAATAATTTTGTCAAAACTTGAAGAACAATGTGAAACAAATAAATTTATCTTTGATAGGTTAAGTAAGTTTTCGACCCAAACCTCTTTCAAAAAATATATGATGGAAAAGCTTAAAATTCTTACGTGGAATGCCAACGCATTATGGCAAAAACTTCGAGAATTGGAGATGTATATGGGAGAAAATGATATTGACATATGTTTGATATCAGAAACGCATGCCAAAAATTATTCAAATCTTAAAATCCACGGATTTCATGACTACCACGCCATTCATCCGTCAAACAAAGCAAGAGGTGGATCATCATTGTATATAAAAGAATGCATTCAACACTCGATAGGCCTCAAAATATAGGCGGAATCAATGCAATTGAGTAGTGTACAGGTTAAAACTAAAAATATTCCTCTCAATGTCTCTTCCATATATTGCCCTCCGCGTTGCGAAATTGATAAGAGTGAATTTGCGACATTGATAAAGTCACTAAGCCCAAATTTAATTGTTGGTGGTGACTTTAATGCAAAGCACAACTTCTGGGCCTCACGATGCATATCTGAAAGGGTTGCATGCTATATGAAGCAGGAATGGAAAATAATTGTGACTTTCATTCGACTGGCAAGCCAACTTACTACCCTCTAGCCGTATAGAAATTTCAGAGGGCTATGACCTCTTCTCAGATCATTCTGCCATCGTACTCACTATGAGCGAAAGCCTTGTTGAAATTGAAAAACCACCAAGGTTAACAAACAGTAAAACCAACTGGGATGGATTTAAAAAAGATATAGAGGACAACGTTCAGTTAAGGGTATCATTACAAACGCCTCTTGAGCTTGAAGACGTAGTAGATACCTTTGTTGATATAATACAAAAAGCAGCTTGGGATAACACACCTTATCAAAGGCTAATGCCTCGCTATAAGGACATAAAATAACCGCAAGAAATAAAAGATTTAGTGAGAGAGAAACGAAAAGCGTAAAAAATGGCAGCAAAGATTTCAGATTTCAAAAACCTTGAAGTTGAAAACTACCTTGAAGGCTTGACAGCGGGGTAAGAATCCAACCACTCACTTTGGAAAGCTATAAAAACAACGAAAAAACCAAAGCTTCCAATGCCCCCGATTAAGAAAATCCAAAATGAATGGGCTAAAAGTGACAAAGAAAAAGCGACGGGTTTCGCCGATTACTTAGAGGAAACATTTAAGCCGTTCGATGGGCAAGAACTCAACGAAAATATTAATATGAATCTTACTTCAAATGGAAGCTACATAACGAGAAATGCTACACTTGCCGAATTAAAAAAAGAAATAAGGAAGCTTAAGTCCAAAAAAGCTCCAGGATATAACTTAATAACGGCAGAAATTTTAAACATGCTCCCTCGTAAAGGGTTTATTAACCCCAATGGAAAGTTGCGGAAGTCATAATGGTTTTGAAACCTGGCAAACCATCTCACGAAAAGAAGTCTTACAGGCCGATTTCGCTTCTTCCAATAATATCAAAAGTTTTTGAAAGAATACTACTCCTGCACCTGCAACCGATAATAGAAGAGAAACAATTAATACCTGAACATCAGTTCGGATTTAGAAGCAAGCATTTGACAATTGATCAAGTGCATAGAATTACTGACGTTATTGAGAGAGCTCTTGAAGAAAAGAAAATCTGTTCGGCTGTCTTTTTGGACGTGTACCAGGCTTTGACAAGGTGTGGCACGAAGGCCTCAAATCCAAATTAAGAGAAGTTCTGTCTGAAGGGCTTTACAATATTCTAAACGGATATCTAAATGAAAGACTTTTTCGTGTAAGACACGGAAATGACTTATTTGATTTCAAAGACATAGTGGCTGGGGTACCACAAGGAAGTGTATTAGGTCCAGTTCTGTACCTTTTATTTACACGCGATATACCTCAAACAGATGACACTATTGTAGCCACGTTTGCTGATGATACTGCAATACTAGCAGTAGGCAAAACGATTAGCGAAGCTACAATTAAATTACCAAATGCTCTTAATAATTGAGTGGACGAAAACATGGCGAACAGCGCTCAATGAACAAAAGTCAGTCCACGTGGACTTTACGTATAAGAAAATAAATAGATTACCCGTCTTTCTTAATACCGCTCGTGTTCTATTTGCAAATGAGGCAAAGTATCTGGGAATGACTCTAGACGCGAAATTAAAATGGAAGCCGCACGTGAAAAAGAAATGCGAAATACTAAGAAGTAAATTAAGAGATATGAACTGGTTACTCGGTAAATATTCAAAGCTTAGTATTGAAAATAAATTGATTTTATATCGACAGGTTCTTAAACCTGTTTGGACTTATGGTATACAACTTTGGGGTTGTACCTGCGATACAAACTTTAATAACTTACAAACGTTTGAAAATAAATTGCTTAGGTCGTTTGTAAATGCTCCGTGGTATATAAGAAATGAAGATCTTCACAGGGATCTCGGGATTCCTACGGTCCGGGACGAAAAAAAAAGTTTCGCGCGAAAACATAGAAATCGACTATTAGAACACGCTAATTCAACGATTATTGACATACTTGACGAGTCGAATTTAGTACGCCGTCTGCGAAGAACAAAACCTTCCGACTTAGTGCGGTGAACAGAAAACCGCTTTAAAATCGCGGATTAAGCAGGAACTTTCACCGGAAAGTAACCTGCGTTACTTAACTTCGTTAAAAATAAATTGCTAGATAAGTTTCAACTTAGTTGCAATCGGGAAGTGGAGGTGGTTTTAGTGTAGTAAAAATCTCACACTTCTATCAGCACGCGTTTTTCGGTCCTCATAGAGCCTGATATGCAGGTTTTGCACCTACCCACGGGAAAATAAATATTTATTTTATAACTGAACATAGTTATTTGCGTATATATATATACACATAGGTATAAATATACACAAAGTTTGGGGCTCGCTTATCTGCATATGTACGGTGTACCTAAGTACATTTATTTTATTTACAAACATGAGTGAATCAAAATTTGTGGGTTAAAACGTTTTTCTTTAATTTTATTATTGTTTATTGGAACATGATTTAAAATTACAGACTTAAAACCATAAAAAATTCCGACCTGATGGTACAGTCAAACCAGCTTCTTTTTATTTGTTTTAAATTTTTCTAAAAAAAAGTGCCAATACTTCAATTTTTCCAAGCGCTTTTAACCATTACAAAAGCAAAATAGGGCTTTTACTAACTTAACTCAAAACACAAAAATTGAGGTATACGTTTATACGTTTTTTTCATCTTTTTTTTTTTGTTTAACGTAAGTTGTTTATGTTTCTGACAAGTATTTGTGTCTTAATTTAATGAGAAGAAAGAGTTGATAGGTTTTTAGTCAAATGTTGCTAGTATTGGAAATACTTTCTACTTATAATGATCAATTTACCTCTATTAGTGAATAAGCGAATGAGCTTAAGGGATCATATTCATCTGAATTATTAACGAAATGATACATAATTGAAAAGTTCCTACTTTTCTGTAAGTGCTACAGTAGCAGAAGAAGTTAGAAGTAAAGAAATAATTTTGGTGCAATTGTTTTGATTTTCTTCAAATAATTCTTAACTCAAAAAATGTTTACTTGCTTTGATAATCATTTTTTCTCATAAATGAAGAACTTCTGATCAGTGTTGCCCAATTTAAAATAGCCCCACTCGAAAATTATGCTCAATAAATAAAATTAAAATTTTTTGTTTTGAATTCAAATTTTTCAACCAATATTTCCAAAGTTATGAAAATTAAAAATTTGATTGAACATTTTATTTGAGTTTCCTCAAATAAAACAATGCCATTTTTAGGATCACCATTATGTACATATCAGTGGCATGGTGTCCATTTAATACGATTCCTCGTATCTACCCCATTCAACTAAACAGCACCAAACTTAAATATAATTGTAGCCTATTATTTTACCGTCATTTTAAGACGTTAATCTTGAAGATCCGACTAGTAAAACTCAAGTTACAAGAATTTAAGTGAAACCATATAACTTTTTCCCGAAACATTTTAAAAGTTCAAATGAATCTTCTTTTCTTTTTGTCTTTTCTCTCATATGTATTCATTATCGTTTTGAACAAATTCACTCTAAATAATACGAAGATGAACGTCTTATTTTGTCCAATGCTTAGTGTATGTTGAACAAAGCGAGCTAAGAAACAATTTCCTAAAAATAAAAAGGGATGCTATTCGGCGTTAAAAGCTTACTTGAAAAAAAGGCAAATGCGCACTAAATTCTTTTTAAAATACTTGGGTAAAACTCTCAAAATAAAATGCAGAGAGATTTTATTAATACTTCATAAACGAATATGAACCAAAGTTAAAAAAAAATAAGCCTTCAATTATAATTAAAGCATACATTTTATTTTTGATTATCGCAGCTTACAAAAAACCCACATAAAACCCAAACAGTGTAACATGGGCACAATTCGGACTTCCAACATCGTGGAAAGTTAACTGGAACAAGTTCGCAGCTGGAAACTTTGGGCACGTTCAGACCACCCAAGGGACTTGATATTCAGTCAACTGAATTCCTTGAACGCAAATTTAACCAAGGTAAGGTAACCAAGTTTGTTTAAAATGTTAAACTTGGAAATTTACTTCAAACATTTACTTCAGTTGATCTTAATAACGGCAGAAATTTTAAAAATGCTCCCTCGTAAAGGGTATATTAACCTCCTTTACATAATAAATGCCGCTCTAAGGTTAGAATATGTTCCGAGCCAATGGAAAGTTGCGGAAGTCATAATGGTTTTGAAACCTGGCAAACCATCTCACGAAAAGAAGTCTTACAGGCCGATTTCGCTTCTTCCAATAATATCAAAAGTTTTTGAAAGAATACTACTCCTGCACCTGCAACCGATAATAGAAGAGAAACAATTAATACCTGAACATCAGTTCGGATTTAGAAGCAAGCATTTGACAATTGATCAAGCATAGAATTACTGACGTTGTTGAGAGAGCTCTTGAAGAAAAGAAAATCTGTTCGACTGTCTTTTTGGACGTGTCGCAGGCTTTGACAAGGTGTGGCACGAAGGCCTCAAATCCAAATTAAGACAAGTTCTGCCTGAAGGGCTTTACAATATTATAAACGGATATCTAAATGAAAGACTTTTTCGTGTAAGACACGGAAATGACTTATTTGATTTCAAAGACATAGTGGCTGGGGTACCACAAGGAAGTGTATTAGGTCCAGTTCTGTACCTTTTATTTACACGCGATATACCTCAAACAGATGACACTATTGTAGCCACGTTTGCTGATGATACTGCAATACTAGCAGTAGGCAAAACGATTAGCGAAGCTACAATTAAATTACCAAATGCTCTTAATAATTGAGTGGACGAAAACATGGCGAATAGCGCTCAATGAACAAAAGTCAGTCCACGTGGACTTTACGTATAAAAAAATAAATAGATTACCCGTTTTTCTTAATACCGCTCGTGTTCTATTTGCAAATGAGGCAAAGTATCTGGGAATGACTCTAGACGCGAAATTAAAATGGAAGCCGCACGTGAAAAAGAAATGCGAAATACTAACAAGTAAATTAAGAGATATGAACTGGTTACTCGGTAAATATTCAAAGCTTAGTATTGAAAATAAATTGATTTTATATCGACAGGTTCTTAAACCTGTTTGGACTTATGGTATACAACTTTGGGGTTGTACCTGCGATACAAACTTTAATAACTTACAAACGTTTGAAAATAAATTGCTTAGGTCGTTTGTAAATGCTCCGTGGTATATAAGAAATGAAGATCTTCACAGGGATCTCGGGATTCCTACGGTCCGGGACGAAAAAAAAAGTTTCGCGCGAAAACATAGAAATCGACTATTAGAACACGCTAATTCAACGATTATTGACATACTTGACGAGTCGAATTTAGTACGCCGTCTGCGAAGAACAAAACCTTCCGACTTAGTGCGGTGAACAGAAAACCGCTTTAAAATCGCGGATTAAGCAGGAACTTTCACCGGAAAGTAACCTGCGTTACTTAACTTCGTTAAAAATAAATTGCTAGATAAGTTTCAACTTAGTTGCAATCGGGAAGTGGAGGTGGTTTTAGTGTAGTAAGAATCTCACACTTCTATCAGCACGCGTTTTTCGGTCCTCATAGAGCCTGATATGCAGGTTTTGCACCTACCCACGGGAAAATAAATATTTATTTTATAACTGAACATAGTTATTTGCGTATATATATATACACATAGGTATAAATATACACAAAGTTTGGGGCTCGCTTATCTGCATATGTACGGTGTACCTAAGTACATTTATTTTATTTACAAACATGAGTGAATCAAAATTTGTGGGTTAAAACGTTTTTCTTTAATTTTATTATTGTTTATTGGAACATGATTTAAAATTACAGACTTAAAACCACAAAAAATTCCGACCTGATGGTACAGTCAAACCAGCTTCTTTTTATTTGTTTTAAATTTTTCTTAAAAAAAGTGCCAATACTTCAATTTTTCCAAGCGCTTTTAACCATTACAAAAGCAAAATAGGGCTTTTACTAACTTAACTCAAAACACAAAAATTGAGGTATACGTTTATACGTTTTTTTCATCTTTTTTTTTTTGTTTAACGTAAGTTGTTTATGTTTCTGACAAGTATTTGTGTCTTAATTTAATGAGAAGAAAGAGTTGATAGGTTTTTAGTCAAATGTTGCTAGTATTGGAAATACTTTCTACTTATAATGATCAATTTACCTCTATTAGTGAATAAGCGAATGAGCTTAAGGGATCATATTCATCTGAATTATTAACGAAATGATACATAATTGAAAAGTTCCTACTTTTCTGTAAGTGCTACAGTAGCAGAAGAAGTTAGAAGTAAAGAAATAATTTTGGTGCAATTGTTTTGATTTTCTTCAAATAATTCTTAACTCAAAAAATGTTTACTTGTTTTGATAATCATTTTTTCTCATAAATGAAGAACTTCTGATCAGTGTTGCCCAATTTAAAATAGCCCCACTCGAAAATTATGCTCAATAAATAAAATTAAAATTTTTTGTTTCGAATTCAAATTTTTCAACCAATATTTCCAAAGTTATGAAAATTAAAAATTTGATTGAACATTTTACTTGAGTTTCCTCAAATAAAACAATGCCATTTTTAGGATCACCATTATGTACATATCAGTGGCATGGTGTCCATTTAATACGATTCCTCGTATCTACCCCTTTCCACTAAACAGCACCAAACTTAAATATAATTGTAGCCTATTATTTTACCGTCATTTTAAGACGTTAATCTTGAAGATCCGACTAGTAAAACTCAAGTTACAAGAATTTAAGTGAAACCATATAACTTTTTCCCGAAACATTTTAAAAGTTCAAATGAATCTTCTTTTCTTTTTGTCTTTTCTCTCATATGTATTCATTATCGTTTTGAACAAATTCACTCTAAATAATACGAAGATGAACGTCTTATTTTGTCCAATGCTTAGTGTATGTTGAACAAAGCGAGGTAAGAAACAATTTCCTAAAAATAAAAAGGGATGCTATTCGGCGTTAAAAACTTACTTGAAAAAAAGGCAAATGCGCACTAAATTCTTTTTAAAATACTTGGGTAAAACTCTCAAAATAAAATGCAGAGAGATTTTATTAATACTTCATAAACGAATATGAACCAAAGTTAAAAAAAAATAAGCCTTCAATTATAATTAAAGCATACATTTTATTTTTGATTATCGCAGCTTACAAAAAACCCACATAAAACCCAAACAGTGTAACATGGGCACAATTCGGACTTCCAACATCGTGGAAAGTTAACTGGAACAAGTTCGCAGCTGGAAACTTTGGGCACGTTCAGACCACCCAAGGGACTTGATATTCAGTCAACTGAATTCCTTGAACGCAAATTTAACCAAGGTAACCAAGTTTGTTTAAAATGTTAAACTTGGAAATTTACTTCAAACATTTACTTCAGTTGATCTTAATAACGGCAGAAATTTTAAAAATGCTCCCTCGTAAAGGGTATATTAACCTCCTTTACATAATAAATGCGGCTCTAAGGTTAGAATAGGTTCCGAGCCAATGGAAAGTTGCGGAAGTCATAATGGTTTTGAAACCTGGCAAACCATCTCACGAAAAGAAGTCTTACAGGCCGATTTCGCTTCTTCCAATAATATCAAAAGTTTTTGAAAGAATACTACTCCTGCACCTGCAGCCGATAATAGAAGAGAAACAATTAATACCTGAACATCAGTTCGGATTTAGAAGCAAGCATTTGACAATTGATCAAGCATAGAATTACTGACGTTGTTGAGAGAGCTCTTGAAGAAAAGAAAATCTGTTCGACTGTCTTTTTGGACGTGTCGCAGGCTTTGACAAGGTGTGGCACGAAGGCCTCAAATCCAAATTAAGACAAGTTCTGCCTGAAGGGCTTTACAATATTATAAACGGATATCTAAATGAAAGACTTTTTCGTGTAAGACACGGAAATGACTTATTTGATTTCAAAGACATAGTGGCTGGGGTACCACAAGGAAGTGTATTAGGTCCAGTTCTGTACCTTTTATTTACACGCGATATACCTCAAACAGATGACACTATTGTAGCCACGTTTGCTGATGATACTGCAATACTAGCAGTAGGCAAAACGATTAGCGAAGCTACAATTAAATTACCAAATGCTCTTAATAATTGAGTGGACGAAAACATGGCGAATAGCGCTCAATGAACAAAAGTCAGTCCACGTGGACTTTACGTATAAAAAAATAAATAGATTACCCGTCTTTCTTAATACCGCTCGTGTTCTATTTGCAAATGAGGCAAAGTATCTGGGAATGACTCTAGACGCGAAATTAAAATGGAAGCCGCACGTGAAAAAGAAATGCGAAATACTAAAAAGTAAATTAAGAGATATGAACTGGTTACTCGGTAAATATTCAAAGCTTAGTATTGAAAATAAATTGATTTTATATCGACAGGTTCTTAAACCTGTTTGGACTTATGGTATACAACTTTGGGGTTGTACCTGCGATACAAACTTTAATAACTTACAAACGTTTGAAAATAAATTGCTTAGGTCGTTTGTAAATGCTCCGTGGTATATAAGAAATGAAGATCTTCACAGGGATCTCGGGATTCCTACGGTCCGGGACGAAAAAAAAAGTTTCGCACGAAAACATAGAAATCGACTATAAGAACACGCTAATTCAACGATTATTGACATACTTGACGAGTCGAATTTAGTACGCCGTCTGCGAAGAACAAAACCTTCCCACTTGGTGCGGTGAACAGAAAACCGCTTTAAAATCGCGGATTAAGCAGGAACTTTCACCGGAAAGTAACCTGCGTTACTTAACTTCGTTAAAAATAAATTGCTAGATAAGTTTCAACTTAGTTGCAATCGGGAAGTGGAGGTGGTTTTAGTGTAGTAAGAATCTCACACTTCTATCAGCACGCGTTTTTCGGTCCTCATAGAGCCTGATATGCAGGTTTTGCACCTACCCACGGGAAAATAAATATTTATTTTATAACTGAACATAGTTATTTGCGTATATATATATACACATAGGTATAAATATACACAAAGTTTGGGGCTCGCTTATCTGCATATGTACGGTGTACCTAAGTACATTTATTTTATTTACAAACATGAGTGAATCAAAATTTGTGGGTTAAAACGTTTTTCTTTAATTTTATTATTGTTTATTGGAACATGATTTAAAATTACAGACTTAAAACCACAAAAAATTCCGACCTGATGGTACAGTCAAACCAGCTTCTTTTTATTTGTTTTAAATTTTTCTTAAAAAAAGTGCCAATACTTCAATTTTTCCAAGCGCTTTTAACCATTACAAAAGCAAAATAGGGCTTTTACTAACTTAACTCAAAACACAAAAATTGAGGTATACGTTTATACGTTTTTTTCATCTTTTTTTTTTTGTTTAACGTAAGTTGTTTATGTTTCTGACAAGTATTTGTGTCTTAATTTAATGAGAAGAAAGAGTTGATAGGTTTTTAGTCAAATGTTGCTAGTATTGGAAATACTTTCTACTTATAATGATCATTTACCTCTATTAGTGAATAAGCGAATGAGCTTAAGGGATCATATTCATCTGAATTATTAACGAAATGATACATAATTGAAAAGTTCCTACTTTTCTGTAAGTGCTACAGTAGCAGAAGAAGTTAGAAGTAAAGAAATAATTTTGGTGCAATTGTTTTGATTTTCTTCAAAAAATTCTTAACTCAAAAAATGTTTACTTGTTTTGATAATCATTTTTTCTCATAAATGAAGAACTTCTGATCAGTGTTGCCCAATTTAAAATAGCCCCACTCGAAAATTATGCTCAATAAATAAAATTAAAATTTTTTGTTTTGAATTCAAATTTTTCAACCAATATTTCCAAAGTTATGAAAATTAAAAATTTGATTGAACATTTTACTTGAGTTTCCTCAAATAAAACAATGCCATTTTTAGGATCACCATTATGTACATATCAGTGGCATGGTGTCCATTTAATACGATTCCTCGTATCTACCCCTTTCCACTAAACAGCACCAAACTTAAATATAATTGTAGCCTATTATTTTACCGTCATTTTAAGACGTTAATCTTGAAGATCCGACTAGTAAAACTCAAGTTACAAGAATTTAAGTGAAACCATATAACTTTTTCCCGAAACATTTTAAAAGTTCAAATGAATCTTCTTTTCTTTTTGTCTTTTCTCTCATATGTATTCATTATCGTTTTGAACAAATTCACTCTAAATAATACGAAGATGAACGTCTTATTTTGTCCAATGCTTAGTGTATGTTGAACAAAGCGAGCTAAGAAACAATTTCCTAAAAATAAAAAGGGATGCTATTCGGCGTTAAAAGCTTACTTGAAAAAAAGGCAAATGCGCACTAAATTCTTTTTAAAATACTTGGGTAAAACTCTCAAAATAAAATGCAAAGAGATTTTATTAATACTTCATAAACGAATATGAACCAAAGTTAAAAAAAAAAGCCTTCAATTATAATTAAAGCATACATTTTATTTTTGATTATCGCAGCTTACAAAAAACCAACATAAAACCCAAACAGTGTAACATGGGCACAATTCGGACTTCCAACATCGTGGAAAGTTAACTGGAACAAGTTCGCAGCTGGAAACTTTGGGCACGTTCAGACCACCCAAGGGACTTGATATTCAGTCAACTGAATTCCTTGAACGCAAATTTAACCAAGGTAACCAAGTTTGTTTAAAATGTTAAACTTGGAAATTTACTTCAAACATTTACTTCAGTTGATCTTAATAACGGCAGAAATTTTAAAAATGCTCCCTCGTAAAGGGTATATTAACCTCCTTTACATAATAAATGCCGCTCTAAGGTTAGAATATGTTCCGAGCCAATGGAAAGTTGCGGAAGTCATAATGGTTTTGAAACCTGGCAAACCATCTCACGAAAAGAAGTCTTACAGGCCGATTTCGCTTCTTCCAATAATATCAAAAGTTTTTGAAAGAATACTACTCCTGCACCTGCAACCGATAATAGAAGAGAAACAATTAATACCTGAACATCAGTTCGGATTTAGAAGCAAGCATTTGACAATTGATCAAGCATAGAATTACTGACGTTGTTGAGAGAGCTCTTGAAGAAAAGAAAATCTGTTCGACTGTCTTTTTGGACGTGTCGCAGGCTTTGACAAGGTGTGGCACGAAGGCCTCAAATCCAAATTAAGACAAGTTCTGCCTGAAGGGCTTTACAATATTATAAACGGATATCTAAATGAAAGACTTTTTCGTGTAAGACACGGAAATGACTTATTTGATTTCAAAGACATAGTGGCTGGGGTACCACAAGGAAGTGTATTAGGTCCAGTTCTGTACCTTTTATTTACACGCGATATACCTCAAACAGATGACACTATTGTAGTCACGTTTGCTGATGATACTGCAATACTAGCAGTAGGCAAAACGATTAGCGAAGCTACAATTAAATTACCAAATGCTCTTAATAATTGAGTGGACGAAAACATGGCGAATAGCGCTCAATGAACAAAAGTCAGTCCACGTGGACTTTACGTATAAAAAAATAAATAGATTACCCGTCTTTCTTAATACCGCTCGTGTTCTATTTGCAAATGAGGCAAAGTATCTGGGAATGACTCTAGACGCGAAATTAAAATGGAAGCCGCACGTGAAAAAGAAATGCGAAATACTAAGAAGTAAATTAAGAGATATGAACTGGTTACTCGGTAAATATTCAAAGCTTAGTATTGAAAATAAATTGATTTTATATCGACAGGTTCTTAAACCTGTTTGGACTTATGGTATACAACTTTGGGGTTGTACCTGCGATACAAACTTTAATAACTTACAAACGTTTGAAAATAAATTGCTTAGGTCGTTTGTAAATGCTCCGTGGTATATAAGAAATGAAGATCTTCACAGGGATCTCGGGATTCCTACGGTCCGGGACGAAAAAAAAAGTTTCGCGCGAAAACATAGAAATCGACTATTAGAACACGCTAATTCAACGATTATTGACATACTTGACGAGTCGAATTTAGTACGCCGTCTGCGAAGAACAAAACCTTCCGACTTAGTGCGGTGAACAGAAAACCGCTTTAAAATCGCGGATTAAGCAGGAACTTTCACCGGAAAGTAACCTGCGTTACTTAACTTCGTTAAAAATAAATTGCTAGATAAGTTTCAACTTAGTTGCAATCGGGAAGTGGAGGTGGTTTTAGTGTAGTAAGAATCTCACACTTCTATCAGCACGCGTTTTTCGGTCCTCATAGAGCCTGATATGCAGGTTTTGCACCTACCCACGGGAAAATAAATATTTATTTTATAACTGAACATAGTTATTTGCGTATATATATATACACATAGGTATAAATATACACAAAGTTTGGGGCTCGCTTATCTGCATATGTACGGTGTACCTAAGTACATTTATTTTATTTACAAACATGAGTGAATCAAAATTTGTGGGTTAAAACGTTTTTCTTTAATTTTATTATTGTTTATTGGAACATGATTTAAAATTACAGACTTAAAACCACAAAAAATTCCGACCTGATGGTACAGTCAAACCAGCTTCTTTTTATTTGTTTTAAATTTTTCTTAAAAAAAGTGCCAATACTTCAATTTTTCCAAGCGCTTTTAACCATTACAAAAGCAAAATAGGGCTTTTACTAACTTAACTCAAAACACAAAAATTGAGGTATACGTTTATACGTTTTTTTCATCTTTTTTTTTTTGTTTAACGTAAGTTGTTTATGTTTCTGACAAGTATTTGTGTCTTAATTTAATGAGAAGAAAGAGTTGATAGGTTTTTAGTCAAATGTTGCTAGTATTGGAAATACTTTCTACTTATAATGATCAATTTACCTCTATTAGTGAATAAGCGAATGAGCTTAAGGGATCATATTCATCTGAATTATTAACGAAATGATACATAATTGAAAAGTTCCTACTTTTCTGTAAGTGCTACAGTAGCAGAAGAAGTTAGAAGTAAAGAAATAATTTTGGTGCAATTGTTTTGATTTTCTTCAAATAATTCTTAACTCAAAAAATGTTTACTTGTTTTGATAATCATTTTTTCTCATAAATGAAGAACTTCTGATCAGTGTTGCCCAATTTAAAATAGCCCCACTCGAAAATTATGCTCAATAAATAAAATTAAAATTTTTTGTTTTGAATTCAAATTTTTCAACCAATATTTCCAAAGTTATGAAAATTAAAAATTTGATTGAACATTTTACTTGAGTTTCCTCAAATAAAACAATGCCATTTTTAGGATCACCATTATGTACATATCAGTGGCATGGTGTCCATTTAATACGATTCCTCGTATCTACCCCTTTCCACTAAACAGCACCAAACTTAAATATAATTGTAGCCTATTATTTTACCGTCATTTTAAGTAGTTTATCTTGAAGATCCGACTAGTAAAACTCAAGTTACAAGAATTTAAGTGAAACCATATAACTTTTTCCCGAAACATTTTAAAAGTTCAAATGAATCTTCTTTTCTTTTTGTCTTTTCTCTCATATGTATTCATTATCATTTTGAACAAATTCACTCTAAATAATACGAAGATGAACGTCTTATTTTGTCCAATGCTTAGTGTATGTTGAACAAAGCGAGGTAAGAAACAATTTCCTAAAAATAAAAAGGGATGCTATTCGGCGTTAAAAGCTTACTTGAAAAAAAGGCAAATGCGCACTAAATTCTTTTTAAAATACTTGGGTAAAACTCTCAAAATAAAATGCAGAGAGATTTTATTAATACTTCATAAACGAATATGAACCAAAGTTAAAAAAAAATAAGCCTTCAATTATAATTAAAGCATACATTTTATTTTTGATTATCGCAGCTTACAAAAAACCCACATAAAACCCAAACAGTGTAACATGGGCACAATTCGGACTTCCAACATCGTGGAAAGTTAACTGGAACAAGTTCGCAGCTGGAAACTTTGGGCACGTTCAGACCACCCAAGGGACTTGATATTCAGTCAACTGAATTCCTTGAACGCAAATTTAACCAAGGTAACCAAGTTTGTTTAAAATGTTAAACTTGGAAATTTACTTCAAACATTTACTTCAGTTGATCTTAATAACGGCAGAAATTTTAAAAATGCTCCCTCGTAAAGGGTATATTAACCTCCTTTACATAATAAATGCCGCTCTAAGGTTAGAATAGGTTCCGAGCCAATGGAAAGTTGCGGAAGTCATAATGGTTTTGAAACCTGGCAAACCATCTCACGAAAAGAAGTCTTACAGGCCGATTTCGCTTCTTCCAATAATATCAAAAGTTTTTGAAAGAATACTACTCCTGCACCTGCAGCCGATAATAGAAGAGAAACAATTAATACCTGAACATCAGTTCGGATTTAGAAGCAAGCATTTGACAATTGATCAAGCATAGAATTACTGACGTTGTTGAGAGAGCTCTTGAAGAAAAGAAAATCTGTTCGACTGTCTTTTTGGACGTGTCGCAGGCTTTGACAAGGTGTGGCACGAAGGCCTCAAATCCAAATTAAGACAAGTTCTGCCTGAAGGGCTTTACAATATTATAAACGGATATCTAAATGAAAGACTTTTTCGTGTAAGACACGGAAATGACTTATTTGATTTCAAAGACATAGTGGCTGGGGTACCACAAGGAAGTGTATTAGGTCCAGTTCTGTACCTTTTATTTACACGCGATATACCTCAAACAGATGACACTATTGTAGCCACGTTTGCTGATGATACTGCAATACTAGCAGTAGGCAAAACGATTAGCGAAGCTACAATTAAATTACCAAATGCTCTTAATAATTGAGTGGACGAAAACATGGCGAATAGCGCTCAATGAACAAAAGTCAGTCCACGTGGACTTTACGTATAAAAAAATAAATAGATTACCCGTCTTTCTTAATACCGCTCGTGTTCTATTTGCAAATGAGGCAAAGTATCTGGGAATGACTCTAGACGCGAAATTAAAATGTAAGCCGCACGTGAAAAAGAAATGCGAAATACTAAAAAGTAAATTAAGAGATATGAACTGGTTACTCGGTAAATATTCAAAGCTTAGTATTGAAAATAAATTGATTTTATATCGACAGGTTCTCAAGCCTGTTTGGACTTATGGTATACAACTTTGGGGTTGTACCTTCGATACAAACTTTAGTAACTTACAAACGTTTGAAAATAAATTGCTGAGGTCGTTTGTAAATGCTCCGTGGTATATAAGAAATGAAGATCTTCACAGGGATCTCGGGATTCCTACGGTCCGGGACGAAAAAAAAAGTTTCGCACGAAAACATAGAAATCGACTATAAGAACACGCTAATTCAACGATTATTGACATACTTGACGAGTCGAATTTAGTACGCCGTCTGCGAAGAACAAAACCTTCCCACTTGGTGCGGTGAACAGAAAACCGCTTTAAAATCGCGGATTAAGCAGGAACTTTCACCGGAAAGTAACCTGCGTTACTTAACTTCGTTAAAAATAAATTGCTAGATAAGTTTCAACTTAGTTGCAATCGGGAAGTGGAGGTTGTTTTAGTGTAGTAAGAATCTCACACTTCCATCAGCACGCGTTTTTCGGTCTTCATAGAGCCTGATATGCAGGTTTTGCACCTACCCACGGGAAAATAAATATTTATTTTATAACTGAACATAGTTATTTGCGTATATATATATACACATAGGTATAAATATACACAAAGTTTGGGGCTCGCTTATCTGCATATGTACGGTGTACCTAAGTACATTTATTTTATTTACAAACATGAGTGAATCAAAATTTGTGGGTTAAAACGTTTTTCTTTAATTTTATTATTGTTTATTGGAACATGATTTAAAATTACAGACTTAAAACCACAAAAAATTCCGACCTGATGGTACAGTCAAACCAGCTTCTTTTTATTTGTTTTAAATTTTTCTTAAAAAAAGTGCCAATACTTCAATTTTTCCAAGCGCTTTTAACCATTACAAAAGCAAAATAGGGCTTTTACTAACTTAACTCAAAACACAAAAATTGAGGTATACGTTTATACGTTTTTTTTATCTTTTTTTTTTTTGTTTAACGTAAGTTGTTTATGTTTCTGACAAGTATTTGTGTCTTAATTTAATGAGAAGAAAGAGTTGATAGGTTTTTAGTCAAATGTTGCTAGTATTGGAAATACTTTCTACTTATAATGATCAATTTACCTCTATTAGTGAATAAGCGAATGAGCTTAAGGGATCATATTCATCTGAATTATTAACGAAATGATACATAATTGAAAAGTTCCTACTTTTCTGTAAGTGCTACAGTAGCAGAAGAAGTTAGAAGTAAAGAAATAATTTTGGTGCAATTGTTTTGATTTTCTTCAAATAATTCTTAACTCAAAAAATGTTTACTTGTTTTGATAATCATTTTTTCTCATAAATGAAGAACTTCTGATCAGTGTTGCCCAATTTAAAATAGCCCCACTCGAAAATTATGCTCAATAAATAAAATTAAAATTTTTTGTTTCGAATTCAAATTTTTCAACCAATATTTCCAAAGTTATGAAAATTAAAAATTTGATTGAACATTTTACTTGAGTTTCCTCAAATAAAACAATGCCATTTTTAGGATCACCATTATGTACATATCAGTGGCATGGTGTCCATTTAATACGATTCCTCGTATCTACCCCTTTCCACTAAACAGCACCAAACTTAAATATAATTGTAGCCTATTATTTTACCGTCATTTTAAGACGTTAAGAAGATCCGACTAGTAAAACTCAAGTTACAAGAATTTAAGTGAAACCATATAACTTTTTCCCGAAACATTTTAAAAGTTCAAATGAATCTTCTTTTCTTTTTGTCTTTTCTCTCATATGTATTCATTATCGTTTTGAACAAATTCACTCTAAATAATACGAAGATGAACGTCTTATTTTGTCCAATGCTTAGTGTATGTTGAACAAAGCGAGCTAAGAAACAATTTCCTAAAAATAAAAAGGGATGCTATTCGGCGTTAAAAGCTTACTTGAAAAAAAGGCAAATGCGCACTAAATTCTTTTTAAAATACTTGGGTAAAACTCTCAAAATAAAATGCAGAGAGATTTTATTAATACTTCATAAACGAATATGAACCAAAGTTAAAAAAAAATAAGCCTTCAATTATAATTAAAGCATACATTTTATTTTTGATTATCGCAGCTTACAAAAAACCCACATAAAACCCAAACAGTGTAACATGGGCACAATTCGGACTTCCAACATCGTGGAAAGTTAACTGGAACAAGTTCGCAGCTGGAAACTTTGGGCACGTTCAGACCACCCAAGGGACTTGATATTCAGTCAACTGAATTCCTTGAACGCAAATTTAACCAAGGTAACCAAGTTTGTTTAAAATGTTAAACTTGGAAATTTACTTCAAACATTTACTTCAGTTGATCTTAATAACGGCAGAAATTTTAAAAATGCTCCCTCGTAAAGGGTATATTAACCTCCTTTACATAATAAATGCCGCTCTAAGGTTAGAATAGGTTCCGAGCCAATGGAAAGTTGCGGAAGTCATAATGGTTTTGAAACCTGGCAAACCATCTCACGAAAAGAAGTCTTACAGGCCGATTTCGCTTCTTCCAATAATATCAAAAGTTTTTGAAAGAATACTACTCCTGCACCTGCAGCCGATAATAGAAGAGAAACAATTAATACCTGAACATCAGTTCGGATTTAGAAGCAAGCATTTGACAATTGATCAAGCATAGAATTACTGACGTTGTTGAGAGAGCTCTTGAAGAAAAGAAAATCTGTTCGACTGTCTTTTTGGACGTGTCGTAGGCTTTGACAAGGTGTGGCACGAAGGCCTCAAATCCAAATTAAGACAAGTTCTGCCTGAAGGGCTTTACAATATTATAAACGGATATCTAAATGAAAGACTTTTTCGTGTAAGACACGGAAATGACTTATTTGATTTCAAAGACATAGTGGCTGGGGTACCACAAGGAAGTGTATTAGGTCCAGTTCTGTACCTTTTATTTACACGCGATATACCTCAAACAGATGACACTATTGTAGCCACGTTTGCTGATGATACTGCAATACTAGCAGTAGGCAAAACGATTAGCGAAGCTACAATTAAATTACCAAATGCTCTTAATAATTGAGTGGACGAAAACATGGCGAATAGCGCTCAATGAACAAAAGTCAGTCCACGTGGACTTTACGTATAAAAAAATAAATAGATTACCCGTCTTTCTTAATACCGCTCGTGTTCTATTTGCAAATGAGGCAAAGTATCTGGGAATGACTCTAGACGCGAAATTAAAATGGAAGCCGCACGTGAAAAAGAAATGCGAAATACTAAAAAGTAAATTAAGAGATATGAACTGGTTACTCGGTAAATATTCAAAGCTTAGTATTGAAAATAAATTGATTTTATATCGACAGGTTCTTAAGCCTGTTTGGACTTATGGTATACAACTTTGGGGTTGTACCTTCGATACAAACTTTAGTAACTTACAAACGTTTGAAAATAAATTGCTGAGGTCGTTTGTAAATGCTCCGTGGTATATAAGAAATGAAGATCTTCACAGGGATCTCGGGATTCCTACGGTCCGGGACGAAAAAAAAAGTTTCGCACGAAAACATAGAAATCGACTATAAGAACACGCTAATTCAACGATTATTGACATACTTGACGAGTCGAATTTAGTACGCCGTCTGCGAAGAACAAAACCTTCCCACTTGGTGCGGTGAACAGAAAACCGCTTTAAAATCGCGGATTAAGCAGGAACTTTCACCGGAAAGTAACCTGCGTTACTTAACTTCGTTAAAAATAAATTGCTAGATAAGTTTCAACTTAGTTGCAATCGGGAAGTGGAGGTTGTTTTAGTGTAGTAAGAATCTCACACTTCCATCAGCACGCGTTTTTCGGTCTTCATAGAGCCTGATATGCAGGTTTTGCACCTACCCACGGGAAAATAAATATTTATTTTATAACTGAACATAGTTATTTGCGTATATATATATACACATAGGTATAAATATACACAAAGTTTGGGGCTCGCTTATCTGCATATGTACGGTGTACCTAAGTACATTTATTTTATTTACAAACATGAGTGAATCAAAATTTGTGGGTTAAAACGTTTTTCTTTAATTTTATTATTGTTTATTGGAACATGATTTAAAATTACAGACTTAAAACCACAAAAAATTCCGACCTGATGGTACAGTCAAACCAGCTTCTTTTTATTTGTTTTAAATTTTTCTTAAAAAAAGTGCCAATACTTCAATTTTTCCAAGCGCTTTTAACCATTACAAAAGCAAAATAGGGCTTTTACTAACTTAACTCAAAACACAAAAATTGAGGTATACGTTTATACGTTTTTTTTATCTTTTTTTTTTTTGTTTAACGTAAGTTGTTTATGTTTCTGACAAGTATTTGTGTCTTAATTTAATGAGAAGAAAGAGTTGATAGGTTTTTAGTCAAATGTTGCTAGTATTGGAAATACTTTCTACTTATAATGATCAATTTACCTCTATTAGTGAATAAGCGAATGAGCTTAAGGGATCATATTCATCTGAATTATTAACGAAATGATACATAATTGAAAAGTTCCTACTTTTCTGTAAGTGCTACAGTAGCAGAAGAAGTTAGAAGTAAAGAAATAATTTTGGTGCAATTGTTTTGATTTTCTTCAAATAATTCTTAACTCAAAAAATGTTTACTTGTTTTGATAATCATTTTTTCTCATAAATGAAGAACTTCTGATCAGTGTTGCCCAATTTAAAATAGCCCCACTCGAAAATTATGCTCAATAAATAAAATTAAAATTTTTTGTTTCGAATTCAAATTTTTCAACCAATATTTCCAAAGTTATGAAAATTAAAAATTTGATTGAACATTTTACTTGAGTTTCCTCAAATAAAACAATGCCATTTTTAGGATCACCATTATGTACATATCAGTGGCATGGTGTCCATTTAATACGATTCCTCGTATCTACCCCTTTCCACTAAACAGCACCAAACTTAAATATAATTGTAGCCTATTATTTTACCGTCATTTTAAGACGTTTATCTTGAAGATCCGACTAGTAAAACTCAAGTTACAAGAATTTAAGTGAAACCATATAACTTTTTCCCGAAACATTTTAAAAGTTCAAATGAATCTTCTTTTCTTTTTGTCTTTTCTCTCATATGTATTCATTATCGTTTTGAACAAATTCACTCTAAATAATACGAAGATGAACGTCTTATTTTGTCCAATGCTTAGTGTATGTTGAACAAAGCGAGCTAAGAAACAATTTCCTAAAAATAAAAAGGGATGCTATTCGGCGTTAAAAGCTTACTTGAAAAAAAGGCAAATGCGCACTAAATTCTTTTTAAAATACTTGGGTAAAACTCTCAAAATAAAATGCAGAGAGATTTTATTAATACTTCATAAACGAATATGAACCAAAGTTAAAAAAAAATAAGCCTTCAATTATAATTAAAGCATACATTTTATTTTTGATTATCGCAGCTTACAAAAAACCCACATAAAACCCAAACAGTGTAACATGGGCACAATTCGGACTTCCAACATCGTGGAAAGTTAACTGGAACAAGTTCGCAGCTGGAAACTTTGGGCACGTTCAGACCACCCAAGGGACTTGATATTCAGTCAACTGAATTCCTTGAACGCAAATTTAACCAAGGTAACCAAGTTTGTTTAAAATGTTAAACTTGGAAATTTACTTCAAACATTTACTTCAGTTGATCTTAATAACGGCAGAAATTTTAAAAATGCTCCCTCGTAAAGGGTATATTAACCTCCTTTACATAATAAATGCCGCTCTAAGGTTAGAATATGTTCCGAGCCAATGGAAAGTTGCGGAAGTCATAATGGTTTTGAAACCTGGCAAACCATCTCACGAAAAGAAGTCTTACAGGCCGATTTCGCTTCTTCCAATAATATCAAAAGTTTTTGAAAGAATACTACTCCTGCACCTGCAACCGATAATAGAAGAGAAACAATTAATACCTGAACATCAGTTCGGATTTAGAAGCAAGCATTTGACAATTGATCAAGCATAGAATTACTGACGTTGTTGAGAGAGCTCTTGAAGAAAAGAAAATCTGTTCGACTGTCTTTTTGGACGTGTCGCAGGCTTTGACAAGGTGTGGCACGAAGGCCTCAAATCCAAATTAAGACAAGTTCTGCCTGAAGGGCTTTACAATATTATAAACGGATATCTAAATGAAAGACTTTTTCGTGTAAGACACGGAAATGACTTATTTGATTTCAAAGACATAGTGGCTGGGGTACCACAAGGAAGTGTATTAGGTCCAGTTCTGTACCTTTTATTTACACGCGATATACCTCAAACAGATGACACTATTGTAGCCACGTTTGCTGATGATACTGCAATACTAGCAGTAGGCAAAACGATTAGCGAAGCTACAATTAAATTACCAAATGCTCTTAATAATTGAGTGGACGAAAACATGGCGAATAGCGCTCAATGAACAAAAGTCAGTCCACGTGGACTTTACGTATAAAAAAATAAATAGATTACCCGTCTTTCTTAATACCGCTCGTGTTCTATTTGCAAATGAGGCAAAGTATCTGGGAATGACTCTAGACGCGAAATTAAAATGGAAGCCGCACGTGAAAAAGAAATGCGAAATACTAAAAAGTAAATTAAGAGATATGAACTGGTTACTCGGTAAATATTCAAAGCTTAGTATTGAAAATAAATTGATTTTATATCGACAGGTTCTTAAGCCTGTTTGGACTTATGGTATACAACTTTGGGGTTGTACCTTCGATACAAACTTTAGTAACTTACAAACGTTTGAAAATAAATTGCTGAGGTCGTTTGTAAATGCTCCGTGGTATATAAGAAATGAAGATCTTCACAGGGATCTCGGGATTCCTACGGTCCGGGACGAAAAAAAAAGTTTCGCACGAAAACATAGAAATCGACTATAAGAACACGCTAATTCAACGATTATTGACATACTTGACGAGTCGAATTTAGTACGCCGTCTGCGAAGAACAAAACCTTCCCACTTGGTGCGGTGAACAGAAAACCGCTTTAAAATCGCGGATTAAGCAGGAACTTTCACCGGAAAGTAACCTGCGTTACTTAACTTCGTTAAAAATAAATTGCTAGATAAGTTTCAACTTAGTTGCAATCGGGAAGTGGAGGTTGTTTTAGTGTAGTAAGAATCTCATACTTCCATCAGCACGCGTTTTTCGGTCCTCATAGAGCCTGATATGCAGGTTTTGCACCTACCCACGGGAAAATAAATATTTATTTTATAACTGAACATAGTTATTTGCGTATATATATATACACATAGGTATAAATATACACAAAGTTTGGGGCTCGCTTATCTGCATATGTACGGTGTACCTAAGTACATTTATTTTATTTACAAACATGAGTGAATCAAAATTTGTGGGTTAAAACGTTTTTCTTTAATTTTATTATTGTTTATTGGAACATGATTTAAAATTACAGACTTAAAACCACAAAAAATTCCGACCTGATGGTACAGTCAAACCAGCTTCTTTTTATTTGTTTTAAATTTTTCTTAAAAAAAGTGCCAATACTTCAATTTTTCCAAGCGCTTTTAACCATTACAAAAGCAAAATAGGGCTTTTACTAACTTAACTCAAAACACAAAAATTGAGGTATACGTTTATACGTTTTTTTATCTTTTTTTTTTTTGTTTAACGTAAGTTGTTTATGTTTCTGACAAGTATTTGTGTCTTAATTTAATGAGAAGAAAGAGTTGATAGGTTTTTAGTCAAATGTTGCTAGTATTGGAAATACTTTCTACTTATAATGATCAATTTACCTCTATTAGTGAATGAGCTTAAGGGATCATATTCATCTGAATTATTAACGAAATGATACATAATTGAAAAGTTCCTACTTTTCTGTAAGTGCTACAGTAGCAGAAGAAGTTAGAAGTAAAGAAATAATTTTGGTGCAATTGTTTTGATTTTCTTCAAATAATTCTTAACTCAAAAAATGTTTACTTGTTTTGATAATCATTTTTTCTCATAAATGAAGAACTTCTGATCAGTGTTGCCCAATTTAAAATAGCCCCACTCGAAAATTATGCTCAATAAATAAAATTAAAATTTTTTGTTTTGAATTCAAATTTTTCAACCAATATTTCCAAAGTTATGAAAATTAAAAATTTGATTGAACATTTTACTTGAGTTTCCTCAAATAAAACAATGCCATTTTTAGGATCACCATTATGTACATATCAGTGGCGTGGTGTCCATTTAATACGATTCCTCGTATCTACCCCTTTCCACTAAACAGCACCAAACTTAAATATAATTGTAGCCTATTATTTTACCGTCATTTTAAGACGTTAATCTTGAAGATCCGACTAGTAAAACTCAAGTTACAAGAATTTAAGTGAAACCATATAACTTTTTCCCGAAACATTTTAAAAGTTCAAATGAATCTTCTTTTCTTTTTGTCTTTTCTCTCATATGTATTCATTATCGTTTTGAACAAATTCAATCTAAATAATACGAAGATGAACGTCTTATTTTGTCCAATGCTTAGTGTATGTTGAACAAAGCGAGCTAAGAAACAATTTCCTAAAAATAAAAAGGGATTGTATTCGGCGTTAAAAGCTTACTTGAAAAAAAGGCAAATGCGCACTAAATTCTTTTTAAAATACTTGGGTAAAACTCTCAAAATAAAATGCAGAGAGATTTTATTAATACTTCATAAACGAATATGAACCAAAGTTAAAAAAAAATAAGCCTTCAATTATAATTAAAGCATACATTTTATTTTTGATTATCGCAGCTTACAAAAAACCCACATAAAACCCAAACAGTGTAACATGGGCACAATTCGGACTTCCAACATCGTGGAAAGTTAACTGGAACAAGTTCGCAGCTGGAAACTTTGGGCACGTTCAGACCACCCAAGGGACTTGATATTCAGTCAACTGAATTCCTTGAACGCAAATTTAACCAAGGTAACCAAGTTTGTTTAAAATGTTAAACTTGGAAATTTACTTCAAACATTTACTTCAGTTGATCTTAATAACTGCAGAAATTTTAAAAATGCTCCCTCGTAAAGGGTATATTAACCTCCTTTACATAATAAATGCGGCTCTAAGGTTAGAATATGTTCCGAGCCAATGGAAAGTTGCGGAAGTCATAATGGTTTTGAAACCTGGCAAACCATCTCACGAAAAGAAGTCTTACAGGCCGATTTCGCTTCTTCCAATAATATCAAAAGTTTTTGAAAGAATACTACTCCTGCACCTGCAACCGATAATAGAAGAGAAACAATTAATACCTGAACATCAGTTCGGATTTAGAAGCAAGCATTTGACAATTGATCAAGTGCATAGAATTACTGACGTTGTTGAGAGAGCTCTTGAAGAAAAGAAAATCTGTTCGGCTGTCTTTTTGGACGTGTCGCAGGCTTTGACAAGGTGTGGCACGAAGGCCTCAAATCCAAATTAAGACAAGTTCTGCCTGAAGGGCTTTACAATATTATAAACGGATATCTAAATGAAAGACTTTTTCGTGTAAGACACGGAAATGACTTATTTGATTTCAAAGACATAGTGGCTGGGGTACCACAAGGAAGTGTATTAGGTCCAGTTCTGTACCTTTTATTTACACGCGATATACCTCAAACAGATGACACTATTGTAGCCACGTTTGCTGATGATACTGCAATACTAGCAGTAGGCAAAACGATTAGCGAAGCTACAATTAAATTACCAAATGCTCTTAATAATTGAGTGGACGAAAACATGGCGAACAGCGCTCAATGAACAAAAGTCAGTCCACGTGGACTTTACGTATAAAAAAATAAATAGATTACCCGTCTTTCTTAATACCGCTCGTGTTCTATTTGCAAATGAGGCAAAGTATCTGGGAATGACTCTAGACGCGAAATTAAAATGGAAGCCGCACGTGAAAAAGAAATGCGAAATACTAAAAAGTAAATTAAGAGATATGAACTGGTTACTCGGTAAATATTCAAAGCTTAGTATTGAAAATAAATTGATTTTATATCGACAGGTTCTTAAGCCTGTTTGGACTTATGGTATACAACTTTGGGGTTGTACCTTCGATACAAACTTTAGTAACTTACAAACGTTTGAAAATAAATTGCTGAGGTCGTTTGTAAATGCTCCTTGGTATATAAGAAATGAAGATCTTCACAGGGATCTCGGGATTCCTACGGTCCGGGACGAAAAAAAAAGTTTCGCACGAAAACATAGAAATCGACTATAAGAACACGCTAATTCAACGATTATTGACATACTTGACGAGTCGAATTTAGTACGCCGTCTGCGAAGAACAAAACCTTCCCACTTGGTGCGGTGAACAGAAAACCGCTTTAAAATCGCGGATTAAGCAGGAACTTTCACCGGAAAGTAACCTGCGTTACTTAACTTCGTTAAAAATAAATTGCTAGATAAGTTTCAACTTAGTTGCAATCGGGAAGTGGAGGTTGTTTTAGTGTAGTAAGAATCTCACACTTCCATCAGCACGCGTTTTTCGGTCTTCATAGAGCCTGATATGCAGGTTTTGCACCTACCCACGGGAAAATAAATATTTATTTTATAACTGAACATAGTTATTTGCGTATATATATATACACATAGGTATAAATATACACAAAGTTTGGGGCTCGCTTATCTGCATATGTACGGTGTACCTAAGTACATTTATTTTATTTACAAACATGAGTGAATCAAAATTTGTGGGTTAAAACGTTTTTCTTTAATTTTATTATTGTTTATTGGAACATGATTTAAAATTACAGACTTAAAACCACAAAAAATTCCGACCTGATGGTACAGTCAAACCAGCTTCTTTTTATTTGTTTTAAATTTTTCTTAAAAAAAGTGCCAATACTTCAATTTTTCCAAGCGCTTTTAACCATTACAAAAGCAAAATAGGGCTTTTACTAACTTAACTCAAAACACAAAAATTGAGGTATACGTTTATACGTTTTTTTCATCTTTTTTTTTTTGTTTAACGTAAGTTGTTTATGTTTCTGACAAGTATTTGTGTCTTAATTTAATGAGAAGAAAGCGTTGATAGGTTTTTAGTCAAATGTTGCTAGTATTGGAAATACTTTCTACTTATAATGATCATTTACCTCTATTAGTGAATAAGCGAATGAGCTTAAGGGATCATATTCATCTGAATTATTAACGAAATGATACATAATTGAAAAGTTCCTACTTTTCTGTAAGTGCTACAGTAGCAGAAGAAGTTAGAAGTAAAGAAATAATTTTGGTGCAATTGTTTTGATTTTCTTCAAATAATTCTTAACTCAAAAAATGTTTACTTGTTTTGATAATCATTTTTTCTCATAAATGAAGAACTTCTGATCAGTGTTGCCCAATTTAAAATAGCCCCACTCGAAAATTATGCTCAATAAATAAAATTAAAATTTTTTGTTTTGAATTCAAATTTTTCAACCAATATTTCCAAAATTATGAAAATTAAAAATTTGATTGAATATTTTACTTGAGTTTCCTCAAATAAAACAATGCCATTTTCAGGATCACCATTATGTACATATCAGTGGCGTGGCGTCCATTTAATACGATTCCTCGTATCTACCCCTTTCCACTAAATTAAAATTTTTTGTTTTGAATTCAAATTTTTCAACCAATATTTCCAAAATTATGAAAATTAAAAATTTGATTGAATATTTTACTTGAGTTTCCTCAAATAAAACAATGCCATTTTCAGGATCACCATTATGTACATATCAGTGGCGTGGCGTCCATTTAATACGATTCCTCGTATCTACCCCTTTCCACTAAACTGCACCAAACTTAAATATAATTGTAGCCTATTATTTTACCGTCATTTTAAGACGATTGAAGATCCGACTAGTAAAACTCAAGTTACAAGAATTTAAGTGAAACCATATAACTTTTTCCCGAAACATTTTAAAAGTTCAAATGAATCATCTTTTCTTTTTGTCTTTTCTCTCATATGTATTCATTATCGTTTTGAACAAATTCACTCTAAATAATACGAAGATGAACGTCTTATTTTGTCCAATGCTTAGTGTATGTTGAACAAAGCGAGCTAAGAAACAATTTCTTAAAAATAAAAAGGGATGCTATTCGGCGTTAAAAGCTTACTTGAAAAAAAGGCAAATGCGCACTAAATTCTTTTTAAAATACTTGGGTAAAACTCTCAAAATAAAATGCAGAGAGATTTTATTAATACTTCATAAACGAATATGAACCAAAGTTAAAAAAAAATAAGCCTTCAATTATAATTAAAGCATACATTTTATTTTTGATTATCGCAGCTTACAAAAAACCCACATAAAACCCAAACAGTGTAACATGGGCACAATTCGGACTTCCAACATCGTGGAAAGTTAACTGGAACAAGTTCGCAGCTGGAAACTTTGGGCACGTTCAGACCACCCAAGGGACTTGATATTCAGTCAACTGAATTCCTTGAACGCAAATTTAACCAAGGTAACTAAGTTTGTTTAAAATGTTAAACTTGGAAATTTACTTCAAACATTTACTTCAGTTGATCTTAATAACGGCAGAAATTTTAAAAATGCTCCCTCGTAAAGGGTTTATTAACCTCCTTTACATAATAAATACCGCTCTAAGGTTAGAATAGGTTCCGAGCCAATGGAAAGTTGCGGAAGTCATAATGGTTTTGAAACCTGGCAAACCATCTCACGAAAAGAAGTCTTACAGGCCGATTTCGCTTCTTCCAATAATATCAAAAGTTTTTGAAAGAATACTACTCCTCTGCACCTGCAACCGATAATAGAAGAGAAACAATTAATACCTGAACATCAGTTCGGATTTAGAAGCAAGCATTTGACAATTGATCAAGTGCATAGAATTACTGACGTTATTGAGAGAGCTCTTGAAGAAAAGAAAATCTGTTCGACTGTCTTTTTGGACGTGTCGCAGGTGTTTGACAAGGTGTGGCACGAAGGCCTCAAATCCAAATTAAGACAAGTTCTGCCTGAAGGACTTTACAATATTCTAAACGGATATCTAAATGAAAGACTTTTTCGTGTAAGACACGGAAATGACTTATTTGATTTCAAAGACATAGTGGCTGGGGTACCACAAGGAAGTGTATTAGGTCCAGTTCTGTACCTTTTATTTACACGCGATATACCTCAAACAGATGACACTATTGTAGCCACGTTTGCTGATGATACTGCAATACTAGCAGTAGGCAAAACGATTAGCGAAGCTACAATTAAATTACAAAATGCTCTTAATAATTGAGTGGACGAAAACATGGCGAACAGCGCTCAATGAACAAAAGTCAGTCCACGTGGACTTTACATTTTTATACGTAAATTAGATATAAAATAGATTACCCGTCTTTCTTAATACCGCTCGTGTTCTATTTGCAAATGAGGCAAAGTATCTGGGAATGACTCTAGACGCGAAGTTAAAATGGAAGCCGCACGTGAAAAAGAAATGCGAAATACTAAAAAGTAAATTAAGAGATATGAACTGGTTACTCGGTAAATATTCAAAGCTTAGTATTGAAAATAAATTGATTTTATATCGACAGGTTCTTAAGCCTGTTTGGACTTATGGTATACAACTTTGGGGTTGTACCTTCGATACAAACTTTAGTAACTTACAAACGTTTGAAAATAAATTGCTGAGGTCGTTTGTAAATGCTCCTTGGTATATAAGAAATGAAGATCTTCACAGGGATCTCGGGATTCCTACGGTCCGGGACGAAAAAAAAAGTTTCGCGCGAAAACATAGAAATCGACTATTAGAACACGCTAATTCAACGATTATTGACATACTTGACGAGTCGAATTTAGTACGCCGTTTGCGAAGATCAAAACCTTCCGACTTGGTGCGGTGAACAGAAAACCGCTTTAAAATCGCGGATTAAGCAGGAACTTTCACCGGAAAGTAACCTGCGTTACTTAACTTCGTTAAAAATAAATTGCTAGATAAGTTTCAACTTAGTTGCAATCGGGAAGTGGAGGTGGTTTTAGTGTAGTAAGAATCTCACACTTCTATCAGCACACGTTTTTCGGTCCTCATAGAGCCTGATATGTAGGTTTTGCATCTACCCACGGGAAAATAAATATTTATTTTATAACTGAACATAGTTATTTGCGTATATATATATACATAGGTATAAATATACACAGAGTTTGGGGCTTGCTTATCTGCATATGTACGGTGTACCTAAGTACATTTATTTTATTTACAAACATGAGTGAATCAAAATTTGTGGGTTAAAACGTTTTTCTTTAATTTTATTATTGTTTATTGGAACATGATTTAAAATTACAGACTTAAAACCACAAAAAATTCCGACCTGATGGTACAGTCAAACCAGCTTCTTTTTATTTGTTTTAAATTTTTCTTAAAAAAAGTGCCAATACTTCAATTTTTCCAAGCGCTTTTAACCATTACAAAAGCAAAATAGGGCTTTTACTAACTTAACTCAAAACACAAAAATTGAGGTATACGTGTGGGATCTTTTCTCAAAAAATAAAAGATTTAACTCAAATTAATAGTATTAAGTTTTATTAATATTAAATTATTAATAACAACGTTTAAAAAGAATAATCCACGGACCACGGTACTACGTCCACGGTGGTTGGTACAAGACTGACTGCTCGTGTACTCGCCAGTAGGATCGCCTTATCACATAGCACCCATACTACACTCGGTCATCCAATTCCAAATCTGCCTCAGATTGGTTGTTATCGCTCGAAAAAAAAATCATCGTCATCTTCTGCCTCGGTTTCGTTGTCTGTCCACGGTTTCATTTGTCGGCACTTGTGTTAGTCGATTTTGGTCCATCATGTTCACCTTCCTTCTGCACGTCGTATCTATCAAAGCCTTTGCTTGCTGTGATGCGGTACGGCCCAAAAAATTTTGGTTTGATTTTGAGGCCAGTACCAAACTGCACTCTTTCGATGCCCACCAGATCACCCACAGAATACGTCTTTGCTTGTTTACGTCTCTTATTGAACTGCTTTGAATTCTCGGCTTGAATGCTAGCTATCGCTTGTTTCGCCTGGTTTCTTTGCTCAAGCCTCGCCTCGTCATATTGTCTCTGAAATTCATCATCAATTATTTTCATTAACATTACATCGTTACCTGTCTTCATCTCAGTTCCAATCATTAATTGAAATGGTGTCGTTTTGATCGATCGGTTATATGTTGAGTTAAGAATTCTCTGTAGACTCTTCGTGTGTTGATACCACTTTTCAGGATCATCCATGGAGAATTTAGTCAAGGATGAAATGACAGTTGAATGCAGTCGCTCAACTTGACCGTTTCCAAGGGGCACACCAACCGTAACAGCATGGATCTTGACATCGTGATCCTTGCAATAATTTTGGAAATTGTTTGAGACAAAAGCTCCACCTCTATCAGTGACAATGTTGTGCGGATACCCAAACGTTTCAGCTATGACCTCCATCTTCTGCACCACTTCTTCGGAGCCAAGACTTTTTGTTGGAAAAAGCCAGCAAAATTTTGTGAATCCATCGACGAATGCTAAAATGTAGCGATAACCCTTCTTGGTGTCGGTCATCGGTCCTAGGTGGTCAACATGAAATGTCGAAAGCGGCATCTCTCCTTTAGGGATTGGGTGCAGCAAACCTTCTGCTTTTCCTCGCTTCCTGTCTGCTAAGATGCATTTGACGCAACTGGAAACACAACGATCTATGCGCCTATCAAGACCAGGAATGAAGAAATCTTTCTCCAAAATTGCTTTCACCTTCTGCGCATGAAAATGACCTTTTTCATGAGCTTTTCGTATAATTGAGGATCTCATGGATTCTGGAACGACAAAAAGAATGGAATTATTAATATTCTTACAAAGTAAACCATGATAAACCACAAAATCTTTATATGGACCCTCTTTAAGCGCTTCGAGAATCGCATTTAAACCTTCATCTTGCTTTTGAGCATCGGATAATTTTTTCATGAAGTCGTTATCCTCCATAAGACACATAACCGCTGGGTTGCGGCTTAGCGCATCGACGTGTCTCATACTGGTTCCGGCTCGGTGTTCCACCCAAAAATCGTATTCCTCAAGAAGAAGCGCCCATCTGGCCACCCTGGTTGCAAGATCCTTCTTCTTCATCGTGCTCTCGAAGGCCTTGCAATCAGTCACGACCTTAAAACGTTGCCCAATCAGATAAATTCGAAACTTCTTTACGGCTTGGATCACCGCCAACACTTCCAACTCGTAACTGGTGTACTTTTTTTCGGGATCTGTAGTAGCTTTGCTCATATAATAGACTGGATGTAGCTCGTTGTCTTCGTCGCTTCGTTGTAGCAGCACCGCACCGTAACCTTCCATACTAGCATCAGTATGTAATTTGGTGGTGATGCTATACTGAAATATCTTCAAAACTGGTTTTGTGGAAAGTGCGTTCTTTAAATCTCGTATGGCCGCTTTTGCGGAGTCGTCTAGAAAAAGTTTTCCACCCTCTTTAACCAGCTCTGTCATCGGCTTTGCTCGCAACGCAAAGTTGGGAATATACTTGCGAAAGTATCCAGCCAACCCCAAAAAGCTTTGCAGTTGTTTTACAGTTATCGGCTCTGGAAAATTGGTAACTGCCTTTATCTTTGCACTTGCTGGTGCCACTGTGCCCTTGCAAATTCGATGTCCAAGGTACTCAATATCTTGCTGCAGAATCTGGCACTTTTTCCACTTAATCCGCAGTCCATTTTCTGCTGCCACACCAAGCACCATCTTTAATCGTTCCAAAGCTTCTTCGATTGTCCCAGCCAAAATGACAATATCATCGACAAAAATGCGTAAGATTCCCAACCTAAGTAGTTCTCGAAAAATATATGTAATATACTTTTGGAATACGCTCGGCGAATTGCACACGCCAAATGGTACCTTTAAAAATTCATATTGGCCGCTTTGAGTGACAAAAGCTGTGAATTTTGTACTATTTTCGTCAACCGAAACATGAAAAAAACCATTTTCAAGGTCCAGTGTCGTGAAAAACATCGAAGCCTGCAAACAATCTATCTCATCTTCGACCACTGGGAGTGGGAATCTTACCTTGTGAATTTTTTCATTAACTGCTCTATAGTCCACGCATAATCTGTTCGTTCCGTCTTTTTTCTTCACCAATAAGACTTGGCTTGCGTAATCAGACACACTCTCTCGAATAACTCCATCTCGGATCCATTGTTCAATTTGTTGATCTATGATGTCTCTTTCTTTCGGTGGAAATCTTCTGGGCGGACGGTAAACGAGTTCTTCGTTAATGGGTACAATCTTCATCGTAATGGGAGACTTCTTCGGCTTTGCAGGAGTATAGTTGGCAATCATATCCTTTACAGCACTTCGGACTTCTTTGCTCTGTAAATGAGATAAATCGGGTAAGTTATCGTCACAAAATATACCATCGTCTATTGCAGCAAAAAAACAATTGATGTCATCGGTGGGTTCAACAGGTTGCTGTGTGGCCTTGTCATTAGGTTTGGAAATACTAAACGTGCCACGTTCGATCTTCAGAACAGCTTTGCTTAAAAGAGTCATACCGATAATGACATCTGGTTTAACAAGGTTGCTATCCACAATGTAAAACTCCACATCTTCGAAATTTGTGCCATCGATACAGACATCAGCTCGGCAGATCCCACTTGTTGCCACGTTTGCTCCAATTCCTGCTAATGAACAAGAAAAATCATTTGAATAGTAAGTAGGACGAATGTCTTGCACGTGGTTTCTTTTTATGATGCAAACATCACTACCAGTGTCAATTAAACCGCTAACTACAAACCCGTTTACCGCTACCTGTCGGACTATATCTGTTTTTTGCAACACATTTACCGTGCTTCTCTTTTTATTGGGACAATCAGGCCGCTTATGTCCATAATTGTTGCACCCAAAACACTTAGCCCCTTTTTCCTTTTCTGGACACGTATGGAACTCATGTTCTTGAGAGCCATAATTGAAACAATATCGTCCACGTGAGCCAGTGCCCTTTGTTGCATTTTTTGAATTAGGTGGTCGATTATTATCGCGACTTTTTGACGAAGTATCGCCTTCGTTTTTTATTTGTTCATACTTTAAGAGTTTTTCTTTGAACTCTGTGACTGTTCGCGCACCGTATAAAATTAATTTGTTAGCAGCAGAGTCTTTAATGCCATCGATAACATAACCAAAAACGGATATATCATCTACGCTGGCTTGACTAGCAATATGAAGCATTCTATACAAAAATTCGCGACACGATTCACTGGTCCTCTTCTCTGTTTCACGCAGTTTTTTATGCACGTCACAGCTAGATATCTTTCTTTTAAATTCGTCCGTAAGAGCACCTCTAAGCTGCTGATATGTTACCGGTTTTGCTTCATATTCAACGTAAAGCTTTGCAGCACCAACCAAAGATTTCTTACAAAAAACGAACCGTTGTAGAGAGTTCCAATTAAACGCGTTAGCATAACCTTCGAATTCATCTAGCCATTTGCTTACATTTGATGCCTCGTCGCCAGAAAATTTCCGAACCAAACCGTCGACATCTGACACATTAAATCGCACATTTTGACTCGGTTGATTGTCCAATTCGGTTTCTGGATCTTCTCGGATATTTTCATGATTAAAGGAGTCACTGCTCCTCTGCAAATTTCGTCTTCGTCTTGCACTCATATTATTTTAATTTTTTTTTTTAGGAGCGACTTCTTTGATTGAAAATAGAACTACGAATGCGTGATGGACTTTAAAATGAGAAACGTTATTGCCCAAAAAATAAAATCACCTGACATTGGTTACTGTTCTTATCATTCGTTCTCGTTTCTTGTTCTCCCGTTTAAACCGCAAGCCACCGCAACACAATTAGTTGTTTTTTTTTTTTTGTCTAGCTTTAGTTTTCGTTTTCTCTTTTTGATTGAGTTTCAGTTTCACATGTAATTATTATGAGTCGTTATGCGGACCATAAAAAAAAGTTTGAGACAACGTGTTGCACATTTGTTTGTATGTGCAGAGTGGAGAACAAATATTTTTCGTTATTTCTTTTTTTGCAAATAAATAATTTAAGTAAATATTATTGTTTTATTTTTAGAGGGATCCCGGTTGAGCCCCCATTTGTGGGATCTTTTCTCAAAAAATAAAAGATTTAACGCAAATTAATAGTATTAAGTTTTATTAATATTAAATTATTAATAACAACGTTTAAAAAGAATAATCCACGGACCACGGTACTACGTCCACGGTGGTTGGTACAAGACTGACTGCTCGTGTACTCGCCAGTAGGATCGCCTTATCACATAGCACCCATACTACATACGTTTATACGTTTTTTTCATCTTTTTTTTTTTTTTTTTGTTTAACGTAAGTTGTTTATGTTTCTGACAAGTATTTGTGTCTTAATTTTATGAGGAGAAAGAGTTGATAGGTTTTTAGTCAAATGTTGCTAGTATTGGAAATACTTTCTACTTATAATGATCAATTTACCTCTATTAGTGAATAAGCGAATGAGCTTAAGGGATCATATTCATCTGAATTATTAACGAAATGATACATAATTGAAAAGTTCCTACTTTTCTGTAAGTGCTACAGTAGCAGAAGAAGTTAGAAGTAAAGAAATAATTTTGGTGCAATTGTTTTGATTTTCTTCAAATAATTCTTAACTCTAAAAATGTTAACTTGTTTTGATAATCATTTTTTCTCATAAATGAAGAACTTCTGATCAGTGTTGCCCAATTTAAAATAGCCCCACTCGAAAATTATGCTCAATAAATAAAATTAAAATTTTTTGTTTTGAATTCAAATTTTTCAACCAATATTTCCAAAGTTATGAAAATTCAAAATTTGATTAAACATTTTACTTGAGTTTCCTCAAATAAAACAATGCCATTTTCAGGATCACCATTATGTACATATCAGTGGCGTGGTGTCCATTTAATACGATTCCTCGTATCTACCCCTTTCCACTAAACAGCACCAAACTTAAATATAATTGTAGCCTATTATTTTACCGTCATTTTAAGACATTAATCTTGAAGATCCGACTAGTAAAACTCAAGTTACAAGAATTTAAGTGAAACCATATAACTTTTTCCCGAAACATTTTAAAAGTTCAAATGAATCTTCTTTTCTTTTTGTCTTTTCTCTCATATGTATTCATTATCGTTTTGAACAAATTCAATCTAAATAATACGAAGATGAACGTCTTATTTTGTCCAATGCTTAGTGTATGTTGAACAAAGCGAGCTAAGAAACAATTTCCTAAAAATAAAAAGGGATGCTATTCGGCGTTAAAAGCTTACTTGAAAAAAAGGCAAATGCGCACTAAACTCTTTTTAAAATACTTGGGTAAAACTCTCAAAATAAAATGCAGAGAGATTTTATTAATACTTCATAAACGAATATGAACCAAAGTTAAAAAAAAATAAGCCTTCAATTATAATTAAAGCATACATTTTATTTTTGATTATCGCAGCTTACAAAAAACCCACATAAAACCCAAACAGTGTAACATGGGCACAATTCGGACTTCCAACATCGTGGAAAGTTAACTGGAACAAGTTCGCAGCTGGAAACTTTGGGCACGTTCAGACCACCCAAGGGACTTGATATTCAGTCAACTGAATTCCTTGAACGCAAATTTAACCAAGGTAACCAAGTTTGTTTAAAATGTTAAACTTGGAAATTTACTTCAAACATTTACTTCAGTTGATCTTAATAACGGCAGAAATTTTAAAAATGCTCCCTCGTAAAGGGTATATTAACCTCCTTTACATAATAAATGCGGTTCTAAGGTTAGAATATGTTCCGAGCCAATGGAAAGTTGCGGAAGTCATAATGGTTTTGAAACCTGGCAAACCATCTCACGAAAAGAAGTCTTACAGGCCGATTTCGCTTCTTCCAATAATATCAAAAGTTTTTGAAAGAATACTACTCCTGCACCTGCAACCGATAATAGAAGAGAAACAATTAATACCTGAACATCAGTTCGGATTTAGAAGCAAGCATTTGACAATTGATCAAGTGCATAGAATTACTGACGTTATTGAGAGAGCTCTTGAAGAAAAGAAAATCTGTTCGACTGTCTTTTTGGACGTGTCGCAGGCGTTTGACAAGGTGTGGCACGAAGGCCTCAAATCCAAATTAAGACAAGTTCTGCCTGAAGGACTTTACAATATTCTAAAGAGATATCTAAATGAAAGACTTTTTCGTGTAAGACACGGAAATGACTTATTTGATTTCAAAGACATAGTGGCTAGGGTACCACAAGGAAGTGTATTAGTTCCAGTTCTGTACCTTTTATTTACACGCGATATACCTCAAACAGATGACACTATTGTAGCCACGTTTGCTGATGATACTGCAATACTAGCAGTAGGCAAAACGATTAGCGAAGCTACAATTAAATTACCAAATGCTCTTAATAATTGAGTGGACGAAAACATGGCGAATAGCGCTCAATGAACAAAAGTCAGTCACGTGGACTTTACGTATAAAAAAATAAATAGATTACTCGTCTTTCTTAATACCGCTCGTGTTCTATTTGCAAATGAGGCAAAGTATCTGGGAATAACTCTAGACGCGAAATTAAAATAAAAGCCGCACGTGAAAAAGAAATGCGAAATACTAAAAAGTAAATTAAGAGATATGAACTGGTTACTCGGTAAATATTCAAAGCTTAGTATTGAAAATAAATTGATTTTATATCGACAGGTTCTTAAACCTGTTTGGACTTATGGTATACAACTTTGGGGTTGTACCTGCGATACAAACTTTAGTAACTTACAAACGTTTGAAAATAAATTGCTGAGGTTGTTTGTAAATGCTCCGTGGTATATAAGAAATGAAGATCTTCACAGGGATCTCGGGATTTCTACGGTCCGGGACGAAAAAAAAGTTTCGCACGAAAACATAGAAATCGACTATAAGAACACGCTAATTCAACGATTATTGACATACTTGACGAGTCGAATTTAGTACGCCGTCTGCGAAGAACAAAACCTTCCGACTTGGTGCGGTGAACAGAAAACCGCTTTAAAATCGCGGATTAAGCAGGAACTTTCACCGGAAAGTAACCTGCGTTACTTAACTTCGTTAAAAATAAATTGCTAGATAAGTTTCAACTTAGTTGCAATCGGGAAGTGGAGGTGGTTTTAGTGTAGTAAGAATCTCATACTTCTATCAGCACGCGTTTTTCGGTCCTCATAGAGCCTGATATGCAGGTTTTGCACCTACCCACGGGAAAATAAATATTTATTTTATAACTGAACATATAACTGAACCCAAGGGACTAGATATTCAGTCAACTGAATTCCTTGAACGCAAATTTAACCAAGGTAACTAAGTTTGTTTAAAATGTTAAACTTGGAAGTTTACTTCAAACATTTACTTCAGTTGATCTTAATAACGGCAGAAATTTTAAAAATGCTCCCTCGTAAAGGGTTTATTAACCTCCTTTACATAATAAATGCCGCTCTAAGGTTAGAATATGTTCCGAGCCAATGGAAAGTTGCGGAAGTCATAATGGTTTTGAAACCTGGCAAACCATCTCACGAAAAGAAGTCTTACAGGCCGATTTCGCTTCTTCCAATAATATCAAAAGTTTTTGAAAGAATACTACTCCTGCACCTGCAACCGATAATAGAAGAGAAACAATTAATACCTGAACATCAGTTCGGATTTAGAAGCAAGTGTTGAACGCAGGGAGCCTCAAAATAAAAACAACTCCTTTTTTGTAGAAATACTTGAGGAGTTTTTATTTCCTTTAAATTGAAGAAATTACTTAGTAAAATAATGATTATAAAAGATTAAATTTGTACTTACACTTTTGGGTGTTCTCCCCTTTCAAGCGTTCGACTTCAAATAAAATCAGAAAGTTCCACGAATTTCTTTTTTGACATTTGGCATTTTCAGTTCAGTGGCTACCGGATTTACCACTGAACTAATAACACTTGAAAGGGTGCGTTCACACGGCAGTGTTTACACTAGGCTTTTTTAATATGTTTTAACATACTGCAACATCCCGAACCCCGTGAATCTCTGAGACCATAGATTCACCAACATCTAGTTTTGCTAGCATACACGCTGGTCGCTTAATTATTCCAGACCTAGTTCGCACCTCTGCTGATCTCACCTGCCCATCCTTCCCCGGGAACGTTTGCGTTATTCGACCCATGGGCCACTTGGATCTATGTACGGTATTATCGCAGATAAGGACAACATCATTGACTGAAAGCGGTGTGACTGGTTGGTACCACTTTGTCCTTCGGCACAGATCTGGAAGATATTCCGCTATCCATCTCTTCCAAAAACGTTGTTGCATGTTCTGGACCTTTCGCCAATGCTTCCTTGAAGCTCGAAATTTTTCTTCATGCGGATGGGGTGTCTGCTCTGAGTTTGCTGTACCAAGGAGAAAATGATTGGGAGTTAAGGGTTCATCTGAGTGAGTATCTAATGGAATGTGAGTTAGTGGGCGTGAATTGACTATATTTTCGGCTTCACACATCAAACTGTATAAAGTATGTTCTTGAAGGTTCTCGCTGTGCACTGCATGTCCCATTGCTCTCTTAACACTTCGTACCAGGCGCTCCCAGCAGCCTCCTGCATGTTGATTTAAAGGGCAATTAAAGATCCATTCAATGCTTTGATTAGCAAGCACATCCGCAATCTTGTTGTGTTCAAACTCAATCCTCTGGCGCTTTAGTTCACGATCAGCTCCCACGAAGTTCGTTCTTTTGTCGGATCGGATTCGCACTGGAGTGCCTCTTCTATTAATAAAATTTCGAATGCACATCAGACAAGTATCCGTTGTAAGATCTCTTGCTATCTCTAAGTGAATTGCACGGGTTGTTAAACAAGTGAAAAGTGCGATCCATCGCTTCTCACTTCGTCGTCCGATCACGACCAAAAACGGTCCCATGTAGTCCAGACCTACATAAGTAAATGGTCGGACAAACGGAGTCAACCTATCTTCTGGTAGTTGTCCCATTTGTGGAGCGACCGGTGTTGCCCTTCCATTCTTACACTGTTGACATCTTTTAGCCGCGTATCGCACTGCCGTTTTAACGTGTGGGATCCAAAATCGACGACGTAGCTCAGCAATAATCGTTCCTTGGTTTTGATGCTTCCATTTACTGTGATAAAAATCCGTAATGAGTTCGGTGACGTAGTTATCCTTTGGCAATATCATGGGCTGCCTGGTGTTTGCTGGAACTATCATTGCTCTACTTATGCGGCCATCCAAACGAATTACACCTGCTCCATCCATACAGGGGGTCAATTTCCATAACTGACTATTTTTCTGAATTCGCTTGTTTTCCTTTAGACGCTGATATTCTTCTGGATAAGTCTCTGTACCATCTGTACACGACGTACTATCACCAGCTCTGCTCTTTCAATTTCCTTTGGTGTAAGCCCCCCATACAATCTTTTAGTTTTCTTCATCTTGCTGAGGCAATTATCACGAAAACGTAGCATCAATCCAATTACTCTTCTTAACTTCATGTAACAGGAAAATTTATTGAAAACGTCATAGCTTAAGTTGACATGAAGGAAGGTTGCTTTCGGACGAAGTTCCTCATTTGTACTTTCATGGAGATCAGTTTTCGGCCAGTTTACTTCATCTTCCAGCAAGAACTTAGGTCCATTTACCCAAAATGATTCACGCTTTCTGTCTTTTAATCGTGTTCCAAAATCGGCTGGGTTCAGGGCACTTGGCAGCCAACGCCAATCTGTAACGTTTGTGTTTTCCAGAATCTCGTTCACCCGATGTGCGACGTAAGGTTTATACCGCCTGTGATCTAATTGGATCCAGGACAAGACTGTTTTCGAGTCACTCCACATTATAACTCGAGCTGGCGTTACGTCATGACTGGACAATATTGTTTTACGAAGTCTTGCCCCCAACACAGCAGACTGGAGTTCAAGCCGAGGTATTGATGTTAGCTTTAATGGAGCACATTTGGTTTTCCCTAGTACGAATGCCAAACAGACTTGCGATTCCGATGTTGACCCCGGAATTCTCCAATACGCCACTGTTGCATATGCCAGTTCACTGGCGTCGGTAAAAATGTGTAGCTCAGCCGGTATCGATGAAAATGTGGCATTGTAGCATCGGGGTATACTAATTTTCTTCACTTCTTGAAGCATATCAAGCCACTTAGTCCAAGTTCCAGTAGCTTCTTCGGGAATGGTATCGTCCCACTCAATCTGCTTCCGCCATGTAAGCTGCACCAAAAGTTTTCCCATCAGCGAGTACTCCGCAGCTATCCCGAATGGATCAAACACTGACATCATTATTCTAAGGACCTCACGTTTAGTCGGTTTTCTGATTCCTCGCAGTAGTCCAGGATCAACTCTGCCAAAGGCCAACACGAACTTAAGTCGATCTTCTTTAGTGTCCCAATGTAAGCCGAGCACCTTTTGGTTACATTCCGTATCGCCTATATCAAGACTGAAGACTTGTTGTTGCGCGTCACAGTTGTCGAACTTCTGCTTTACTAATGCCGAGTTAGAGACAAATCCCCTAAGCTCGAATCCACCTCGCGCATGAATCGAAATAACTTGCTTAGTGACTCTTATTGCTTCGCTTTCGCTGGAAAAGCAATGGACATAATCATCCACATAATGATTGTTTTTGATGGCAGCTACTGCTTCTGGATATTCTGCTTGGAATTCATTCGCATTTTTATTTTTTACGTACTGCGCTGAGCATGGTGAGCACTTTGCCCCAAATGTCATCACTGCCATTGCATATTCTTGAATTGGTTCTTGACTGTCATTCCTTAGAAATCGTTGCGACATTTGATCTTCTTCGCGTATTTTAACCTGATGAAACATCTGTACGATGTCCGCACATATTGCCTCTGGCTTCTGCCTAAATTTCATCAAAACAGTGGCCAGCGGTTCACATAAATCTGGTCCGCAAAGCAACGCTGAATTTAATGATGTTCCTGCAACCTCTGCAGCAGCATCGAACACTAAACGCAATTTTCCTGGTTTATTTGGATTATATATGCCAAAGTGTGGCAAATACCAGATTTTGTTGCAGTTGACAGCCATTTCGTCTTTATTTAGTTTTCTAGCGAAGCCTTTGTTCTTATAGTCGTTCATAATGCGAACATAATCCTGTCGAAAATTATCGTCACGTTGGAACCTTTTCTCTAAACTCAAGAACCTCTTCTTGGCCATTTCACGGCTGTCAGGTAGTTGCACGTTATCATGTTTCCATAACAAACCTGTTTCAAAACCACCTTCTATGCGCACTGTGGTCTGTTCAAGCAACTTGTTCGCTCTGCTCAGCTCATGTGGCTCAATCTTGTTCTCCACAATGCACACTCCTAGGTTTTCATCGGCAATATGGTTTCTCACAAGCTGTTCCAAATCATCTTCAGCGGTACTAGTAGCTCGAGCAAGGAATACATGATTGCATCTATCTGCGTTACGGTCATTTCCAGATCCATAAACTACCCAACCAAGTTTCGTTAAAATCACTGCTGGTCCCTTCCGTCCACCTGCGACGGTTCTTTTAGCAATTCCCAAATGCGCATCATCAAGTCCAATCAAGAGTTCGGGTGTGGCGGAACTATAGCTGAGAGCAGATATCTTCTTCATATGTCAGTACCTCATCGCAAGTTCATTCATGTCCAGTGACTGTGTAGGCAGCCGAAGATCTTTTACAGTTCTGATACCCTTAAATGAAAACTTCTTTGAATTTTGTTCTGCGCCAGATATTTCCATATCAACAATACTTGATTTCGCATTAAAGTTGGACTTGTTGAATTATTGATTCAAAATAGCTTTTTATGGCCTTTAGTCCTACAAATTGGCGTTTCGTCCGGCTTACTCACTTGGACTCATCAGTGACGTAGTGAGGGCCTTGTCATACGCAATTTGTATTAAGTTCAGTTCAACTTACATGAATTCTTTCACAAAAATCCACTGTAAACTATATCCAACAAGATTAGAATTCCTAATCATTAAGCTGGAAATTTTTTTGCCCGGGGCCAGGCATAGTTTCTATTAGAAGGTTTTTTTATAATACAAATTCTATATACTACTGAAATAAATCAGCCAAGTAGAAGACTTAGCATTAAAGTTGGACTTGTTGAATTATTGATTCAAAATAGCTTTTTATGGCCTTTAGTCCTACAAATTGGCGTTTCGTCCGGCTTACTCACTTGGACTCATCAGTGACGTAGTGAGGGCCTTGTCATACGCAATTTGTATTAAGTTCAGTTCAACTTACATGAATTCTTTTACAAAAATCCACTGTAAACTATATCCAACAAGATTAGAATTCCTAATCATTAAGCTGGAAATTTTTTTGCCCGGGGCCAGGCATAGTTTCTATTAGAAGGTTTTTTTATAATACAAATTCTATATACTACTGAAATAAATCAGCCAAGTAGAAGACTTAGCATTAAAGTTGGACTTGTTGAATTATTGATTCAAAATAGCTTTTTATGGCCTTTAGTCCTACAAATTGGCGTTTCGTCCGGCTTACTCACTTGGACTCATCAGTGACGTAGTGAGGGCCTTGTCATACGCAATTTGTATTAAGTTCAGTTCAACTTACATGAATTCTTTTACAAAAATCCACTGTAAACTATATCCAACAAGATTAGAATTCCTAATCATTAAGCTGGAAATTTTTTTGCCCGGGGCCAGGCATAGTTTCTATTAGAAGGTTTTTTTATAATACAAATTCTATATACTACTGAAATAAATCAGCCAAGTAGAAGACTTAGCATTAAAGTTGGACTTGTTGAATTATTGATTCAAAATAGCTTTTTATGGCTTTTAGTCCTACAAATTGGCGTTTCGTCCGGCTTACTCACTTGGACTCATCAGTGACGTAGTGAGGGCCTTGTCATACGCAATTTGTATTAAGTTCAGTTCAACTTACATGAATTCTTTTACAAAAATCCACTGTAAACTATATCCAACAAGATTAGAATTCCTAATCATTAAGCTGGAAATTTTTTTGCCCGGGGCCAGGCATAGTTTCTATTAGAAGGTTTTTTTATAATACAAATTCTATATACTACTGAAATAAATCAGCCAAGTAGAAGACTTAGCATTAAAGTTGGACTTGTTGAATTATTGATTCAAAATAGCTTTTTATGGCCTTTAGTCCTACAAATTGGCGTTTCGTCCGGCTTACTCACTTGGACTCATCAGTGACGTAGTGAGGGCATTGTCATACGCAATTTGTATTAAGTTCAGTTCAACTTACATGAATTCATTTCAGTAGTATATAGAATTTGTATTATAAAAAAACCTTCTAATAGAAACTATGCCTGGCCCCGGGCAAAAAAATTTCCAGCTTAATGATTAGGAATTCTAATCTTGTTGGATATAGTTTACAGTGGATTTTTGTAAAAGAATTCATGTAAGTTGAACTGAACTTAATACAAATTGCGTATGACAAGGCCCTCACTACGTCACTGATGAGTCCAAGTGAGTAAGCCGGACGAAACGCCAATTTGTAGGACTAAAGGCCATAAAAAGCTATTTTGAATCAATAATTCAACAAGTCCAACTTTAATGCTAAGTCTTCTACTTGGCTGATTTATTTCAGTAGTATATAGAATTTGTATTATAAAAAAACCTTCTAATAGAAACTATGCCTGGCCCCGGGCAAAAAAATTTCCAGCTTAATGATTAGGAATTCTAATCTTGTTGGATATAGTTTACAGTGGATTTTTGTAAAAGAATTCATGTAAGTTGAACTGAACTTAATACAAATTGCGTATGACAAGGCCCTCACTACGTCACTGATGAGTCCAAGTGAGTAAGCCGGACGAAACGCCAATTTGTAGGACTAAAGGCCATAAAAAGCTATTTTGAATCAATAATTCAACAAGTCCAACTTTAATGCTAAGTCTTCTACTTGGCTGATTTATTTCAGTAGTATATAGAATTTGTATTATAAAAAAACCTTCTAATAGAAACTATGCCTGGCCCCGGGCAAAAAAATTTCCAGCTTAATGATTAGGAATTCTAATCTTGTTGGATATAGTTTACAGTGGATTTTTGTAAAAGAATTCATGTAAGTTGAACTGAACTTAATACAAATTGCGTATGACAAGGCCCTCACTACGTCACTGATGAGTCCAAGTGAGTAAGCCGGACGAAACGCCAATTTGTAGGACTAAAGGCCATAAAAAGCTATTTTGAATCAATAATTCAACAAGTCCAACTTTAATGCTAAGTCTTCTACTTGGCTGATTTATTTCAGTAGTATATAGAATTTGTATTATAAAAAAACCTTCTAATAGAAACTATGCCTGGCCCCGGGCAAAAAAATTTCCAGCTTAATGATTAGGAATTCTAATCTTGTTGGATATAGTTTACAGTGGATTTTTGTAAAAGAATTCATGTAAGTTGAACTGAACTTAATACAAATTGCGTATGACAAGGCCCTCACTACGTCACTGATGAGTCCAAGTGAGTAAGCCGGACGAAACGCCAATTTGTAGGACTAAAGGCCATAAAAAGCTATTTTGAATACTTGATTTCTCCGTCACTGTCTTGCCTCCAAACCACTGCAATTTTAAGTTTTCGTTTCTTCCTTTCAGTTCAAGGCGGTCCGCAAGGTTCTTGTTGATCAGAGAAACTGCTGATCCTTCATCAAGAAGCGCATAACAAGTAACTTCCTTACCGTTGGCGAATAACTTTACAGGTAAAACTTTAAACAGTAGGTTTGTAGACTCTGGATGAACAACCGAGTTAGTAAATACGTGACGTTGTTGTTGAAGTACTTCCTGTCTGCCATCAGACGTGGTGTTAGTAACACCATAATGTAAAAGCCCATGGAGTTTTTTCGTGCAATTGATGTCGTTGCATGTATGCCTCTGTTCACAGCTGTTACTCTGATGTCTTCCATTTAAACAATTGAAGCAAAATCTCTTCCGACGCACAAATCGCCATCGTTCTTTAATCGCCATACTGATGAATTTTTTGCACTGCCATATCTCGTGATCACCCGAACAAACCATACAGCCTTGCCCGTTTCGATTGTGCTCTGCTACATCTGCATGAAAAAATCTTGCTCGACCTCCACCACGGTTGTCTGCACGCCTTGGTTGCTCACTGAAGTTTATGCAAATCGTGTTCACTACACTAGCTAGTTCCTGCAACCATTCGCTAAAGTGTTTCACTGTTGGCTCTTCTGTTATGGTCTTCGCATGTCGCACCCAATCTATCTGTCTCTGCGCCGGCAGCTTTCGCAGTAGCTCGTTCATTAGTGTTGGATTTGCTAAATGTTGTTTACCACCTGCAGCTTCCAAGAATGAAGCTAAATTTTGAACTTTTGTTGCAAAAGGTATAATCTGCTCGATACTAGACTCAGAGATAGGTGCCACACTTCTTACCTTGGATATCTGACTTATTACAAGCTGATCTGCCCTACCAAACTTCTCTTCTAAAGACTTAATTATCTGCGGAACATTACTACTGTGTATTAATAAACAATCTACGGCTTCATATGCTTTGCCTTTCAGGGCCTTCTGAAGACGGAGCATATTTTGACGTTCATCGTATTGATACTCCCTGGTTGTCATCGTAAAGGCTTCCTTAAACATGGGCCAGACCTCTGGAGTCCCATCAAACACATGGAGATCATACAGTTTCTTATGATACTCTATACGCGGTGTCGACAAAGTACGACTTAGCTCACTAAGGGCTGCTGCTAATGGATCGTTGTGTTCTCCTGAGTTCAAACTATTCGATGCCGTTGAGGCTTGTGCTAAAAGATTGCTTTTCTCGACTTCAACCCGTAAATTTTGGATCTGCTGCATCATTTCACCTAACCTGACCTCTATTGATGTGCCTTGACTGTTCTGATCTTGCCCTGTCTCTGCAGTACGCATTGTTGCATTGAGAACATCGTTATCTTGGTTGTCGTCTTCACTATCGTCGGTTCGCGGAACGTTCTTAGCCTTACTGCTTTTTGGTGGCATGACTTCAGGGATTTTCGAATATAAGCCTAACAATTTAACCTTCCTCACACACCAACGCCACACCCAAATAAATATCTCAAACAATAATAACCCAAAGAATCCCAAATCAAAATCAAAAAGGTACTCGCCCGAGTTTTTTTTTTTAAATTGTAGATGTTCTCAAAGGCCTGGACAATTTTCTGCGACACACTGCTGCTACTCGGACACAGGAACTACTGTTCTAGTAAAACAATGCTGCTATTCCAATTTCCTGCACACCAGTTGAAGTTTCTTGAATTCTGAACCAATTCTTCAGTAATACACTTCGGCGACTGTGCGTTAACATCACGTGCCCAACGACACGTATGCAGGGATCAACTCACGTGCCCAATGACACAAACACAGCGACAACCTCTCACTAGATCGGTAGAATTAACAGCACGCTGGACCACTTCTTCGTCAGTAATTCTACAGATACATCCTCGTGCCCAAAGACACACACGCAGCGATAATCTCTCACTAGATCGGTAGAATTAACAGCACGCTGGACCACTTCTTCGTCAGTAATTCTACAGATACATCCACGTGCCCAAAGACACACACGCAGCGATAATCTGTCACGAGACCAGTAGATAGATTAACTGCTCGCTGGACCACTTCTTCGGCAGTAATCCTGCAGATATCGCACGTACCCAAAAGAGATTATTTTTTCACGTTGATACAATTCTTGGTGGTGCGCTCCGCAGCCACTTCAGGAACTCAATTACAATTGCTAGTGGTGCGCTCCGCAACCACACTTCACGTGCTCACAAGATAGCTTCGACTTTCAACAAACTATATTTGTGGTGCGCTCCGCAACCACTTCACTGTTGAGTAGGTTTCTGCACGCTGGAACAATTCTTCGGCAAATCCTCGTAAGTGCCTTACGTCCAGCTTTAGCACTCTAGCACTTCTAGAATATTCCAGACGATCCTCTTCCTCGATAACACTTTTCAGAATAAAAGTGAAATAAAAATTTGTTGAACGCAGGGAGCCTCAAAATAAAAACAACTCTTTTTTTGTAGAAATACTTGAGGAGTTTTTATTTCCTTTAAATTGAAGAAATTACTTAGTAAAATAATGATTATAAAAGATTAAATTTGTACTTACACTTTTGTGTGTTCTCCCCTTTCAAGCGTTCGTCTTCAAATAAAATCAGAAAGTTCCACGAATTTCTTTTTTGACATTTGGCATTTTCAGTTCAGTGGCTACCGGATTTACCACTGAACTAATAACACTTGAAAGGGTGCGTTCACACGGCAGTGTTTACACTAGGCTTTTTAAATATGTTTTAACATACTGCAACAGCAAGCATTTGACAATTGATCAAGTGCATAGAATTACTGACGTTATTAAGAGAGCTCTTGAAGAAAAGAAAATCTGTTCGACTGTCTTTTTGGACGTGTCGCAGGCGTTTGACAAGGTGTGGCACGAAGGCCTCAAATCCAAATTAAGACAAGTTCTGCCTGAAGGACTTTACAATATTCTAAACGGATATCTAAATGAAAGACTTTTTCGTGTAAGACACGGAAATGACTTATTTGATTTCAAAGACATAGTGGCTGGGGTACCACAAGGAAGTGTATTAGGTCCAGTTCTGTACCTTTTATTTACACGCGATATACCTCAAACAGATGACACTATTGAAGCCACGTTTGCTGATGATACTGCAATACTTGCAGTAGGCAAAACGATTAGCGAAGCTACAATTAAATTACAAAATGCTCTTAATAATGTTAATGAGTGGACGAAAACATGGCGAATAGCGCTCAATGAACAAAAGTCAGTCCACGTGGACTTTACGTATAAAAAAATAAATAGATTACCCGTCTTTCTTAATACCGCTCGTGTTCTATTTGCAAATGAGGCAAAGTATCTGGGAATGACTCTAGACGCGAAATTAAAATGGAAGCCGCACGTGAAGAAGAAATGCGAAATACTAAAAAGTAAATTAAGAGATATGAACTGGTTACTCGGTAAATATTCAAAGCTTAGTATTGAAAATAAATTGATTTTACTTATATCGACAGGTTCTTAAGCCTGTTTGGACTTATGGTATACAACTTTGGGGTTGTACCTGCGATACAAACTTTAATAACTTACAAACGTTTGAAAATAAATTGCTTAGGTCGTTTGTAAATGCTCCGTGGTATATAAGAAATGAAGATCTTCACAGGAATCTCGGGATTCCTACGGTCCGGGACGAAAAAAAAAGTTTCGCGCGAAAACATAGAAATCGACTATTAGAACACGCTAATTCAACGATTATTGACATACTTGACGAGTCGAATTTAGTACGCCGTCTGCGAAGAACAAAACCTTCCGACTTGGTGCGGTGAACAGAAAACCGCTTTAAAATCGCGGATTAAGCAGGAACTTTCACCGGAAAGTAACCTGCATTACTTAACTTCGTTAAAAATAAATTGCTAGATAAGTTTCAACTTAGTTGCAATCGGGAAGTGGAGGTGGTTTTAGTGTAGTAAGAATCTCACACTTCTATCAGCACGCGTTTTTCGGTCTTCATAGAGCCTGATATGCAGGTTTTGCACCTACCCACGGGAAAATAAATATTTATTTTATAACTGAACATAGTTATTTGCGTATATATATATATACATAGGTATAAATATACACAAAGTTTGGGGCTCGCTTATCTGCATATGTACGGTGTACCTAAGTACATTTATTTTATTTACAAACATGAGTGAATCAAAATTTGTGGGTTAAAACGTTTTTCTTTAATTTTATCATTGTTTATTGGAACATGATTGAAAATTACAGCCTTAAAACCACAAAAAATTCCGACCTGATGGTACAGTCAAACCAGCTTATTTTTATTTGTTTCCAAATTTTTCTTAAAAAAAGTGCCAATACTTCAATTTTTCCAAGCGCTTTTAACCATTACAAAAGCAAAATAGGGCTTTTACTAACTTAACTCAAAACACAAAAATTGAGGTATACGTTTATACGTTTTTTTCATCTTTTTTTTTTTTGTTTAACCTAAGTTGTTTATGTTTCTGACAAGTATTTGTGTCTTAATTTTATGAGGAGAAAGAGTTGTTAGGTTTTTAGTCAAATGTTGCTAGTATTGGAAATACTTTCTACTTATAATGATCAATTTACCTCTATTAGTGAATAAGCGAATGAGCTTAAGGGATCATATTCATCTGAATTATTAACGAAATGATACATAATTGAAAAGTTCCTACTTTTCTGTAAGTGCTACAGTAGCAGAAGAAGTTAGAAGTAAAGAAATAATTTTGGTGCAATTGTTTTGATTTTCTTCATATAATTCTTAATTAAAAAAATGTTTACTTGTTTTGATAATCATTTTTTCTCATAAATGAAGAACTTCTGATCAGTGTTGCCCAATTTAAAATAGCCCCACTCGAAAATTATGCTCAATAAATAAAATTAAAATTTTTTGTTTTGAATTCAAATTTTTCAACCAATATTTCCAAAGTTATGAAAATTAAAAATTTGATTGAACATTTTACTTGAGTTTCCTCAAATAAAACAATGCCATTTTTAGGATCACCATTATGTACATATCAGTGGCGTGGCGTCCATTTAATACGATTCCTCGTATCTACCCCTTTCCACTAAACAGCACCAAACTTAAATATAATTGTAGCCCATTATTTTACCGTCATTTTAAGACGTTAATATTGAAGATCCGACTAGTAAAACTCAAGTTACAAGAATTTAAGTGAAACCATATAACTTTTTCCCGAAACATTTTAAAAGTTCAAATGAATCTTCTTTTCTTTTTGTCTTTTCTCTCATATGTATTCATTATCGTTTTGAACAAATTCAATCTAAATAATACGAAGATGAACGTCTTATTTTGTCCAATGCTTAGTGTATGTTGAACAAAGCGAGCTAAGAAACAATTTCCTAAAAATAAAAAGGAATGCTATACGGCGTTAAAAGCTTACTTGAAAAAAAAATGCGCACTAAACTCTTTTTAAAATACTTGGGAAAACTCTCAAATTAAAATGCAGAGAGATTTTATTAATTTTAAGTTCAGCTTTTAGTTTAATGACAAAATGTAATCAGCTGATCTTCTGACATAAGTGCACTTGACTTGGAAATTAAGGGAGATTTTTCTTGACTTACTTTCCAGTCAACTTTCCAGTAAAGTTGCCTTAATTGGAAATGAATATTTCAACATCTGACTAATCAGAGACTAGAAACTCGCCTTAATTTCTAGTCCCTTGGGTCGTCTGAACGTACCCTTTATTTTCTTCCAACCTCGTTCTGTCGAATCGGCACTAACTTCACACTCTAAATTCCCGCCAGCTATGTGTCTATGTCTTATTACCCGTGTTTTTTTGGGGTTTTATAAATAGTACATTGATAAATTTCCAATAAAACGTTTCTGCAGCTGCCTCTATTTTTGTATTTGTAATATGGAACCCCTGAATGGCTGTCACAACACAAAAGTGAATTTTCTGAAAGTTAAAAGTAAAAATAAACCAAAATTATTAACAATAACCAACTTATACTATGTTCCCACCAAAATGAAATCCGAGATTTCAGCTGAAAACTTTCGACATTTCAAATTGGTGTTCACACTGCCAAAAACAAGATTTCGTCTCATATAAACACACACAACTACCATTGTGTGCTTATTTATTTGTGAATTGATTAGAATTTTGTTGAGACTTTTTTTTATGATTTACAAAACTGAGTACAATTCGTTAATCTGCGGCTGTAATGTATTGCCTGCTCTTTCGTTTGCTTTTTTAGACTTCCTCTTGGCTAACAATTTTGTTTTACAAAATTTGCTCTTGCTCAGGAGCATTTTATATACATCGAGTGTGACGCATGTTCACGTATACATATACAAATAACTTATAAACTAAAGGAATATCATTATGGTATGGTATTCTCATGTACGAATACACCAGAGTGATTGATAATGATTATCTAGATTTCTTGTTAAATTCTTGTGTGAGATGAGTAGCGTTCTCAGAAGGAAACTTTAAGCTAACAATTATGAGATGTAGTTATGTTGATAAGATTAGAGAACTTTTAATGTAATTTTGAGGTTTCATTATAGGATTTGAAAAAGATACTTTGCATTGTTTATACAAATATTTGAATCTTAACAATATTGGTGAAAATCCTAGTAGAAATTATGTAAAAATTAAATTAAATAAAAGTACATTAGGTATTAGTATTTAGGTTAATGGGATTAGTGTTTAGTTGTTACTAATAATATGATAAAGATACAAAAGACAAGTTTTGTCCACCTACAGTTGTTTAATTGTTGACATTTTTCAGAGAAGAAAATGAAAAGTTGTTTAATGATGTTTTAATGGGCTGCTGTCGCTACCATTAAGGAAGTGAATGTGGGATGCCTAGTATCTAAGGGTGTAAACTAAATACCTGGCTGACCAGGTTAGCCATGGTTCTGGCCTGGAGAAGCCTTAGAGTAAAAAGGTAAAAGTGTGAGATCGGGAGCTGCTTGGTGGTCCATCGAGGAGACGTCCATCACCAACAGGTATCCATCAAACCCTCCAGAGGTTCCCGACCGTAAGGAGGTAATTCCTTTGATAAGTTCATTGTCCGAGGAGTTCAGTTTGGAGGTGGTATTTTTCAATTGAGGCATAGCATATCTGAGAAATGGAATGGTGTTGGATTTTTTGTAGATGGTGTTATTAGAGATTCTTTTAGTTTGGGATTGGAAGTTTTTGACAGTACACTGGCGAAGGATTTTCCTTTCTAGTCTTTCAGCTTCCAGGGCCACGTTTGGGGAAATAGTTAGTTGCCCAAATGGGAAAGACGTAGGACATTATTAGTCTAATAAGAGTTTTGTAGAACTTATTTATGGTATTAATATGTTTCTGTAAATACTAGAGGGCGACAAACGGCGAATTATGGCTAGGGTAAGCAATTGTGTCGTCCTCGTATAGGAGACTCGTGGAGCTTAATTCCTGGTCGAAGAAGGTATGAGAGAAGTCATGTAGAAAAAAGCTGTAGAGATGGGGGCCCAGAATGGAACCCTGGGGGGCTCTATCACTGGCACACGAATTTGATTTCGTGTTTTGGATCTGAATGTAGAATTTTCTATCTCGAAGAAAACTCTCCAGAAGATGAACAATATGTCTCCAGACACTATCAAATGCTTTTTCTAAATCTAAAGAACATGCCACGGTGCAGTGCTTTCTTCTGAGGCTAATGGTTACGTCACTGTGAAGCGTGTACGGTGGAGTGGCCTCTTCGGAATCCGAATTGATGCTCTTTGATTGGCTCAATGGGGTTTTCCTCGGGGGAATTCAAGTTGTTTAGGATGATTTTCTCTAAGATCTTGCTATAAAAATGCTTGGAAATTATACTATGTACTTCTTCAGGGTTTGTGAAATATGGTTGGCTATGAGATTGAGAGCGGTGTTGTCTGCAGAGAAGAGGAATATATTTTCCGGTTTGGAAAGGCCTGCCGCGCTGATAGCTTCTTCGGTTGGTGTTAATTATAATTTTTTCGCAGGAAAATCTCTTCGTCTTCCCTGCTTTCCTATAAAATTCATTAAATGCTTGGGGGCCTGGTTTAATTTCGGCCAATCTGCTGCCCAACTCACTGTTCAGCCATATAGTCACCTTCTCTTGGATAATTTTATTCAAGAGATAGATTCTTGAGGAAAGCTCTTTATAGGGTGTGCTTACTCGATTGAGGTTGTTATGAAATATGTGCCTCAGGCGTCTTTGCCAGCCATGTTAAGTATTGTATAGTGATTCTATTTCCCTGGGGAGGTTGGAATATTTTTTGAGCGTCGTTGGGGTGCTAGACGCATGAGAGTAGACGAATCTTAAAAGGGCTTGATTAAAGAGTGCGATGAAATGTTCAATTTCGTTGTTTGCTAAGCAGGATGTTATTGGTGGGAGATTCATCTTTTTAAAACTTTTGACCTCTGGGAGTGCAAAGTGAGGGACTGAAACTTCTGCCATGTTCATCTCCAAAATAATAGGGCAGTGCTCGGTGAAGGTAAGAAGATTATATATTTCAAAATTGCGGTTGATGAAGTCCAGAAGATGATTAGAAATTAAGAAATGATCTAGAAAAGAGGAGCTCCTAGGAAAGAAGGGGGTGGGTGCGGCCATGTTGGTTACTGAAGGATTCTGTGAGAGAAGCCAATTCATGGTTGTTCTCCCGTTTAAGTTCAATCTAGAGTCCCCCCCAATAGGGACTTCTAGCATTTAGGTCAGCACTAATAATGGCCCCATCGAAAGAATCTGCTAGAGAGTCGATTTCAATTAACTCATTGGTGAGTAAGGCCGAAGGGCTTTTTGAGGGTAAGTAAATAGAACCTAATAAGATGTTCTTTAAACTGTTATTATGCCTAAGCTCGATTTTAACGAAAAAAGACCTGGAAAGTCCTTCGAATCCCAGTCAATAATGCTGTAGTTTATTCATAATTTTGTTTTTCGTCTCCGGTTGTGTGATATATGTAATGAAATAAATAAATAAATTAATAAAATATTGAAAATCAACGTTATTTTGTTTTATTTAATTTATTATAAACTTTAAGTTTTAAATACACAACGATTTTATTTTAATATGCAACGCGTTTCGGAATCAAGTTCCATCATCGGGCTTTTGTGACTGAATGGGTTCGTACTTTGGTGTTGGAAAGTTTTAGTACATTTAGAATATTATTTGCGCTGTTCTTTTCTTGCGTTGTAATTGTCTCTTTTGTTTTAGTATGATTTGTTGTTGTCCTGATGCGGCTATTATTATTGTTGATTAGATTGTGTTGTTTTCTCATTGTAATTTGACATTTTTAATGCTGTGTCATATAGTGGGTTGTGTTTAAATATTAGTTTGTCATTAAGTAAGTTGTCTTCCTCTAGTTTATGTGATTTATATATTTCATATTCTTCGAGGGCGTCGAGGAGTTTTCCTTTCTTGCATCGGTGAAGGGGTATGAGGTTCGTTTCAAAGTCGGTATATGTGTGGTTTGTCGTCATTAAGTGTGTAGCGTAGTTGGATTTAGTGTTTGTTTTTGGTTTATGTTCGTTAAATCTGTCTAAAAAAGTTCTTCCAGTTTGTCCTATGTAGTATTTTTCACAATCGTTGCATTTTAGTTTGTAGACACCTGTGTTTGTTTTGATATCGTTTTTAGTTTTTGGTTTAAGTAGTTTTGTTATGTGGTTATTTGTTTTAAATGAGATGTTTATGTTTTGTTTCTTAAATGAGTTTCTTAGTATTTGTGGTAATAAATTCGTGTATTCTAGTGAAATGTATTTCGGTGCATCTATAGTGTTATTGTCGTGTGAAATGTCAGTTTTTTTTTTTTTTTTTTTTTTTTTTTTTTTTTTTTTTTTTTTTTTTTCATCTTTTCTTTCTTTTTGTTGATTAATTTATCTATCATTTCTATTTTGTATCCGTTTGATTTTGCTATGTGTTTTATTGTGTTAATTTCATCTAAGTAATCTGTGTTTTTCATTGGGATTTTTAATGATAATGGCAACTTCTTGTAGCAAATCATTACGGATAATATTGAAATTGTCTAAAAAGACTATGCCTGGAACTGAACCAGAGACTTCAGGCCAATAAGTCTATCCTCCTTTCTTCTCAAGACCCTTGAAAGGCTAATTCAAACCCAAATTCGCCTGAAACTAAGTGATGGTATGCTCTCGCAGGCCCAACATACATACATGAAGGGCAAATCTGTTGAGACAGCAATTCATGAAGTGGTCGGCACAATTGAAAATTCAATTCAGTTCAAAGAACTTACCCTAGCAGCATTCCTGGAGATAGAAGGGGCTTTCAATAATGTTAAAAACTATTAAATTCGACATGCCCTAAACTCTATCAGCATCGATCCGATTTGAAACTGGATATACTGTATGCTTCAAACAAGACCTATAAATACAGAATTAGGTGACAGCAAGATAAAAGCCAGGACGTGAAGAGGTACTCCACAGGGTGGAGTCTTATCTCCTCTGCTCTGGCTTCTTGTAGTTAATCAGATTTTAGTTAAGTTAAGTCTGAGTGTTGTCAAGGTCATTGCTTATGCCGATGACATCGTGTTAATGGCCTCGGGTAAATGTGTACCTACGCTGCGCGAACTCCTACAAACAGCCCTTGAAAAGCTCAGTAACTGGGCCAGCAGCTGCGGACTTAACGTTAACCCACTTAAGACAGAACTGGTGTTGCTTACAAGAAAGGGTAACATTCCCAACTAAGACCCGCCAGCCATTAACGGAATTCCGCTACAGATTTTGGGAACTGCCAAATATCTTGGCATTGTGCTTGACCGTAAACTAAACTGGAAAGAAAATATTAAAGGAAGAGAGAAAAAAGCCTCAATTGCATTCTACACCTGCAGTAGAATCTTTGGTAAAAGATGGGGTCCCAGACCCAGAACCATTCATTGGATGTACTAAGCCATAATTAGGCCTATTCTTACGTACGGATGCTTGGTCTGGTGGCCAGCCTTAGACAAGGATACCAATCTAAAAATCACGACAAAAATTCAGAAGCTAGCGTGTATAGGCACAACAAGTGAATTTCACAGACATAGACCTTCAAACAGACTACATCACACCGCACATAGATTTCAACCCAGTGGCCAAAACATAAATTCCGACAAGGGAATCATGGAATGAAAAGCGGATCATTAACGAGAATCGTGTTTCGGTGTTTACCGTCCCCAAGACATGTGAGGGGGTAGGGTCAGGAATTTTCTCAGTTAACCCACCTATTAGCAGATCAGTAAAGCTTCCAAATCACTAGTGTATTCCAAGCGGAAAAATTTCCAGTCTGTGAAGTCGCAAAACATCTTGCCTCACGTGAAATAGTTAGTAGTAATATCAACATCTTCATAGACAGTGAGGCGGCAATAAAAGCCATTTCCTCAATCACTACAAAGTCTAAACTGGTAGATAGTTGCTGAAATGTACTGACGATTCTTAGCGCAACGAACACAGTTACCCCTGGTCTCAGGACACCGTGATATATACGTCATCCCTTGATCCCAGCCAAGCCGATCACTCGGTTCTTATGCCACTGGAGCAAGAGGAAAGTAAAATTCACCAAAGTTTCCTCGAGGATGCGGATGTCAGATGTTCAACCATCGACACTTGCAGAGTTTCAAGGAATCTATGGCCGAATATTTAAAAAAAAAAGACAGAATAGTTACTTAAGATTAGTACGCCTCAACTATCCACCCTGATTGGAATCCTAACGGGTCACAACTCTATGGGTACCCACATGCACAGAATGGACATAAGCTCGTCGGACTTGTGTAGAAGGTATCAAGATGAACAGGTGGATGAGGATTCATATCACTTTCTTTTTGAATGCAACAGCCTAACCATGACCAGGAAAGCAGTCCTCGGAGAATACTTTTTCGACGAACTGGACGACGTCTAAAACTTGCCATCAAAGAACATCCTGAAATTCATCCAGAATTCAGGGTGGTTCAGGGAGGCCTCCAATACCAATACCAACACTTAAACTCCTTCCTTCTCCTTTTCCTCACACCTACCTTAACCAATTCCCAGTGCAATGGATCCTTTGAAATCCGAGTGAGATGGTACGGCTTGGATTTTAATTAGGATTTTAATTATCATTTACTTTGCGGACAGGAGGAGTTGGTTTACCAATTCAAGGTAGGCCAATTTTTTTTGGAGAGGGGAGGAAAAACTATCCAAATTAAACATGAATGCTTCGATTCTTGAGACAAGCTCACCCATCTCTAGTCCAAAGAGGTCTTTGGAGAGTTCCAGGAACTGGTTTATAATACTTGATTTGCCGTTGCTGAAAGTTTTAAGGCTCTGGTGGTTCGCTGTGTTGGTTTTAGCGCTGGGGAAAAATTGGCCAGCGAATGTAACTTCGGGAACGATAGTGCTATTGGTTGAGATCGCTTTGGCAAGTAGTTGCCATTTACTTTTTTGGGTTTTGCCTCAAAGAAGCGCTTGTCTCTTCTCTCTTTAAAATTTTTAAAGGCTGCAAGCCTTTTAAGTTTGCTGGGTGGCTTTCACCACAGTTAACGCAGGTTGCTTTACTTTCTGCAGTTCTAAGGTGAGGGCACTCCCGGGCAGATGTTTTTCTATGCATTTAATGCAATTGTAACTATTGGCACAGTTTTTCTCCAAATGGCCAAATTGTTGGCAGCGTCGGCATTGCAGCGGGCCTTTATTGCCTTTGGGTTTTTCCCAGGTCACTTTTATGTTAAACAAAAAATTTGCTTTGAACTTTTTCGAAATTAAATTTTACTGTGTGTGTGAAGTAAAATCAGGGGTGGAATCGGCTAAGGCGATAGTTGATTGTCACTGTTTTGATTGTCAATTTTGATTATCACTTTTTCTTTGTTCTGCGTAAAGTGATCTCTAAAAATATAATAATTCATATGCAAAAATTAACATTAATGAACATCCATAGAAGATCTTACAGGAACATTGGGTTAGGGAGTTCTTAAATATTTGATTTATTGCTTAAATTGATTCTGGGCAATTGTTTATGTTTTTGTAGTAATTTTTTTCATTTCTCGTAATGCGTCGCATAGAAAATTTGAATAAAAGTATACATTGCTATTCACTTATTTTGTATTTTAACTTTGATAAATATTCTTTTTTTTTACAAAACTTTAGATTTTAAGTGGAGCTGCAGCTGGCAAAACTTATCGTTATACAAAATGTATGAAAGTGACACCTAAATAGCTTTCACCCAAAAACCATAGGAAAAAAGTGGAAGTCTATTTGATAATCACCTTACGTGGAGCAAAAACATTTATTTTGATGATCAACCATTAACTATCGCCTTAGCCGATTCCACCCCAGATATTATTTTCAGTTGCAATAATTTCATTAAAAAAAAATTATTATACATTGAGTAGATGACGTTATTAATGAGAATTTAAAAAAAAATATAATAGGGACGTGATTGTATTGCTTATTTTAATGTATGCTCCTAGTTTTCCATTGGTAATTTTAATTCAAAAGTGTTAGTAGATTACCTGAAGTTCAACTACATTTCAAGTATGTGATAGTAGTAAAAAAAAGTGATAGTCCAAAATTTGATCCTTGGTTCAGCATTTTTAAAATCGTAGAACCACGGATTAAAACTTGAACCATATATTTACACAACTGGCCTTTTATCTGCCAAAATATGAACGTCAAAACCTGAACCACATTTGTACATTTGGCGGAGCAAAATAGCATCGTCACCTCCAAGTGGTGCCCGCTGGATAGCCAATTAGGTGAACTAGCGACGAGCGTTGGATCTATTGGATTCAAGAGCTGAGACACCTGAGTTACCTTCTCAGGAACTAGGAGCATAAAATAAGACATCGCTCTGAAGAACCAGCTCTCCATGAAACCCAAGAGCGTCTGACGCATAATGAGCGGCTCATTGGTCAGCGTCTGATCCCATAGGGGCGGCTGTATTTAAGACCTTGAATAGATGAAGTAACTAAGCTATTTATGGGTAACAAACAAAAGTTACAAAAAACAAACATGGCAATGAATAAAACAAACAGATACATTACCCCAGGTGGCAATCCAGAATAACTGGTAAATCCACTCTCTTCGGAGATCGGTCCTACGGATTCTCTGGGGAGGACCAATAATTGCTAGCAGGAAGTAGATGGAATTCTAAAACACTGAGGACTCCGCCAAAAATATTCCCAAGGGTTACTCCATCGAAAACCCTCACCGAAAAATCAAATGACAAAGAAGTCATTAACGAAAAAGGAACCAAAATCTATGAAAAGATCGAAATAAAAGATCCGCAGTGTTCCAAAACAAGCAACGAGATCCACCAAGTTGAATCCGAAAATTATTTCGAGGAATGGCAAACAGAAATAATAGCCAGAAAGAAACTTGAAGTCCTCGTTGAAAGTCTTCAGCAACAAGTTAAGAGACTTGAAGAAAAAGTCAGCTTGCTAGACAAGAAAACCTCAAATAATGACAGCAAGACTAGTCCAAAAATACTTGTAGTGAAAAGCCCACCAAAAACCATTGAGTTTCATACTGATGAGGAAGAGCTTCTTTTTGAAACAGATGGTAACAGAAATAAACGTAAATCCAAGAAACGGAAAGCAGAGGGTAGCCCAGAGACTGTTCAAAAAATTATGCAGGTAACTTCAAAAGCGGATATTGCTGCAACAGCGAAAACATCAAACAATGAAATAAAAGATGTATCCCAAAAGAAGATGTATCCCAAAAGAAGTACTAAGCAAACTGCACCACATCCAATCATGATTTCCGGATTGTCAATGTTTGGTGAGCTTAAGAACATAGTAGAAAAATGCACTAATAAGGCATGTGAATATACATCATACAATAAAGATAATTGGAAAGTCATTGTTGAAGACGCCGACGCGTAAAGATCTATCACTGAAGAATTGAACAAAAAGAAAATTCAGTGGCACTCGTACGAAAATAAAGCTACAAGGCCGATAAAGGTAGTAGCAAGAGGCCTCCACTCTTCATGTGTTGCCAAAGATATTGTCGAAGACCTTATTCAAAAAGGTTTCCAAGCCCTCGATGCGAATAATCTTATTAAAAATGAGGTAATCAAAGACTCCACTGGGGTATCAACGACAGCAAAAAGATCTCTACCTTTGTTTATGCTCACCTTTGAAAATAAAGAAAGTCTCGATAAGATTTACAGTATAAAATCAATTATGGGCATAGTTGTCAAAATTGAACCACTGCGAAAGTCAAAAATTGTTCCACAATGTAAACGCTGTCAAGCCTTTGGGCATACACAAAAATACAGCAATCGTGAGTTTGCTTGTGTCAAATGCGAAGGCAAGCATGCAACTAAAAACTGTCCCATGGGCAGAGAACAGAACGCGAAATTTGTTAACTGTCAAGGCAACCATCCTGCAAGTTACAGAGGATGTCCAGTTCCCAAAAAATTCCAAGAAACAAAAAGAAAAAACAAAACTGGGAACAAGCTAAGAAACCCAATAATCACAAAAGCAATAGTTGAAAGCAAAAAAGTAGCCGTTGAAAACAAAACTAAAAATCAACCGCCAAAAGCAATTGCACTAAGCAAAAGTGATGAAAATAAATCCTATTCCCAAATTGTTAAAAATGTGTGGAAGAACGAAGAAACATCTATTAAAGAAATGCTTGAACTTATCCTTAAAAGGATTGACAAACAAGATTTAAACATAAAACAGCTAAGCGAAGAAGTCGCTCTTAAAAAACAATGATGGACAGAACACTCAAAATCGCAACATGGAATGCAAACGGTCTTTTACAACATGTATCAGAACTAAACACCTTTTTATACATAGAGCATATAGACATTTGTTTGGTGTCCGAAACTCACCTCGCTATAGAACAAAATTTTGATAATAAATTACCCAACTATACGTGTTATCACGCTCCGCACCCAGCTGACAAAGCTAGGGGAGGATCAGCAGTACTAATAAAAAAGGGCTTAACACACTATGAATAGCCTAAGTTTACTAATGAAAACATGCAAGTAACAACAATTAGTATTGGTATAAAAAAGAAAGAGTTCAAGATAGCATATATATACTGCCCTCCGAGGCGCTCTCCAACTGAAGAAGACTATGCAGAACTCCTAAATTTGTTAAGACATAACTTCCTTGTGTAAACACACCCAATGGGGATCTAGGCTCATAACACCGAAAGGTAAACGGCTATATCAAGCAGGCCGCAAATACAACTGCAAATTTTATTCTTCTGGCTCGCCAACATATTGGCCATCTGATTCTAACAAAATACCAGACCTTATAGTTTTTTCGTATTAAAAGGTATTAAACGAAACCATATAAGTGTCGAAGGTAATTACGATTTATCTTCAGATCATACTCCAGTAATATTATCACTGAGCGAAGCAGAAATAATAGAAAAAAGTAATCCTAAGCTCGTGAACAAAAGAACAAACTGGAACGAATTCAAAGACAAACTTGAAAGTTTTATAAACCTAAGATCCCCTATGCAAACAAATGAACAGATTGATCATGAAGTAGAACAATTTATTGCTGATGTGCAACAGGCTGCAGAAGAAATTACTCCAACAATTTCGAACTCAAGAGAAAAAGAAATAAAATATCCTGTCGAAATAACGGTGCTGATCTTGGAGAAAAGAAGAGCTCGAAGAAAATGGTAAGCTACGAGATTTCCAGGTGATAAGGCAGTTTTTAACCGTCTTAACAATGAACTAAAGAAAAGAATCTGTGAATTTAAAAGTGATTCACTCAGTAGATTCCTGAATAGTCTGACGGCGGATGCTTCTACGGAATACTCCTTATGGAAAGCAGCTAAGCGCCAAAAAAGACCACAGGCACAAAACCCGCCAGTAAAATCTCAAGATGGTAAATGGATCGGAAACCCAAAACAAAAGGCTGATCTCTTCGCTGAACATCTTGCGAATGTTTTAAAGCCATTTCCAGCAAGCACAGCTATAGATCCCTTACAGTTTGTTGATAGAAACGACGAATGTGAAATTCCTTTTGTCACGCTCAAAGAAGTAAGAAGTATGTGTCAACATAAGTTGTCTAACAAAAAATCACCAGGGTACGATCTAATAACTGCTCAGGTTTTGAAAGAAATGCCTTCTATAGCCTTCAAAAAACTCCAATTTATTATAAATGCATGCCTTCAACTAAGATATGTGCCACATCATTGGAAAATTGCAAAAGTCATTGTTATACCTAAACAAGGTAAGCCACCAACAGAAGTAACATCTTTCAGACCTATATCGCTTATACCAATCATGGCAAAAGTTTTCGAAAAACTGCTTCTGAAAAGACTAAGCAGAATAATAGAAGAAAGAAGACTAATTCCGAGCCATCAGTTTGGATTTAGAAATAAACATTCCACGATAGACCAAGTGCATCGGATTATGGATGTTGTGGAAAAGGCACCTTAAGTTAGGTGCTAATTAAGTGCTGCAATATAAACGCAGCACTTAATTCACATGACCTTGAAATCAGATGCACAAATGTCAATAAAATTGTAGACTTTTTAAATACCACCTTTACCAAAAAAGTTGAAACACCAAAATAAAAGTGCTGTCCAGAAGGTTGCAAAAAGTCATATTTCATTTTTCTAGCTCAACCCATTCGCCCTTAAAGGGCAAAATAACATTTTTGAAGAATGCACTTTCGTCAATATAGCACCACTACAAACGAAATTTAAAAATCTGATGATGCAATTGTTAGGTGATAATTAGGTGCTAATTAAGTGCTGCAATATAAACGCAGCTCTTAATTCGCATGACCTTGAAATCAGATGCACAAATGTCATCAAAATTGTAGACTTTTTACTTACCATCTTTATTCAAAAAGTTGAAATGCAAGAATTAAAGTGCTGTCCAGTAGGTTGCAAAAAGTCATATTTCATTTTTCTAGCTCAACCCATTCACCCTTAAAGGGCCAAATAACATTTTTTATGAATGCACTTTTGTTAAGATTGCACCACTACAAACGAAATTCGAAAATCTAGTGATGCAGAATTTACGTCCCTCCTAGGCACTATTAAGTGCTATAATACCAACTGAGCACTTAATTCGGATGACCTTGAAATCGGATGCAATAATTGCATGCAAGTGAAAGACTTTTAACATACTGCATCTATCCAAAAAGTCGAGACGCCACAATTAAAGTGCTGTCCATTAAGTCATATTTCATTTTTCTACCACAACCCATTAGCCCTTGAAGGGCCAAGTAACATTTTTGATAAATGCAATTTTGTTAAGATTGATCAAGAACTTACGTCCTTCTTAGGAGCTAATTAAGTGGTATAATACCAACTGAGCACTTAATTTGGATGACCCTGAAATTGGATGCAATTCAAATTCAAAAAATTTCGAGCCCATACAAAGTTCTTAAGAAAAAACATTTGATGCCGAAATTTAGACCAACCTAAGTTTTCTTCTTCAATATTAATTTGTTTGCTTCTAGATTCTACACCTTAAAATCATTTTGGAGACGTCATATCATTTATTTGTAAAAAATTGTATTTAAAAAAATTGGAATGTAAATGGATGAATGATTTCATCCATTTAAAATACACGCAATGCATTTTAAAAACATGAATGAAACTTTTGTTTTTTTTTTGTAATTTTTTTTAATGATGCGAGGATATCAATTAAGCTCCGCCTCCTTCACGGTTTGCTTTGATCAAATAAAAATTATGTGCCTATGTCTATTCTTATAGAAGTTTAAGGTTTAGTGGCTTTCGGTTTTTGGACCGCTTAATGGAAGGAATGGGTTGGGTATACTCAAAGTTGCATATCCTCAGGATCAAGCATTTATCCCGAGAAGTGCAGCAGGTTATAATAGGTAGTTAAGATAGGAACCAGATGCAAGAGTCCATGTAATTTTAATTACTTGTTTATAAAATTCAGTCGATCCACTTGAGCAGAAGAATTTTATGTTTCAATTTGTCTTTGTATTCAATATTATTTTCGAGTAAACTTAGATAATATAATAATTAACAGAAAAATTAATTTATCATTCACCAAATCACCATATCATCTGCCTTTAGTAGGTACCTACGGTTAGTTTGTTTTTTCTTCTAAAGAAGTAGGCTAAAAAATTCATAAGAGCATACAAATTCGATTTTTAAAACAAAAAAATTGAATCGTTAATTTCAAAAACAACATAAGTCATCTTACAAAAAATTAGGCCACACTAAGTTAAAGGTCGAATCGAATCATGAACCTATCATAAATAACACTGCGCAGAATTGAACCATTATACAAATGTATACAAAAGTGTAATTAGATAGTCTAATGCAGCGGTTCCCAAACATTTTATGATGTGGAACCCTAAAAAAGACCCAGTTATATTTCGGAACCCCAATACTAAACGATAGCAAAAAATCAAAGACTTAAAAATTAATATTTTAAAATCATATTTTTTTTATTGGAGAAATTCCATCGAAGCTAGTGCAAGGAATAAATTTGATTGATATTTGCTTTAAGCTTGAGTCTTTTGTCCGAAAGATGTATTCGCATTTCTAGGTTCGCGTCCAAATTTAATTCTTGCATTAGCTTATGTTGATAAGTCCGTTTCACAAGCGATACGATAAAAGGGAGCAAAACTAGAATATGCAGCGGCTTTGGCAAACCAGGGGAATAAACCCTTAGTACAACCGAAAACTTGTTTTATCATACAGAATCAAAAACATGCTCTTATTACGAGAATTATGTAGAAGAAACATCAGTGTTTGTAATTTCTATATTTTTATTACCTAAGGTAAATTGAGTTTTCATTCTAATGGAAAGCCGACTAGCAAAGGTCTTTCTATGCACTTTCAAGTGTTCAGCGATCTCATTGCGAATATCAGCTTGGATCTCCAGCATGTTTTCTAGCAAAATTGGAAAATACTAAACATTATTTTTCAATACAAAAAATGTTTCTAGTTAATTTGAAATTCATTTTTTCTTAAACCTGCCAGTTTGTTCGCTAATTTTCCCAACAAAGCCATAGCAGTTTCCTTGAAATTTTACAGATTGCTTGCAAGATAAGCTAATTTTGCAATTCAGTACTCATGCCGCAATATACTGCCATCGCTGTTACATTTTTGATCTAGTTTGAAAGACATTCACCTCATCATGAATTTCAAATAACCTGGGGCCTATGACATACGGAACAACAAGTCAACTAGTCAACAATTACTTGTTCTACTATGTGTGTTCAACAAGTGCAAATCATTTCTGTAACTGAATAAAAAGCGTTACACATGTCAACTGAAAAAAAATCCCTCAACTTGTTGAACCAGTTCAACAATTTTTTTCTTAAAACATATTTGTTTATTGTTGATTCTTATAATCACTGTTTGATTCAGTTCAGAATAAAAACTTTAACACTTTTTAAACCAAATTCCTTAGGTACCACTTAATAAATTTTAAACATTTAATTTATTTCTGACTTTGAACAAGTCCGCAATTGTAAGTTGAAATTTATAAACTATTCAACAAGTTTATTCTCTATTCTTTGAACTCTTGTTATTTTCAGTTACAGAAACGGTAGATTTATGAAATTTCCCACTTGTTGAAAGAAGCTAAAACAACTATTTACGATCTCTTAGACTTGTTGTGCCGTGTAACACAAAATTTAAAAAGTTATTGAATTTCACTTGTTCAACAAGCACTTTATAGACGCCTGAAGGTTACAGCTTTTCCTCAAGCAAGCCATTTAAGTGTAAAGTAGAAATGATTCGTGCTGACTTCCCAAAATTTTGCACACTTTCTTGGCCAATCCTGGATGGAGGGGACACCTTTTCAGGTTATTTAAAATCTTCACATTCTGGTGAAATGATTTTACATTATACCTATACAAACAAAAAATTGGGAATTTTCTCCTTGAATATTTTTATTTTGAAATTATTTATAAAAACTATTTCTTTTTCTACAAAAAAATATGGAATTTCTCCAATAAAAAAAAAATATGATTTTAAAATATTAATTTTTAAGTCTTTGATTTTGCTATCGTTTAGTATTGGGGTTCCGAAATATAACTGGGTCTTTTTTAGGGTTCCACATCATAAAATGTTTGGGAACCGCTGCATTAGACTATCTAATTACACTTTTGTATACATTTGTATAATGGTTCAATTCTGCGCAGTGTTATTTATGATAGGTTCATGATTCGATTCGACCTTTAACTTAGTGTGGCCTAATTTTTTGTAAGATGACTTATGTTGTTTTTGAAATTAACGATTAAATTTTTTTGTTTTAAAAATCGAATTTGTATGCTCTTATGAATTTTTTAGCCTACTTCTTTAGAAGAAAAAACAAACTAACCGTAGGTACCTACTAAAGGCAGATGATATGGTGATATGGTGAATGATAAATTAATTTTTCTGTTAATTATTATATTATCTAACTTTACTCGAAAATAATATTGAATACAAAGACAAATTGAAACATAAAATTCTTCTGCTCAAGTGGATCGACTGAATTTTATAAACAAGTAATTAAAATTACATGGACTCTTGCATCTGGTTCCTATCTTAACTACCTATTATAACCTGCTGCACTTCTCGGAATAAATGCTTGATCCTGAGGATATGCAACAATTTTGTTTAGAATAATTAACAACTTTGAGTATACCCAACCCATTCCTTCCATTAAGCGGTCCAAAAACCGAAAGCCACTAAACCTTAAACTTCTATAAGAATAGACATAGGCACATAATTTTTATTTGATCAAAGCAAACCGTGAAGGAGGCGGAGCTTAATTGATATCCTCGCATCATTAAAAAAAATTACAAAAAAAAAACAAAAGTTTCATTCATGTTTTTAAAATGCATTGCGTGTATTTTTACTATGAATCCAAAGTCCATGTGGGGGCTTAGAAAAAATTGGAATGTAAATGGATGAAATCATTCATCCATTTACATTCCAATTTTTTTAAATACAATTTTTTACAAATAAATGATATGACGTCTCCAAAATGATTTTAAGGTGTAGAATCTAGAAGCAAACAAGTTAATATTGAAGAAGAAAACTTAGGTAGGTCTAAATTTCGGCATCAAATTTCTTTCTTAAGAACTTTGTATGGACTCGAAATTTTTTGAATTTGAATTGCATCCAATTTCAGGGTCATCCAAATTAAGTGCTCAGTTAGTATTATACCACTTAATTAGCTCCTAAGAAGGACGTAAGTTCTTGATCAATCTTAACAAAATTGCATTTATCAAAAATGTTACTTGGCCCTTCAAGGGCTAATGGGTTGTGGTAGAAAAATGAAATATGACTTAATGGACAGCACTTTAATTGTGGCGTCTCGACTTTTTGGATAGATGCAGTATGTTAAAAGTCTTTCACTTGCATGCAATTATTGCATCCGATTTCAAGGTCATCCGAATTAAGTGCTCAGTTGGTATTATAGCACTTAATAGTGCCTAGGAGGGACGTAAATTCTGCATCACTAGATTTTCGAATTTCGTTTGTGGTGGTGCAATCTTAACAAAAGTGCATTCATAAAAAATGTTATTTGGCCCTTTAAGGGTGAATGGGTTGAGCAAGAAAAATGAAATATGACTTTTTGCAACCTACTGGACATTACTTTAATTCTGGCATTTCAACTTTTTGAATAAAGGTGGTAAGTAAAAAGTCTACAACTTTGCTGACATTTGTGCATCTGATTTCAAGGTCATGCGAATTAAGAGCTGCGTTTATATTGCAGCACTTAATTAGAACCTAATTAGCACCTAACAACTGCATCATCAGATTTTTAAATTTCGTTTGTGGCGGTGCTATCTTGACGAAAGTGCATTCTTCAAAAATGTTATTTGGCCCTTTAAGGGCGAATGGGTTGAGCTAGAAAAATGAAATATGACTTTTTGCAACCTACTGGACAGCACTTTTATTTTGGTGTTTCAACTTTTTTGGTAAAGGTGGTATTTAAAAAGTCTACAATTTTATTGACATTTGTGCATCTGATTTCAAGGTCATGTGAATTAAGTGCTGCGTTTATATTGCAGCACTTAACTATTGCATCATCAGGTTTTTGAATATCGTTTGTGGCGGTGCTATCTTGACGCCTACCCCATAACAGCACAAGTTCCACACAAGGTCCACAGGCCTGTTTGACAATGAAGGGGTGGGAATAAAAAATCAAAATGTACCTTTTTGAAAAGAACTCGGAAAGTTCTTGAGCATTGCAATTTTTTTTTTTAGTGGGGTCTTTTTTAAGTGATTTAGGTTATTTGGCTAAACTGTTAAGGTGCATTTCAAGGTCACTCGAATAAGTGCTGCGTTGATATTACAGCACTTAATAAGCACCTAATTAGGACGTTATTTCTGCATCATTAGATTTTTGAAATTTTTTGTGGCGGTGCTATCTTGACGTCAAGTAGCACCGCCACAAGTTCCACAAGTTCCACAAGCCTGTTTGGGAATGAAAGAGTGGGGGTAAAAATTGATATGCACTTTTTTGAAAAGCATTTGGAGGGACCTTTAATTTGAGCCCAGAATTTTTAATGTAAAATAATTTTTAGGCATTTTCGGATTTTGAAATGCACTTTTAAGATGTATTTCGAGATTAAGATTGCAGCACTTAATTAGCACTTAAGTAGGAGGTAACTTCTGCATAATTAGGTTTTTGGATCACTTTTGTGGCGATGCTATCTTGACGTCAAGTTAGCACCGCCACAGGTTTGAGGGGGAAGCGAATTAAGTGCTCAGCTAAGATTGCAGCACTTAATTAGCACCTAATTAGCACCTAACTATTGCATCATTAGATTTTGGAATTTCGTTTGTGGCGGTGCTATCTTGACGGACCTCCGTTTCACGTGCTAGCTCTTCTTCGGTCGTTTCATATCTACAATTATTGACTTGTGGTAAGCTAGACTTTGAGTTTATTGGAGGATTTTTGCTTTTTAATATCTTATTTTCTTTTGAAGAAGATCGACTTCTTTCTTTAGTTCTTGATAAAATTCCATTACTTGACCAAGTCTTTGTCGAAGTTCGTTATTATCTTTTTCAAGATTTTTTGTTTTACCTGATTCTATTTTGGCGCGCACAGGCGTGATGGGTGGACGAATTTACATGGTTGTGCACTCGATTTAGATGGTGGTGATCGAGATACCCTTGCACTTTTTAGGAAGGGATTTATTAAATGCACTAATTGGCTCTCCCAGAATCCATAAAGCAACCCTCCGAAGAGGGTGGATTTTCCAGTGAATCTGGACTGCCACCTGGGGTACTATATCTTGTTGTTTTGCATCAATCACATCATCAATCAATCTCATTATACGGAGTTTGGATTTTAGTTGCCTCTTAAGACAGGCATGCCTACCTGGGGTATATTCTTTCCACTTACCCGCAGGGGGCTGCGACTTGGAATTTTGAGATTTGGTAAATATCATTGATGTGAGGATTCCGAGAAAAAGAAAACTAGGAAAAAAATGTTAGGTAGGTGGGTATATTAGTTTGTGACTATTCTAGTCCATCTTCTGAATTTTGTTTTCGATTTGTTTTAAATTTGTAAGCGGTACTCTCCACCATCTCGCAGGTGTAAGCATAAGTTTTTCCATCGTCTTAAATGTTAAACTACCATATGCAACTGGTTTCATGAATTCGCATCTTGGACAAATTTTCGGTTTTTTTTTGCAACTTCAGGCCAGCAGTGGTTATTTTGTCATCAGGGAGATGCCAACTAACTGGTTGGCTAGGTTTTCAGAATCAGCAACTTAGACAAATTTTGTTTTTTTTTTTTGCAATTTCAAAAATTTACAGTAAATCAACATACTACAGATGGGCCTGCAGCAGTGAATTTCCTGTTTGTTGGTCATCTAAATTACACAAAAAACCTAAAATCATGAATCCGCAGATATTACAATTTTTAGTCTCGCTAGCTCCCGAACTATTAGTAGGCAAGTAAAAAATTATAACTGCACAGTTTCATGAATTTAGAAAAATAACATAAATGAGTTCATTGTTTGGTAATTTTAAACAATAATAATTAACGCTATTAAATTTATTTGGAATTAAAATTGAAAGATTTTAAATTAATGGAAAGTAATATAAATTGGTGCAAAAGAGCGTTAACTCAAAAAAAGCCATTTCGAGATAACACTACTGCAAAATACTGACTTAAACTTTTGCTTATAACTTTCCACGCGACATTATTTTTCAGAATGTTAGATCTTTATTACAAGAACATGTAAATATACTTTGTTCTTAGTAACTTTTGTTTCTTTCTTTTGTTTAAATAAAAATAATTAAAGTTTTTGAGATAATTCACAACAACAATGCAAAAAAGTGCAAAAGAGCCATACCTCAAAATGATTCTTATGATTTCAAAGTGCTTTCCTGTGCCATGCATCAATAACTCAAAATAAATCTGTCTTGCATTGGAGGAACCGAGGAGTTTTTGAATTGATTTTGTTTTCAAACGTCTCTGTCCTGCATACATTTTTTGTGTCAAAATGAGAAAATTAGTTTGGTTTATGGGACAATTTTGGATTATCTTTTTCTTACATTGAAATTATTAACATTGCAACCAAAAAAGGTGAACATTTTGTCTGAGCTCTGTTTTGCATTGGAAATTAAAAAACAGTTCAATATATCATATAATACATAATTGGTATAAATAGTCATATCTTTAATATTTTTGTGTTCTTGAAAACGACTAGCCCTTCAAAAGAAAGGAAGTTAAAAAATAACATTTCCTCATCTTTAACTCAAAAATGTAATTTTTTTATGAGTGTCAAGTTAGCAAAGTAACATTGACGAATCGAAAAATGAATAGGTGGATAATTTCCCATTTTTTAGTTGTGACAACTTAGAATTTGTTGTTCAATGTTTTCTGTTTTTTTGGGTGCTTTGCTAAGTGTCGAAAATCAGTAAAAGCTTCTTGCACCTGATGGTTGATAGCTTAATAATTTGCCGTTAATTAGTTGTGACAAATGTTGGGTGCTTTTCCAACTTTTTTTTTTTTTTTTTACACTTCAGATTCTTTGTTGTAGTGAGCTTAAAGCAAGCTGCAAACCTACAATCAGAGGCTCATCATAAGTGCATGTGTTAGTGGTTAGTAAAATAATGCGAGCTAACACATGTATACAAATAAAATTAATACATTTACATAGTTAAACAAACAAACAATAGACATAATTAAACAATATATATCACATTTGAATTAAATATGATCTAAAAGTAAAAAAAAAAAAAAATCACGAAAGTGGAGCACTGGTTCGAAACAATTTTTTTCAAATTCCATCTTACTAACGTTAAAATCAACCGTGGAGCCATTTAAATTAAATATCCTGCACATACGGTTAAGATGCTCATGTAAACCGTAGTTAGTTCTATGGAAATTTACATGTAAAAGTTCAAATCTTCTCAGATGGTGCGATCCTCCACGGAAATGTATGCCAATACAGGCCAACAAATCAAGACATCGATTTGACCATTTATAAGTTGGTGAAGAAAAATTAGATCACTATTCACCCGCTTTTGATATAAGGTTTGGACTTGCAGTAGCTGGATCCTATGTTCATATGGTGGAAGGTTGAATGGATCTGCCCAAGGAAGACCTTTCAGAGCAAAGCGAATGAATTTATGTTAACTTGATATCAAATAAGCAAAACAAACCCTCATTTAGTAAACAGTTCAAAATAGTCAATTTTAAAGCCTATTTGAATATTACTTCATAAAACTTTGGACCACAATGATGAAATTGTCACAAATAAATCTCAATATGATAGGTTGTAAGAACTTTTCTGCAGCTGTTTGCTGATTTCATATGACAAAAAACATAGACAACAATCGCACGAGAAAATTAATTTTGTCACAACTAATAAACGACAAAAAGGCAAATTATCAAGTGATTAAATCTTATGTCTAGATATTTTTACAACTTTTCGAGAAAAACATAGAACAAAAAATTCGAAATCGTTAAAACTTACTAACGACGAAATAACCATGAATTATCAAGTTATAAATCATTCGGTTTAAACAGTTTTTACCACTTTTTGAGGTAGTGGTATACTTACTTGATGTGAATTAACAAAGAAGACAAAAAAACCGAAAACTGCACGCCAAATTCACATCTAGTGAGGCTGTTACCCCCAATCAATAGCTTATCAATAAAAAATTTATTCGACTTTGTCGAAAAAGTGATTAGTGAAACAATACAAGATGATGAAATAATGGTGTCTTTTAATGTTGTGTCTCTATTCCCAAGCATTCCAGCCGATATTGCATTGTGTTAATTTGAAAATTATTTAAATGCCCTTGATTAAGAACGTGAGAAAAAAGTATGTTTTTTGAGTGTAGCCAAACTGTGCATGCAACAAAACTTTTTTCAATTCAGAAACAAGTTTTATAAAGAAGAAAAGGGAAAAAATATGGAGTATCCATTATGAGTTTTCTATTGTCAAAAAAGATAATATTGATAGAACTTTAAGTGTCCTAAACAGTCAATTTGAAACAATAAATTTACAATTGAAACGGAAAAAGATAGAAAAATCTGTTTTCTAGATCTGGAAGTGACAAAAACATTTAACAATAAAATAGAAGTTTCGGTTTATCACAAACCGACACGGACGCTACGAGTACGCTCCGGTTCATAACAAGTGATTCACATTGTCCAATGCAACATAAACAAGCCGCGTTTCATTCAATGATATACAGAATGTGTAAACTTCCTTTATCAGCAACAAATTACAAAGCTGAATACGAATATATTAAGAAAATTGCAGAAGTAAATCGTTACAGTTAAAGTTTGGTAGATAAACTTAACAAAAAACATTCAAATAAGATTACAAAATAAAATATGACTACTTTTCTCACAAAATAAAGATCGAAGTGACATTGAGTTTCAATTTCGTATGCGCCTGAAATAACTAATACAATTTCCAAAAATTTCCGCGAACATAATATTCAACTTGTTTTTTCGAGCAAATCAAAACATAAAAATTTACTTGGCTCAACCAAAGATAAAATCGACGACTGATGAGTACGTACGCCTAACATCGACATGTACCTTTAGCCGGGAGATGACAATCAAATAAGAGTACAGTCACAAGCATAGATAAACAATGTAAAGATGGGAAACCTTCGTACGTTTCACCTATGTATATAAAATCTATAGTAATATTATGAAAAGACTTTTCGTAGTAGTCTTGATATCTGCTGTGGCGCTGCGGCGACTCCACTCATATTTCTAATCTAATTTCTTAGTTGTCTTAATGTGTAACAGATGTCGCCGCTATCAATTGCCATCATAATAATACTATGGATTCTATATATACAATTGTTTCACCCTCCAAAACCCATTTGTTTTCATTGTTGTTTTTGTAATTTGACTCCGTGTCGATGAATAGATGTGAATTGCAACAACAATTTAACGCGGTGAGCTGGATTTGTTTTGACAGACCATTTTTTTTCCACTCTTTTGATACAATTTTTCTCTTATCGTAGTGCGTCTGCCGCTGTTTTATTTATTGTTTTGTATTTATTATTAGTTTTTTCGTTTTTTATTAAATAGTGACAAACAATTTGTGCCAGAAAAAATATTACTCAAAATATTTTCAATTGCACCAAAATTTCCGGCAGCCAACTTTCTATTGAATTTAAGAATTCATAAACTTCGTGACATTTTTGAATTTACCTCAGGGGATGTGTTCTAAAAATTCTTATTTTGAGGGTGCGAATACACTTTTTTTAATGAAATAATATTGAAAGGTACGACTGCACAGATTTGGTGAATTAAAATTAATGAACCATTAATTAAAATTTGAACATATTTTTATAAAGTGTGCAATTTTTTTTATTCATTTATTCAATTCAATTTTTTGTAACTAAAAATAATTCTATTTGAAAAAAACGAAAACAAAACAAAGCAATTAACATGTCAAATACAACAATATTAATAGAGAGTTAAGGTAGAACTAGAATAGGCCGAAGCCAACGTAGTGGTCGTAGGAAACCGAGTGAAAACAAGTAATTCATATGACGCGCACATATTTGCAAAGTGGTACTCTTGTTTAGTTTTTCGTTAACTTCTCCCGTCAGGCGAGAGAGTGCTCACCGACCGCTCTTTCATAAGTGGACGTGTATAAAATCAAAATGGTGGAAGTGAACTAAAAAGAATTTGGCGCTTGGTGCATAGCTTTCCAGTCTTTTTTTTTGCTGAATGTATGAGTGAAACAAAATCTTAAATTTGATTTTATTAAATTCAAACCAAATCGATATTTCGTGGTTTCGCAAAGTTAATAATTTAAGGATATAACTTTGTGCTGTAAATAAGTAAAAAAAATTAACATTGAACAAACAACAATTAAATGTCACATGTCTGTTAGTTATACACAATTGCAGATCAAGGCAAATGTTGAAATTTCCCGATGTCTTTGTTTTCCCCAAAGCCCATATGGACATGCAAAAAACGTAGCAATTATCATCCAGACAAATTTTGACAGTTCGTTTCTGCGGAGGTCAGAAATCTGAGGAAGTATTCCATAGAAAAAAATACAAATTTAAGGAAAGGAACTTCACACCAAACCCCAAAACCGGTTTTCGGCGAAAACTTTTCAAAAACCATTCACACCCAACATTACACAACGTTTTCGTTTGACATTACAGTTTTTCTTTCACCAACCACTAACAATTTTCTTTTGTTTTTGTTGTTTCCTACCATTTGATGGAAGTAAAATGGTGATTATTTATATAAATATGATCCGAATATCTGAAAATTCAGATATGAAAATTCAGACATTTTTTTCGTTGAATGCAAAAAAATGTGAATTTTCAGTCGAATGCCAGCTGTTTTAGTTCTGTCAAAATAATGCAACAACTTTTGGTTTTTACATCGCAAATAGTTAAATTAGAACTTTTATATTATTTGAAAATTAAAAGTTGATGATGAGTGATTCTTAACACTTGCACACACACTTCTGAAGACGAAGTAATGTGTAAATTAATTCATAAAACGTAAGTTAACGTCATAAAATTTAACAGCGTACTTCGTTCCATGCGTCCACGTTTGTTTCACAATTCACATTTATCAGACAAACAGTAAAGTTGAATTCCCATTTATATATTTTTGCGTTTTTTTTGGCATAACGCATCTCTCATCTCTTTCATCTGAATTTTCAGACTAAAAATTCTCATCTGAAAATTCAGAACAAACGTAACCAAAACAAAAGCAAAAAATTCATCTGAATTTTCAGATATTTTTTGACAGCTAACCAATCAGGAGCCCGAAAAAGTCAGATATCTGAATGCCCTCATCCATATAAAAATTTTCTTCTTTTCTTTTTTGACATTTTACTAGGCACTGAACTTTTTAAAAGGTGCGTTTGTTTCGTTCATCTCTGAATTGTAACAAGTTTTTGACTAGTCTTATATAAACTTGTGTCTTATGAAAACCTGAAGTACAAGAAAAATGTATGTGAAAAACTTGTGTTTTCGATTAGGTTTGAGTTCGGTGTGAAAATGCTAACATATGTATTATGAAATATCATATTTCACAAACAAATTTCCCCCACTTCGGTTCAATTGACATACATTTATTTATTTAATTATTTATTACTATCAATATGTCTTTTATTATTTTAGTACGCTTTGAATTTAAGTAGCCAATGGCAATTTTAAAATAAAATTATATAAAGGGAAGTGAGCACTTAAAAATCCACTTCATCTGCTTTAATACTTTATGAACATGTCCATTGGGGCTCATGAGATTTTTAAAATAACTGACAAATTTAAAAAAAAAACCGACGATTTGTGGTGAAAATCATTAAGTTGCATTAGTGCTAGTGTGGTAAAGGTTACTAGTGCAACTTTATGACATTCACCACGGCCGGAGCTTGTAGGCAAATCAGTTTGACAGCCAAGGATTCCCATCTTTATATTGTTTATCTATGGTCACAAGAACTCAGTTCGCTTTTGGTCTTCATTTCATCCACACCGCTTTATGGCAATCTTACGTATTATGTAATAAAGTAGTTGTAAATCATAATTTAAATTATAGTTTACAGCCCTATTCTGGCGTTGTGAGGTCTCACAAGTCACTAGCTCTTGTGAGGTATTCCTTGTGAGGTTTGTTGTGATTCGATAACATTTTCGGTATTCTGGGAAAATCCTCACAAGAAACTCACCACAGTAAATGGGCACGTTCAAGCATGTCAGATTTTCATGGTTTTTTTCATTTCTTGGGCTCTGATTGGCTGACTGTCATTAAAAGAAATATAAGTGAAATTAATAATTTCCTCGATTTATGTTGAAAGCACCTATTTACTACGAAAGAAGAAACATATGATTTGTTAGATTGATTTTTTTTTTTTTAAATAATAGGTAAGCTAAAATCAAATAATACATGCATGCATGTTTATTTTTCAATGGGTTATATTATTTAAAGTGAAAGTAACCAGAAATAAATACAAATGAACATGTTAATGTGGTTATATGTGAAATCAGAGGTGTTTATTTTTAGTTGTGACCTCCTCCGAGGGAGATCACAGTTTCGATAGTTTTTGTGAGGATCACAACTTGTGATGTTGCTGCCAGAATACGAAAACCTCACAAAACCAAATTAACTTCATCTTATGAGGTTATTGTGACTTGTGAGGTATCAATGAGGTTTGCCAGAATAGGGCTGTAAGTTATTAGTAATAATTTTAAATGAAGTGAACCGAAACTAAATGGTTTTATTCTGAAATACAACAATTGGCGACGAGAAATTAAAGACGGTACCAGCGTTGCATGTGCTTAAGTAGTTTGATTTAGTGCATATATATATATAAATTATATCAGAGATTGCTTGTGCGCCCTCACAAAATGACTATAAATTCAATCGCATATAGTTCGATTGAATTATAAACAAAGAATTGTAAAACTGTCGCGTAGACATTAAACTTGAAATTCGATCGCAAATAATACGATCGAATTACAAACAAAGAATAGCAGACAGAGAATTGTAAAACTGCTGAATAGACATTAATGTATTATAAAAGAGTTTGTCTGATAAAGGAAACTCCTAGTTTTAAGACAACCACGTACAGCCGAAGATTTCCCCCTACAAACGGTAAGGGATCTGACGCTTAATAAAAACATATTTAAAGTAAAAAAACGAATATTTTTTATTTATACCCTGTTCGAAAGAACAGGAGGAAGTATTTTTTTTATAGTTCGTCTTAAACTCAAATATAAATGGCGCAGTCGATAGGATTGCCAAAAAATTAAAATCAAATAAATTGGCGATCCGGAAAAAAGAACCAACACTTTAATCTAAGCATTAGCGACTCATAACCCGTGATCGTGAACAAGTGAAGAAAATAAAGTGTTACCGAAGCAACACTTTAAGGTGCCAGTTATAGCTATCATTGAATCTCATCATTGAAAATTTTAATGATGGATTTTGAGGCGTTTAAGAAGTAAAACCATTTATTTTTTTGGTGAACAAATAAAGCTCAAGACTTAATTAATATTTCTAGTCAAAAACAAAATTCAAATAGGCCCAACTTTCCACATAAAAAAACTTTTCTTTTTTCAATGATTGAACTACCTTACCAATGATCATTGGAATCTTAAAAGTCATTTTATGTGGAAAGTTAAGCCTATTTGAAATTTTTTTGACTAGGATTATTAATTAAGTCTTAAGCTTTATTTTTTCATCAAAATAATAAATGATTTTGCTTTATAAATATCTCAAAATTAATCATTGAAGTTTTCAATGATGAGTTTCAATGATAGCTATAACTGGCACCTAATCTAAGCATTAGCGACTCGTAACCCCTGATCGTGAACAAGTGAAGAAAATAAAGTGTAACCGAAGCAAATAAACACAAGTGCTTTAAGTGAACTAAAATCAATTAAAGTGCGAAAATATTCAACAGTTCAAGTCAACGCAAATGACCCATACTGTAAAATTCCACAGAGGAGAATATTTTCAAAAAATTTAAAAATAAGCAAGTAATTAAAAGTGCATAACCCAAGTCCTTAAAATGAACTCAAATAAAATATATTCAAAGTACAAAATTTAAAAAAAAAAAAAAAAAAAAAAGTGTATACATTTTTTTTATTATTATTAAATAATTGAATAAAAAAGTGCAAAGAAAAATTAAAAAATAAATAAACAAACTCATAAACAATAAAGAATTTAAGTGACATAAGAAATTGTCCCAACGTGTGCGATTAATGAAGGGTATCAGCAATACCATAAAGGCAATAAAAGGAAAACAAAGGAAAGCCGAAGGAAGACTTCAAAGACATCAACCCTACAATATATCTGAATTGATAGCAGAATCAGACTCAGAAGACACGGCGCTAAATCAACAAGCAGCAGCAGCAGCGGCAGCAGGTAACATTAATCATGGTAATGATTTGCAACTAGGTTTAAATAATAATAATATTTTACCAAACATTAACCTTAATGTACCAAGAGTTTTAGAACTCAATCCTCTTAAATGTATCACAATGTAGAACAGAAGATCTGCCAATATTCATTAGTAACGTCGATGATATAATCCCGACTTTACTTACTTACAGCGAGCAAGGTCAGAAAATGTGGGTCAATATTCTCAAATCAAAATTTAAAGGTCGTGCCAGACAGGCAATCGAAATTCACACCCATTTAACCAAATGGAGTGACATAAAAGCTATGTTACTAGAAAATTTTGGCGGTTTCAAAGACAGTTATCAATTATACGACGATCTTAGGAACTCGCAATTTAGAGGAGATGTCCTCAAATATTATAATTATATACAAAAAACACTATCTTTACTTAACCAAAAGTGCCTACAGGAGGGAAATCAATTAGATATTCCCAGAAACAACGATACGGCGTTAAAAATATTCAAAGAAAAGTTACCAGTTAACATGAGAACTATTCTATACTCATTAAACCCTTCTACCATGGAGTCAGCATGCCATGAATTATCACAAGCAGGTTTTGTAAGTCGCAGTTCTGAATTAAATATTTCAAAATCAAATGATAAGAACGAAATCAAATATAAAAATAATAATTTTAGACAAAATCAAAATAGTAGAGACAATTTTAACACTAGAAAAACTAACCAGAACCAACTTAAAAATAATTGGCAACCAAAGCCATACCATTCCCAAAATAACATTAATTCTAATTTCTCAAATCAAAAACAATACAACCCAAATTATCAAAAACCTAATGAAAATAGACAACAATATAAACAATACCCTCAACAATTTGAACCAATGGATATAGATCCAAGTTTATCTCAAATCAGACGAAGTAATCCTCCTAAAAACAATTATATCAAACAAGAACCAAAAACAAATGACGTAAATTTTCAATATGCAGCCTCGGAGGATACAAAACAAGGTTTACCCTATATCAAACTAACGAAAGAAAACACATCTATTAGATTGTTAATCGATACTGGTGCAACAAACAGTATAATAAACGAAGAAGATTCTCCACCACAATATTTAAAAACTAGATTTACTCCGCTAACAATTAGAACCGCAGGTAGTCCCATAATTATTTTTAAAGACGCTATTTTTCCCAAAGACAAATTTGCTGTACCTTTGTTACACAACGTCGAGTTTCAAATTTATAAATTTTCCAAATGGTTTGTTAGGTAATAACATATTAATCCCAAACAATGCAAGAATAATTTACAAAGAAAAAATATTAATTTTAAACGAACAATCATTTCCACTCTTCTTTAATAAAAATGAAGAAACTGAATACGAAAATACGATTAATTATATGAATAACATCGAAGAAGACTTCAATATACCAGATTTCACTAACGAATTACGCACGGATCATTTAAATAACGAAGAAAGATCTGAATTATTCAAAATTGTCAACCAACTGAATCAAGCTTTCTATAATAAAGGCGATGATTTGACATTTACTAATTATGTCAAATATAAAATACCAACTGACGATAATTCACCCATCTATACCAGAATTTATAGATACCCCGAGTTTCACAAACAAGAAGTTAATCGGCAAATTGAAGAAATGCTGGAACAAAAAATTATTGAACCTTCAACATCCCCTTACAATGCTCCTATCTGGGTAGTTCCTAAAAAGGAAGATCACACCGGAAACAAAGAATGGAGAATTGTCATCGACTACCGCAAGTTAAATCTCAAAACCAAAGAGGATAAATTTCCAATCCCAAACATTGAAGCAATACTCGACAAACTTGGGCATTGCAATTATTTCATTACTTTAGACTTAACAAAAGCCTTCTATCAAATCGAAGTAGAAGAAAACGACCGTGAAAAGACAGCATTTAGAACGCTTTCTGGATATTACCAATTTTTACGAATGCCATTTGGGCTTAAAAATGCCCCTGCCACCTTTCAGCGACTAATGAACGAAGTCTTGAAAGATTTCATTAGCAAATTCTGCTACGTATATTTAAATGACATAATTATTTTCTCTACAAATTTGCAAGAACATAGTCAACATATTAAATTAATATTAAACGTTTTAAGAAAAGCTAATCTGAAAGTATCTCTCAATAAATCAGAATTCATGAGACATGAAACCGAATTCCTTGGTCATATTATTACTCCTAATGGCATTAAACCAAATCCCAAAAAAATAGAAACAATTCAAAATTTCCCAATACCCACTACAGTGAAGGAAATTCAATCATTTCTGGGCCTGACGGGATATTACCGAAAATTTATTCAGGACTATGCTAGGATCATAAAACCCTTTACACTGTGTTTAAAGAAAAATGCTAAAATAAATATAAACGAGGAAGGTTACAAGAACGCGTTTTTAAAATTAAAAACTATGATGACCGACAACATTATGAACAGACACCCTGACTTTTCAAAAGATTTTATCTTGACTACTGATGCATCAAATTTTGCCATAGGCGCGGTTCTGAGCCAAACACATGGACCGTTATGTTTTGCATCAAGAACATTAAATAAACATGAAAAACACTACTCCACAATTGAGAAGGAGCTATTAGCTATTGTCTGGGCAACAACCCAATTCCGACATTATTTATACGGAAGGAAATTCGTAATTAGAACCGACCACAGGCCATTAGTATGGCTTAGTACCAGAGAATATCAATTACCAAGAAGCCAATCTTTCGTACGTTTCACCCTCCAAAACCCATTTGTTTACATTGTTGTATTTGTTATTTCACTTTTTGTCGATGAATAGATGTGAATTGCAACAACAATGTAACGCGGTGAGATTTATGTGTTTTGACAGCTCAGTTTTTTTTCTTTTGAAAATTGGAAAATAGTTTTTAAAATTCTTCGGCTAAAAACAAAAATATCGTTGTGAAATTGTTTAATGTATACAAACAATTGTTATTAATAGTTAATATTCATCCACAATTATAATAAAATACAAAAAATGAATCCATAAATTGTTTTCAATCACTCAGATTTCCGTTCATCTTCAATACATCTTGCATATTATACAGGGTGGCCCTTTCATTATCCAGAACAATTTTAAAATTTTTGTTGGATATATTCTTAGGAAAAAAATAGTTAAGAAAATACGAAATAAAAAATAGTTTTTCTGCAATTTGACACCCGGAACTTCAATTTGTAGTTTAAATTCCACTAAACTCTCAATTTCCATTTTAGAAGTATTAAAGTAGATATTAGGTGGGTTTTATTATTATCTTCTGTCGGGGTTCGGGTATTGATCTGGATTAACTTTAAGTACAAAAAATAAGACAGGAATTTTCAAAATCGTTTTTGTTGCACGTGTTAAAAGGTAATCTAGGTGCGCATCTCTATCGAATATAATAAAACAACAATAGCTATTTTTGATTTTTTTAAACTTCACGACATCTAAGTATTTGGTTTTGAGTGTTGAATATAGGAGTATTGAATACTTATTACTGAAATTATAATTCAAAATGTAAAAAAATTAAATAGTTTTAACAAAAACACTATCTTTTATTACTTTAAAGTTTGAAAATTATTTTGTAAAACATCATTACGAAACAACTTAATTTGGAAAATTGATTCGAAAATGGATTTTAAGAAATTATAGCATGACCTCGCAGCTGTTGTCGTATTTTTAAATTATTTTCATTTATTAAAATAAAATTAATTTAATTTTGATTGATTTTAATTTTTGTATCTCTAATCTAAAAGAGGAGAAATAATCCACCCCTCTTAAACAATTTTTTTTCTAAAAATATTTCATAAATTATCCTGCATGAAATAGGGGACACCCCTTATTTGGTTTTGTTTTGACATGTAGTTGACAGACCGAGGTGAATAATTCTGACCACGGGGCGTGTTCAACAAATAGAAACCAAACTAGGGCCCGGTTCACATTCGAACGTATTTGGCGTAAATAAGTGTGTAGCAATGTAAAGGCTCTCCCAAACCAACGCGAATGCGGAGCGACGACGAATTTTTGTTGTTGTTAAGCGTTGTGTATTTGTTATATTTTGTACTATTGTGAATGATTCGCTGCGAATCGCTCTGCATTCGCGTTGGTTAGGAAGAGGCTTTAAACAAAGTGACGAAAATTTAAATCTATTTTCACATTCCTTACTCGTAGCTACATTTTTGCGTAGTAGGCTTTTCAATAATTACTTCAATAGTGCACAAGAGTAGGCAGTAGGAGGTATATTAATCGAATATGAAATATATTTTAATTTGCAAAATGGAAGAGAGTTGACGAAAGTTTTTTATTATTGTTAAGCATTATCTGTTATATTTTGTATCATTGCGAATAATTTGCTATGATTTGGTGTTGGTTTGGAGCAGCTTATAATTCAATTGCACTCATTAAGCCTGAATTAAAAAAGAAAAACGGATTTAGGTGTGGATTTAACTAATAAAACCAACGTGAAATCATAGCGAATCATTCGTAAAGATACAAAATATGGCAAGCACACAACCTTTAATGGCTCTCCCAAATCAATGACAATTTGAATCATTCATTCCCAAAAATATGACACATACACAATGCTAAAAAAACAACAAAAAATCGTCGTCGCCCTGCATTCGCTTTGGTTTAGGAGTGGAACCGGACATTTCGGTCCGAATCTTCACATTTCCCTATACAGTTTTGAAATTTCGAAATGTGCGATTTCGGTGAATTTAAATAAATACGAAAGAGACAAATATCTAATCTCACAGTTTGCACTAATTTAATTTCAAAAAAAGTAATGACTCAAAAGTTATCGTGGAATAGCAGAAATAATCCCGTGTAAACACCCAACACTAATGAAAATAAAGACAAAAACAATTTGTCGCTATATGTTCCCACAAAAATGAAATTCGAACTTGTGGTTAAAAACTATTGATATTTCAAGTATATGGAACAAGATTTCTTGAATATTTCGATGAAATCTCAACAAAAACTCTAGATCGATTTCGTGGGAACGTAGTATTAGATTGCGTATTAAGCCTTAACTACAAGTCTGTTCATGTACTTCCCATAACTACGAATTTTATTTATTTAATATGAGCTTGAACAGAACTTTGGGCTAAATTCGTGGAAATTTGTATTTTTGGGAGTACGTGAACAGACATTACAGTGGCACATTTTTGCAAAATTACCAAAGTAAAAATATTTTCCCTGAGAGCAGTTGTTTTATGAAAAAGAATATACACATTTTTTCCTTAACCAAAATTTATTTTTATTTTTTATTTTTGCAATATTACACAAGTAAAAAAAATTTCCCGCTAGTGCAGTTGTTTTGTGAAAAAGAATACACAAATTTTTCTTAAACCAAAATTCAAGCTTCCTGCATCATTTTCATAAGTTTCCCAGTGAGAAACACTTTCCCGAAAAAAACAATGCTCGTGTAAACAAGAAAAACTCAGGTTTTGAAACCATGCTTTTACCATTTTGCTCTCGTAGTTTATAACATGAACATGACATACTATAATATCCGTACCACTTATTTGTCACGGGTATTAAATCAGTAACCTACACCTTTTTTTATTTAAAGTTGCTCCAAATCTTCCACATAATTTTAATTTGGATGATATATAAGGTTAAGTAAGCACTTTAAGTTTCGTTCTTCAGGTTTTAATACTTTTTGAACATGTCCACGAGTTTCAAAAATAACCGACAAATTAATTCACCATTCCTATACAGACTGTGGTCAGTGACTAGTTGCTTCTATGTGTGCGGCTGTCACTAGTGGTGAGTGACTAGTTGATTCTTTGCAAATATAATCATTGCAGCTGTTCGCTTCAGCTTGTAGGCAAATCAAACTGACAGCTGAGGATTGCCATCTTTATTAGTTTATCTATGCTTAGTACTTTAAAAGAACCCAATTCCAAGCTACAACGTTGGAAAATTAAACTTGAAGAATACGACTTCAAAATAGAATACATTCAGGGTAAAGAAAATAAAGTGGCAGATGCCCTTTCTAGAATTAAAATTGGTGAACCAAAAATTAATACTCGTATATTAGAAGAAGAAGATTTAAGAACTAATCATAGTGCAGAAGAAGATAATTCTCTTTTTATACCTATTAGTGAAAAGCCTCTCAATTATTTCAAGAGACAAATTTTTCTTGATTCCAACGTAAATGGAGATCAAACAATTTTATTCCCGCATGTTGGTAAAAGACGAATAACATTTAAATGCTCAAACCCAAAAGAAGAATTATATTTACAAATAATAAGTGAAGTTGACACAAATATCACAAATGCTATATACGAGTACATTGAAAACGATGAACAATTTAATGAATTTCAGAAAGTATGGATCCAAGAAAATAAAATGAAAAAGAATATACTATTTAGAAGTACAAAGTTATTAAAAGACTTAAATATAAAAGATGCGTATGAAACTATACTTAAAACACATAAAAACTTTAATCATATAGGAATTGATAAACTCTATCTAGAACTTATCAGAGAATATTATATCCCAAATTTTAAAGAATTAATTAATAAAATAATAAACCAATGTAACTTTTGTATGACGAAAATAGAAATACATCCAATAAAATTACCTTATGAAAAAACGGAAACACCGAAAAGTCCACATGAACAGTACCACCGAAATATGTAGCGGTTGAACGAATCAAAAATAAAACCTACATTGATATTATTAATGCCATGACTAAAATATTCTCGTATATGACTAAACCAAGAATAGTAACTTAAGATAATGAAAACAGTACAGCCAACAGACATACCGGTAATTTGGACATAGAGAGATTTCATAGCACCTTAAACGAAAACCTCAGAATTTTAACTCAAGTAGAAAAAACAGATGATCCTTTCCCATTAATAGATCAAGTTATAAAAACTCTTTCAATCTATAATACGGCAATTCACTTAACCACGAAGGAAAAACCCATCGACATTCATTTAAATAAATTAAATAACGAAATCATCTACAAACAAATAGAAAAAACGAAAGAAAAAGTATTGAATAAAATAAACGAAAATAGAAAAGATGCAGAGATAAATGAAGAATTTATTAAAACAACTTCACAAGATAGATTACAAAATAAAACTACCCCTAAATATAAAAAAGCAAAAGTAATTAATAAATATAACAAAAAATATACGATAGAAGAAGGGAACCCTTTTAAAGAACAAGCTAATCGTATACTCCATAAAGATCAGTTTCATAAAGAAAAAAATTCAAGAATTGATTTCAGATCTAAGTCAACAACCGAAACGGATTTCTCAAACCAAGCAACCATGGGAACAACAAATGAAGACACTAAGTAAAATAATAATTCTCACAACTTTTATTACAACAATAAAAACACAAAAATTACAAATAACAAACCTAAACCACGGAAATGGTTTTATAATACTACAATTAGGAGAACAGAATATTATAGAAAATTATACCAAAATTCTACATGTAATAAACCTCACAAATTATAAACAAAATATAAAATTATTAGAAGATAGCGTTAGAGAACTTCCAGTACTAGATAATGATATTAAAAATTTTTCAGAACATAATCAAGAAATTATAAATATGATGATTCATTGTAGGAAAGAATTTAAAACCATAATTCCCCATCAAAGACAGAAAAGAGGACTAATAAATATAATAGGTTCAGGAATGAAATTCCTATACGGAACAATGGACGACGACGATCGTCTAGAAATCGAAAAACAAATTAAAGTCATTGAAACAAATACCCATCACACAATTACAAACTTAAATCAACAAATAAAATTTAACGACCATTTTAATAATCAAATTAGAACCCTTACAGAAACATTTAATTTCAAAACCAAACAGATATCTGAAACCATTAAGAATTTTAACAAAGCTCACGAAAACCTAGAAAGAAACTTTCATAAATTTATACTCGAAATGGAAATGAAAGAAAATATTAGATGTAATATAGAAAAAATAAAAGAAATTATATTAACCTCAAAATTAGGAGTCCTAAGTAGAGATATATTAACGGAAAAAGAAATAATTGAAAACAACATCAAGTTAGAAACCCTTGAAAAGATAAAATTAAATCTTGCTCTTTATAATAAAAATATAATTTTTGTCATAGAAATTCCAAACTTTTCAGATGAAATTTATGAACAAATATATGTTCAACCAATACCAAACGTTGAAAAAAACTTTCAACTAAAAATAAATCAAAACTTGTATTTAACAAAAAGAAAAGAAATTTATAATAATACATACCTTAAGAAATATTTGAAATCAATAAATGATAATTGTATAGAACATATTTATGAAAACAAAATGAAATGTAATCTAGTTGAAAATAATAATGAAGTTGTATTAGAAATAGGAAACAATAATATTGTAATTATTAATTCTAAGATTGAAAAAAATAATCACAACTGTAATAGTCAAGAAATAACAATCCAAGGAAATTATCTGATATCTTTAGAAAATTGTTACGTAAAAATTAAAAATAATATCTATAAAAGAAAGGAGTATTAAAATGAAATACTACTACCAAATACTATATTATATATTAATTATACAAAAATAAATGACATAACTTTTGAAAAAATCCATTTCCAAAATATAGAAAACATAAAAGAAATTAGAAATTAAAACTAGCTCATAAAGAAACAAAAACAACTTTATACCTAATAATTGCAATAATAATTTTATTGATCATTATTTACATAATTTTTAAATACAAAAAGGACAAAACTAAAATAAATGTAAATCTTCCAAGTGTCGCTTTCCGACCCATAGAAGAATCTTTGGGGGGAGGAATTATATCAGAGATAGCTTGTGCGCCCTCACAAAATGACTTTAAATTCAATCGCATATAATACGATTGAATTATAAACAAAGAATTGTAAAACTGTCGCGTAGACATTAAACTTGAAATTCGATCGTAAACAATACGATCGAATTACAAACAAAGAATAGCAGACAGAGAATTGTAAAACTGCTGAATAGACATTAATGTATTATAAAAGAGTTTGTCTGATAAAGGAAACTCTTAGTTTTAAGACAACCACGTACAGCCGAAGATTTCCCCCTACAAACGGCAAGGGATCTGACGCTTAATAAAAACATATTTAAAGTAAAAAAACGAATATTTTTTATTTATAACAGGTGATTTTTTAGCTGGTTTGGTTTTGGCAACACTGGTTTTGACAGCTGACGTGTGTTTAGTACCTTGTGTCACTGTCAAACAGCTTCAGTTTGGTTTGCAATTTAACCATGGATCGTCTTACAAATGAACAACGCTTGCAAATTATTGAATTTTACTATCAAAATTCGTGCTCGGTTCGAAATGTTCATCGCGCGCTGCTTCCATTTTATGGTTGGCATTCTCGACCTTCTGAGCAGTCTATTCGGAAGATTGTGACCAAATTTCGCACCAAATTTACTTTGTTGGACATTAAACCACCAACACGTTTACGTACTGTGCGTAGTGAAGAAAATATTGCGGCCGTATCAGCTAGTGTGACAGAAGACCGCGAAATGTCGATTCGGCGCCGTTCCCAGCAGTTAGGCCTTTGTTACAGCACTACGTGGAAAATTTTGCGGAAGGATTTGGGCGTAAAGCCTTTTAAGATACAGCTGGTGCAAGAACTAAAGCCAGCCGACCTACCACAACGCCGAATTTTTGGTGAATGGGCTCTTGGAAAGCTGGCCGTGGATCCGCTTTTTTATCGAAAAATTGTGTTCAGCGATGAGGCTCATTTTTGGTTGAATGGGTACGTAAATAAGCATAATTGCCGCATTTGGAGTGAAGATCAGCCAGATGCATTGCAACAGCTACCAATGCATCCCGAAAAAGCCACTGTTTGGTGCGGTTTATGGGCCGGCGGCATTATTGGGCCATATTTCTTCAAAGATGATGCGAATCGCAGCGTTACTGTCAATGGTGAACGCTACCGAGCGATGATAACAAACTTTTTTTTGCCCGAAATGGAAGTTCTTGACTTGCATGATATGTGGTTTCAACAAGACGGTGCCACATGCCACACAGCACGCGAAACAATGGCGCAATTGCGAGGCGAGTTTGGTGAACAGTTAATTTCACGTTTCGGGCCGGTCAATTGGCCGCCTAGATCGTGCGATTTGACACCATTAGATTATATTTTGTGGGGGTATGTCAAGGCTAATGTCTATAGGGACAAGCCCGCTTCGATAGTACCGCAATCCCGCCCTGGTACTAAATTCCCTTCCCCCTCAAACTGGTGGGGGACCCAGCTTGACGTCAAGCTGCGTCCACCACACATTAATAGACAAATTTTCGAAAAACTAATGATGCAATAATTTGATGCTAATTTTGGGCTCTTCAAATGGCGGAATTTCCAATGCCTCAAGTCTATCCTTATCACTTAAAAACGGCTTGTTATCAAGCGAGCTGTGTAGACTTTTTACCACAACGCGAAATTCAAAAATGTAATGATGAAATAATTTGATGCTAATTTTGTACCGCAATCGCGCCCTGGTACTAAATTCCCTTCCCCCTCAAACTGGTGGGGGACCCAGCTTGACATCAAGCTGCGTCCACCACACATTAATAGACAAATTTTCGAAAAACTAATGATGCAATAATTTGATGCTAATTTTGGGCTCTTCAAATGGCGGAATTTCCAATTCCTCAAGTCCAGCCTTACCCCTTAAAAACATCTCGTTAACAAGCGAGGTGTGTAGACTTTTTAAATACGATCTTTGAAAAAAAATAAAAAAGTGCATAAGACGTAAAACTAAGTAATTTGAAAAATATAAAATGTTGTCTTTCTATCCCTTCCAGTTTTGTTTTTACGGACAAAAAACTGAATTCTGATGACGTCACTTATATGAAGCTGCTTCCACCACAAACAAAATTCAAAAACATAATTATGCAGGAACCTAGTGCTTCTTATGGGCTCATTTATTGTTGTAATTTTAAATTTTGGGCTCCATTGTTTGACCTTGAAATCTATTGCTGAATATATAGAACTATGTAATTTGAAATAATTACACTTTCCATCCATCCTTTCAGATCTTCCATTAATTTTCTTGGAGACATCATATTAACCATTTTGTAACATTCCTATTATTTAATAATATAATTCAACCAATCAGATCGCGAATTCTTTTCTATATAAATCACTAATGAAAATTCAACTGACACATACAAATCATAGCTCACACATATTCTACTTCCTTAAAATAAATAAGCAAATGAAATTATTTTTTAAATTACACCTTCCTACATACATATCTATTTCCTTAAAATATATATACGTTGAGCATTCACTAGATCATTTTTATTTGAGTTCCGCCTATTTCATGGCATTCTTTGACCAAAATAAAGAATTTACTATATTGAACTGTATAATGTTTTGATATTAGTGGGTTTCTGACCTCTTAAGGGAAAGGTTGGGTGTACTTTAGCTTAAGAAAATTTAAATACTAAATTATTGCATACATACATGTATGTATGTATGTAAGTACACGTATGTGTGTGATATATGGTACATACATATATGTATGTATGTACCGTGTACCTACATACATAACCACGATGTGTGTAATACATGGTACATACATATATGTATGTATGTACCGTGTACCTACATACATAACTACGATGTGTGTAATACATGGTACATACATATATGTATGTATGTACCGTGTACCTACATACATACATACATGTATGTATGCAATAATTTAGTATTTAAATTTTCTTAAGCTAAAGTACACCCAACCTTTCCCTTAAGAGGTCAGAAACCCACTAATATCAAAACATTATATAGTTCAATATAGTAAATTCTTTATTTTGGTCAAAGAATGCCATGAAATAGGCGGAACTCAAATAAAAATGATCTAGTGAATGCTCAACGTATATATATTTTAAGGAAATAGATATGTATGTAGGAAGGTGTAATTTAAAAAATAATTTCATTTGCTTATTTATTTTAAGGAAGTAGAATATGTGTGAGCTATGATTTGTATGTGTCAGTTGAATTTTCATTAGTGATTTATATAGAAAAGAATTCGCGATCTGATTGGTTGAATTATATTATTATATAATAGGAATGTTACAAAATGGTTAATATGATGTCTCCAAGAAAATTAATGGAAGATCTGAAAGGATGGATGGAAAATGTAATTATTTCAAATTACATAGTTCTATATATTCAGCAATAGATTTCAAGGTCAAACAATGGAGCCCAAAATTTAAAATTACAACAATAAATGAGCCCATAAGAAGCACTAGGTTCCTGCATGATTATGTTTTTGAATTTTGTTTGTGGTGGAAGCAGCTTCATATAAGTGACGTCATCAGAATTCAGTTTTTTGTCCGTAAAAACAAAACTGGAAGGGCTAGAAAGACAACATTTTATATTTTTTCAAATTACTTAGTTTTACGTCTTATGCACTTTTTTTTATTTTTTTTCAAAGATCGTATTTAAAAAGTCTACACACCTCGCTTGTTAACGAGATGTTTTTAAGGGGTAAGGCTGGACTTGAGGAATTGGAAATTCCGCCATTTGAAGAGCCCAAAATTAGCATCAAATTATTGCATCATTAGTTTTTCGAAAATTTGTCTATTAATGTGTGGTGGACGCAGCTTGACGTCAAGCTGGGTCCCCCACCAGTTTGAGGGGGAAGGGAATTTAGTACCAGGGCGGGATTGCGGTACAAAATTAGCATCAAATGAGCATCAAATTATTTCATCATTACATTTTTGAATTTCGCGTTGTGGTAAAAAGTCTACACAGCTCGCTTGATAACAAGCCGTTTTTAAGTGATAAGGATAGACTTGAGGCATTGGAAATTTTGCCATTTGAAGAGACCAAAATTAGCATAAAATTTTTGCATCATTAGTTTTTCGAAAATTTGTCTATTAATGTGTGGTGGACGCAGCTTGACGTCAAGCTGGGTCCCCCACCAGTTTGAGGGGGAAGGGAATTTAGTACCAGGGCGGGATTGCGGTACTAAATTAGCATCAAATTAGCATCAAATTATTCCATCATTAGATTTTTGAATTTCAATTGTGGTGGACGCAGCTTGACGGACCTAGTTGCAACAACACTACAGCCTACGGTGTTTCTTGCCAAATTAAAAAAAACGTGCTTATTTCCTTTCCTGGATTGGATCTGAGACTTATGAACTTTTGTGAAAATTGTATGGGTCTTCCAATTTAGCATTGCAAAACTATGATAATTTAATTGAAAAGCTATCTAATTATTTTAAACCCAAAGTTCAGGTTTGCACGTCACGTTACAATTTTCTTAAAAGCCGCATGCAAAAAGATCAGTCGTACTCTGAGTTGATTGCGGAGCTACGAGATCTTGCTAGGTATTGTCAGTTTGCATGTGTGACAGATAAGTGTAAAAAAGAATACATTGATGAGATGATAAAAGATTCCATAATTCTCCATACGCCGCACGATGCAGTGCGTTCAGCAGCTCTGCAAAAAACTAACCCGACTTTAGAAGAGGTTAAAGCAATTGCAGAAGTATATGAGGATACGCAAAAATCCATTCTGTTGTTAAAAAGCGAACGTAATGAGCCCGTTATTGAAATTAATCAGTTATCTTCTTCTTCACATTTCAATAACCGAAAAAAGTGCACCAAGGGGGCGAAGTCAAACCCGAAATAGTAGCAAAAATCGACAACAACAGCAGCAACATAAGAGTAGCACTCCGCAAAAGTCTTGTTCTGGCTCTTTTATTCATCGTCAGAAAGCGAATTGGAAATTCTTAAATGCCATTTGTAATAAGTGTCGCAAAAAAGGCCACATAGCCCCAGTATGTCTTTCATTTGGGAGCAATCGTGGTTCTTTTTTTAATAATCAACGAAAATGGCCAACCAGAAACGATCATGTAAACAGTTTATCCGAAGATAACATATTCTTTGTCGATGATTCAATGCAGGTTATCGGCAACAAATTGTTTCTGACATTGAACATAAATAACCGTGACGTGAAATTCTTGTTAGATACAGGTGCAAGTAAATCAATGATAGGTTTACCTGGGTATAATGAGATTAGCTGCCCAGTTTATTCAAAATCGACACGTAGAATGAAATTATATGGTGGGGTCGATGTCCCTTTGCTGGGACTAGTTGATGTCAATGTAAAATTTAATGGGTTTGAAAAAAAATTGCCTTTGATTATCACTAACATGGAACACGGTGGTAAAATTTTTGGTTGGAATTAGGCAGAAGCATTTGGGTTACATGTCAATTTTGATGGTGGTACCGACACGAGTGTACTTGAGAGGGTATCACCAAGTGATGTAGATGCATTATGTGCTAAATATCCCGATTTATTTGCATCTTCACTAGGACACTGTAATACTGTCAAGACAAAGATTATTTAAAATCCTGCTCAAATCCAAAGTATTTTAAAGCGAGACTAATTCCTTACGCACAACTTGAAGCGTTTAACTTAGAAGCTAATCGTTTAGAGGAAGAGGGGATCTGGAAGCACATAAGGTATAGCGAATGGGATGCACCAATTGTAATTGTTCCGAAGCGTAATCAAAAGCTGCGCATTTGTGGGGATTTTAAGGTCACGATCAACCCACAACTTGAAGTTGATCAGTATCCAATTCCCCGACCTGAAGAATTGTTCCATAAGCTATCCAAAGGCCAATATTTTAGTAAGTTGGATATGCCTCACGCATATTTGCAAATTGATTTGGAGGAAGATTCAAAAAAATGTGCTGTTGTGAATACGCCTTTGGGTTTATTCACTACCAACGTCTTGGAATTGCTAGTGCTCCCGCAATATTACAGCGCACACTAGAAGCAGTTCTAGCAGATACTGAATGTGCCGTGTACTTAGATGATATCTTAGTTACAGGCAAAAATATGCAAGGGTACTTACATAATTTGGAAGCCGTTTTCAAGCGTTTATCCGATAATGGTTTGTGAGTTAACCTACAAAAATGCGATTTTATGGAAACTGAAGTGGAGTACTTGGGTCACATTGTCAGCGCCAAGGGTGTACGTCCAGCTGGAAGCCATTAAAAAATTGCCTCGTTCAACAAATCTTAAAGAGCTGTAGTCATTCATGGGTAAGATAAACTATTACAACTGTTTTATTTAAAATTTCTCACAAATAGCAGCCCCACTGAATGAAATTAGAAAACAAGATGTTTTGTTTCAATGGCGAGTTCCACAAGAAAATGCTTTTCAAAACCTGAAAACGATTCACAACGCAATTAAAGCTAAATCGAGAAAGAGGCTTTCTCAATAATTTTTGGCGTGACCAAATTTCAACAGTATTTGTATGGCCACCACTTTATTCTATACACCGACCACAAGCCCTTAATTTCGTTGTTTCATCCCAACAAAAAGCTTCCAACGACTACAACTGGCCGTTTAACACGTTGGGCACTAACTCTTATGAGTTTTACATATAGAATCCGCTATAAACCGTCAAACAAACATGCGAACGCAGACGCACTTTCACGATTACCCGTGGGCCCAGATCCAGAGTTTGACGCTTTAGAAGAATCTTGCCAGGAAATCTCTTCTTAAATTGATGAAAAAATAAATGATTTTCCTGTAAACGCCAAAGATGTAGCTGAAGAAAGGCTCAAAGTTTCAGTTTTATTCAAAATTAAACAGTATATAAAAGAAGGATGGCCAGAAACTTTGCCTGCATGTGAAAAACATTTAGCACCTTTCTTTAGTCGAAAATTTTCGTTCATGACGCAAAAGGGAGTTATTTTACTACAAACTGATTACATTCGCGTTGTGATTCCTCAAAAACTTCGAGATAAATCCTTAAAATGCTGCATGAAGGTCACTGGGGCATTGTTCGCACGAAGCAACTCACACGCCGTTACTTTTGGTGGCCACAAATCGATGAAAGCATAGAGTCAAATGTTAAAGGCTGCACAGTTTGCCAAACATTCACAGTCGATCCTCCTAAAGAATTTCACAGCTGGCCGCAACCAGAAAAGCCATGGGAGCGAATCCACATTGACTTTGCCGGCCCATTTTCAAATCAAATGTGGTTAATTTGCGTATATGCACTTTCTAAGTTCCCGTTTCCTATATCGATTAAAAACACCACGTCAACAAATGCAATCAAAGCACTCTCAAGAATTTTCGCGCTGGAACGATTACCGGAAGTAATCGTAAGTGACAATGGTACACAATTTTCATCGAAGGAGCTCGACTATTTCTGTACTTCCAACGGAATACAACATTTAAGAACCGCGCCATTCCATTCATCATCAAACGGAGAGGCTGAACGTTTTGTTCGCACATTTAAAACGAACATGCGTAAAGTCTGCGAAGAGGAGAAGTGTATCGATACCACCGTTTCAAAATATTTGATGATGTTTAGGACAACGCCGAGTCCTGTAACAGGAAAAAGTGCCGCTGAAATTCTTCATGGCAGAGCTCATCGAATAATTTTATCACAAATTGTACCGAATTCCAAAGTCAACAGTCATAGTTCATCATGTCCGAAGTTTACAATAAACCAATCAGTTTACGTTCGCAATTTTGCCAAGGGTCCCTAATGGTATGAAGGAACTGTGATTTCACAGCTTGGTTCCATAACATACATAGTTTGCAACACCAAAGGACTTTGGAAATGCCACCAAAACCAACTCAGAGCCAGACAAGATGATGTCAGCCCATAAAGTTTTAATACAGCTAGCTCAAGGCCAAAATTCAAATGGTCAAATAGGTAACTCTATTTGTAACTAATTTTGAATTTTCCAGAGATAATCAAAGTCAAGGACCTAGCTCATCCAGTGCAAGTCAAAGTCCTGAAGTTGCCCCGATGATTCGTAATCCAAGCCCTGCACCATTTTCACCAAAACGTTCAACTCGTACAAGAAATCCCTTTGTACGTTTTCAATGCTAACACCACCCGAGTTCGTCTAAAGCTAGTGAGGAGGAGTGATGAGTACGTACGCCCAACATCGACATGTACCTTTAGCCGGAGTGAACCGAAACTAAATGGTTTTATTGGTTTTCGTGATATATTGCTTTCTTCAACGCATATGAGAAATGAGTACAGGAATCAACTATGATGGGATGTTTTCTTAGATGAAAAGAGGTGACTGAAATCATTATGCATTTCTTTTCGATTTCATCAAAAGAAGCAGCTAAGAATCTGAAATATAGCCGGATTCATGACAAATTGAATTGACTCACCTTAATTAATTTAGGTTTTATTTCGGGCCAATGTTTAGTGAAATAATTATTATTTAAAAACTTAAATTATAAAGTGAAGTGTTTTTATGTGCATTTTTTTCTTTTTTCTTCTCCCATCTTTTGCAAATACCAACAAAATAATCATCACACACAATCATATAAAACTTAAGAAAAAAAAACAGAATACTCATCAATTTTATTGTCCCAAGTACTTTTAAACTAAACCGCAATAACACTTAGGACCAGTTGTACAAACGTGGTTCAAATTTTGATCCGTTGTTCAAAAAATTTTATTGGCTGATTTCAGCGGAATTACTCAGGTTTAACGATAGTTCTCTCTTAAAAAACAAACCCAAATATCAACCATGGTCCATGGACAACAAGGATAAAGCGTGGATGGGCGAGAATTTTCGTAAACAAAGTTGCATCGTTTCTCTTTTATCCAAAAAAGTTGATGAATCTGAGAAAAAATTACCGAAAATCTGAGTCGCGAAATTAGAGACATAAAAACAGGTTATTTTAAACAATTTAAAACACCTTTAATAACTTCACTTGAGTCGGCACAAAGTTTGTTTTCTTTTGCTTAAAAAACCACTTTATATTTAACAAAGTAACAAAAGAAACAGAAAACAGAAAACAAACGCGTAACTAACCTGAATGCATTTCGGAGCTTGTGATGATCGTGACTGCTGATGATGAATTGCACAAGCTTCGAAATGCATTCACTGCTTACGTTCTGTTACTCTCGCATCGACAAAACCAGTCGAGAAACGATGAAAGTTGAAACAAGTTTGTATGAGTTTGGTTCCATTTTTTAACGTTTCTCGACCAATTTTATCGATGCGAGAGTTACAGAACGTAGACACAGGTTATTAACGCGTTTGTTTTTTGTTTCTTTTGTTACTTTGTTAAATGTAAAGTGGGTTTTCAAGCAAAAGAAAACAAACTTTGTGTCGACTCAAGTGAAGTTATTTAAGGTGTTTTAAATTGTTTAAAATTAATTTATCGGACTTCACGCCGTTCAACATTCAAGTGTTAATAAAAACAGTATAAGTGAAATGAACAACCGAATAATACTTCCCATTGACTTTTGATAAAAATTCCTAGATAAGATTTTTGTATTATTGAAACACACTACAAAAGTTTCAGCCATTGCATTTTACACTTCTTGTTTTTGGTGAGCCAGGTAAAGATTGAAAATTTCGTGAAAAGGTGTCCTCTTCAGCAGATTTGTTCAGGAAAGCGTGCAAAAATATTAGGTACTTAGGTTAGTTGGTAAGTATGAAATCCAATGGATGTCTTGAGGAAAAGCTTTATCCAGGTTATTTAAACTTCGTGATAAGCTTAAAATTTTTTCCAATTGGAGAAAAATATATCTTCATCTGCAAATCTTGACACACAACAGTATTTTTCATGAAAGACAAACTGACATCTGTAAAAAAATTTCTGGTGTACCTGTGTACCTACATTTAATGTTTTCCAGGATTAAATGAATGTTTGCAGGAAAAATGCTTGAGCTCCAAGCTGATATTCGCAAAGATTTTGGCAACATTACTTTTCAGGCACTAATTGTGAAAAATTCTGAGTGCAAAGTTCATTTATAATGAAAACTTCTACCACGCTACTTTTAAGTGCAATATACCGGCCGAATTTTATAGATCTTTCACCTTTCCTAACTGTTTTAGAGGTAATCTCGTTGAGTTTACCTAACATTATTTTATGTGGTGAGTTAAATTGCTTAACACGAACCTTCTTATACAAAGCATGGGTACTTTTCACTTAACACCTGCACTCCAACTCTCTTCTTTGGTCGAGATGCAACTTTATTAGACCTGTTTTTTGTTAGTGATATTAACAAAGTAGCTTTATATGACCAGCTTTCCGCACCTGTTTTTTCCAAGCACGATCTAATTTTCCTAACGCTAGAATTCAGTTATAATCACATTATCAAACAAATTACACACCGTTTTTTTCGGGGTATTGAATTCAGTCCTTGGAAGAAGACAGAAGAGGAACAAACTGGGGAAGCATTTTCTATAAGCCCTCGGCAAATGATCAGTTGCTGTTCTTAACTGAAAATTTTAATACTCTTTTCAATATTCATGTGCCTTTAAAAACCAAAATTATAAAACCTACAAATAGACCATGGTTTACCAGAAATATTCACTTACTAATAGAAAAACGTGATGAGGCTTATAATTTAAGGAAACGTTATAGGTTTCCAGCCAAATTTATTAGATGTTCTTAAAATCCTCTAAGAGTTAATTTAGTTAAGTTTGCTTAAATATTTAAATTGCCTTTAAGTTACGTTAGTTAAATTCTCATCTATAGTGAAATTTCTATTGCTGCTTATCTAAACGATTGAAATGTAACGTAACGTGAGAAAACTCTCTGATATATGTTCATTTCAGCTGTTTTTGACATATTGTAAACAAATGCAAACAAAAGATGAGCACAGTCATGTATTTATAAGAGAGAAAGAGAAACAACTAGCATACTAAAAGCAAATGAAATGAAACATGATTCCATTTTGGTTTGTGATGCTTTTATGTTTGTGTTCAGAAACTTTATTATTTAATTTTTTAATTCACATCTTGAACTTTTGATAGAAAAATATGTCAATAAATCGAAACAATTTATTTTACAATTCAATTTGTAAAAGGAAATCACAAATATTAAAATTTTTTTAGATACCCACAGCAAAAATTCGAAAACTCTACCCACATACATACATAGGTATACCTATATTTCTGTAATAAAAACAAAAAAACAATTGGTCTCCAATGTCAAAATATGTTTAAGATGGCTTTAAGTAACCTTTGAACGCAGTGAATGGTTAAGTTAAGATACATTTAAGTAACGTAACATGCAAAGTTAGATGTGTTAATTCCGGTGTCCGATTACATCCTTATTTTTTTAAGCCAAACCACAGTTTACCGGCTTTAAATTAAGCACATTTATCGGTTTTTGCATTTTTTATCTGGTGTTCTCATTGTTTAGCATTAATATTTGCATTTTTCGGTATAATATTGTGTTTTTCTTATCACAATCATATATATTTTACTTACTTACTTACTTACTTATCCGGCTCTCGATCCATGGAGGGTCTCTGTCTGAGATATTGTGGTCTTCCGTCGGTTGAAGTCCCTCGCACGCTCCTTCCAGTCATCGAGACCAAGCGTTCTGGCGTCGGAAACCGCCTGATCCCTGTAGCAGAGGTTCGGTCTTCTGGTCGTCTCAAGCCTGGGGGCTGGGATTCGAAGCTTTTTTTTGGCTGGAGCATTGTTGTCCATTCGCTCGATGTGGCCGAGCCAGTGTAGTCGGCGTGTCTTGGCTCTTTGGACTACATCCACATCTTGGTACAGCTCGTATAGTTCACGATTAAATCTTCTCCTCCATTCGCCTCCTCGCATATTGGACCAAATATCCGCCGAAGAATTTTTCTGTCGAAAGCGCCCAGTATCAATTCCCCTTTTTTACTTATCGTCCAGCACTTGGTGCCGTAGAGTAGAACTGGTAAAATTAGTGTTTTGTATAGCGTGCACTTTGTCTTTCAGGAGAGGAGTTTGGAACCCATTTGCTGGGCCAAACCGAAGTAGCAGCGGTTCACTAGGGTAATTCTTCGTCGGATTTCCACTAAGGTGTCATTCGTGGGGTTGATAATTGTTCTGAGGTAGGTAAACTCTTTGACTACCTCGAAATTACTGCTACCAACAGTGACGTTTTGTCCTATGCGATGGACAGATGAAGCTTTGTTTGTTGATAGCATATACTTCAAGACCAACGCGTTTCGCCTGTTCATCAATAGCTGTGAATGCTTTTAGTACAGCTCGCTTGGAGCGGCCGATGATGTCGATGTCGTCCGCATAGCTAAGCAATTGCGAAGACCTGTTGAAGATAGTGCCTTCCAGGTTAACACCACTCTTGCGAACTATCTGCTCCAGGACTAGGTTGAAGAAACCACATGATAGGGCATCTCCTTGTCTGAACCCTGTACATGTCTGAAATTGCTCGGATGAGCTGTTACCCATTTGCACGCTGCACCGCATATTTTATAACGTCATGCGGCATAGCTGGATCAGTTTTTTCGGGATCCCGAGTTCCGACATCGCCAACAGAAGCTCTTGGCGACTAATTCTATCATATGCGGCTTTGAAGTCGATGAAAAGATGGTGGGTCTCAACTTGAAATTCGTTGGTTTTTTCCACGATTTCCCTTAATGTGAAGATTTGGTTTATCGTTGATCTGCCTGGCCTGAAGCCACACTGGTACGTACCGATCATAGTGTTGCAGAAAGGTTTAAGACGCTCACATAGTACGTTGGATAGGATCTTGTATGCAACATTTAGGAGGGATATACCTCTGTAGTTTTTGGAGGACATAGAATCGCCTTTTTCGTAGATTGGGCATATGGAGCTAATTGACCAGTCGTCAGGCATACTATCCTCCTCCCATACTTGGTTGATGAGCTGGGGTATGCACCCTACCAGGACATCTCCTGCATACTTGAAGAGTTCCGCAGGTAGGCCATCCGAGCCGGCGGATTTGTTGTTCTTTAGCTTGTGGATGGCTTTCTTAATCTCTTCAGTACTGGGCGCTGGGACTGCCCAACTGATAATTTAACTTATTTAAGTTTTAATACAAGCTATATTCTGACTTGTATTAAAACTAAAACAGACCTTACACAAATCATTTTGGCTGACATTAAACAAGCTATTTGGTTCCCCTAAGACCTGTCATCACAAGTGCTATACAATCAAATAGCTTCCGATCAACAGTGTAATTAGGCCTTAAGAAGACAAAATATTGCTCAGGTAAACAAGTTATTATTTGAAAGCAAATGGCTTGTCTTATAAGACCTTTGAAAGGCCATATACAGGCTTTGCATTAATGCCTTATTAAAGCCTTTCAATGCAGTTTGTTTAAAAGAAAATGCTTGCTTTCAATTATTTAATTTGTATTTTTATTAATTTTATTTTTTCTGTTTATTTTCTCCTTATGAGGGGGTTTTGGACTGCATTTTTCTTTATTCTGAAATATGAAGAATTTTATTTTATTGAAAAAATGTTACTTTACTCGACTCCTCCGAGGTTTGAACTCACGTTCTCTCAATCAACGGTCCAGTACGCTATCCACTAGGTCATTCCCAATTCAGAAGAGACATATACAAATTTGAATGAGTTGATACACTTCACGTATTCTTCACAGCCTGTACAATTTTACCCGCATATATGAGTGGCAAAGGTCATGTGTTGGATTTATAAAAACCTAACTCTTTAATCAAATCTTATAATACGATGTAATAGAGAATACCTAATACCACTAAAAATGTACCCCCATATTTATAAACAACGGGCTGGCGTTTATAAATTTGCTAACTTGTAATTCTTATTAACAATTGTGTAATAGTCTGTGACGTGAACCTTGATACTTTTGTTTTCGGTTTAAAATATGAATCAATTGATTCTTGAAGTGAAAAAAAAATTGATTTAAATCTTTAACATTTTTTCTTTAACATACATTCGAATGACAAGAACTCAGATAGATAAACGAATGAGTTTAAAAAATCTTCCATTTCTATTGACCAAAATTTGTATATTAATTTTCTTGTCGATTGGAGGAAAAACTTAAATCCTTACAATAGTTCATTTCGTTATTGAGTCTTATGTAAATATTTATTTATATAAAGCAGGCTTTAGAAACAACTTGAATAATTATAACAGCAGGTTCCAGCGATTCCGTCTTAAACATTTAACCTCTGTCACAAGCAAAATGAAATAGCTCACTAAAGAAGGCAATCATTTCTAAAAGTTTGCTACCAACGTTTAAAAGTTTGCTACCAACGTTTAAAAAAACTATATATTTCCTTACGCAGGGCAACATATATCACACGCAAAACGAAATAGCTCACGAAAGATAGCAATCATTTGAATAACTTTGCAACTCACATTTTATGAAAACTAATATTTCCTTACACAGAGCAGCATCGGTGCATCTGTCAAAAGCAAAACAAAATAACTTACGAAAGAAGGCAATAATTTCTAAAAGTTTGCCTCTGACATTTTATGAAAATTATATACGGTCACTACCAAAACTATTCGGAATAAAACGTTTTTTCTGAGCATTAGTTTTTTTTAATTGTAACGATTCTTTTATTAAAGAGAACTTTAAATTAGATAAGCTAAAAGTTATGAACATAAGAAAACAATTTAAGTTTATCTAGTTTGAAGTCTTCCTTCATAAAGAAATCGTTGAGGCTTTAACTACATCCTCATATCACTCATGTACCTTCAAAAGTGCAAAAGTATATATATGCTATATTCCTGTAAAGAAGCGTATGAAATTTTTGTTAGGCTGAATGCCCAAAGAATGACGGAAAAGTCTAATTCAGCAACTATTACTGATGTGAGTGACATCCACGAATTAACTTTTAAACTGTTTTTTTTAGATGTAGTTGTGTTTTACTTTTCTACAAAAGAAAAAAAATGCTCTAACTTTTGATTTTGTACAATTTGAGATACAAGATAGGATTGAGTTGTTTATTATTAATTAAAATTTTAAATTTAAATTAAGTTTAATTTATTGAAAAAAGACAAAGCATTTTTTTACTTTTATACATTTGTATGTAAAAAAAAAACTCATGCTTAAAAAAAACTTTGTATTCCGAGTAATTTTGTGAGTGACTGTATTTCTTCACAGAGGGATACAGCTGTCATATCCAAAACGAAATAGCTCACGAAAGAAGGCAATCATTTAATTAAGTTTGCCACTAACATTTTATGAAGACTATATTCCTTCCTTACAGAGGCAACATCTGTGCCTCTGTCAAAAGCAAAACGAAATAGCTAAAAAAAAGTCAATAATTTCCATAGGTTTCCTTTTAAAATTTTTATTTTATTCTTCAAAACAAATAGGTATACATATGTATATACATTTAAAAAAATTTTTGTTGACTGGTAATCAGAATTATTACTTAAAACATAAGTAGTTATAATTGATTTAATGCCAAATTCCTTACAACCCTTCCCGAACAATTTTTTGGTTGGAAGGTATTTGTTAAAAAACATTTTCACAACATAAACAAACTTATTCACATATAAATAAATAACACATATTCAAAAGTGCATTACTTTTGTCGCGTAGTTTTATAAGATTAAAAATTAAAACGATTTACGAGAAAAGATGAAAAAATAAACAAAAATAATAATGAATTCAATAAAGCAAAAAAAAAACAACACAAACTCTATCGAGAAACACATCAATCGAGGAACAAATCGGCGAGTGCACGCTTTATATTGAGAACCGACTTTGGGCACTTAAAATGAAGTTTATCGATATTTTCTTAACTTCTTAATAATTCTTCCCCACTTTTTGATTAATATACTAATTCTAACGGGTGATTTTTTAAGAGGTTTAGAACTTTAAAAAAAAAAACACAAAAAATTCGAAAAAATGAATGAAATATTTATTTGAATCGATAGTTTGAACCTTGCAATTTAATGTTTAAAGATAATTTCATGCAAATGTTGACCGCGGCTGCGTCTCAGGTAGCCCATCCGCTGAGTCCAATTTTGGCATACTCTTTCACACATATCGGCCGGTATCTCACGAATGAATGCATGGATGTTGGCTTCCAGTGCGTCAATCGAAGCGGGCTTGTCCCTATAGACATTAGCCTTGACATACCCCCACAAAATATAATCTAATGGTGTCAAATCGCACGATCTAGGCGGCCAATTGACCGGCCCGAAACGTGAAATTAACTGTTCACCAAACTCGCCTCGCAATTGCGCCATTGTTTCGCGTGCTGTGTGGCATGTGGCACCGTCTTGTTGAAACCACATATCATGCAAGTCAAGAACTTCTATTTCGGGCAAAAAAAAGTTTGTTATCATCGCTCGGTAGCGTTCACCATTGACAGTAACGCTGCGATTCGCATCATCTTTGAAGAAATATGGCCCAATAATGCCGCCGGCCCATAAACCGCACCAAACAGTGGCAATGCTTCTGGCTGATCTTCACTCCGAATGCGGCAATTATGCTTATTTACGTACCCATTCGACCAAAAATGAGCCTCATCGCTGAACACAATTTTTCGATAAAAAAGCGGATCCTCAGCCAGCTTTCCAAGAGCCCATTCACCAAAAATTCGGCGTTGTGGTAGGTCGGCTGGCTTTAGTTCTTGAACCAGCTGTATCTTAAAAGGCTTTACGCCCAAATCCTTCCGCAAAATTTTCCACGTAGTGCTGTAACAAAGGCCTAACTGCTGGGAACGGCGCCGAATCGACATTTCGCGGTCTTCTGTCACACTAGCTGATACGGCCGCAATATTTTCTTCACTACGCACAGTACGTAAACGTGTTGGTGGTTTAATGTCCAACAAAGTAAATTTGGTGCGAAATTTGGTCACAATCTTCCGAATAGACTGCTCAGATGGTCGAGAATGCCGACCATAAAATGGAAGCAGCGCGCGATGAACATTTCGAACCGAGCACGAATTTTGATAGTAAAATTCAATAATTTGCAAGCGTTGTTCATTTGTAAGACGATCCATGATTAAATTGCAAACCAAACTGAAGCTGTTTGACAGTGACACAAGGTACTAAACACACGTCAGCTGTCAAAACCAGTGTTGCCAAAACCAAACCAGCTAAAAAATCACCCGTTATATTTTTTTTAAATACGACGAAAACTTTCGAATAATGGTTAAACCCGCTGAAGATTACATTCAACTAAAGAGAAATGTCAAATCTTGCTGTTGTGTATAACCAGCTTATTTAAGCAAGTCGTATATAAAAAGTTTTTATTTACTTTTAATTAAACAACTTAGACAGGCCTTAAAAAGGTCTTTTCATACTTAAGCATACAAGCCTTGTATACAACTTGCAAATCTCAATTAAAAGGCCAATTAACAGGCTACTATTCAAAATTAATATTGGAAAACAGTTGACTTGCATAACAAATCCATATTCTAGTTATATGCTAGCTATAGCTTACCGAATTAAAAAAAACGGACCTAATACAAGTTAAATTGTTAGTTGGGTGGATCTTCATTGACTGGTCTCATGCTTTTTTGTTCTCCCGTCGCTTCCTCTACAGAATGCCCATTGAGCAGCTGCTGAAAATGCTGCTTAAACACGTCAACAATTCCCTGTGCTTCGGTGACTAGGTTCCCTTCGCTGTTTTGAAGAGCTTGCGTGCCGGTTTTATAACCGCATTCCAGTTTTTTGGCTGTTTTGTAGAACCGGCGGGTGTTGGTGGCAGTGCTAGACTTCTCGAGATACCTGAGCTGAGAGGCTGCGGATGCTCTTTTCTTTCTACGCAGGGTTTTTTTCTCTTTCCTTCTCTTTTCACGGTACTCCTCTCTTGCTGATCTTGTTTTCCTTTGCAGTATTTGCATTCGTGCATTTTCCGTCCCCTGCTTCAATACCGCGCATTCTTCATCATAGCACGGGTTCTTTTTTCTAGGTGGTTGATAGCCTATAGTGGTCTCGGCTGTCTCCTTAATGACGTCGCGATACAAGTTCCACTGGTTGTTGACACTAGTGGGTGGGGGTACGGCAGAGAGTTTCCCGGTTAATTGCTCACTGTAGTCTCTGGCTTTCTCAGATGTGCTAAGGCATGTAATGTTGAATTTCTTCCTTTGGGCGGTCTTCGCTTTCTTTTCATTGGACAGTCGGGCTCTGAACTTTGTCACAACAAGAAAGTGGTCAGAGTCCACATTTGCACCTCGGAAAGTTCGCACGTCCAAGATGTTCGATGCGTGCCTTGCGCCAATTAGCACATGGTCGATTTGGTTGGGGGTTCGACCATCTGGGGATCACCAGGTTGCTGTGTGTATCCTTCGCCTAGGGAACCTAGTGTTACTTATCACCGTATAAGGCTGTGCTTTTCAACTAATCCGTCAAAGATATTTTCCTTCCCAATTTTAGCATTGAAGTCTCCGAGCACGACTTTGACATCGTACTCCAGACAGGCTCCGTAGGCGCCGTCCAGGAGGTCGTACAAATTCTCCTTGTTAGACAACTCCGCTTCATCGATAGGGGCGTGTGCACATATAAGGCTGATGTTTTGGAAGGTAGCTTTGATGCGGATTACAGCCAGGCGATCGCTGATCGGCTTAAAATCGATGACTCTTGACCTGAGTCGATTTCCCACGACGAGTCCGCTTCCTAACATGTGCAATCTTTGATGACAGCTGTAATAAATGTCGCAATCTTTTCTTTTCATAATCCCTGTTCCTATCCATCGTATCTCCTGGATCGCAGTAATATCTGCCTTGTACCGCGTGAGGACAGATTCAAGTATTTGAGTAGCACCTGGCGTATAGAGTGTCCTTACATTCCAGGTGCATACTCGCAGGTCGTAGTCCATTTTCGTTCCGGGTCGGGTTGCCATTTAAGGGGGGTTGTTATCCGAGGCTTCTCGCTTCTCTTTCATAACAATTGGTTTTTTTACTGTGGCCGGGTCGTTAGCCCAACGCACTAACCAATCTGTAAGTGTTTGGTGTTGCAATTCTTTCCTTGATCAACACACGCACAAGTCAAGTCACTAAAGTCAAGACCAGTATCCGGCGGTTACCAAAGCACTTGATGTGTAGAAAAAGATACAGCCCCAGGCCCCCAGTTCCTACAACATCCAACCACCAAAAATATAAAATATATATATTTTACCTACATAAAAACACAATGGCTGCAAGTGCTAAAGTCCGAAATCGTAACACAACAACAAGACAGTGTAAGCACTCCGAGTACTATTGCAGAGCGCAATCCAGCTGCTGTAGCTGATAAACTGTGGAGCCGCATAGAAGTAAAGCTGGAAAAATAGAGGGAGACTTTCTCTCAGTCGCTGGATGCTAGACTGTTTGCCTTAGAGAATCGTTTCAATGCACAAGATGAAAAAATCACAGCTCTTGAGCATCGTCTAAGCACACAGGTTAGAGAAAATGATAATTCGCTTCTCGAAGAACAACTACAAACAGCTTCCCAAAACATCAAACGGCTTGAATTTTCTGTAGACAAATTCGAAAGAGAGGAAGTCAGTTGTGATGCTGTAGTCTTTGGCATGCCAAAGTCTCCTGGGGGAAAATTTGGAGACATTCTATTGCAAAGTTTGTGCTACAGTTGATATTCCTCCCCTCGTCTTCGTAACATCTTTCGTGCCAAAACGAGCTCTCGCAATGATCGCTCCCCCGCTGACGCCTGTATCATCTTAAAATTTGCTGACAAGCAAGAAAAATTAAATCTTCTGCGAGCGACTGCAAACTTCTGCAAGAGTAGAAATTGACCACTATGCCTTTCTGATGTTGACCTCGACTCGTTGCATTGCTTCTACATCAACGAGAGCTTGACAAAAAGCAATTACCAACTGCAGCGGCATGCTCTGAGGCTAAAAAATAAATCTCTTCTTTCTTCAGTGCATACATTCAATGGGCAAGTTTACATCTGTCCAGTCAACAGCCAAACCTCAACTTTAATTCATAATATTGGAGAATTCATAATATTGGTCAATATTGAACAATGATGTTTATATTTATTATCAAAATCATAGCTTTTTTCCTTCTCCTGATCTATCCCTTTTGCCTTCCAAACACCTCCTTCTTTAACAAATCCCTCTCGGTAGCGTCTCCTCTGTCGATAGCTATATATATAATTTCTATATGTATAGAATCCTCCTGTAGACTTAGGTCTTTGTGTCCTCAAAAGATTTGACCACAAAGCAAACCTAAACCTAAATTAAAAGAAACACTCGTCAGAAAGCCTGCGTTTAAGATTTCCATTATGGTTACATACCTCTGCTTAAAAATTTGGAAAAGCGCAACTCCTCACAATATTGCCCTTAAATTCGTCTTCAGGACGCTATTCTTCCTAGAAGAATCAAAGTTCATATATATGTATATATATATACATAATTTTTATTAAAGAGTTCACCTTCAATCAAAAAAATAGATTTTAATGTTCTCGTCAGAGAACTTCAACAAAAAAAATAAAACACTTTTTTATTATTGAAATAAAGAATATTTATTGATTATTTAGAGCTTCAGATTCCTTACCACTGGTGGGGGGAAATCTTAGGCTATACGAAGATGATACGAGTACTTTAGAACTGAGCTATGAACTGAACTGTATGGGATCGAATGATCCCTTTTTATAATATTTAAATGTCTATGCAGCAAATCTTGGTTTGACTGCGGATGATGCGATGATATCATAATTCTTATTGTGAAATAAATCTCTTGCACAAGTTGCTGAAGGCAAAAAGGTGCTGACATGCAGTTTTAAGGTATTTGTATACATCGCATCAGATTCTTCTAATGGTTGGAAAGCAACCGTTGGAAGATTTACATTTATGACTTCCATTTTTCTGTTTTTATATTTCAGAATTACGTAAACTAAAATAGTTATAAAGATTACAATGATTATAATATACATAGTTAATTTGGTATTTTTATGATTGTACTTTAATTCTTGTATTTCTTTCAAATTTATTATATTTTGATAATGCAAGTCAGTGAAGGTTAGATTTTCAATTTTTGTGTAATTAATATTCATAATAGTATTTGACAAAATTATTTCATGCAAATATTGATTTCTTGAATATGTTTTTTTATCAACTTCAATTTTACAATTTTCAAATTTTATTATATAGTTTCCTTTTATTGCAATGTTTTGTTTGTTACAATTTTGTTTCAAATTTTGTAGTTTTACGTTTATTAGGATTACATTATTATTTCTTATTTCAACTACTTCTTCATTTAAATTTTTTGTTAATTTACATTGCATTTTTTCCTTGAAGAGGTTTTCTATACATTCATCTTCGATCTTATTTAAATATTTTGTATGTTTAGTATAATTGAAAATTTCCTTGTCTTTCATTAAATATAAATTTTTATCAATTTTTAATTGTAATCCTTCCTCTTTGTTAGGGATGGGTTGGACGTATATTTTTTTATATAATTCGTCCGTAAATTTGGGGACTTTAATAATAAATATAATATTGGTTTTGTATATCGCTAAACTGAGATTTAGATCTTCTAAGTTATTTATATTAATGCCAAATTTATTTATTTCATCTGTAGTTAAAATGTCTCTACTTAGTATTACTAGCCTTGATGTCATTATTTTCATTGGATCTAGAATCAATGATATTTTGTGTAAATTTCTTTCTTCCGGGAAATTGATCTTTATGAGCTATTCTATTTTTTATCTTTTTAAATTTATTACCTATGTCTAACTTATATTTCTTACTATTTTTATTAATTTTTACCTTTTTATGTTTAGGTGCAACCTTATTTTTTATTTGCTCAGGCTGAGTTATTTTGATATAATTTTCATCTATTTCTTTGTCTTTTCGACCTATATTTATTTTATTTAGATTTTGTATTTTATTTTTTTCTATTCTTTCGTATATTATTTTGTTGTCTATTTTATTGAAATGCACATCAATTGGTTTTTCTTTAGTAGTAAGATGAATCACGTTATTATATGATTCAACGGCTTTAGTAGCATGTTTGATTAGTAAATCTTCTTCATTGGATATTTGCAGTTGTTGTAAGATTCTCATATGTTCATTTAAACTACCATGAAGTCTTTCTACATCGGAGTTTCCGGTGTGTCTATTTGCTGTACAATAATGTGTGGTTATTTTGTTATTTTCTAAATAGTTCCTTAGTGTTTCTGAAACAAATGCGTTTTCGTTGTCAAGAGTTATTTTATTTGGTTTTTTCATGTATGAAAATATTTTAGTAAGAGCGTTTATTACGTCTATATAAGTTTTTGATTTTATAGGTTCAATTGCTGCAAATTTGGAAAATTTGTCAATACATGATAAATATTTTTCTTTTTTACTTACAAACCATATATCGATATGATAATGATCATTTGGGCTTTTTGGAGTTTCAGTTTTCTCATATGGCAACTTAATTGGATTTCTTTCTGCCTTTGCCATGCATGTTGAGCAATTGTTTATTATTTTATTGATTAAATTTTTGAGGTTAGGTATATAATATTCACGTTTTATTTCTAAGTATACTTTTTCAATACCAGTATGATTATGATTCTTATGATTTATCAATATTATTTCCCTTGCTTCTAATTCTTTTATATCTTTTAATAAAATCATGCTTCTTTGTAAAATTTTATTACTTAATGAATTTTCTTTTTTCCATATATCTTGGAATTTTTTAAATATTTCATCTTCTTTGATGTATATGCAATTAAGCATTGTAGTATCTACTTCTTTAATTATATTTATAAAATCTTCTTCTTTGTATTCTCTTCTACTGAATATTATTCTTCTTTTTCCAACATGTGGGTACAAAATTTCTTGATGATCATTTTCATTGACTTCAAGTATTATTTGTCGATTAAATAAATTAACCGGTTTTTCACTAATAGGAATAAGTTTTGAATTATCTGATTCAGCACTATGGATGGTTGCTAAGTCATCCTGTTGTAGCATATTTATTTTAACTCGAGATAAGGCGTCAGCCACTTTATTCTCTTTTCCTTGAATATATTGTATTTCGAAATCGTTTTCTTCAAGTTTAATTTTCCAGCGTTGTAATTTGCTGTTTGGTTCTTTTAAATTGCTAAGCCATACTAATGGCCTGTGGTCAGTCTTAATGACGAACTTTCTACCGTACAAATAATGTCGAAATTGAGCTGTAGCCCATACGATAGCCAATAACTCTTTTTCTATAGTACTATAATGACATTCATGTTTGTTTAAAGTGCGTGAAGCAAAACATAGTGCACCGTGAGATTGACTCAATACTGCTCCAATTGCGAAGTTTGAAGCATCGGTAGTAAGTATGAAATCTTTTTGGAAATCAGGATGCCTATTTATTAGTTCATTCGCCATTAAATTTTTAAGTTTTTTAAATGACTCTATATAATTTTCATCTTTGATATTAATTTTAACGTCTTTTTTTAAGCATAATGTCATGGGTTTTATTATTCCAGCATAGTCATAAATAAATTTGCGGTAGTAACCGGTAAGTCCTAGAAAGGATTGAATTTCCTTTATTGTGCTAGGAATGGGAAATTTTTGAATAGCTTCAATCTTTTTCGGGTTTGGTTTGACCCCTTCAGGCGTTATTACATGACCTAAAAATTCCGTTTCCTTTCTCATAAATTCTGATTTATTCAGTGAGACTTTCAAATTTGCGTTTCGTAAAGCTCCTAAAATTTTCCTAATTGAACAGACATGTTCTTCGAGAGAAGTACTAAAAATTATTATATCGTCAAGATACACGTGACAGATTTTGTCTATATATTCTTTTAAAACTTCATTCATCAAACGCTGAAACGTTGATGGGGCGTTTTTCAACCCGAAGGGCATTCGAATGAACTCGTAATGTCCTGAAAGAGTAGAAAATGCGGTTTTCTCTCTATCATTTTCATCAACTTCGATTTGATGAAAACCTTTGGTTAAATCTAGAGTTGTAAAGTAGTTACAATGCCCTAGTTTATCTAGAATTGATTCTATGTTAGGTATAGGGTATTTATCCTCTTTTGTTTTCAAATTAAGTTTTCTGTAATCAATTACAATACGCCATTCCTTGTTACCCGTATTGTCTTCCTTCTTTGGAACCACCCAGATTGGTGCATTGTATGGCGATGTGGAATGTTGAATCACTTTGGATTCTAACATTTCTTTGATCTGTCTATTAACCTCAGACTTATGTACTTCTGGGTAACGATAGATTCTTGTATAAATTGGAGAGTTATCTTCTGTGGGAATTTTATGTTTAACATGATTTGTGAACGTCAAATCATCTCCTTTTTTATAAAAAGTGTTTTTATAATCCTTTATTATTTTAAACAATTTAATTTTTTCTTCCTTATTTAAATGAGTAGTCCTTAAGTCTTTTTCAATTATTGAATCCAGAATTGAAATTTGTGGAATAATTTTAGTAAAACAGTTAATAGATTCTTCATACTCACGTTCCTCATTTGCGTTGAGAAACAGAGGTATATGTGTTCCATTTAACTTAAGTATCCTATTCGCATAATAAATTTCTCCATTATTCGGGATAAGTATATTATTTCCTATTATTCCGTTATATTCTTCGTTAAAGTTATATACCTGAAATTCACAGTCTTCAATTACGGGAAAAATAAATTTATCTTTAGGTATGATGACGTCTTTATTAATTATAATGTTATTTCCGACGGTTTTTATATTTAAAGGGATTTTTCTTAATTTAATATAGTCTTTGGGAGCATCTTCTTCTCTGAGAAGGCTATTTGTAGCTCCAGTATCAATAAGTAAACGAATTGTTGTTTGACCTTTACTTAATTTAATAAAGGGTAATCCTGTTTTTGATCCGAGGCTGAGACACGAAAATTTACATTTTTGCTATCCGCTTCTTCTACATAGTTTGTAGTTTTTGCTAGTCTTTTAATTTGAGATGATCTAGGATCTTCTTCCATAGGTTCAAATCTTTGATATAGTTGTCGATAATTATTCGGATTATAGTTTCTATTATAATTTTGATTTTGATTTGGATTATGATTTTTATTATAGTTTTGATTATTATTTGGATTATAATTTCTGTTATTTTGTTGATAATTATTATAGTTATTATTGCCAAAATTTGGCTTTGGAAAATATGGTTTTGGTTGCCAGTTTCCCTGATTTTCCATAAAAGGATTATGTGGATTATAACGTTCTTTTTGAACATTGTGTTTATATTTTTCTTTAATTTTTCCATTAGTATTTCCTGATTGGAAAGTAAGAAATCCTGCGCTACTAAGTTCATGGAGAGCTTGTTCCATTGTGGTAGGTTTTAAAGCATAAAGAATTGTTCTCATGTGAACGGGAAGTTTTTCTTTGAAAATTTGTAAAGCGGTAATGGTATTTCTAGGTATATCTATAAAATTATTTTCTTGAACACACCTTTGGTTCAATAAAGACAATGATTTTTGGATATAATTATAAAATTTTATAACATCTCCTCTAAACTGAGCACTGCGCAATTCTTCATATAATTGACTTGCATTCTTAAATCCCCCAAAATTTTCTATAAGCATTTCTTTAATTTCTGTCCAGTGTGAGAGATGAGTGTGTATCTCTATAGCCTGTCTTGCCCTACCTATAAATTTGCTTTTTAATAAATTGACACACATTCTTTGGCCCTGATCATTATATGTTTGCAATGTAGGTATAATATCATCTACATTTTGAATAAAAATCGGAAGATCTTCTGTTCTTCCATCAAAATTTTGCAATTTTTCTATGTAATTAATAGGGTTTATTTCTAAAACTCTATTACCTGCTTGTTGTTGTTGTTGCTGTTGTTGATGTAGTTGTTGTTGCTGATGTTGTTGTTGTTGCTGTTGTGCTGCTGCTGCGGGCTCCATGTTGATGTTTCTTTGTTGGTTGTGGATTTGATGTCTTCTAAGTTTCGATTGATTAAAAACTTCCTTCATTCAGAACACGTTGGGGCTTTCGACATGGATAATATTTGCCTCGTAAAGATGTTCTTCCTTCAGGTTTATTTTATTTCTTTATATATTTTTTCTTTGATTTTGTTTTTCACTTCACTTTTTTTTATTATTATTATTTTTATTTTTTTATTTATTTAATTTTTGATTAATTTAATTTTTTTTTTTCACTTCTTGAACTTTTATTTTAATTTTCTACTTTAAAAAAAAATTTTTTTTTTTTTTTTTTTTTTTCAAATTATTTTTCCTCTATGGATTTCGTAGTATAGGGCATATTCACTGACCTGAGCTACTAAAATAATTCTTTCAAAAGAGATTCAATATTCGTTTGAATTCCTTCGTTTAAATCGATCTTAAATTTTTTCGCTTTTCACACAAAAAAAAATTGTCCACAATCACGAGTTACGAGTTGCTTATAATTATTAATTTTTTGTTTGTCTTTATTTTGTTCATCAAACTTTTGAGCTAAGTATTGATTTTCACAAATATAAAATTTTTTTTTTTCACACAATCACGAGTTACGAGTTGTTATGAAGTTTCGCGAAAAACGAGATTCGATCACTGGATTACCATGTCTCTTATAATTTTCACTTATATTTCTGACTGGTATCCTACCGACTGCGCCATTTTTATTAAAGAGTTCACCTTCAATCAAAAAAATAGATTTTAATGTTCTCGTCAGAGAACTTCAACAAAAAAAATAAAACACTTTTTTATTATTGAAATAAAGAATATTTATTGATTATTTAGAGCTTCAGATTCCTTACCACTGGTGGGGGGAAATCTTAGGCTATACGAAGATGATACGAGTACTTTAGAACTGAGCTATGAACTGAACTGTATGGGATCGAATGATCCCTTTTTATAATATTTAAATGTCTATGCAGCAAATCTTGGTTTGACTGCGGATGATGCGATGATATCATAATTCTTATTGTGAAATAAATCTCTTGCACAAGTTGCTGAAGGCAAAAAGGTGCTGACATGCAGTTTTAAGGTATTTGTATACATCGCATCATATTTGTTTACAATTTATTGAATTTAAAGTCAAGTCGTGGGGGCGCACAAGCTGGCTCTGATATAACCTATATACCGATCACTGTTTCACTTTTGAATTTACCTTCAATTTAAATTGAATTCCACCTGAACTCAATTTTATCTTTTTATTTTTTTTAAGAATACACTTGTTTTATTCACAAAAATAACGTGACAAGTTTTAATTTAAGAAAATTCAATTTTAAATTCGGGCTTAAAATTAACCGGCAGTTAAACTTTAAAAAAAAATTACTTCTTCGCTTTACCTTATCGCAAGAAACAATGACCATAAAATCCCTAGGTTAGTTCCTGGCCTCTATCCTAATACCTAAGTAAATAGTTACCACTACATCTGAGTGAGATAACTATTTTCAACCCTTTTGCTTAAAAATAACACAAAACTAATTATAGTTGGATTATTATCTTCTATCCCTATCACTAATAATTTCCCCCCTTTATCCATCTCCAAAATTCTATGCACACACAGATATCCACCGCTCATGCCCTTATATATGTTTGTCTTAGTCTTCATTCTCTTCCACTAATCTAATATCACATAATTCTAACATAATCCTATTATTTCTCCTAATCAAATCAATCTAATCTTATTATCCATCTATTAAGTCAAATAAACTATCTAAACTATTAAAATTTCCTTTTATTAAAATTTCCTTCACATGTATTAACACTTATCCTAAACACGCACCTTAAAAATTCATTAGAATTCATTTCATCATAGTATAAAACTTAGCGAAAGTTTTCTGCGCATGCGCTAGAAATAGTTATTCTGCCCCCTTTTCCCTTGTGTGAAAAGAGACCAAGCTACTATTGCATGCGCAGAAGAAAACGGCAGGATACTTGAAGAATTGAACTTCGTGAAATGTCAAAAAAAAACAAAACAAAACAACATCATGGCTGTGCTACGGAGTAAAATTATATTGGTAAGTTTTATTTTTTTTAAATTTGTATTATAAAAGTGATTTTAATTATATTTTATTGTCTCTAATTTCTTTTCAGATCATTTTGACTATTTTGCAATACTTTCGAGGTAAGTAGCCTATGTAGGTAGTGTGTTATTTGTATTGTAAAAATTCAGATTCAACATCTGGAGTTTTACAAAAACAGACATAGTGTCTAAATTAATTTTTGTTCTATTCCTTTCAGGATTCAATCGTGTATTTCCCCATGGATCTCATGGGCTCACCAATGTTGCCCTGAGTCTGGAATCCGCAGTGCGGTGATTGCTAACCGCCCTTAAGCTCAGGTAAGCTTACCACGTAACAGGCTCGTTGCAAGTGGCTGAGTGGTCGTGAGGCCACTTGAAACGTAAAAAAAAGTGGATAAGCTACTTTATCAGTATTCTTTCCGCGTTTTGAATGGTCTCGTAGTGTGGTTGAGCCTACTCCCTGAGATTTCATACTTCTAGTAGAGTCGGGCATCTTATTTTTTTTACACTAACAAAACTAACAAAACTGCTTTAACTTTTCTAACCTTCGGTTTTTTTTTTTTTTTTTTTTTTTTTTGTTATACTGTCCATGACATTAATATTTACTTACTATAGCAGTTGTTGCAAAGATGCTTCTATTAAAACTAAATAACAATTAATGATTAACTATAGTTCAGGTACGCCGACTAGGTAAATATCACAGGTAGAGATCAGATGCTTATTTTTAAACTAATTATCACAGCTATAAATAAACTATAAACTAAATAAAAAAAACAATCAGGTACTTTTACTAACTCTATGTAAATATCACAGCTTAAAATCAGGTACTGAAACTTATGGACTAACTATCACAGATAACCTTAGGTACTACAGCTTACGAGCTTATATCACAGATCCTACTATAAAATAAAGTATCTTAGAAATAAAATCAGATACTTCTACTAAAAAAAATATCACAGATCCTAAAAAAAAACTAAGCTTCTATAACTAATACAAAAAAAAACTACAGAAGAGAGGTGTATATATAAAAACTGTAAGATAAATATATAAACTGTGTAAAACGACTGAAGTACATTTAACTAAACCTAGTATCACAGTGAAAAGAAAAGAAAAACAACACCATCTGAGTGCGTCATTAAGATTTCATTTGCTTTATACGTGGAGGTCTTTGGCGTGATAGACTCCAACTTTTTCACCTTTCAAGTTTCCTATCGCGTATAGAGAATTCCCTACGGTTTTCAAAACGATCGATTTTATGAATTTTTGGCCTAGTTTCGCGTTGTAATTTTTAACTTTGTTACTTTGTTTAAAGTTTCTTCGGTAAACTATTTGTCCTACTTTATATTGCACATCTCTACTTCTAGTGTTATACACTTTTGCACTCTTTTGATGAGCGATTTTTAAATTTTCAAAAATTTTTGCTCTGATTAGTTCGAGTCTATCGTCCTTGTCCAATATTTCGATTTTCGATTCTTTTATTGCGCCTAATTTACGGAGCAATTCGTACGATTTGCCGTTTTGTACCATAGGTGTACCAAAAACCGCATAATAGGGCTCAACTGCAATAGCGTCGTGTAAAACACTTCGCAACGAAAACGCTACGTTGCTGACATGTTGATCCCAGTGTTTTTGGTCGTTACCTAGATAGGATCTAATCTTCGATAATACCGACTGGTTAACTCGTTCTGAAGCGTTAGCTTGTGGGGAATAGATCGCTGTTCTCACATGCTTCACTCCATAGCGATTTAAAAAACTAGCGAACAGTTCCGACACAAATTGTTTTCCGTTATCGGAATGAATGTATTCGGGGACGCCAAATACATGAAAAACATTTTCTTCTAAAAACTTAACTACCTCAGATGATGTTGCTTTTCGTATTGCTTTTAAAAATACATATTTACTGAAGTGGTCAAGAGCAATGAATATGTGCGTGTTACCGTTTCTAGTGCGTGGATAGGGACCAAGAAAATCTATATATAGCCGTTGAAATGGTCGTTCAGTAATAGTCTGTTGTCCCATCGGCGGCCGAGTTGTGGTGTTGATGGGCTTGCTACACTTGCAAGCGTCGCATGATCTCACCCAAAGCTGAACATCGGTAGTCATCCCGGGCCAGTTGTATTTCTGCCTCAACTTAGACAATGTTTTGTTTATGCCACCGTGTCCAGATGCGAGTCATGTGCAGCTCTCAATAGACCCTCACACAACTCCTTAGGAACCCATTGCTTCCATGCTCCGTCGTCTTGTATTGCGTCGCCTGTTCTAATGTCCGTTCGTTTATAAACGAATCCGTCCAAAATGCAAATGTCTGGTAGTTTTTCTTTGTCTTGTTCTACTATTTTCTTTAGTTCAACATATTCCTCTGAAGAGAAATGTGGTGAACTAAAGTCAACCTCTGGCGCTAAGTCTTCGGTCGTGATCTCCTCCATATGAACTCGTGAGAGAGTATCAGGGACCACGTTTTGGACACCCTTCCTATGTTCGATCACGAAATCGAAGCCTTGGAGTTTAAAACTCCACCTGGCTAAACGTCCAGCAAGGTCTTTTTGCGTCATCAGCCATTTCAGACTTGCGTGATCGGTGATTATAGTAAAGGGTAAACCCTCAACGTAAGCCCTGAACTTCTTTACCGATAGAATGGCCGCATAGCATTCAAGTTCCGTAACGCTATAATTCCTTTGAGCGGAATTAAGTTTCTGGGACATGAATGCTATCGGCCGTTCATTTTTCTCGTCATCCATCTGGAAAATCACACTCCCTACACCTGAGGTTGAAGCATCGCACTGTATATAAAAATGTTTTGAAAAGTCTGGATTTGTGAGTATAGGTGCTGTAACTAAACTTGTTTTGAGTAGTTGAAATGCTGTAATTGCTTCGTCTGTCATTTCAAATTGTTGTCCTTTTTTTAAGCAATCGGTCATCGGAGCTGCTATAGACGCATAATTTGGTTTAAAACGCCTATACCAGCCCGTCATGCCTAGGAACCTTCGGAGTTGTTTGGGGGTCTTAGGTACCGGAAAGTCCTCGACCGCCGATACTTTGTCCTTGTCAGTTCGTATGCATCCGTCACCAACTACATATCCGAGATATTTTATTTCTTTAAAGCAAAATTTGCTTTTTTCGACATTAATAGTCAGGCCACCTTGCCTAAGTGCAATAGCTACTTCCTCCAGTACCTTCATATGGGTTTCGAAGTCTGGAGAACAAATCAAGAGGTCATCGAGATAGACAAAGACATTCTGCCGAAGACGACCAGGAATGACTTTGTCCATTAACTTAGACATTCTCTGAGCGGCATTACACAACCCAAACGGCATAACCGTGGATTGGTATAAAGGCCGCCCAGGGACTGTAAAAGCTGTCTTCTCCCTTGACTTGCTCTCCAGAGGAATTTGCCGAAAGGCATCCTTCAAGTCGATACTGGAGATAAACTTCGTATCCTGCAGCCTACTTATTATACCCTCTATGTGTGGAAGTGGATACGCAAACTTTTTCGTCCTGGCATTCACCTTCCGAGAATCTAAACAAAGCCTACTTTTCGCACCCTTTCGCACTAAAACAACTGGAGAACTCCAAGCACTATTACTCTCCTCTATCACCCCCATTTCCAGCATCCTGTCCAACTCGGCGTACATAAGCTTTTGTACTGCTGGTGAAATGGGGTAGTGCCTTTGTTTTATGGGAATATTTTCGTCTTCCACTTCAATAACATGCTCCTCAAGGTTGGTTTTACCCAACCCGAGTACGGCAAAAGAAGGAAACAGTAACTTGACACTCTCCAATTGCTGAGCTGGATCAGGTGTGAGATCTCGAAAGGTAGGTTGCTCTTTAGTTACGGTTGGTATGCCTATCTCACTAACTATGCTTGGAGCCACTTTAAATGTGCTCCAAAAATCAACACCCAGATATAGCGGTTGTAAAAGGCCAGGAACAACATAGATCTCCAACTCGTGTGATTTACCACCCCACGAGACATTCGTTTTGAAGCGACCCTCTATTTTCTGATGATTTCCATCAGCTGTTTTAATGTCGTTGTTCATTTTTGTAATTTGTATATTCTTTTCAGTTATAAACTGTATTGCACCTCTCCCTAAACATGTAACGGACGCTCCACTATCTAATAAACCTAATATCTCTTCTCCTTCTAATTGCACTTTCGCGTATGGCCTATTGTCATCAGTCACAGATAAAATCGTTGCTTCTATTTTGTTCTTTCTTAACCTAAGTATTGCATGTTTTTCCCTAAGCCTACTTATTTTTAAATAATTTCTACTTTTTGTTTCCTTCAAATCGATTTCTTCATTAAAAATTCTTCTCCTAGCTTCTTCATACTCTCTCATCCTCTGGTGAAGACTTTTTGGAGGATTTCGTTCTTCCTTTTGGTAAGTATTTAAATTATCTTGTTCGGTTCTTCTTTCTAAAATTCTTATTCTTTCAGGTTTTTCTTCTGTTCTTCCGGGAGTGGCTTCAACGTCGACGTTTGACTCCCGGGTACACTGCCGACCTTCTGGTTTCCCTGACAGTCCGCGCACTTGAAAGACACACTACCCTGTCCACAGCAAAAACAAGTCAAGGTATGAAACGTTGAAGGGCAAGCGCCCAAAGATTGTCTTGTATCTTTCAAAACGTCCCTGTTCACTTGTCCTTTATACTTATTTTGCTTCTCTTGTTCAAAATTTCTTCTTTCCGGTTTTTTTCCTTGTATAGCTTCTACTAGTAACTCTTCTTCTTCTGAGTCACTAAATGTTTGTCTTCTTCTAGAGTAATCCCCACCATCTATTTCATTTACAAACTTATTTTTAAACTTTGAGTCCCTGACAGTCAAGTGCTCTTCCGCGCGCTTGCATTCCTCTCTTAGCTCTCTAATGTTGCTGATAGAGCAGCCAAAAATTAGAGTGCTTACTCTGTCTTTCAAATTTCACTTTCTTTAGGCCTTGTTTGCATTTGCAAAGTGAGGCCTCTAATATCCGCGTAAAAATCATCAAATGTCTCGTGGGATTGTTGTTTTCGATCCATGATCGCCCTGAGGATTTCATGATCTCGCTTGTTATTCTTGAACTGCCTAAGAAGTTCTGTTTTGAGATCATAATAATTCAAAAGATCATCACCTTGATTCTCCTCTAAGAACTGCCAATACCATCTCTCAGCAGAAGCAGTAACCAAATGGTGGAAATTTGCAAATAGTTGCTCGTCGGTCAGTCCACTTTTTTTCTGTAGTGTCTCCACTCGGAAAATAAAACTTTCAACCGACATGCTTTTCGATGTACCATCAAACTTAATTCCCCATTTATGAACATCAACCTTTCTGTTGACATCCCTAAATGAGGATTGGTGACTCGATGGTTGCGATGTCGATTGAATATTTGACGAGTGGTTTGTACATCTAACGTTCTGTTTAGCGTTTGTGGTGTCTAATCTTGAGTCTTGTTTAAATTTTGTGTCTATCTGATCTGTCAAGGACTGCTCCATACTATGCAACTTGGAATGCACCTCTTTCATATTATTGTCTAACAGTTTGTACATTTCTGACAAACCGTCAGCAAGAATACTTAGAGTTTTAGTCTGGCTTTCCTTAACAGTCAGAGAGGCAACTGTTTGTATTCTGTCTATTAGTTCAAGTTCAGTCAATTGTACAGTTGTATTTTTTTGTGTTCTTTTGTTTGCTGTTTCTTTAAGTTTTCTGTTTTCTTGTTCTATTTGTTCTCGCCTCTGTTCTATTTGTAATCGTTCTTGTTCAAGTTCTTGGTTTCGTTGTAAAAGTTTTTCTCGTTCTCTGTTGTACTGTTCGTCATCGTTATTGTTGTCGTCTTCTTCATAGCTGTCCGAAGCCTCTTCTCGTGTTACTGTTGTTATTGTCCTGTCTCTCTCTTCTGTACCATGTAAATCTATGTCCCGAATTATTTTTGTAATTTCGTGAAACGTTCTGTCTAAGTCTTCGTTTTCTGTCAAAGTTGGTAGCATGGTGCACAGTGGTTGTTCTTTTGTCAGCCCTGCTGCTTCATTTCCAACCTCTAACACCCCAGCTCTCTGACGAGTGATTCTCTTCTTAGGCTGACCCTCCTTAGGGACTGCACCCGTCCTACTCTTTCTCCCCTCTGGCATACTCCTTCCTCAATATATATATAAAAAAATAAAAATAGCAAAATAAAGAATTCAAAAGAAAAAAAAACTAAAATATATGTATCAAAAAAAAATCCAAAAACCCAAACCAAATTAAAAAAAAAATGTAATAAGAAATTAAAAAAAATTAAAAGATGAACGCAGAAAGAGAAAAGTAAAATACGTTTATAAAATCAAAAAAAAAAAAAATTTATAATGTAAGTTTCAAAAAGAAAAAAAAATTATTAAAAATTTTTCCCAAATATGAGAAAAATGTAATAGAAAACTAAAAAAAACAAAATGTAATAATAAAAAACGTAGAATGTACTATGTATGTTTTGATGTATTTGAACGTGTTTTTAATAAGTTAACGCGTAGGTGTGTGAAGACTTGCAAAGTTTCCTTTCCCTCTGATATTTGGTAGTCTGTTAAGTTGTGTTTTGTTTTCTGTCTTGTAACCGGTGCGTTTGGAATTCAGTGGCTGCTTTGGTTCATCTCTCTCCCACAACCACTACATTTTTCCTGGCATGTAGCTTAGTCAATGGTTGGCTGTAGGTTCAAGATAAACCTCTACAGGAACAAAGTTTTCAAATCCGAGTCTCTACCTCACTAAGAATCTGGTTGTACCTGATTCTATGGATAGCCAAGACTCAAAATCTTACGACCCTGTTCCACTTTTGGTGTTGTCACAGATGTCCAACTACCTCAAAGAAATCTCTGGCTCTTGGCCTGAAGATTTGGACAGCTGCTTTCGGCCTGTGACAAGACCAAAAGCTCGTAGTCCCCGGATTTGTGCATCAAAACAAAACTGTTAAAGGTGTCAAAAAAAATCAAGCAAAACAAGTCCAAGGGGTTGAAAAAAAATCATTCCCTCAGAGTTGCCTTGAATAGTTTTCAAACTAAAACTTTAGGTCTCGTTGGGCGCCATTGTTAGGAGCCAAGGTTCCACAGGGGAGTTCTTCGGTACCCGAGAAGTGGCTACGGCACGCTTGTGATTTCACGGCTCAGCTCGTCGTATGGGGTGGTTCTTGCCGCTTCTCAAGGTACCTCCTGCTCGACTAAACATTAATTTATACTCGTGCCTAAGGTAACAATAATTTGAATGTGACACAAATCTAGGGACGATATCCAAGAGAAAAGTTAAGTTTGGTGCTTCGAATTTTAATTAAAAAAAAAAATTAAGATCAATAAAAGAAAAACTAACCTAACTTAACTAACTAAATATACCCTTCTACCAACCCTTCACCCAAAAGAATAATAAAAAAAATAAAAGGTAAAAGATTAACAAAAAAAGAACTAAACCTTAATAAAATCCTAAGTCCTATTTCTAAAGCACCTCCTTTTATCACCCTTAGATATCGTCACACCGAATTCCAAAACGTTCGTCTGATGTTATTGACGAAGGTCTGGCCAACCCACCCAAGTATCGCGTAGACACTTCCTTCGTTATTTCCATGGCCAAGTGTTCTTGGAAATAGCCCCTATGTTGACCTAACCAGTTACGAATTAGTTCATAGTAAAAAGTCGGCCTGTCACGTCTTTAACCAGAATCCATCAGGACGGCATTACCAAGCCTCCACACACCGTAAGCTATGAAATTAGCACACCATAGTTTTTCAGTTTTATACTTCAAATACCAGTTTTATTTATAAAATTCATTAAATAAAAAAAAAAAAGAACGACAAACTAATTCGAGCTCTCCCATTCGTTTCTTTTCCCGAATATATATGTATAAATTCAAAAATAAAAAAATAAACTACTATAAATAAAAACAAAAGATAAGCAAATTTGACCTTAAGGCTTTCCGATATATGGAACCTTTATATCCAACCAATTATCAACTACTCACTTGTTTTTACCTTGGTCCCTCGTTGTTCTGCCGGCAGCACACTGGAGATCAGGAGTAGACACTTTAACTACCACTTCTAAACAAATTGATATATCACTAAATCTTAAGATCACTTTTAACTTCTCTTAGTTCAAAAAAAAAAATAATTCAAAAAAAAAATTAATAACTAAAAAAAAAACGATTTGGAGAACCAAATTTTACACACTTGGTAATTTACGTTACGTTAAACTTTGGACTTATGGTAAGTATGTCTATATCTAATTGTATTTTTTTCTTTTCTCTTTAACCACTTCTTCCTTTATCTTTTTATATTTCAGTTTGTTCTTTAAACTTCACTTTTCTTTCCTTCTCCTGATCTATCCCTTTTGCCTTCCAAACACCTCCTTCTTTCACAAATCCCTCTCGGTAGCGTCTCCTCTGTTGATAGCTATATATATAATTTCTATATGTATAGAATCCTCCTGTAGACTTAGGTCTTTGTGTCCTCAAAAGATTTGACCTTTATCACTTTGGACAAAGGAACTCTTTCGCCTCAAAAGATGTCCTTAATGAAGGTCAAAAGAAGACAAAAAAAAAATGGCAGAGGCCTAGGTCCCTGTAGTGAATTTTACGTTCGCACAAAGCAAACCTAAACCTAAACTAAAAGAAACACTCGTCAGAAAGCCTGCGTTTAAGATTTCCATTATGGTTACATACCTCTGCTTAAAAATTTGGAAAAGCGCAACTCCTCACAATATTGCCCTTAAATTCGTCTTCAGGACGCTATTCTTTCTAGAAGAATCAAAGTTCATATATATGTATATATATATATATACCGATCACTGTTTCACTTTTGAATTTACCTTCAATTTAAATTGAATTCCACCTGAACTCAATTTTATCTTTTTTTTTTTTTTAAAGAATACACTTGTTTTATTCACAAAAATAACGTGACAAGTTTTAATTTAAGAAAATTCAATTTTAAATTCGGGCTTAAAATTAACCGGCAGTTAAACTTTAAAAAAAAATTACTTCTTCGCTTTACCTTATCGCAAGAAACAATGACCATAAAATCCCTAGGTTAGTTCCTGGCCTCTATCCTAATACCTAAGTAAATAGTTACCACTACATCTGAGTGAGATAACTATTTTCAACCCTTTTGCTTAAAAATAACACAAAACTAATTATAGTTGGATTATTATCTTCTATCCCTATCACTAATAATTTCCCCCCTTTATCCATCTCCAAAATTCTATGCACACACAGATATCCACCGCTCATGCCCTTATATATGTTTGTCTCAGTCTTCATTCTCTTCCACTAATCTAATATCACATAATTCTAACATAATCCTATTATTTCTCCTAATCAAATCAATCTAATCTTATTATCCATCTATTAAGTCAAATAAACTATCTAAACTATTAAAATTTCCTTTTATTAAAATTTCCTTCACATGTATTAACACTTATCCTAAACACGCACCTTAAAAATTCATTAGAATTCATTTCATCATAGTATAAAACTTAGCGAAAGTTTTCTGCGCATGCGCTAGAAATAGTTATTCTGCCCCCTTTTCCCTTGTGTGAAAAGAGACCAAGCTACTATTGCATGCGCAGAAGAAAACGGCAGGATACTTGAAGAATTGAACTTCGTGAAATGTCAAAAAAAAAACAAAACAAAACAACATCATGGCTGTGCTACGGAGTAAAATTATATTGGTAAGTTTTATTTTTTTAAAATCTGTATTATAAAAGTGATTTTAATTATATTTTATTGTCTCTAATTTCTTTTCAGATCATTTTGACTATTTTGCAATACTTTCGAGGTAAGTAGCCTATGTAGGTAGTGTGTTATTTGTATTGTAAAAATTCAGATTCAACATCTGGAGTTTTACAAAAACAGACATAGTGTCTAAATTAATTTTTGTTCTATTCCTTTCAGGATTCAATCGTGTATTTCCCCATGGATCTCATGGGCTCACCAATGTTGCCCTGAGTCTGGAATCCGCAGTGCGGTGATTGCTAACCGCCCTTAAGCTCAGGTAAGCTTACCACGTAACAACTTACTTAGTAATTTTTGTTTCTATTTATTTTATTTTCGCACCAAAACTTTTTTTTGTTTCTTCTCTTGCTTTCATTCCCTTTTTAATTATGTTCAGGTTATCTCTGCTCATGCTTTTTTCGCTTGTGTTTTGTGGTTTTTCTATTTACCTTATATTACGGCATATTTTTCTGTGTTCGATTTTCGCTTGACTGTGGGCAGTGTAAATGACAAAAACAAATTTTTACTGAATATGATATGTAAGAGTCAGGATGGACTGCATATTTGCCACCTCAATGTACAGAGTCTTGTGAATAAGTTTGATGAGTTTAAAATGCTATCTGAGAGCAGCCTAATCATTATAATTTGTGTATCTGAAACCTGGTTTCAACCTCATTTGCAAAGTAGTCTGATCTTATTGAATGGTTTTAAAAAACCTTATAGGGCAGATCGAACTCACACAACCGGCGGAGGAGTAGCAATTTATATCAAGAATTATATTAGGTTTAGTGTAGTCAAATGCTCAGACGGTAGTCAGCCTAGTGACTATTTTTTATCGATATTCTCAATGGCAAACACAAATGTATAGTTGGAACTCTACTCCCACCACATGTCGCACACTCAAGAGCTATTTCTCCTTTTTTTGAAGATGTATCTTATCTTGCTCCTAAATTAATTCTGTGTGGAGATTTAAACATTAATCTTCTTAACTCTTCATCCAATTGTTTCAAAACCTCAATGAATAGTCTAGGCCTTTCCTTTGTACACCATATCAAGCCAACGCACTTTAAACCTTATTGCGTACCGTCACTGCTAGACGTTTTTCTTGTTCGTAATGAAAATCTTGTTAAATTATTTAGTCAGTAATCTGTCCCTGTGTTTTCATATCATGATCTCGTTTTCGCTACTTTTGATGTGCGTAACAGTATCGTGATTTTCGCAACGTCAATGTGGCAAGTCTTTTTAGTGATTGCTCGTCTGATGTTAATAGACAAGTCGAATTTATGAACAAGTCGATTGATTACCTGTTTAACAAGCAAGTTCATATTAAAACTCGGGTCCAGAAATCACAAAGCTGTCCTTGGCTAACTTATGGTATTCTGAATGCCATCAAAAAGAGAGATACTTATTATCGCCGATGGAAACGGTTTAGCTGTACTGAAATGCTTCGTAGTTTCAAAGCGTCTCGCAACCTTGTTACTATGCTTATAAGATCCGCCAAATTTAACTACGATAACAATCGTTTCAATTCTGATAGTTCTTCCAGGTTTCTATGGAAAGAAGTCCGTAATATTGGAGTGCAAACAAATAATATATCAGTTGCGGACGACATTGACCTAGATGAGCTTAACCGTAAGTTTTCTGCACCACTTCATTTCCTATCCGAGCCTTTTCACCAGCACGAAGCAATAACGAAAACGAATTCTGTTTGTCAGCAGTTAATATGCATAATGTAGGTAACGCAATCTTCGCAATTAAATCCAAAGATATCGGTTTAGATAACATTCACCCAGACTTCGTCAAAATTCTTCTTCCTATCATCCTTCCCTACATCACCCACGTTATGTGTTATGACATCCTTATATCCTTCTGTATGGAAAAGATCTAAGATCATACCATTTCTAAAAATGGCACTATCTCCGAATATAAACCTATAGCGATACTTCCCTTCCTATCTAAAGTTTTAAACTCCTTATTAGCAACCAAATGAAAGAAATTATTAGAGTTAGGCAACTTCTCAATCCTTTGCAATCAGGTTTCCGGTCGGGGGATAGCTGCACATCAGCTTTATTAAAAGTTTCTGATGACATAAGACTGGCAATTGATGCAAACTATACAACTGTTATAACACTACTAGACTTCTCAAAAGCATCCAAATATTCTCTGTGATAAATTAACGTAATATTTTAACTTCTGTGATACTTCCAACAAGCTTTTGTTGTCATATCTGACTAATCGAATGCAAGCTGTTTCATGGAATAATAAATTGTCCTCATTTCGTCCTGTGAATATTGGTGTTCCTCAAGGATCTATTCCTGGTCCACTATTGTTCTTAATGTTTATTAATGACCTACCTTGCGTTGTATCTTTCTCGTTTTCATATTTATGCTGATGATGTTCAGCTCTATTTTAGTTTTCCTATTGGAATGGTTGAGGACGCAATTCAAAAACTGAACGCCGATCTATGTAACGTAAATGAATGTCCAAACGCAATGGTCTTAAACTTAATCCGGTCAAAACTAAAGCTGTACCAATATCAAAACACCAGCCGCAATTCTGTGACTTTCCTCCCATTATTTTAAACTCTTGCCAAGTTGAATACGTAAGTCATGCAAAAAATCTTGGTATAATTTTCAATACTAAATTAACTTGGGATACTCACATAAATTTCATCAAATCTAAAATTTATGCGTAACTAAGAGGACTTTTTTTTTTCAAATTCATTTTTATTTTCAAGTTTCTTAAAACTATCTTAAAGCTAGACAAAAATTCATAAGAACTAGCCTACTTATCAATATCTTAATACTAACTTACTGGCCCCAATCGGACGCTCTAAGTTAAACTATAATAACTTAATGATAATGCCTTTCGGCCTAAGAACTATCTTAATACTAAATCCAGGTCGGTTTTATTTTTTACCGAGAAGAATTTACAAAAACTCGGTATCTCTGTCATTATTTTTGTTAGTTTTATATAAAACTTACAAACTACATAAAACTAAATTAAAACTAATTAAAACTAATTAAAACTACTTAAAGCTACTTAAAACTATTTACAACTAATTATAAACTAATAACAACCTACTTATAAGCTACTTACAGACTACTTACAAACTAGAACAGCCACAGCAAGCATTTCCCGGTTTTATAATTTTTTTTTGTATTTTTGTGGATTTTATAATTTTTTTTTGTGTTTTTTTTTTTTTTTTTTCTTTTTTTTGTGCCACCCTGACTATCCTTACTTAAAACTAGCTACCCAAACCTATGCAAGTCGGCCATACAAAAGAAAATAGCAAGGTCAACTATTAAATATCTGAAGGAACTTCATCTTCGTTTTTCAACCACCAGAACTGGTTCTCCTGCTTTACCCTATCTCTTCGGTCCCGTTCGGACACAGTCCTACTGAACCGAAGGTTCTCAGCTCCGTCTTGCGCGAGGACGTCCCGACTGTACAGGAGCCGCCGATCTACAGTTCTCCGGCAGACGTGGTAGATTAGCGGAACCGCCGCTCTATCCTGGATCAACCCTCGACTGTCTAGGTGGAGGAATGCATCGGGCGGAATAAAGCCGCTTAGACGCACACTCTCGTAGTATTCGTTGTTGGGGTAATAAGCCCCGAAAATTTAGCTGTTAGACGAGGACATCGCTCTTGCAATGTGACCTCGAATGAGCTTCAGCAAGAAATTATCTATCCTGTTTATGTTGGCACCGTTGTATAGAACCAGGTTGGAATAGTAATGTTTGTACTCTGACTCTGGTGTTCTGTGCAATCCCAGGCAGCGTCGAAGACACTGCCTCTCAAACACCCGAATCTTTTCCATTTGAGATGGGGCAACGTTGAACCAAACCGGGCATCCATAGGCAATCATCGGCCGGATAAGGGCCATGTAGCAAATCACCTTCACCCTGCTGTCAAGCCAGCTGCTATAAAACAACCGTTTCGTCAGGGCAAAAGCTCCCCTAGCCCTGGCCAGAGCAGCATTTATATGTCTGTCGAAATACAAATACTGATCCATCCAGATGCCAAGGTACTTTACTACACTTTTACTCGCCAGTGGATGTCCATTTGGCCCAACGATCACCAGCTTGCGCCAGTTCATTCTCGTATCCCGTGTGGCTCTAAGCAACGGAGTCCTAAACAAGATGGTTTCTGATTTCTGAAAGTTGTTTTTCAGCTTCCAGTCATCGCAATATTGCTGAATCTTCTCGAAGTCACGTTGCAAAAGAATCCTGATGACCTCGACTTTTGGAGCTGTTCTGTACGCAATTAGATCGTCGGCATACGCAATTGCCTGAGTTAGACTACTTATCAGATCGCTGGTGTAAATGCTGAATAGAATCGGCGAGTTGACCGCTCCCTGCTGAAGACCATTTTTGATATTAAAGGTTGTGACAGAAGTTACATTGCCACTTTTGACAACAAACTTTCTGCCATTGAGCATATCATAAAGCATATATAATAGTGGTTTACTAATGCCAAGTCTGGTCAGCTTTAGATAAAGACCCTCTAACCATACGGTGTCGAAGGCCTTCTCCAAATCAACCATACAGGCACCCGTACACTGCTTCTTAGATTTGTTCCATTGGACATCAGAAACGAGTTTCGACGCGGCATGAATGGTGTCATGTCCCGCCTTAAAACCGAACTGATTGTCCGGTATGATATTATTGTCCTCTGCCCACTTAGACAGAGCTCTATTGATAACTTTTAACTTTTTTGAATACCTTGCTGATACTCGGAAGAAGACTTATCGACCGGAGATTCGCCGGATTGGAGTTGTCCTTTCCCTTTTTCGGGAGAGGATGCACCACAGCTGTCTTCCACCGCACTGGATAATATACATTATTCAGAGCGTTGTTAAACAGAGTGGTATAAATGTCTACTGCTTCTTGAGGTAAATGTCGAAGTACAACGTTGGATATGCCATCGACTCCTGCTGACTTCTTCTTCTTTAATGAATCGAAGATGAGCTGGAGCTCCACCTTCGTAATTAACAGGGAACTGGGCCCATTTCGCTCGGCGATTATGGCGTTTGCCAAATGATCTTCATTGAACCCGGTGAAACCAAGGTTCTCTGATCGCCATTGCGTTATGTCATTCCGAAGGTAGAAGTGATGGAGCAAGGCTCTGTTTTCCAGCTCATGATTCGGGCGAATGCACGCATTCACCTTGTACACTTGCTGGAAAGCAGCCCCCACAGCCTCCACTTTCTCCTGCGGATCTTCGATAATAAAGAGATCATCGTCCAAGACGGCGTCCTCTGGATCAATTCCTGCTGTCAGAAGTACGTTTCTGTTGTCCGTCGTTCTCTGAAGCTTAAGACACGGAAGATCGTTCTGATCATTCCTTCTGAATATCTTGTTAATTTGGGGAAACATGCTCGGGTCACTAGAGTTAACGGCCCGAATTTTGTTATCCCAATACAAATTAATTGACAACCGATAGTTTTCTTTAATTAGTTGGTTGATGTTCTTGATCGACGACTTCAGTGTCCTAATCTCCAAGTCGTGAGGGTCAGTAAACCGTCGGTACAAGAGTTTTAGTCTAGTCAGCAGTTCACTTTTTTGTCTGTGTAATGCGTCAATGGTCGCGTTCCGGTACAAGTCGGTTGCGTCCCGTTGTTTGTATTTCGGTATTGTTCTGTTTATTGTTCTTTTGATTGTCTCGTCCATTTGTTCTAAGTATTGGTCTATTTCGTTATTTGTCAAATTCCTGTCATTTGGTGGGGATATGTTGTTCGATCTAATTTCACTCGTTAAGGCGTTGGTAAAGCGTGGCCAGCGCACCTTTCTGTAATTGTAAGTATGCACAGGTACATACTCATCCAACTCCACGAGCTCGTTCGGAAGCTGTACTACGGCAGCGAGTCCGCAGTGGTCACTATCGTACTCGATCGTTCGTAAACAGTTCCTTGGTCTTTGACCCACAGTGTCAGTAATTGTCAGTCTTGCGTCTAATAGCAATAAATCCAGATAGGCACCGCTTCTTGGAAACGATGGCCGATCCGTAGCCAGCAGTTCTATACGATATTCAGCGTTATACTGACTCATCCAATTAAAAAGATGAATACCTCTCGGATTCTGTTCTGATTTCCCCAATCTAAGTGTTTGGCATTCAAATCACCGGCCATGAGAAAGTAATTTTCGTCCAAGCTCAAGTGTAGACCTTCGAAAAGTTTTTCAAGCTCTGTCAAAAAATCAGTTGGCTGAGGTGATTCCGGTGCATAAGCCGCGATCACATACATTCGCTTCCCCTGTTGGAGAGGAATGCATACGACACATGCCTCTAACAGCTGAAATCTACGTAGATCACTATTATATATAACTTTATGATTTATGCCTTTTCGTATGAAGATTGCGACGCCACCCCCCCACCCCCCCCCCCCCTTGAGTGGAGTTGGGTCGATCTCTTCTAACGATATTGTAATTGTTGTTAGTCGATTTATGTTTCTGGTTCAGCTTAGTTTCGCTGGCCATAAACACATCCGGACTTTGGTCTTTCAACAATTGGAAAAGATTAGCTCTACGTTCGGTCCTAATCAGTGAATTTACATTCACAGCAAGGATCCTAAGAGGCCTCTCCGACAGCGCGCCTTTAACCTCTAATTTGCGTTAGGCTAGGCAGAACAGAGTAGAGATAGTCTACCCTAGTCGCCTGCTCCTTTATCTGGTTGTGAAGTCCTGTTAACTGGCCTTGAATTGCCAGCAACGTGCTTTTTATTTCGGCCTGAGCGTCCGGCGCCTTTAGCACTAGGGCCGGTTGGGCTGCCTTAGCTGCAGGCTGTACTGTTTTTCCCCTTCCTGTCACCATTTGGGCGTAGGAAATTTGGGGATTAACGGGCGTTGCTGTAGGAGCACGTGTTGATGGGCGTATCTCTACCACTGTCTGCTTAGCCGCTTTGTTATTTCTTATTTGCTGAAAAGCTGAGCAACCCCGATAATTAGAAGGGTGCCCCTCCTTTCCGCAAAGTGCGCATTTAAGCTGGGTCATGTCTTCGACCCGTTCCTCACCGAGTTTACACTCCCCCTTGATGTGGTCCTCACCACACTTAACGCAGCGTGCCTGCATTTCGCAGTTTGCTGCAGCGTGGCCAAACCTTTGGCAGCGCATACATTGAAGCATGTCGCCCCGTCTCTTTAATTTATCCCAAGTTACAACCTGGTAGTTGAGAATGGAGATACTTCTCAACCTATCCAGTTTGCTGCTGGGCGATAGCTGGACAAGGAAGAACGGCAAAGACCGCTTCTCCCGTCTGGCTCTGACTGTAGCGAAAGGCTTGACCCCGATAAAGTCGAGATCGTCGCTCGCTTTTTGACGGAGCTCATTTAAGAGCACCTGTGGTTCCGTGCAGGAATCTATGCCTTCAAGAGGACCGTTTGGTATTTATCCACTTTGGGGGTAAAACTGAAGAACTCAGTCGTGGATTTTTTCAATAATTCTTTAATAATTTTGTGCTGCTCCACTGTGGGGCAGTGGATAGCATGTCTATCTTTACTCAAACGTTTAATAAAAAAGTTTTGGCCTATGGCCGACTTACATAGGTCGATGGTTTCTTGTAGTTTCATTTTGTAAGTGTTGATCGGTGGCACTTTTTCTTTTTTGTTTTGGGGCGGCTGTGGCTGCTACTGGTGTACTTCCTGCTGCTGCTCATTCCGCTGCTGCTGACTGCGCTCCTGTGGCTTTTGTTGCTGCTGCTGCTGCTGTGTTGTTTCTTTTTTGGCCGTTGCTCCTTCGGCTGCTGCTGTGGTTGTTCCGTTGGCAGCTGTTGTTGTTGCTGCTTATTTCGGTTTGGCTTTGGCAGTTGCTGTTGCTCTAGCAGATTTTGCTCTGGCTGCTGGCTTTTCGGTGTTTGCTCAGGCTGTGGCGCCTGTACTGCTTTTTTCTGCTCGCGCTCCTGCCTTTCTCTTTCACGTCGAGCTACTTGTTTTTCCTTCAGAGCTTGAATCAATGGGGTCACAATGGCATTTAAACGATCCATTTCCCCCCGAATTACATTGATTTTTTGGCTGATGGCCTGTTCATCCAGTGCTTCTTGCGCCTCATTTTCTTCTTCGGAGGACGCCTCTGGAGATGTGAGATCAACAAGCAGGTTGCTGATGCTGTCCCCTGATGTGTACAGTCCCTCGCCACCCTCTGACATATATTCGATGTCATCGTCGGATGGCGAGGTATCTAGTTGTTGATATATTTTTGCTGCTGCTGTTGTTTTGGCTGTACGCGCCGTCTCCTTCACCCCGGCTGGCAGCTGGGCTGAGGTGGTGGTGGAGCGGCGCTTTACAAGGTTCGGCGCACAGCTAATCCTCTTCCTCCTTTTATTTTTCGTATCGGCTGGTGTTGCCGTTGGCGGTTGTGCCGTTTTTGCTACGGCGCTTTTTGAATTATGTCTGGTGGTGCCATCACTTGCTTGGTTGTTGTTGTTGTTGTTGCTACGGCACTGACCGTAGCTTTCGCTGATGGTGCCATAGCTGGCCTTATTGTTGTTGTTGCTGGGGCACCTTTCGATGTCCCCGCTGTGTTGCTGGATTGCATTAGCTGTTCTTCCCACTCGATGAAGTTTTCGACTTCACGATTATGAAAAAAAGCAGCCAAATAATTATTGCCCGACTGGGATTCGAACCCACTACCTCTGGATTCTCGGTCTGCCACCTCCTCCTCTGTGCTATTGGCACTATTGAAAATAGCTTGACTGTAATTAAACTATAACTAGTCACTCGGTAATATTTAATTTAAATAAACTGGGGAAGCCGAAAACGTGTTAACACTTCCACAGTACGAGATCGACTGGTCGGCCACCTCTACCTCTGTGCTATTGCACTATTCAAAATAGCTGGGTAAAATTAAAACTTTGAAAAGTCACTCCGATTTTAGTTAAAGAAAACTGTGAAAGCCGATAACGTGCGCACACTTCCACAGATCGAGATCGACTGACTAAGAGGACTATCAATAGCAAAAACAATTTTACCATTGCAGGTTAAGTTAAAGCTGGTAAAAGCTCTTATTAATCCCATTATCTTATTTGGCTGTGAGCTGTTTGCCAATCCTGATTCGGTATCGCTCCAAAAGCTTAAGGTTGCTGTCAATTCAGTTGCTAGATATGTATAATTTACGTAGGTTTGATCATATTTCCAATGAAGCTCGTCAAATTCTTGGATGTAATCTGGATGCCTTTTTCAAATACCGATGTTGTTCCCTACTCTTCAAAATTATTCACAAGAAAGAACCTTGCTACTTGTTTGATAAAATTACTTTTTACTCTTCTAATCGATATATTGTACTACGATCTTATACATACACCTGCTTAACTTCAAGCAAGCAATTTTTCATTTATGCTGTCAAGCTTTGAAATGATTTGCCCAATCATATGAAGTCGAGACTTGAACACGGGGAATTTCTTAAACAATGCTTTGATTACCTCTCGAATCTGAGTTAAGATAACCTTCTTTCCTTTCCTTTCTTTTTCTTTAACTACATGTTTTGGTTGCTATCTTTATTCAATTTACATTCAATTAATATCATAATCAAATTCTTATTACTTTTTATTTCATTTGCGATGGTAATAATTATAATATTTATTTCTTTTATTTCATATATCCTGTACTAGTTATAAGTTTATCTTGATGTGCAGAGTTCTTAATCAATAAATACAATAAATAAATACAAATACAAATAACATTGCTTAAAAGTGAAAATTGATTATAACGGGTGATTTTTTAGCTGGTTTGGTTTTGGCAACACTGGTTTTGACAGCTGACGTGTGTTTAGTACCTTGTGTCACTGTCAAACAGCTTTAGTTTGGTTTGCAATTTAACCATGGATCGTCTGACAAATGAACAACGCTTGCAAATTATTGAATTTTACTATCAAAATTTGTGCTCGGTTCGAAATGTTCATCGCGCGCTGCTTCCATTTTATGGTCGGCATTCTCGACCTTCTGAGCAGTCTATTCGGAAGATTGTGACCAAATTTCGCACCAAATTTACTTTGTTGGACATTAAACCACCAACACGTTTACGTACTGTGCGTAGTGAAGAAAATATTGCGGCCGTATCAGCTAGTGTGACAGAAGACCGCGAAATGTCGATTCGGCGCCGTTCCCAGCAGTTAGGCCTTTGATACAGCACTACGTGGAAAATTTTGCGGAAGGATTTGGGCGTAAAGCCTTTTAAGATATAGCTGGTGCAAGAACTAAAGCCAGCCGACCTACCACAACGCCGAATTTTTTGGTGAATGGGCTCTTGGAAAGCTGGCCGAGGATCCGCTTTTTTATCGAAAAATTGTGTTCAGCGATGAGGCTCATTTTTGGTTGAATGGGTACGTAAATAAGCATAATTGCCGCATTTGGAGTGAAGATCAGCCAGAAGCATTGCAACAGCTACCAATGCATCCCGAAAAAGCCGCTGTTTGGTGCGGTTTATGGGCCGGCGGCATTATTGGGCCATATTTCTTCAAAGATGATGCGAATCGCAGCGTTACTGTCAATGGTGAACGCTACCGAGCGATGATAACAAACCGAAATGGAAGTTCTTGACCTGCATGATATGTGGTTTCAACAAGACGGTGCTACATGCCACACAGCACGCGAAACAATGGCGCAATTGCGAGGCGAGTTTGGTGAACAGTTAATTTCACGTTTCGGGCCGGTCAATTGGCCGCCTAGATCGTGCGATTTGACACCATTAGATTATTTTTTGTGGGGGTATGTCAAGGCTAATGTCTATAGGGACAAGCCCGCTTCGATTGACGCACTGGAAGCCAACATCCATGCATTCATTCGTGAGATACCGGCCGATATGTGTGAAAGAGTATGCCAAAATTGGACTCAGCGGATGGGCTACCTGAGACGCAGCCGCGGTCAACATTGCAAGGTTCAAACTATCGATTCAAATAAATATTTCATTCATTTTTTCGAATTTTTTGTGTTTTTTTTTTTTTAAGTTCTAAACCTCTTAAAAAATCACCCGTTAGTTACCGATTTCGCACTTAAGAGCAATTTAGAGGCATTTTAAAGTCACGAAGCCTTTAAATTGTCTCAATAAAAACGGCTGTCAATGTTTTCAAGCAAAATTTTTGCGTAATAAAGTGGTTTTCGAAATACGTTTGTTCAAATCCCAAGTGTACTCAAATGAGGTTAGTGCCTCCTTAAGTAGGCGTCAGTTATGAACAAACTTTCACAACTTAGGCTTAGGTAGGTCAAAAGTTATACTAACTGTTGATATTGATGGCCAGTTTAAATGAAAATTTTGATTCATTGCCATCGCAACCTCTGTTGTGCACTGAAGCACCTATTTTGTTTGTTGATCAGGGGGAGAACACTGGTTTTATGTTCCAATCGGTGGATAGTGCTGATGTTGTCGAATGTATGCTTTCCGTAAAGTCAAATGCTGTGGGGCTAGACGAAATTCACTCCTCTTTCTTAAAAAAGATTTTGACGTACATTACATTTATTTTCAATACAATCTTAATGTCAGGCGAATTTCCTGACCTATGGAAGCGGGCAAAAATTGTACCTCTTCCTTAAAACACTAAAGGCAATGAATTTAGACCTATTTCTATTCTTTCGTTTCTGTCTAAAGTATTTAAAGAGTTTTACAAGAGCACATTAGTGCGTATCGTGCAATAAATAATCTGCTAACTCCGATGCAATCCGGATTTCGTTAAAAGCACAGATGTATTACAGCTTTGTTGAACGTCACCGATGATATAAGACAAGCGTTAGATAAGGACGAAGTTACTTTTTTGGTGTTGCTTGATTTTTCGAAGGCTTTTGACACAGTTAATCACTCTAAATTATGCAAAAAGCTAATGCAGCAATTCAATTTATTTATTCTTACTAACAAATAGAAAGCAAGCAGTCCTTGCTGGTGACAAACTATCGAGTTTTCAACCAAATGTTTCCGGTGTCCCTCAAGGGTCCATTCTTGGTCCTCTTTTATTTTCAATTTACGTTAATGAACTTCCCTTTCTAACTGAGAACTGTCCTTCGCATATGTACGCAGATGATGTCCAACTTTATTTGAACTGCCCCCTCGGTCTTATTGAGCATGGTGCTTTATGTGTCAATGAAGACTTAGAATGAATTGAACATTGGTCTCATTTAAATGGTCTTATTCTAGACCCAAAGAAATCAAAATGTTAATTTATTTCTAGAAATAATTTAGATCTAGCCTATTTTCCTTCGATCGTATTGAGCAACACATCGAATATGTGGAAACGGCCAAAAACCTAGGAGTGGCATTTAATCGTAACCATAAGAAACCATATAAATTCTCTATAAATTCTGCTTTCAATATAGGTAACTCAGGCTTATACACCGAAGAGCACTCGTCTATTGCTCGCAAAAACTCTTGTTATTCCAATATTGATTTATGGATGCGAAATTTGTTGTATTATATATAAATTATAAATGCACTTTTTATAATTATCTTTTTAAAAAAGAATATCAAGAGCGGAGCTCTTGATTCTTGATCTTTATTGTCTTGATGATACTTAAGAACTAACTGCATCGTCGCAGACGACCAGTGTTTGAAATATATTATTCCTTGCTCAACTGACTTCGTCAGCATTTTGTTTCTTTGTTCGTTATCTTAGGCTTTTAAATTGATGACGGTAGGAGGAAATGGTATCATATGAATATTTGGTAGGAATATGAATGTGATTTCATTTCCTTTGTTTAAAAAAATTCTTTTACTTTTTTCTGTAGCTATAACACCTCCAGTGTTATTCCATATGTTGCATGTTTTTTGGGTATTTTTACTTCTAGTACATCAAGGTTCACAATTGATTTGAATTTTAGTTCTCGTTCGTATTCTTGAGAAAAGTTATAATTTAATATTGGTATAAGTTTGAGGTCATCTTGATATATTTTTCTATTATATATTTTATTATTTATTTCAATAGTGCAATCTTTTATTTCTAATATATAATTACCTTCTAATGTATATTCTAGATTATTACAAGTTTGATTTATTCTTTGTTTCTCAAGGTTCTTTAATATAATGTATTGATCTTTGTTTATTATTATTATTTATTTTTTATTGGAAATGTTTGTACATTAATTTTGTTATATAATTTCTGACTGAATTTTGGAATATTTAATATAATTAACAAGTTTTCATTATATGTGGCAAGAGTTAATTTGATTTCTTTTAATTTTTCTATATTAATATTGTATTCATAAATTTCGTGTATAGTCAGTATGGCTTGGTTAACATTCCTGTCCTACTGGCCATGATTACGTTATCTATTCTTTCGATTATTCTTTGAACTCGTTCTAGTTAATTTCGTTCTCTATGGATCTGTATTTGTTTAATGTCTTGATACTTTGTTTGAATATTCCTTGTATCTGTTTAAATTGTTCATTGAATTGAGTGTTTATGGTTATTTGTTTGTTATTGTTTTGTATTAATTCTAAATTACTTTCTTCTAGGGCTGTTTGCCTTTCTTCGATGTCTGTTCTGTCATCGTCATCCATTGTGCCATAAACTATTTTTAAACCTTTACCTATAATATTTATCAAACCGCGTTTATGAATAATATGATGTGGTATAATTGTTTCTATTTTAACTTCTAAGGTATTTAATTCTTCTTTCTGAGTGCTATCTGGGTTGGTTAGTAAGGTACTGAGTTTTATGTTGGTCGATTAGTATTTTACATTGCGTTAGATTAATTTAGTGTAAAAGAATATCACATTCTTTTATCAAGTGTATGGATTCTTCTTGTATTACTGCGAATTCGTTATATATTTCTGTAATTCTAACGTTCTGACTGAGCACTAGTGTTATTAATAAGGGAATTGTTGTTATCACATGGTGTATCTTCATTTTGAATTCTTGTGTATTTCTTTTGTTTCTTAAATTGGTCTTTATGTAGTTTTTGTTTTTTAATATTAGGTCTAATGATTAGTTTTTTATCTTTGATTTTTAATACTTTTACTTTCTTATGTTTGGTTTTAAGTTTGTTAAATTTTTCAGGATTGTTTATTTTTGTGAAATTTGGGTTTATCTCTTGATCTTTTCTATTTTTATTGATTTTTTCTAAAATTTTGCTTTTCGTGTCTTCTATTCTTTTGTCGTCTATTTTCCCTAGGTGAATGTCTATTGGTCTTTCCTTTGTTATTAGGTGTATTGTTTTGTTGTATATGTTTAATGATTTGGTTACCAGGTCGAAGATTTTTTCTGTCCTTTCCAACAGTCTAATGTGTTCATTAAGAGTACTGTGGAGACGTTCTATGTCAGAATTTCCAGTGTGCCTATATGGGGTGGAAAACTGTATTATTATTTCCTTTTGTTTGAAATAATTTATGATTGAATAAGTTTGAAAGGATGGGTCATTGTCTAATGTTAATTTACTTGGATGTTTGGTATAGCTAAATATCTTTTCAAGTGCATTTAGTACATCTTTCTGGTTTTTTGTTTTTAATTTTTCTATTGAAGCAAATTTACTAAATTTGTCTATACAAGTTAAGTATTTGTTGTAATTTGGTAATATCCAAATGTCTATATGGTAATGGATATGGGGGCCTGAAGGGGTTTCTGTCTTTTCATAGGGTAATTTTATTGGGTTGCGTTCAATTTTTAGATTACATTCTTCGCAATTATTTATAACTTGAGTTATTAATTTTTTTATATTAGGATAATAATATTTTCTTTTTAATTCTAGGTAAAGTTTATCTATTCCTATATAATTGAATTCTAAATGGGTTTTGGAAATTATATTTTCAATTTCAGGTCGTGCGAATATATCTTCAAGTAATATTTTTGTTCTAAATAATTTTTGATTATTGTGATTGTTTTTCCAGAAGTTTTGAAATTCTAAGAATATCTGTTCATTATTGAAATGTATTGCATTTTGTCGGTCTAAATCAACTTCAGAGATTATCTTTTCGAAATCTTTATTATTGAATTTTGTTTTTGTTATTTTAATTCTTCTCTTATGAAATGGGAATGTTATTTCAGTTTTGTCTTTATCACTAAGTTCTATAATTATTTGTCTCATGTTTAGTGGTTTTTCTGTTATGTATATTAAATTACTACTGTCAGAGTTATTTGAATGTTTTGTAGATACAAGTTCTAATATACATTAATTTCTTCGATTTTGATTCTGGATAAAGCATCGGCTACTTTATTTTCTTTCCCTTGAATGTATTCAATTTTGAAGCAAATTCTTCTAATTTGATTTTCCAACGTTGCAACTTGGAATTTGGTTCTTTAAGATTCTGTAACCAAACTAGTGGTCTATGATCCGTGAGAATTTTGAACCTTCTACCGTAAAGGTAATGGCGTAATTGTTTAGTTGCCCAAACAATAGCTAACAGTTCCTTCTCTATAGTTGAATAGTTACATTCGTGTTGATTGAGGGTTCGGGATGCGAAACATAACGGTCCGTGTGACTGGCTTAAGACGGCTCCTATCGCAAAGTTTGAAGCGTCTGTGGTTAACAGAAATTCTTTTGAGAAGTCAAGGTGTCTGTTCA